>CM029656.1:36578604-37778604 GCA_017311315.1 Dendrocalamus latiflorus | reverse complement strand
TTCTTCTACTGCTTCCCCCCTGCGCCTTGTAAGATATAAACGACAACAGCATACATACATGTGCAGCTTAAAAGGAAACGATAGAAAACATCTTTTGCAACATATTTTTCCAACAAGTACATGTATTCCCAAATAGAGACGCACAGACAAGTCGCACTTGAACCTGGAAGCTGCAAGGGCACGATAAGCTAACTACTTCAAATGCAGTTGTTTTGCTGTAACCATCACTCACACTTCACGAACAACGTAACGTTCTAACAACGAACAAATTAAAGAAGGCATTTCCTATCTGGTGCTGCTGCCGCTGTTCATATGTCAGCCGAAAGGAAGTTGTCAGACAAGGATACCTGCCAATCAAGAAACAAGAGAGTCAGTATATTGCATCAAAACTAACTAAACCCATATCCTGAACCTCTTCTCATCAACCTAGAATAAAAAGGATAAATGATTACCTTCTCGCCCAACTTGAATGGTGGGAGGCCTCTGTATGGGCAGGTACCACATCGAAACGCATCTCCCAACCCACACTGCAATTATCATTTCAAAGAAAATAACATAAGACACCATCAATGCCTCGTGTGAATGCATGCAACAACTACGGATTTTCACAAGAAATAACCAGTGGCATTGTATGTCTACAAGCAATAATTTTACTTACACTACCACAAGCTGACTGAGGGTTACTGATCTGTTCTGCAGTGAGCTCTAGCTTCTCCACCTTCTCCTCAGCCTCAGCCCTACCACAAGTACAGTTCTTGCATGCCTTTTTAGTGGCTCCCACTTCACAATCCCCAACTGGTGAAACAACAGTGAACCTTTTAGGATCTAAACCTAAACTAAACATCTGTACAAAAATCGAACAAAGTCGAAGGGTTTTGCGACTATACCAACTGGAAGCTGTGGTTTCTTCAAGTCCTCCTCGGTCAGGAGGCTGTCTTCATCGATTAGTTCAGTGTCATCATCAATTTGAATCTTTGGAAGAGCCTTTGTGGTTTTCTTAAGGGGGAAAGAAGAACCCATGCTCCAAGAGGCCTTCTTTGCCTTAATCTGCAAGTGATTCAAGTTAGCACCAGAAAAAAAAAGCCTGTACAGCAGCATTAACACCATGTGACACTAGATCACTCACAGTAACAGATTGCACACCATCCTGGGAACTAGTGGCAGAAGCTTGCACTTCAACAAAACCTCCCATCAGTAGCTTGCGCTCGATATAGTTGTTTGGCTAATGCAGAGAAAATTAGAAAATTAGGGTAATTAACATTACAAAATAAAGGCTGTGCGCAAAACCAATTCAAATAAGTTACCTTCTGGTTGGAGGAAGGTGTGAAGCTCTGCACCAGTACTATTCCCCCAGCCTTCAGCACCCGGCTAATTTCAGCAATCAATTGATCCCCCAGGCTTTCCACTTTTTTAATGACAGAAAGAACAGCACCAACTGATGCATCATCAAAAGGGAACTTCCCACCTGACCCATGTCAACAACAAAGTTTTAAAACAGGTTTATGACAAATCAAAGCTTATAGAAGGATATGCCATATTGCAGCATAACAGAAATCAAAACTGAACACAAGGTCCCAAACTTTTAAGTATAGTAGCCATTGGATTGTCTGTCCATACGATAGATATTGGCTAAAATTACATAGCGTGTATTACCACTACATTATGTTATCTTTTTTCTCATGATTAATGTGAGAACAGAGACCACTTTTTCCTTTTATCAACTGGTAGTATGTGCTTTGGATGTATTTTTACATGTGATGGACAGATACGATAATTAGCACTTCTGAATCTATAAACTTAGTAATTAGCAAATGAGGCATGAGGCATAAGTACATAACCATCAAGTCAGAAACTAGAAAGCAGGGGTCGACTCCAAACAAGTGTCTCGGGGAGTGCCCTTGGATTGAACTGTTGGGAAGTTGTAATACACGTCCAAATCAGAACCAGCAACACGAAAGATGCTAACAAACAAGGGCCAATTCCAAATTTGATTCTAAATTGCCGCTCAAGAAAAGTTATTACCTCGAATTTGGTTCTAAACACGCAGCCCGTGCAACACGATCCTAATCCTACCAGACGGTTCAATATTCGAAACAGACTGGCAGTAACATTCGATCCGTTTCTACAGCCATACGCGAACTCAGAGCATTCATCGCGTAGCAGGAAAAAGGGCAAGAAGCTCACCAAGCGACGCGCACTGCGTGATGACCACGACCTCCTCCCGCGAGACCTCGGCGGCGGCGGCCAGATCCCCCACCGCGCGAAGCGGCAACGCCAGCTCGTCCGTCACCGCGAGCGCCGCCGCCATGGATTCGGATTCAGGCACCACCTGCAGCTGCAAGCGAAAAAACCAACGAGGAAAGCGGATTCGCTTTTAGAGAGCGATCGACGAGACCACCGGGAGGGAGCAAGCAGCCGGATCGAAGAACCAATTGGGGATTTCAAGCCGCTTACGGATTTATCATACCTTGAGCAGAAGAGCGGATCTGACGAGGGCAGAGAAGAAAAAACCGTGGGCGCAAGAGGAATTGGGGAGGCGAATTGCAATATAGGTTCGTTGCCATGCGTACGTGGGTCTCTCGAAGCTTCCTGCTTAACCAGAATACACTAATCACGTGTCTCTTTTACACCCCCCCTCTCGCGGAGACGAGGCGGAAGAGAGCGGCGACGTTTTCGTGGAAGGAGACGGGCCGTTCAGATTGGAGAAGCGGAGGGGGCGCGGCGTGGGGTCAAAATTGGCTGGCCCGACCGATACGAGACGGCGCGCCGCACGCGTGGAGACTTGGAAGTCGGCCCACGGACCGGGCCGTGACGGCCCAGCCCACGCGGGGTGCGCCCATGTCACGGCGTGCCGACGTGCGGTGGGCAGCTCGGCGCTGCACGGCACCGTTCATGCGATGTGAGCGGCCGTCGGCGAGAAAACGCTGTCCAAATTCCAAAACCTGCTGTGTCAAATCCGTGACTTCGTTTAATCGGCACGAACGGTGCGGCCGGCGTTGAGTCTATCCATCATCATTTCTCCATCATGCAAAAGCGTTGGAAGCGCCACGAACAGTCAACCATGAAGCCACGGCCGCCCTTGTTTCCCATGTGAAGAACACCCAACCCGTCTTTATTTCCCCGTGATGATACTTTGCTCTCGGTTCGAGTAGGGCGTTTCGTTCTTCTCCTTGTATTGCATCAGAGATCGGTGAGTAATTGAAACTGCAAGACCGGTGCCTTAAAATTTTCCGTCAAATATTCATCAATTCTTCCCTCTGATAGTTATAAAAAAAACTACAAAAATTAAGAACCCAAAATTCTAAAAACTCTCGATACTACAGTAATTTCATCCTACAAACAATGAAAACATCGCAAATTCAAATCAAAAATCTATGAGAATTTTTATCCATAGATTTAAAAGATTTAAAACTTAAACCAAGTCTAGCTCATGACCTTAAGAACTTATCCCAACTAAAAGTCTTGAAAAAACTTAAAATTAGGACCTTTTAGTTTGTGTAGCTCTGCTGTACCAAAACCGGATCAAAACATAAAAGTAAGCTAACTCTCATACAAAAGCTCAAACTCACTTAAAATTTAGTATGCACCTTCTCTAGAATGTCAGGAATCTATTCCAATCAACAATCAAGAAAATTATTAACAAAGTTCTAACATTTTTTTATTTGAAGAAAGGTTGCACTAAAATAGAACAAAAATAAAAAAAACGGTAAATATAACTTGCTCGTGAGTAGATGATAGCTAAGATGGCTCTAAATATGTTCTCATATATCACAACAAGTAAGAACGCTAAAGAAGTCAAGGAAAACCAGTTGTATCAAGAAATCACTCGAAGATACCAAAAAGATCAAAAACTGTGTTTCTTCATAAACTTGCCAACAAAGTGTATAGATAGGTGAAGATTGATTTTCAGAGATTATCTTTATCGCTTACACGTTCTTAATACAACAAGATTAAGAAGGAGAGAGAAGAGTAAAAACCAACCAAATCAGGAGCAAATCAATCAACATAAGATGAATTCATAAGAGATGGATAAAGATTGATATATTGCTACTTGAGAATAAAGGTTTTACAGTCACTCCACCTGAAAAATAAGAGAACACACTATAACACTCAACTTCTCTTAAACCCTAACCCTAAAATTTATGAACTCAATGAAAGTCTTCATTCTAATCCGTTAAATAGATAGGCTAGCCAGCCTCATCTAATTTTTAGGGGTACTATCTACTTATCATATATAGGAGAAATCCGATAACTACACACGGGTTTTATCCCACACACTATATTTATACACATTTTTGAAAGCACATAAGTCTGAATTCACTAAGTCCTTAGCCTTAATCAAATTTGATCTTCTCAGCTTCTCCTTGACCTAAACTTCTCTTCCAAACACTGTGGTTTTGATTCAAATAGTTTCTGGTATTTTGGTCAACTTACCAAAATACCCATTTTTTACTTGGTCTTCATCTTCTATTGTAAACAATCGTCATGCTTGCAGCTTGCCACATGTAGGTATACCATTGGCTTATCACGCATCGACGAGTCTTTTCTGTTTTGCTTCCATCGGACCACATCTCACTTAGACTGACTAAGACACATGGTGCAATCCATCACTTAAACTTTCCTTCCATCACTTAAACTAAGTCTTCATTCTAATCCGTTAAATAGATAGGCTAGCCAGCCACCGCACGGGACCGTTCATGTGATGTGAGCGGCCGTCGGCGAGAAAACGCTATCCAGATTCCGTGACTTCGTTTAATCGGCACGACGGTGCGGCCGGCGTTTATCCATCATCATTTCTCCATCATGCACAGCGTCGGAAGCGCCACGAACAGTCAACCATGAACGGACCCACGGCCGTCCAAGTCCAAGGACTCCAGACTGATCTTGTTTCCCATGTGAGGAACAACTAACTCGTCTTTTTCTTTTCCCGTGATAGTTGCTCTCAGTTCGAGTTAGGCGTTTCTTTCCTCTCCTTGTATTGCCTGCTAATCAGAGATCGGTGAGTAATTGAGTTTGCTCCAATGTAGACTTGGAAACAAAACAATATATGTATGGCACAATGGCTGGACATGGAAATTAGGCTTCTCTTGCTCACCAGTTTCCTACCTGATCTTGCCATATGTTCATCGCGTTTCTGGATTTCAGGGCTGCTTGTCTTCTTTAAATAGAGGGAGACAAACCTGAAGTGTCGCTTGGATTCAGAAACAATTCGACACATTGTCTACAGGAATTAGCTTTCTCACTGGAACTGCACTGAAGCTGAACGACTTAAGACTTTTCTCCCTCTATCCGAAGTATCCAACAAGTAGCTAGTACATCATTGATGATAGGGCTTTTCTTCGCCATCTTCTTCGTTTCATGGCTTCCTTTCGCTTTTCTAGCCCTCGTGAGCCTGCGCGGCAGATGCCGCGGTGCCGAGGGAATCATCACTATCCGTTTCAGTTGGTAAGTGGAACACTGGAACCAAGAGGACATTCATCTCCGCTTCCAACACCCTATTTTAGCCGACGTGTAGTGCCTCATATACCAATGTAGGATAATACTATAGAACGTCATCGTCAAAATAAAAAAATAATAAGAAAACAATAATAGAAATCACAAGTAAATAAACTTTAATGGTAATTTACTAAAGAATCAACAGAGACTGAAATAAATGTTGAAACATGGGACCGATCCACTTCTAACCAAATAAATGATGAATAAAACAACAAATAGTGGCAAACCACGGTGCTAAAAACTCGAGTGCTCCTACCCATGCATGATGCTATCACTCCACTGGCGTTTTACCTGAGAATGAAAAGAGCAAGCATGAGATTTTGAAATCTCAGCAAGTATCCAACAACGGTCGCAACACGGCGAGAAAAGAACAGGTAATGCAAGCAAGATATGTAAAGGACAAGTAAAGCAAGCAAGTAAGCAATGGATACGGTTTATGTGCAAAGAAGCTAGGTTATCGAAAACTGATACAGATTGCAGATAGAGATCACAGAAAGAGTGGCATTAAAGATAAATGTTATTTAGCAAGTTATGATGGTGGCACCGGCGATCACTTCACACATACCCGGTTATACGAGAATAGTCAGGCATGCCATCGTCCTCGACCGCCGACGGGGTGTAATATCCTGAGTAACGAAAGTGTACAACCCCCGTACATTACCAGGTGGGTGAAAATCTCCCCTATATGTGGATGACCCCAAGCCAGGTAACCATCATCTGGTCAACTGAAATAACTATTATTTAGCAAGTTGTGGCAAAGGCACTGGCGATTACTCCCTACATACCCGGTTATACGAGAATAGTCAGGCACACCATCGTCCTCGACTGTATAACCGCCGACGGGGTGTAATATCCTGAGTAACGAAAATGTATGGCCCCCCGTACGTTACCAGGTGGGTGAAAATCTCCCTTATATGTGGATAATCCCAGGCTGGGTGACCGTTTTATTATTAACATGTCATATGATGTGAATTTAAGGAACAAAGAGAAAGTTAAGATAAAATTAGGAAAGGTGAGGGGATTTGCTAAGGTTGGAAATTAAGACACATAATTCCCGATATGAGGGCGATAGTATGGTGATAAGGTAACTGATACATCATGGACAGATTATATAGTATGAATTTAAGGAAACTAGGAGATGGCGAGCATAAGGCTACGATAAAGTTAGGAGAAGTGAAAAGAGCTGCTAGGGTTGGAAATGGAGAAGCAAAGTTCCTGAAGTGAAAGCAATGTGGAATAATGATAAGGTGATAGTGGTATAAGAATTATCCTAAAGAGGTATTATAATATAGCTTACACAAAGTTATCAACCAATCAAGTTTTATTATGTGATAAGTGATTATTAGCCAGATTAACAGGGTTAATACATACATTCTTCATGGCTCAAATACAACATCGTACAATTATTGAAACATAATATTAGGAAACTAAAACATAGCAGCCATAATATTAGAAGAGTGTCAATAATTTAAATCTAAGTTCAAACATGTTCATATGCTACCCCCATTAACAATTTAAGCATAGATTCTAAAACACTAATTAAAAGCATAAACTCTAGCACATTTTAACTGAACATCTTAATCAACATAGTAGCAGATGAAGTAAAATAGCCTAGAACATCATGGTATGCATACAATATTAAACGTCTATAAACAGACAAACATGGATGATATGATAATAACCAGACAACATTAGTGATATGATATTAACCATATAAGCTTTAGTGATACGCTAGTAGCCAGATAACTTTAGCGATATAAAATTGGCCAGGTAACTTTAGTGATGTGATTTGACCGATATGATATTAGTCAAGCAAGCATGAGTGACATGATAATTATACTCAACGACAAGGTGACAAGTAAACTAGAAACATGTGATTTGCGAAATAGGAAGGTCACAACCGCAAGATACTTGTCTTGGGCACACTAGGCGGATAGGCTCCACAAAGGAACTGGAACACACAACTGCAAGAACGCTACTCAACAGCTGCGAGAGATTCTACATGATGGAAAGAAAAGCAACTGATCAGGCACAGGTAAGTTCGATAAAGAAACGACAGGAGATAAACTAGATTGTCCATGTGAAACGACAGGGTAAGTTCGCTAGCCCCTACAGCCGTGTGAAACGCCGTTTAGCCAAGCGAACGACGTTCGGCCATGCGAACGGCCTTCAGCTGAGCAAAACGCTGTTCGACCGAGCGAAACCACGTTCGGCCGCGCGAACGGTCATTCGGCCACACGAACGAATGTTTGGCCATGCGAAAGGTTGTTTAGCCGCTCGTTTTGCCACTGGCCACCAGCCACCACCGCTGGCCGCCCGCCGGCCAGACTTGCGCCGCCGCCACTCGCCGGCTACTGCCACCCGCGCCACGGCTACGCACACGCGCCGCCTTGCCATGGCCGCGTGTGCCTCAAGCCACCGTTGTCGCTGCCATGCCGGCCGCCACTGCCGCCATGGCTACACGTGTGCGTGCGGCTGCACACGGTCGTGTCACGCCGCCGCCGCCTCGCAGGGCAGGCCACCGGCGGTCGCTGCCGCCGAGCCGAGCGCTGTCGTCGGCCACGCATGCAGAACGACGGGTAGGAGAGAGAGAGGAGAAGGAAAAGAGAGGAGATGGGTTTGAGGAAGAGAGAGATAAAAGATAAGAAGAGAGAGATAAAAGATAAGGAGAGATAGAGATAAATATGGGAGAGAGAGATAAAAATAGGGATGGATTTGTTTTTATTTGATTTTTTTTCCAAGGGTGCTACACAACGCCAGCCTATGATTGTCTGACAAGCCTCTCCCGTGATCCATCCCCGGGAATAATTGCCGCGAAATGTGGATATATGTTCGATGTTGTATGCTACTAGACACTGGTCATTGGCTAGCAATTTGCTACTACCACTACTGTTCTTGGCTTATTACTTATTGGTTCTAGACTTGCCTGTCCTCGAATTCGAATTCCTCAAATTAGATGTTCAGTAGCTAGCCTCAGCAGAGTCAAAACCAATTCAGGGCCAGGTTTTCTCTGATTAAAACACTGTCCCTACTCTTCTAGTCCCTAGGTGGTTAATTTCTATCATAACCACAGTGGATGTACTTGATGGTGGTATTTAGACTGCACATATTGGAGTTGCTGCTCACCTGTTGATAAATTAACACCTGAGGCAATTCTTCTGTCACTTGTGAACGGATTCCTTAGCTAGCAGTACTATTACTGCATGTTGTTCTGTCCGTACGGCTAGAATAATATGAACTACGCTCGTACCTACAATTCAATTGATATGTCACTTTCTTAGATCCTGTCTGTTTATCCATTAACCTGAGATTAGAGGTCTACTAAACCTCTAACATGAAAACTAAACGCTTGACAAATCTTGCCATGCTTACTTATAGCGACCGGACAGTTCATCCTGAACTAGAAGATGCTGTTGTTTTGCATGTTTGTTCTTCCCCATGTTGTAGGTTCTTCAGCTACATCCATTAATATGTCACCAAAAAGATGTTGCCATGGTCCATGCTCCAATTCCTCATCTTTTGATATACTAACACACTTTAGGTTCCAAATAGTTTAAACATGAAAGGGAGCTCCCCTCCAACTCCCACATGGAATAAGGCTGTGAGCTCCAGTAAAAACAGCCATTTCTTAGGGGGAGACAATTCCAAAACCTTGGATGGCCTAAGCCATCAATGTGACAAAACCTGACATAGATTGGTTATTGGACTACTAAAAAATGGCCACGGCAATTGCACCAGCTCCTGACATATGCCTGAACAAATCGTCACGGCCTCACAGGCAAATTAAATATGGGAGGGTGATGTGTCCTGTTGTCCTCTTTGCTTATTTTTCCAGTACAGATTTTCAACAGTGCACAGTACTAGCATGTCCGGATTAGGTTATATAGGGTGTAAATGGGAAAAAAAAGTCCATATAACACTTTAAATTTTACTCAAAAGTTTGCCCAGCATTCCGAATTATAAAATCAGATATTTAATCATTCGAACTTTACAATCCAATTCAAATAGCATCCTGATCTAATTTCGAATAGTGGTATTATCCGTGTAACATGATGAGTAGACAGTTTTACCACGTACCATGACACGTTGATTCAAGTTTAGGTGAATAACAATTGAGACCCACAAGGTCTCCTCTCCCAAATCAAAATAGAGAGGGTGGGAACTACAGGGGGTGGTGCCCATAGAAGTGCAGCTAGTAGCTCGGTGGGGGAGAAGCCCTTGTAGACTCCACATGTGGGGGGTGTTTATATTGTCTTTTGCTAATGATTTTTTGTTTTGGTTTATGAATAGTAACAGCCTGTAGAGAGAGACACCCGTATGCGATTTTAGCTAATATAAATAAAGTCGCTACAATTTATACTACTATCGATTAGAAGACTCTATCTTGAAAAAACACACTGTTTGAAAACTAGATACTGTAAAAAAATCATTTACTATAGAAAGGTGGCCTATAAAAGCCAAAGTGAACAGGGCCGTCGTTGACTCAACTTGATAAGCATGTCATCCTATGTGGCAAAACGGTCATTCATCGCGCCATACGGGAAATACCGTCATGCGAAACTAGATCAGGATATTATTTTAGTTGGATTGTAAAGTCCGAGGGTTAAATGTTTGGTTTTATAGTTCATGGTGTTATACAGATTTTTAAGTAAAGTTTAGGATATTACATGAACTCTAGTGTAAAAAGAACATCAACACTCTTGTAAGCTGCAACAGCTGGTTGATTTTTAAATCCTGCTCTTAACCATAGAAATTGCACTGCACATTTTTAAGTGTTTCTATTGCAAATTTGCACATTGAGAACTTCCCTTTTAAAAAAGAACAGTATGAATTGGAAAAGTAGTTCAGGGGAGGTAGAGATAGTTTTGTTCCATGTTCTGATGTAGTTTGTGACATGTTATCAATTCAGTCCTGCCACGTCCACTAGCATGCAGATTCTGAAGCACTTCTCTGAACAGTGCAAAATCTCAACCCACAGTGCTCATGCATAAGATCCTCTCAATTTAGAACAGAACAAGGGATGATGTTTGTTTGTTTGCTCTAGTGCATTTAGAAGGCAGGGGGCCTTTTTAGTTTTTCCCCTATTTTACTTTGAACTTCAGAGTCCACCATCGAAGAGTTCAGAGAACCTGGAGCCTACCCAGGCCAAAACTTGTTTTTGTTTTCTTCTTAGGAATCATGAGGTGCTCCATATCTTTCCAGAGCACACATGCACACATGTACTACTGAACATGCATCTCTCATCAGTAGTGGTATACAGTGGGCCTGTGACTGTGTGTGGCTTTGAGGTCCCAAGCAACTGAACTGAGCAAGCAAGCAAGTCTTCTCAGTTCTCGCCTTCCCAGATATTATACTCCACTGGCTGCACGTCCCATTGCCTACATTTCTCCCTCTCAAGAACCATGAATGAGCTCTGTGACCTCAAGGTGCACATCAATGGCCATCACACGCTTCTTCTCCACCAGGTACGTACGTGCGCCCAGCCAAAATCTTTCTAAAACGTCTCAAATCAAGAAACTATCTTTTCTTGCTCCAAATCTCAACCGTTGCAATTCCACAGAGCGTGATGTGTGCCTTCTCGGGGAGGTTGAGGACAGTGGTGATGCAGGAGAAGAAGAAGAAGCCGAGCCGAGCAGAGGCCTTGTGCATCAAGCTCGCCGACTTCCCGGGAGGTGCCGAGGGATTCGAGCTCGTGGCCCGGTTCTGCTACAACAATGGCCGCGTCCCGTTCTGCCCCTCCAACCTCCCGCTCCTGCACTGCGCGGCGGTGTTCTTGGAGATGACCGAGGAGGTGTGCACCTGCAACCTCCTCACCCAAGCAGAGGCGTTCGTGGACGGGCTCTACTACTGGACCTGGACCGACGTCCTCATCGCGGTCAAGAGCTGCGAGCCGTTCGCCGCGGCGGCCGACGCCTCCGGCCTCCTCGAAAAGCTCATCTCCGCTCTGTTCTCCAAGATCACAGCCAACCCAGAGACGCCTGTCGCCGCCTCCGCCGCCGTGGGGACGCCGAACTGCTCCTCGTCGTCGTGCTCTTCGTCGCCGGACACGGTCGGCTTGGGCAGGGAGTGGTGGTTCGACGACATGACGTCTCTGTCCCCGCAGACCATAGAGAAGGTGATGAGAGTACTCGGCTGCTATGGCATCGAGAACAAGAACCTGATCCTGACGCGGTTCTTGCTGCATTACCTCCGCGCGGCCAAGCGCATGCCTGCGCTCTGCAAGGAGAGCAACCTCGCCGGCCTCGCCGACACGGCCGTGCACGGCGTGGCGCTCGTCGGGGGCACGGCGTTCTCGTGCCGGGGCCTCTTCTGGGTGCTGCGGATCGTGTCGGCCGTGGGGCTGAGCAAAGAGTGCAGGCACAAGCTGGAGAGGCTCATGGGGCTGATGCTGGACCAGGCCACGCTCGACGACCTCCTCGTATCCGGCGACGGCGGCGGCGTCTACGACGTGAACCTGGTCATGAGGCTGGTCAGGGTGTTCGTGAGCTCCGAGGAGGAAGCCGACTTGCCGTCGCAGAGGATGAGGAAGGTGGGGAGGCTGGTCGACAGGTACTTGGGGGAGATCTCGCCGGACCAGGGGCTGAAGGTGTCCAAGTTCCTCGCCGTGGCTGAGAGCTTACCGGACTCGGCGAGGGAATGCTACGACGGGGTGTACAGGGCATTGGACATCTACCTTGAGGTAAGAGCTCAACAACGACGTCTCAACTCAGATATTTTGAGAAAATTCGATTCGGAAGTAGTACTGGCTCGTTGAAATTTATCTCTCAAGTGAAATATGTTACATTTTTCATCCTGGTGGTTAATATGAGAGTACTACTGTTTCGTTTCATGATTGAGGGCATCATAACTGGCGGTTAAAAAGTTCGATGCTATTGAGTAGCTAATGATAGGGGCAAGTATTGCGTCGTACGGTAGTAAATTTCTTTGCATGCTAAGGTAACTTTTACCCTTCTGCATTTTTATTGGGTGGAAACAAGACCCTTCTGCATTGTTCAGAATGCCCTGTTGGTATTTGGTTGCTGGGCAGTTCAGAATGTTGATTACCATAGGAAGAGCTGATGATAAGAAGGTTAATAATTGGGGATTTGGGGCAGTACTTTAGGTAGTACTAACTTTTACCCTTTGTTATCTCTGAGGTCACCTCAATGGCCAAGATATTCAGCGGCTCTATCTTGATACTTGGAACTTCTGACATGAAGACACTATTTCTCCAGGACTGCATTTCTTTCCTTTTTGTTGTTTAGCATCTTTAGTGCGCATTATTTTCTTTTAGGTGCTGCGTATTTTTTTTTCTTTTTCCCCATATGTTGGTGGATGTTCCTTCTCTGGTCTTTTACAAAGCAACTGAGTATAGTTTTGGTAATACTATCATGGGATGCCAATGATGGACGGATAGATTTTCTAGTACTTTGTGCTATGAGTAGAACAATTTATTTGCCATGCCTTTAACCCTTTTGCACTGTGCAATGTGCCCTTTAGGTTCATCAGATCCGTAAACCTTGTTATTAGGCCACAACACATTTGTTTGCTTTATCTCTGTCTTAGCCTTTGATCCTGTCCACTTAAGATGCAGCCCTTTTCAAGGTCGCCAAGTTAATCAATTCAACTTGCTGAAATTTGCTATCTGAATTAATGTACTTATCTCAGAGAACTACTTGCAAATGGTTCTGAATTTTTGAATCATCTCTTTTCTCTGCAGTCTCCGTTTCTTCACCGTGCAATTTTTTCCCAGTTTCCACCTAGTTCTAAGTATTATCTCCGGTGCGTGAGTGCGATCTTGAGTTGCAGCTCAGCAAGTTTGCGTGCACTTTATTTGCACCTAATTTACAACAGTACTTTCTTCTGCCATGTCTGATAGCAAAACTTTTTACGCATGCATGCAGACGTAACTTTAACCTTTTGCCCTGTTTGCAGTGCACTTTTTGATTCATGTTGTCGTTAGTCCATCGAATCGGTTCCCCTTTTGTCTTGGTCTCTGATCATTTTACAACTAAGATATCGCCTTTGTTTATTACTGGTGCAATGGAACCTTGATAGGGAGCCTTTCAGTGCCCTTCACCTTCGGCTGCCAGCAGATTGCCTTTAGCCTGGCCTGTGATGCTTTCTATGTGCAAATGGCTTTTATTTAATGAGTGTTGCTATACAACATTCGACTGTTTTTGAGGACAAAAACAGTTAGATTGATCTGGAACGTTAGATCTCCATCCAACAGATTCACCCATACAAGATCCCCTCCAAAACAAATGATCTAGGGCGTTGGATCTCCAGCTAACGGTTCAAAATCTGACTGTTTTTGTCTAAAAAACAGCTCCTTTGTGTTTTCCCTCGCATCCATTACCTTTCTTTCAAGCGTGGTTACGCACAAAAGAACTAAACAACTCTTCGTGCGATGCACGTCTCTTCTTTCCCTGCTGCTTGCCATTATGCATTGTTTCCTGCTGCTTACCACAAAGAAAGAAAAAAATTATAGTAATCCTTTGAGGCTTCGACAAACTAATGCAGTGTAGTGTTGTTGATGAGACTTTGGTTAATTGTTTTTTTAAAATGACTGGATTTGATATAGCTGGTGTATGTGTGTATATATATCCTTTGCATGCAGTCTCACCTGGGACTAACCAACGAGGAGCGCACAACGCTGTGCCGATGCCTGAACTACGAGAAGCTCACACTGGAGGCGTGCAAAGACCTCGCCAAGAACGGGAGGATCCCGCCGGGGATCGCGGTGCAAGCTCTGGCCTCGCAGCAGTCCAAGCTCCAGATCAAGCCCAACGCCGCCGTGAAGGGCGACGGCAGGCCCGGCCCGTCGCAGACGCCGAGAAGGGTCGCCAGCGGCGGCGCGCGCACCCGCAGCGTGGACCTCGACGCCATGGACGAGAAGGAGCTGCTCAAGCTGAACCTGCAGAAGATGCAGAACCGGGTGGTGGAGCTGGAGAGGGTGTGCAAGGAGATGAGAGGCCAGATGTCCAAGATGGCAAAGAGCAAGTCCTTCGGCACCACCTCTTGCCATCAAACCGGCGGGAGGTTTTTGCCTAGGTTGTGCTAATGGATCATCGGCAACATCTTTTTGGTAAGATTGACACATAGCTTGCATTTTTCTCTCGATCCCTTTTGTAAAGTAAATTTGGTGCGCGCATTGGTCTTTTTCTTTGTCTTAGTGTTGGTTGGGAGTGAGTGAGATACTGAGATAGGTGAGCAAGATTGACAGGAATGTAAAGTTTTTACCGTGGTCCCTTGTTGCTTTCTTTCTTTTATTTTTTTTTTCTGGAACTTCACTGTGATTTGGTCCATAAGGTGGGGGTAACAGTGCAGCATTTGGTTATACTTATACACGTACCATTTTATCTCAGTTCTTACAGTGGCAGTGATTTTTTTGTGTTAGTACTTCGCCATCACACATTCACACATGTGCACAGTCACAGTATCCTTCATCTTTGTTTAAGGATGAGTTCAGGAAGGAATCCACTGGGCCCGAATCTGATGTGGCAAATACAAAACAAGATTAGAGGCCAAATCGAGTGCAACCAAGCTCCAGAATCCAGATGGACCAGGACAAAACCACGTGCGTTCAATCCGAAATCGGCGCGGTTGTCGACACGCCCGTGTTCAAGTTGCTGCAGCCTTGCAGAGTCAGGAGATCGACTGGATCGAAGCAAAGCGGTTAGTAAGGAGCTCACCGGTCGCCGTGGACCACTCGACCTCCCATGCCCATGCGCACGGGCGTCGTAGCGACCCTTTGCTTCCTTGTACAACCGCTCGCTGGGGTGGGTTGATCACGGGCCGATATATGGCCTGATTGATATGACTGTGGTTTATAACTTTTGGTTGAAATTTTTAAATTTTAGCTGTTTGCGATAGAAATTATGAAGAGAGATACTTGATTGTGATTTTGGTTGATACAGATGTTGGGCTTTTAACGTGTACTACAATTAACTTGTAGATCCCGTCTTGAGAAAATAACCCGTTTGAAAGTTAGGTACTGTAGTAAAAGCCAAAAGCCGCTTTTGGAAACTATTAAAGAACAGGCCCATAAGCGGATAGCTGTTGGCTCAGTGCTCATGATTAATTTAGGACTTTCTCCTTTCTGGTTTTCCCTCGCTGATTTTTGACTACGTTTTTTAAGATAACGACAGATGACAAAGACGTAGATGCGAATGATATATATGATTTTGGACTCAAAAAATCATTTAGAGAAGTGATTTAAAAAGATATTCCATTTATTTCGGCTTTGAAGCTGAAACTAAAAGTATATATAAAAAATAAGGCACAATTTGCCTTGTGCGACGTCCGAGCGCCGGCCCGCTAGGCTTCGGCCACCGCGGTTGGAACGCTAGCTCCGCGTCGCAGCTAGCGAGCCGTGGTCCGCGCGTTGTCCCCTGCCGAGGCTGCAGCCAGCTACAAGCGAGCATGCTGCGCGCGCGCCAAAATGCTGGGTACAGGCTGAGCGGACAGGCCACCGGCCGTCCTTGCTCGGGCCATATGATGCGCCTGAGGCCCAAATGAAACGGGCCGGACCACTAACAAGAATCGGCCGGTAGCCGAAGCGTGCAAAGATGGGAATATGTGATCCCTGATGGCCCGAGAGACAATCCTTTGGCACGGCATGGCGGCACCTGCACTCGGCCTGGTTCATCCTTTTTAATTACGAGATAAACACACGGTGCACCGAGTCTACAACGAGGAAAATAAACAAGTCTAATACGCTCATCCAAGAACTTGATGACATCATATTATTTATCTATAATACTTAATATAAAAGTTAGGTACTCATGTACTTTATCTATGGTTTATTAATATAAATGAGAGGGTTATTTCTCATATAAAAAAAGAGAAGATAAACACATGTGCACATGCGTCGGTGCGTCCTGGCATACACCCAGAATTTTACGGTGGTAAGGTAAACCCATGACCTTATGGTGTGCAGACTCGTGCTATGCCGCTATCCCACTAAGGCACAAAATCTAGCATGACGGTTTTGGTGATGTGTTGCCGCTTGTTGCGCGACGTCATAAGGTACAACATCGGATAAGAAATAGAGGAGATTTCACAAAATTACAGCCTTTATGTCAAAACTATCAGACAAGTACATAATTAACTTTTGATTTCATAGAACTACACATTTAAGAGCGAACATTATCAGGAACTACAATCCATTACATAGGAGGCTAGCTAACAACCTGATCTCACTAGTCAGTCACATACATTAGGCCCTGTTTAGATGGACTAGGACTAGTTGTTAGTTAAAACTAGTTATTAGCTGACTAGTAGTTAGCTGGATAAAGATTAGCCTAATCCTGTTTGGATCCAAGGACTAATAAGTGCTACTATCTCAGTGCAAAGTCTGTTATACCCCTATGCATGGTAATCTGGGAGGGTTGGCGTGGGTATCAACGTCTTTTTTCCATCCGGCTGGTCCTTTAGCCCTCACTAGTTGGGGCTTTGGCTAAATTTTAGCCCACCCATTAGCCCTGCTGTTTGGATCCTCAAGGGCTAAAGTTTAGCAACTAGTTGTTAGTCCAAGGGATCCAAACAAGACCTTAATTACAACTCATTATGAATGTGACAGATTCTAGTCCCGTGATAGATCTGTAGTTATCTGAAATAAAAAAGTTAAATGTGTAACAAAAAAAGAATAAGAAAGAAAACCTCGCATGAGTAATGGAAGTAAATGGGGTTCCTCTTAAATTGGACTAGAAACCTATACTGTACTGAGAGCAAGTACAATAGTATAGCCAACTAGTGGCTATAACACTTGTCAATTTCATCTATAGCCTTTAAAAAAATAGTTCATACAATAAGATAACTATTACAATAACTATTTGGCCCCACGTGTAAGAGAGTGAAATGCATATTTTTACGTGCTATAGCTAGCTGTAATTTAGTAGCCAGCTTCCTTCTCTCTCTTCCTTTCTCTCTCTGCCACGTAAGATTTGGTTGATATTATATTTGCTATAGCCTGCTGACTAAGAGCAAGTACAATAGTATAGCCAACTAGTGGCTATAATACTTATCCATTTCATCTATAGCCTTCAAAAAAATAGTTTATACAATAAGGTAGCTATTACAATAACTATTTGGCCCCATATGTAAGAGAGTGAAATGCATATTTTTACGTGCTATAGCTAGCTGTAATTTAGTAGCCAGCTTCCTTCTCTCTCTTCCTTTCTCTCTCTGCCACGTAAGATTTGGTTGATATTATATTTGCTATAGCCTGCTGACTAAGTCTTATTATACCTGCTCTAAGTCTTATTGTACCTGCTCTGAACGAACACACCAATTTGTTTTATTGCGAGGAGCACGAAACTAGAGACGCAAATCACAAGTGGGGTTGTTGGCAGTCATTTTTTAATTTATTAGTAATAGTTCTCGCTCTTACTTTTGATAAAGAAAATGTCAAAGTTTAATGCAATCTTGTTGCTAGCCCACATATATTGTGAGACTAGCCCCACGCATCAATCTTCATGGATTTTGGATGGCATAACAATCCAATTCAGACTAGCCCCACGTGTCATAAACACTAACACACGGAGAGGTATCCAATGTATATAGAACTAGCAGCGTAAACGCGGCGCCGCGGTAGCTACTATGTAGATCAAAGTAAAAGAGACGATAATTCGCGGGAAAGTTTTTCTAAAAAAATCGAGGACACATGCATAATTTCGGGAAAACCGAATGCCTTTTTGGCAAAAAACTGAGGACTTATACATAATTTTGGAAAATCGCAGGGTGCTACCTAGCAAAAGAAGGGCCTTCACGAAAATGCGGAGGACCTGTACGCAATTTCGGCGAAGTGGAGGATGGTTCTTGGCATAAAAACGTGGTAGAGATCTTTTTGTAAAAACTGAGGATTTGAATGTGATTTCAAAAATCCCAGGGCCTTTTTTTTTTGTAAAAACACTGACATGCCATTGGTGGAGACCGAGAACTCCCCCATCTCTAATATAGCGATGATGCATATTATTGTCAGAATTAAACAAAGTTACTAGAAAAGATCATTTTTATACCCTTTATTGATCAAAGAGTAAATTCCATAAAAATACACTTTTTTGTGACAAAACTATCAAAGAACTATACATTTAACCTTTATTTTAGAGAACTACACACTTTAGAAATAAAATTATCATAGAACTATGGGACAAAATTAGCCTACGTGACCGATGAGTGATATCGGGATGTTACTTTCCATGCAATTGATCGCAGTTCCTCGATAATTTTGGTGCTTAAATGAATAGTTCTCTGAAATTAAAAGTTAAATGTGTAGTTATTGGGTAGTTTATCACAAAAATTGTAGTTTCACGGAACTTACTATAAGAAATAAGAAATCTCACAATGAAGATGCACGGGGATGCGAATGCATAAAGTAGTGAGTAGTGACGACTGACGAGTCCCAAGCATTGTGATCTTACGAGTGGGTGCGTGGAGCTGGTCAAAAAAGCTATGAACAGCACACTATCGCTGTTGTTTACTCCATCAGAAATTGACACGGAGCTAGCAAGATGGCCGACCACATAGGTGGCCATAAGGGTGCCTTCGTGGTCAGGGTGCTCTACGACTGATCGCGCATGTTTCCTTTCTGATTTTATTTACCAACTAACTCAATGTCCAGTAAGAGTGGAAACCGGGGTGCTCCTGTTCTTTTCCTTTGAAACTGGCGGTTTTTGACTTTTACTATAGTACCTAATTTTTAAACGGAATATTTTCTTAAGACGAGATCTACAAGTTAAACGATCTACACGTTAAAAGCCCAATATCTGTACCAGCCAAAATCGCAAGTGAATATCTGTCTCTCCGTAATCTGTACCGTAAACAGCCAAAATTCAAAAATTTCAGTCAAAAATTATAAGCCGTAGCTGTTGCCAAACAGGCTATTTGTGTGGCTTATGGCTTATGTCCAGTATTTGCGCTCCTTGCGATTGCTAATTTGACGTCTGCTCTTTGGGGTTATGAGATGGCCAAACCTTATAAAATCTGGGAAAGGAGACGGCTGTTGAATCTAGGGGTGGGCAAAATACCCGCTACCCGTTACCCGTACCCGAATTACCCGGACCCGAACCCGAAATACCCGAACCCGAGGTACCCGATCCCAAATTCGGATAGCGATTCTGATTACCCGAAATTAGTTTGGGTAGTTCGGGTAATATCCCCCGGTACCCGAACTACCCGAATTACCCGAACTACCCCCGAAATACACTTGAACTTATCACTTTATTACCCGTACCCGAATTATCCGAACCCGAACCCCGAAATTGCTGCTGAAATTCTATGCAAATTCTGTGCAGTTTGCTGGTTTTTTGTGAATTCGGGTATATCGGGTATACCCGAACCCGAACCCGAATTATCGGGTACCCGAAATTGCGGGTAGTGTTTTTTTGGGGCTAATATCGGGTAGCAGTTTTCATTACCCGAATTTCGAATTACCCGAACTACCCGACCCGAAAAAATCGGGTAACCCGAACGCCCACCCCTAGTTGAATCTTCCATACAGGGCGGTGCCTCCCTCCATGACGTACCGCGACGTGTCGTCGTCAACGTCCGGATCACGCTGGATGGTCGCACACTCGCCATATACAGATATGATTTTTTATCTACAGATGGATGCTGGATAATGGGAGGCTTGGAGGTCCAAGCACAAAATGCCGAAAGACCATAGTAGCAGTGAAGCACGAGCAAAACCAGTCACTCTCTGACATTGCGGTTTCAGCACGAGCGCGGCAGAGCTTAATTCAGCTACTTGTTGTCACCATAGCTTCTAGTTTTTGGCTTTTAATTTATTATTTTTTAACTTTGTCTTTTTAGTTTCTAGTCTTTTTTTAGCTTTTATGTTTTTTTATTCTTTTATATTGTTCATGATACTTTTTAAATTTTAAATTTAATTACATTAAATAAGTCATTTTAATTATAGTATAAAATAAATTAGTTATATTAAAAAAACCGTAAACCATCGAGCGCGAGCTCGGCTCGAGTCCGAACTACTACCCGGACTCGTCGTCTACCCGTATAATTTAAAGCCTTGACGACAAAAGTGATAAACGAACACCAATCCAAACCTTGAAGCAAATCGCGGCCGAACACATTACGGGCGCGACCCCCAGCTGTCCAGAATTTTATCTCCTCGAAAGCCTCCGAACGAGAGATGTTGTGATCTTCCGCGGCGACCGGCGGGCGAGGATGTCCACCGCGCGGCGCGGCCACCTGCCGCAGGAGAACGGCGTTGGCGGCGACGGGGACGACGAGCGAGAGGAGGAGGAGCCGCGGCTCAAGTACCAGCGGCTGGGCGGGAGCGTGCCGGCGATCCTCGCCACCGACGCCGCCGCGGCCATCGCCGTCGCCGACCGCATGGTCGCGCTCGGCACCCACAACGGCATCCTCCACATCCTCGACTTCCAGGGCAATCAGGTACCCTTCGCGATTGGGCACTTGCGGAATTGGGGTTTGTGGTGCGGAGGCAACCGGGCTCGTAGCATTGGATGATCTGTGAAAGCTTGCTCTTAACTTATCCGGACTTGTAGCGTTGGCCTAGTGATTCGTTTTTACAAAACTACTTGCCAATTGTCGAAGAGGCGTTACAAAGGTGAAATAAATTTTGGGGGACGCACGAAAGCTTTTGCAGCAGATATTTTAAGGACAGCGTTGGTGTGAGGAGTACGATCTGTGAAATCGTGAGGGAATACCTCTGGTGAACTATATGAACACCTCGGATTAGGATCGTATGCTAAGCTCTGAAACTGAGTTGAGGTAGCTGTGTGCCGAGAAGCTTCTGAACCCTTTTAACTAACAACATATATATTGGAATAAATTGAGGTTTCTGCTAGCTTCATCATGGCTTGTATTCAAGATATGTGAACATTATCAGTAATGATCATGTTGCTACGATTAATTGAACTGATTCTAGTTTCTAAACCTGAATAAGAAACTTAGATGCACGTTTTTTTAAAAAGGCTTCATGGAAATTATAGAGCTAAAAAATGATATATGATGTGTAAAGTGAAGCATGTGTTCTGATGCCTCTGCCATCCCATGTAGATTTCATCTGTTAAAATGACACATTCTTGTGTTGATATTCAGTTGCCATCCATTTGTTCAATATGTTTTGTAGGTGAAGGAAATTGCTGCTCACGCAGCAACTATCAACAACATCAGTTTTGATGCAGACGGTGAATATATAGGCAGCTGCTCAGATGATGGCACGGTAGTAATAAGCAGCCTCTTCACTGATGAAAAACTGAAATTTGAGTACCATCGCCCCATGAAAGCAATTGCTTTAGACCCTAATTATTCCCGGAACCACAGAAGATTTGCTACAGGTGGTTTAGCAGGCCAAGTACTTGTGCTGACAAAGAAGACTTGGGGAGGAGGCTACCACAAAAAGGTGCACTTGGTTTCCTAGGGATAAAAGATAATCTGATGGATCCAGTGAGCTCTAATGGTTCTTGTCTCATATCCCTACTTGTAGGTTTTGCGTGATGGTGAAGGACCGATCCATTCTATGAAGTGGAGAACGGACCTTCTTGCTTGGGCTAATGATGCAGGGGTGAAAGTACATGATATGAAAATGGACAAAGGAATTGCATTCATAGAAAGACCAAAAGGAATTCCTCGGCCGGAGTTTTTACTTCCTCACTTGGTCTGGCAGGTATATAATGCTTTTATTTATATGGATGATGTACACTTTATTTTAACCAAGTATGGCACATTTGGAACATTTTGATCTGGTCAGCATATTAAAATATGTACGATAATAGTGCAAAAGAAAAAGATCCTGTAAAATTCAAAGCTTTTGCTGATATGTGCAATAAGGGATTGTAGATTTGTTTCCTCTGTAGTTTTGAGTCAGGCGGTCAGTAGAAGACAAACAATATTAGCCAAAAGAAAAAGAACACCTGATGAACATTAGTTTCTGAATGGGTGGAACATATCGTTTTTTTGTCTAGTAGCATGATAGCTGTTTTGTTTATATATATATATATATATATATATATATATATATATATATATATATATATATATATATATATATATATATATATATATATATATATTTGTGTGTGTGGATGCGTGCGCGCGGCTGGGCACCGTGATTTCAAATGCGCGAATTCAACCCAAATTTGGGTATATTTTTTGAAAATGTCAGTTTTACGGTATATACCCATCTACTATGATGCACGGATACGTCGACACGACACCGACACGGGAATTCGCTGTTTTCCCAAAAATACCGATACGGCGACACGGCTATATATATTTAAATAATAAATAATATATATATATATATATATATTATTTTCTATGTTTCCACATGCTTATTAAACTGAAATAATGTAAATTGTAAACTTGTAATTTGTAAAGTGTATGCTTCGACCTATTGTTGCTCGTGTTTTCCTCCTCTCTAGCACTAGAATTAGCGGCTTCCATTTTTCTAGTATAATGAAACAAGCAATCAAGTATAAATTTGCTAAATGCCTAAATATATATTGATGGCTTACTGCAGTCTGCATCTCAACCCTAAATGCTAAAACAGAGAAGCGGAGAGATGATATCTCGGTGGAGCGGGGACGCCGGCGGCGCGCAGGGAGGAAGCCGGCGGCGCGCGGGAGAAAGCCGACAGGCGGCGGCGAGGTGCGGGAGCGGGTGGCAGGAGAAAGCCGACGGGCGGCGGCGCAAGCGGCCGATGTGGAGAAGGGGAGAAGCGCGAGCGTGCGAGCGCGATGGGAATGAGGCGCTCGGTATCCGGGGCGGGAGGTTAGGGTTAGGGCAACACCCGTGCGTGCGTTATGGGCCAGCCTGGGCCATTCCTGGGCCGGCTGTGTCTAGGTCGTGTCTGACTCGTATATTTAGTGTGTCCGACACATGTCGAGAATTTTAATAATTAAAATTAATTATGAAATCAGCCGATACATTGCCGACACATGTCGAGAATTTTAATAATTAAAATTAATTCTGAAATCAGCCGACACATGTCCAAGACGTGTCCGTGTCGTATCCGTGTAAATTAGTTAAACTCAACATCCAAAAAAATTCTAAAATTTTTCGCACACCATACATAGAGAAATTCCTATTTTATAAATTATACTATAGAACGCTGAAATAGAAGATCATGATTTCAAATGCACGAATTTAACCCAAATTCGGGTGTATTTTTTAAATATGTCAGTTCTAGGGTATATACCCATCTATAACAATTCAAATGAAACATATACCTTTGAAAAACTACTTGATTTCAAAGTTTTGAATGAATTTAGATCACATGCTTTACTGATTTATATATATAATCAGCACATACCTACAATTAAACTATCATTAAAAATGGCAACTACAATTCGAATTTTAGTTCAAACCTGTTTGAACTAGTTAGTAAACTAGTTAAACTCGATATTAAAAAATTTTCAGAATCTTTCGCACACAATATAAAGAGCAAATATCTATTTTAGATCGTGGTGCCTAGGCACCATGGTTTCTCAGCTAACTAGTTGAGTGCCCGTGCGTTGCTACGGAACAAAACATTCAACAGACATGAATATGTAGAAGAAACACATGTCTGACAGTTCATGAAATATTGACAAAGGAAAATATTTGATGATAGACCAATTTTTAAGAAACGAAAAAAAACATTGTTGTAACCTCCCAATTTTTTTTATTAAAAGAAGATAAAGGCCACGCTCGGTTGGGCTGAAAAGCTGCGGCTCATAGCTGAAATTGCACTGTAGCGGCTGAAATTTCACTGTAGCTAAATGCGGCTTATTTCGCATAATTAAATTTAAAAATAGAAAAATATGCTAGTTCATCACAGACAACACAAACGAATACGGGAAAAAAGAACCGGCGAAAAAGCTCAAAAAAAGCCAAAAGTTCAGAAAAAGACAAAATTTATGAATAGTGAAATATAAGCTAAAAGCCAGAAGCTGAAGCCGAAACGAGCGGGGCTAAGATAAGTCATCACTTCAGTATGTTCATCCTAACTCTTTTAACATTTATGCCTTACTTTGAAAATGCCAGTTCATAGCATACTCCAGAGGAAACAAAACAAATATAGATAGCAACAACAGCAGCAGCAGTAAAAGAGTCAATGGAACTAAAGTTGCTCAGCATATTATGATATAAATAAACATCATATCATCATTATACGTAGTCATATTCGCTTAACAGGAAGTTGTCATTGCCAATACTGAGATTCTGAGTACTTGAGTGTATGTGTATATGCATGCATGTGTGAGAGCAGTATATCGCCTCCCACATAAACCAATGGAGAGAGAGAGGCAATCCTTACAAAAGTACTCAGATTTGATAGAATCATCACAACAACCTCCAGTTCCTGTGTGCGTGCACATATGAACGTATGAATAGGCGTATTGTTTCCTAGCAGACCGATGGGAATCGCATCAAGAAACAAAAAAACATTGTTGTAGCCTAGGCTACGACCACTGTCTTCGATCACAGTCTTCGACCACTCGCTACAACCACAGTCTTCGACCACTCGCTACGACCACAGTCTTTGATCACTGGCTACGACCATAGCACCTCGATTGCTTCTCCGACCACGCACCGAGGTCGACTATAGCTACAACAATCGACCGTCGGCCACTGTAGCTATGACCACTGTGGCTACGACCACGGGATACGACCACAGTGTTCGATCATTGACTACGACCACGGGTTACAACCACGAGCTACAACCACTGGCTACGACCACCGTCTTCGAACACAAGCTACAACCACAGGCTACGACCACGAGCTACGACCACGGTGTTCGACCACAGGCTACGACCATAGGCTATGACCACGAGCTACGACCACAGGCTACGACCGCAGTATTCGATCACTGGCTATGACCACTGGCTACGACCACAGTATTCGACCACTCGGTACGACCACAGTCTTCGACCACTGGCTATGACAACCGTCTTCGACCACTGGTTATGACCATAATCTTTGACCACTGGCTACGACCACAGCACCTCGATTGCATCTTCGACCACACATCTTCTAGCATCGAGGTTGACTGTAGCTACGATAG
The DNA here is from genome assembly GCA_017311315.1 of Dendrocalamus latiflorus. Classification (NCBI taxonomy): domain Eukaryota; kingdom Viridiplantae; phylum Streptophyta; class Magnoliopsida; order Poales; family Poaceae; genus Dendrocalamus; species Dendrocalamus latiflorus. The sequence continues at coordinate 37,753,100 of CM029656.1, read as the reverse complement.
TCGATGGCTACAGGCTAGGACCACTGTCTTCGACCACTCGCTACGACCACAGTCTTCGACCACTGGCTATGACAACTGTCTTTGACCACTGGCTACGACCACAGCACCTCGACTGCATCTTCGACCACACGTCTTCTAGCATCGAGGTTGACTGTAGCTACGATAGTCGACCATCGACCACTATAGCTACGATCACAGTGTATGACCACTGGCTACGACCACAACGTACAACCATGGGCTACGACCACTGTAGCTATGACCACAACGTACGACCACGGGCTACGACCACTTTCTACGAACATGGGCTACGACCACCGTCTTTGACCACAGACTACGACCACGGGCTACGACTACTGGCTACGACCACGGGCTATGACCACGAGCTACGACCGTAGTTTTCGACCACTAGCCACGACCACTATCTACGACCACTGGCTACGACCACAGTCTTCGACCACTGGCTACGACCACTCGCTACGACCACAGTCTTCGACCACTAGCTGCGACCACAGCACCTCGACTGTATCTCCGACCACACAAGTCTCTTAGCACCGAGGTCGACTGTAGCTATGACAATCGACCGTTGACTACTATAGCTACGACCACGGGATACGACCACTAGCTACGACTACGGGCTACAACCACAGGCTACGACCACGCGCTACGATAACTGGCTACGACCAAATAGACTCCCTACGTAAGTACATATCGATTCACACCAAGTAGCACCAAAAACCTGTTTCAGCCGCATAATCACAGAGTTAATTAGCTAAATTGAATGGTCCGGCTATAGATTCACCTGTGGTCATCACATATCTATGCTTGCGACCATCCTAAATAATCTAATCATCATACAAGATTTCAAATTGGTACCTAAACAAAGAAGCACAGGAATCAAGCTCCACCTGGTGGTTGCCACACTGGTCGCAGGTGGTGCAGGGCACGTAGGTGAGGGTGCTCCTAGAGTCCACGATCAGCGCGAACTCCTGTGGCGGCGTCCCGATGTACAGCCTCATCATGTAATACCTAACCAACACGACAACAAGTACAAACCTCCCCACCTTAGATCCAATATAGAGCAACAAAACAACGAGAGGGGGTTTGATTTGTATCGACCCGTTGGTGAGGAGATCATCATGGAGGCACATGCGGGCGTTAGGGCGGGCACCGTCGCCGATCCCGCGCCGGGCCGAGGTGAGCCGGCTGGCGTTGGGGTAGGAGAGTGTGAGTGGGAGCACCAGCGGCGGCCGCTGCGGTGGCGGCGAGGAGGAGGAAGATGACGGTAGCGAGGGCCGAGAGTGAGCCAAGCCCACGACTCCAACGGTGACTCGCCATGGTCGCGCCGTGCGGGGAATGGAAGGGTGGAGCCATGGAGGCCGTCGTGCCGAGGGGAGGGCTCCAGCGGCGACTCGCCATGGTTGCGCTTCTTGCAGTGACGCGGCGCCATCATGGAAGCATCACTCGGTGGGGAGTGGTCGCATCAGAGAGAGAGAGGGGGGTATTGGGATTTTGGGGGAAAGAGGAGCACATCTGAGAGGGAGGGGAGTTGAGATGGGGGAGATTCTTTGGTCGTGGGGAGTAGTTGGGGAGCCGCGTATGTGTGGAAAGAGAGATCGTGAGATCCAACTACTATGGAGAGTCGAGGAAGAACGGACGGCTATTAAGAGTCAAGGGAGAATGAACCTACTACCACCAACTCAAACTTTTAAGGCGTAGAGATTATAGTGTGTGTGTGTGTGTGTGTGTGTATGTGTGTGTGTGTGTGTGTGTGTGTGTCCAACTTGCTGTTAGTATATCTGATTCGCAAGGCAGACTTATAACATTTCCTTTTCTGTTCTGTGTTCAATGGAAACTATACATGCTACATACTGATTGGTCTTTGCATACTTAGGATGATACAGTCTTAGTTATTGGATGGGGAACAAGTGTCAATATTGCAGCAATTCGAACAGATTTATCTCAAGGACTCAATGGCATACAGAGGAGTATCAGCACAGCAAGTTCTGAGAAGTATGTAGATATTGTGGGATCGTACCAAACAGGCTGCCACATATCTGGGATTGCCCCATTTGGTGATCTTTTGGTTGTGCTTGTGTATATTCCTGAAGAGGATGGCAAAGAGAGAAAATTTAGTACTTCTGTTCCTTCATGCCAGGTAATCATCACTGCTTATCCTTCACATTACTTGTTTCTCTTCTTCTATTGATTTTTCCATTATGTTCGGAACATTTTGTAGGGAAATGCACAGCGTCCAGAAATACATCTTGTATCGTCAAAAAATGATGAACTTACTACAGATGTTCTGCCTATCCATGGTTATGAGCACTATAAGGCAAAGGATTATGCTCTTGCTCACGCGCCGTTCTCAGGTTTAATGGACTGTGCTCTAACAGTGAATGAACATTTCTTTCCTTCTTCTCCAACACTTTTCTAATGAAGGAAACCTTATTCTCTTGTCTTTTCATCCAGGAAGTAGCAATGCAGGTGGACAATGGGCTGCTGGTGATGAACCTTTGTATTATATTGTGTCTCCTAAGGATATAGTAGTTGCAAAGCCAAGGTTTGTTAAAATGGTGAAAAACAAGATCTCGTATTAGCCCCTAAGTATACAATCACTAATAAAACAAGGCAATGATCCGTTAGGCAAAAAATTATCCTTTTTGAAAATGTGGTGACCTTCATTGGCATATTTTCTCTGATTTTCATCTTGTAGTACCTCATTGATTTAAATCATTCTGTTTAAATGATGTAATTGTAATATGCAACTGTGCTAGCTACTGCCAACAAATCACTCCAGTAACATATCTAATATAGGAGAAGTGTTTCTATACTTTTCTCTCTAATAAAAGTAATACTAATCTCAAGCACATGAAGAGGTAAGTAACATCTATCCATCATTAATCGTGTTTTAAAAATTGTGCAAATCACTGTTGAGAAGAGTATAGAAGCACCTTCCTAAAGTGATATTTCATTTTTCTTTTAACTCCAAGAATTATAGCCATGTTAGATAGATATTTGAATTTCTTTTGATATTGTTCAGTTTGCTTATGTTTCTGCCCTTACCGCAACAAAAATCCTTGACAAATTTTATCTTTAAAACATTTTTTTTTATGTTTCTACTGATATAATATGTGCCTTCTAATTAGAGATACTGAAGACCATATTGCTTGGCTGCTTCAACATGGTTGGCATGAAAAGGCATTGGCTGCAGTTGAAGCAGGACAAGGGCGAACTGAGCTTCTTGATGAGGTAAACTAGAAAATAGTTAAGTTTGATTAGTAAATGAAGAACAGTATGCAACTATGCATAAACTGCTGAAATACCTGTTTGCTTTCCATCTTATATATTATCCTAGTCACTTGCATTTTTCAGAAACTTAAAGTGTGGGATGTTTAATCACGTTATCTAATTGGCCTATCTTTTTTTAGCCCATTTTTGGAGGAAGGGCAGATCCAACTATGAAGAGGAGGCCTAACTACAAAAGAAAGTAGTTAAATTATTAAATTTTGTTCATGTTATTTTGTCTCAGGTGGGTTCAAGATACCTTGATCACTTGATTATTGAAAGAAAATATGCTGAAGCTGCACAACTCTGTCCAAAGTTGCTGCGAGGATCGCCTTCAGCATGGGAGAGGTGAGAAAAATAAGTAGATATTTGTTACCTTCTGTCATGTGGGGCCCTGTTTATGGCCGCTGCTAGAAGACCAACAAGCAGCCGGCCCTAGAGGCAACAGGGTTGGCGCCCATTGTATCTAATTATGAAGTTTGCAATTAGGAAGGTTTGCAATAGGAAGTTTTCAATTAGAGTCCAGGAAGGATATCCTTACCAAGTCAATTGTATTCTTATATAAAGAGGTATATGAATCAATAAGAAGAGAAGCAAGAATTGGGAACTTCCCTGATCCCTTGCGCCTCCCCACCTCACACCTTCATCCCGTGCGGCTAGGGTTCTTACCCTAGCTGCACATCACCATGGCACCCAAGCTCAATCCGCACTCTTCCGAGTTAATCCTTCCCTTCCGCCTTCGCTCTCGACGCCCATCAACTGACATCTTGGTATCAGAGCCAACCGTTGCTCAATCCGACATGGCAGGCAACAGGGGGTAGCAAGGATTTCCAGCAGGTGATGCGCAAATTCGTCGAGGATACGGCGAAATCCCTTGCTAGCATCAACGACCAATTCGCTCGGCACGCTGGCTTGATTGAGGCCAACATCATTTGGCTGGCATGGCATGACAAGCGCCTGGCTCGCATGGAGGGGCAGCCCACTAGTGAGGAGGGCGGCGATGACAAGGAGGCCGCCCCACTATGGGTGGTCGACGGGGAACTGCCATCGAACCAGCGTCGCATGAACGACGGTTTGGGCATCACCTCCATGGCGTTTCCCCCATGACTGCCACCCCCGCACCTCTAGGCACTAGGAGCAGGGCACCAACGGAACCTGCCATGCTACATCAAGCTGAATTTTTCAACCTTTGACGGCAGAAAGGATCCACTACCGTGGATCAACCACTGCAAACAATTTTTTGTGCGCAGCAAACACCCATGGAGGACAGGGTGTGGCTCGCGACGTACCACATGTCAGGTGTGGCACACCTATGGTACATGCGAGTTGAGCGTATGGATGGCATGCCTAATTGGTGGCACTTCACTGACCTTGTTAACCGTCGGTTTGGGTCGTCCACACGCCACAACCCACTGGGCGAACTATCAGGCCTACGGCATACGGCGTCGGTGGCCGAATTCACCAAATTTTTTTGACATTGTTAGCTCGTTGTGGCCACCTCGAGGAGCAGCAAGTCATGCTGTTCATGGCAAGGCTTGGGGAGCCCTTGAAGACACACGTCGAGCTCCAGAGGCCAACTAACTTGGAGGTCGCCATGGACCTAGTGAAGTCCTACGAACACCTATTGTTCCCTCAGTTGTCAGCATCCGCCACCATGTCCTCCAGAACAATAAGCTCCAACCATCCATGCCCTGAACGGCGGCATCCGGAGTGGCAGCGGAGGCTCGCTGGCCGCCGCCTCCACAACCACGGGTGCGTCAGGTTCGGCCAACCACTCCAGCACCTCATGCTGAACGAGATGAAGGAACGCCGCTGTAAGGGCCTTTGCTACAATTGCGACGAGCAGTACATACCGGGCCATCAACGATTCTGCAAGCGCATCTTCCTGTTACAGGTCGAACTAGATGAGTAAGATGTTGAGGAGGTGGATGGGGACGCCACCATCTCCCTCCATGCCCTCATCGCGATTCGCAAGTCCCAAACGATGCAGCTGTCCGTGCTGATTAACAACGTCCCCTTGGTGGCCTTGGTTGACTCAGGCTCCACGCATAACTTCTTCGCTGCCGAGCTCGTCGATCAGGTGGGATTGATGCTAGCACCACGCCTGGGCCTCTCCGTGGCTGTGGCCAATGGGGACAAGGTGGCGAGTGGTGGGGTGTGCGCCATGACACCCATCTCCATCGACAGCGAACACTTCGTCCTGGACTTCCCCACCATCCCACTGGGTGGCTTTGACGTGGTACTCAGAGTCCAGTGGCTGCGTTCACTCGGTTCGATTGTATGGGACTTCGGCCTATTGACAATGAGCTACCACAACCAGGATCGCCAAATCATCTAGCATGGCGTGGCTCCATCTCGGCTGGTGCCACATCTCCATTCAGCTTTGGCCCGTAGGGGAGCTCCTGGAGGAACTCCTTGTGGAGTTCACGTCGGTTTTCGCTGAACCACAAGGACTTCCACCTCGTGGCTGCAATCACCGCATCCACCTCCTCCTTGGCACCAGCGCGGTGGTGGTTCGGTTGTACAGGTACCCGGACAATCAAAAGGATGAGCTGGAGCGACAATGCACTACTATGTTGGACCAAAGAATCATTCGCCGTAGCAGCTTGACATTTTCAGCTCCCGTGCTACTCGTCAAGAAGAAGGATGGAACGTGGCATTTCTGCGTCGACTACTGCGCCATGAACGATAAAACTATCAAAGACAAATTTCCAATTCTGGTGGTCGAGGGGCTCCTTGATGAGCTCAAGGGAGCGTGGTTCTTCACCAAGTTGGATCTTCATTCTGGATACCATCAGGTCTGAATGGCCCTCGTCCAGACTGTGCGACATTGGCGGCCTTATCTATGGCCTATGGGGGCGCCATTCAAGCTCTGCACGGATCATTACGCCCTCAAATTTCTTCTCGGCAAGCGACTGTCTACGATTCCGCAACATCAATGGATAAGCAAATTTTTGGCTTTTATTTTTCTGTTGAATTTAAGCCAGGGCGCCTTAATGTTGTGGCTGATGCCCTGCCCTCTCACAGAAGGACACTGAACCGGGCACCATCTGCGCCATTGTCCCCCCACGGTTCACTTTATTTGATGAGCTCCGACAGGCCGTGCTCACGAAGCCCAAGCTATCGGCCTTACGTGTGCGCATTGAGACAGGCGAACTCATTGCTCCTTGGTCACTCATTGACATCATGGTATGCTTCAGTCGGCGCACACACATTCCGGCATCTTCACATTTCCACTTAGACGGTGTTGGCGGCAATTCATGATGGGCTACATGAGGGCATTCAGTTCGTTGGACATACCCCGCCTCATCTGATCTGATATTTCAATGGACTTTATCGAGGGTTTGCTAAAGGTGGGCGGGAAGTCAGTTATCTTAACTGTGGTGGATCGATTCTTGAAATATGCTCACTTCATCCCGTTGGCACACCTTTATTCGGCTTCGTCAGTGGCTCGAGTTTTCTTCGCTGATATTGTTCGTCTACATGGGATACTGGTGTCTATTATCTCTGACAGAGATCCGGTATTTACCTCCAACTTTTGGAAGGACCTCTTTCAGCACTGCGGCACCACCATTGCTATGAGCACGTCATTTCATCCTCAATTTGATGGGCAATCTGAGGTGGTCAATAAGGTCATTACCATGTATCTTCGTTGTATGATGAGAGATTGTCCTCGCCAATGGATTCGGTGGTTAGCTTGGGCTGAATATACCTACAATATGGCATACCATTCAGCACTACGTACTACTCCCTTTCAGGTGGTTTATGGGCGGGATACCCCTGCTTTTCATGATTATGAGCCCGGCAAGGCCCACACTTCGGCAGTGGACCACGAGTTTCAAGACCGTGATTTATTCCTATTTGATGTTCGGGGATGTTTACAACATGCTAGAGTCATACAAAACCTTCTATGACCGCAAGCATCACAGTGTCCACCTCGCCATAGGTGATTTTGTGTGTCTTCGATTGCATCACAGGCCAGCGGCCTCCTTGCCGGGCACCCGACGCGGGAAGCTCGGCCCTAAGTATTATGGGCTGTATCGCATCATCTCCAAGATCAATGAGGTTGCGTATCAATTGGACTTGCCGAAATCTGCCCGCTTACACAATGTCTTTCATGTGAATCTACTCAAGAAATTTGAGGGCATTCCTCCAGCAGCTCGTCCACTGTTGTTGCCTATTCTTCATGGTCACGTTATTCCAACACCAGCCAAGGTGCTTCGTGCACAACTGTCTCAGGACAAGTGACAAATTCTCGTCCAGTGGGAGGATCTCCAAGCGGCCGATGCATCATGGGAAGATGTTAGTTCTTTTCAGGATTCTTATCCTTCTTTCCAGCTCAAGGATGAGCTGTTCCGCAACGGGGGGAGAGATGTCATGTGGGGCCAGGTTTATGGCTTGCGCCAGAAGACCAACAAGCAGCCGGCCCTAGAGGCAGCAGGGTCAGCACCCAGTGTATCTAATTAGGAAGTTTGCAATTAGGAAGGTTTGTATTAGGAAGTGTGCAATTAGAGTCCAAGAAGGATATATCTTCCTTACCAAGTCAATTGTGTTCTTATATAAAGAGATATATGAATCAATAAGAAGATAAGCAAGGATTGGGAACTTCCCTGATCCCTTGCGCCTCCCCCACCTCACGCCTTCATCCTGTGCGTCTAGGGTTCTTGCCCTAGCTGAGCATCACCATGGCAGCCAAGTGCAATCTACACTCTTCCGAGTTAATCCTTCCCTTCCGCCTTCGCTCTCAATGCCCATCACCTGACACCTTCATTATGTGAGCTATAATAACATTTAGGGCATTTTTGGAAGAGGGGCATTGCTATAGGATCTTTTAAGATCTAATTCAAATTTGAACTAAATCCTAAGGATTTGGAATTTGGATTCAAATTCCCCTTTCGAGACAGGCCCTTGCCATGTGAGATTTTGATTGGTTTTATTTGTGTTAATTGAGCATATATTTATTATTTGTGTTAATTGAGCTTTTTTTTTTGGTATTTAGTAACCAAAACTTTCATGCCACAGGTGGGTCTTTCACTTTGCTCATCTACGCCAACTTCCTGTGTTGGTCCCTTGCATACCTACGGAGAATCCACAGCTGAGTGATACTGCTTATGAGGTTCTTGCACAAATTTGGAGGGGTTTTGCTTGCTCTTTTCAACACCTATCTGTTTGTAATACTGTTCTGATTGGTTTATGTAGGTTGCTCTTGTAGCTTTAACTACCAATCCTTCTTTTCATGAACTTCTCTTGGCTACGATAAAACATTGGCCACCTACGTTATACTCAGCTTCACCGGTCATATCTGCTATTGAGCCACAGTTCAATTCCTCCTCGATGACTGATTCATTGAAAGAGGTAGGGTTGGAACATTGTTTAATGCATGTAAAACCTATACATTTAATTTATTTGTGCTTTTTAATTGATTATATCTTGGTCTTGTTTGCATTGTAGGCTTTAGCTGAATTGTATGTGATCAACAGTCAGCATGAAAAGGCCCTTTCTCTCTATGCTGAAGTAAGTACATCCTAAATTGTAGTAAAAAAAAGCTTCATATTAATTTGAAGTTGTGAAAGAGCATGTGCTGTTTTTTTTTATACATGTCTGTATTGCTAATCCAACTTTATTTCGTTCAGCTCCTGAAGCTAGAAGTATTTGAGTTTATCGAGAAGCACGGCTTGTATCATGCCATTCATGATAAGGTATGGTGTAAGGATTCCCAAACTGATGATAAAACTTATTACAAGTCTGATATTTTGAAAGTTGTAGAATTAAATGTGGCAAGAAAGCCTAGTCTATTGTCTAATCTAGCTGATTATACAAAGACAAAGCCTCCCATATCCTCCATGTATTTACTTATTGATCTTATATATTGTGCAGGTTGTCAATCTTATGATATTGGATAGTAAAATAACAGTTCACCTATTGATCCAACATCGTGACATCATTCCCCCATATGAAGTTGTGGGGCAATTATTGCATACTAGTAAAAGTTGCGATAAGAAATATTTGTTGCATCTATATTTACATGCTCTGTTTGAGACAGACCTGAATTCTGGAAAAGATTTCCATGATATGCAGGTATTTTGCTCCCCTTTTAATATACAGTCTTTACCATATGGTCTGCCTTCTCATTCTGCCCATTGTGCCTATTTTTGTACCTCTAGCTTGTGTTTTGAAATGAACTGGTAACCCCAAACTATCTGTGTTATAGGTGGAGCTTTATGCAGATTATGAGCCAAGGATGCTATTACCCTTCCTCCGTACCAGTCAGCATTACAGGCTTGACAAGGTCTTGATTCTATTTGTTTAATCATGAAATTGGTTGTTCATTAATTACAAAAGCAATGGTGTGTGGTTATTTCAGGCATATGAAATCTTTGCACAAAAGGAACTTGTAAGGGAGCAAGTTTTTGTCCTTGGTCGCATGGGAAATGCTAAGGAAGCTCTTTCTACAATTATAAACAAACTGGAAGACATACAGGAGGTCTTAACCTGGTTATCGTCATTTTCTTAAGATATCTTGTGCTATGTTAACCAGCTCGAGTCTATGGGGTTGGATTACAATTACAGAAATATTGAACTGTATGCAGGCCGTTGAATTTGTTATGGAGCAGCACGATGATGAACTATGGGAGGAACTGATAAGACAGTGCCTCCAAAAGCCTGAAATGGTAATTGAATCAGATTCCTTTAATCTTCCTGAGACTGATACCCATTCAGTATTTTCATTCAATTTATGTGACTGTTGAGCAGGTTGGGATGCTGTTGGAACATACTGTTGGCAATCTTGACCCGCTGTACATTGTCAGTTTGGTTCCTGATGGACTAGAAATTCCAAGGTATGTTCTCACCAAAATCTACTTCTCAAAGATCATGGATTCTACAAAATATCATACGCAACAGAAACCTTACGCCCTTACCAAATGAACTTTTTTTTATCAGGATCCACCAATAATTTATAAGCCTATGACCGCTCGGCGTGCTTATCATGACCATTATAGGATTATTTTGATACTGTAGAATCCAGCTGATATACACCATCATTTAATCTAACCCTTGCCTTCCCCGGTTCCAGTATTTACCGAATACTCACGCTTTTGATAGGTTGCGGGATCGCCTTGTGAAAATTGTGACAGACTATCGAACAGAAACTTCACTGAGACATGGATGCAACGATATACTTAAGGTTAACTGTCTCACTACCGTGCCCTATCTGGCATCCATCTTAACGTTTGCTGACCCTGCCTTGTACAGGCTGATTGTGTTAACATTTTGGTTAAATACTACCACGAGGCTCGGCGTGGAATCTGCATGGATGGGGAGGCGCATGGAACCAGCGTTGAAGAAGAATCTTCACGAGCAAGCGAGAGACCATCGAGTGTACGGTCTTTAGAGATCAAATCCAGAACGAGATGTGGTGCCCGGTGTTGCTTGTGCTTTGATCCTTTGTCCATCCAGGACATCTCTGTCATTGTGTTCTATTGCTGCCACGCATATCATCTGTCTTGCCTCGAAGGTGGGTTAGACTTGATGAAATCAAACAGTAATGCTCAGGATAGTGACGATGGGTCGGAGGACGATGATGGTGCCCCCTCCGGCGAGTCACGAATGCGCTGTGTATTGTGCACTACAGCTGCTGCATAAGTTACTCCGTATGGGGTAGTCCATATTCTCATGCGTTGTGCTGTAAGTTTGAGCCCTGTAATTATTGTGTTCTTTTGGCGTGATACATATGTACAGTAGGTTGATTCTTTGTAGCACCTCACATACCTATATAAGATACAACCATAGAACACCATCGCTAAAGTAAATAATAAATATAAGTAACAATAGAAATCATGAAGAAATTAAAACTTTATTAGCACTTTACTAGTTGGATGCCCGTGCGTTGCTACGGATTAAAACATAATCGTAACATTTAAAAAGTCTAATTGCAAAATGATAGGGAGCAAAGGAAATACTCTAAAATTAGTCTATCAAACAAGAACACTATAGATCAGTGACGAAGCTAGGAATAAAATTGAGGCTAGGCTGAATATTTTGTCGGACTAAACTAAATTGACATAAATATAGTGTTTTACTATTTTAATTCGATGCATATGATCTTAATTTGCCATGTGCAGATTTTGGTTTGTGGACAACCATTAATTCAGTTGAACATCTAAGAACAATTATTACCTAGGTTCTAAAATTTAGTTATTGTTCTAACTATTCCATCCTGTAGTTACAAGTGGTATATACTCCCCCTTCTACCCCTTTTCGTTTGGTCGGCCGACCAAATGGGCTTCAACCCATTTCTTTGGCTCCCTTCTCTCTCTCTCCACTCCCTACTTGGTCTCTCTCTCTCTGAACGATTCTCCTCCATGCTACCCCTCTGCTGACACCGCTATTCCCCTCTGTGCCACTCTTGGACTCGCTCTCCTAGCCAGCTCCCTCTCTATCGCGCTCGATCGCCTCCCTCTCATGCCTAGCCACCTCTAATCCGGCCGCTGCCCTCGCCTGATTGGCCATCGTTGGCCACTTCGAGCCTACCTCAGCCGGATTTGGCCCTTAGCACCACGGATTCAACACCGGCCGCAGGGATCCGTGCATCCCCTCTACTCCTTCCCTTCTTGGTTTACTTTTAATTTTTGGATTTTACTTGATTCACTCTTTGATTTGAGTTGGTTTTTACTAATGTTGAGGGTGTTGGTGGTGATGGCAGTCACCTCATCGTGACGGGGCTCGAGGTCTTCCCATGCGCCAGCACCAGAGAGCACAGGCAACCGTCGGGTGCACACGGAGGCTGGCAGTGATATGCCGCCACCATGGTGTTCTTGCCCACGCCTCACTTCGCCCTCCTCTGCAGTATACTTCCTCCCCTTCTGCTCTTCTCCTTCTTTGTGATGGATGTGTGGTTGCTATTTGCTATGTGATGTGTTGGTGAATGGATTGCACATAGTGTGGTCAAATGGCAAATGATTTCATCCTTACCTTGTTCTTGATGTGGGCAAAGACTGAAACACGGCTGCCTCCTCCTCTCCGAGCCAGCCGCCGCCGCAGCCGCGCCTACTCCTACCTCCGCCCCCAACCGGTGAGATGGAGGTCGCGCCGCCTCCTTCCTCCGCCCCCAACCGGCGCCACCCCCGCCGGCGCCTCCTTCCTCTCCTTCGCCCCCAACCGGCGCCGCCCCCGCCGCAGCCGCGCCTCCTCCTTCCTCCGCCCCTTCCTCTCCGAGCCAGCCGCGCCTCCTCCTACCTCCGCCCCCAACCGGTGAGATGGAGGTCGCGCCGCCTCCTTCCTCCGCCCCCAACCGGCGCCGCCCCCGCCATCGCCTCCTTCCTCTCCTCCGCCCCCAACCGGCGCCGCCCCCGCCGTCGCCTCCTTCCTCTCCCTTCCTCCCCGAGCCACGCCCCCGCCGTCGCCGCAGCCACGCCTCCTCCTTCCTCCGCCCCCTTCCTCTCCGAGCCAGCCGCAGCCGCGCCTCCTCCTACCTCCGCCTCCAACCGGTGAGAGCGAGAGAGAGAGGGTGTTTCTTTTTAGAAAATCCAATCGGTGAGAGGGAGAGAGAGGGTGTTTTTTTAGAAAAAGCAGGCGGGTGGGAGAGAGAGGGGTAGTAGGTGAGGAATTTTTGAAATGAAGCCCGCGCAAGCACAGCCAAAAAAAGTGGCCCTACATGTCAGTGAAAAGAGAAGGAGTGTAGGATGCACCATCACCTTGAACTCCTCCTTTTAAGGAGTGGAGATTAGAGAATCAACATAGGATCGGTCTACTTCTAACAAAATAAAGAGTAAATAAGATAACATAAATAGTGACGAGCCATGGTGCTGAAAATTTGAGTACTTTCACCCATGTATGTTGCAATCGCTCCATTGGTCATTTATCTGAGAATGAAAAGAGCAAGCGTAAGATTTGAAAATATTAGTAAGTACCCAATAATGGCCGCAAGCAAGGTGAATAAAGGACAATTAATTCAAACAAGTAATTGACACAGGTTAAATACAATGTAACAGTTACTGGAAACACTTATAAGGATCAAAGATAGAGGCAACATGAATAGTGAAATTAAAAGTAATTTTATTTAGCAAGTTATGGTAATAGCATCAGCGATTACTTCCCATATATCTGATTATACGAGAGTAGTCAGGCACGTCACTGTCCTCAACTGTATAATCACAGACATGTGTAATATCTTGAGTAACGTAAATGTACGGCCTCCGTATGTTACTAGGTGGGTGGCAATCTCCCCTATATGTGGGTAACCCTAGGCTAGGTAATTGTTATGTTATTATCAGATTATATGGATGAATTTAAGAGAACTAAGGGAAGTCTAAGATAAGGTTATGATAAGTGAAAAGATTTGCTTAGCTGGGAAAGCATAATTTTCGATATGAGGGCGATGTGGAATGATAATATCGTGATAGTGACGTAGAAATTATTCTAAAAGGGATATTATAACATAGCTCACACAAGAGTTTTCAACAAGTTTTATCACGCGATGAGTGATTATTAGTCAGATTAACATGTGTGTGTGTGTGTGTATCCATCATGGCTCATATAAGTAATGTATCATGATATCAGGAAAAATAAAACATAGCAACCCTAATGTTAAAAGAGTGCTAGTGGTTTAAACTTAAATTTAAAACATGTTCATATGCTACCCCATTAATGATTTAAGCATTAATTCTAAAACAGTAAATTAAAAGTATGAATTCTAGAACGGTATTAACTGAGCAATCCAATGAACTTAAAAGCATGTAAAACCAGATAATCTAGAACATCATGGTATAAATACTATATTAGCAGTCTATAACCAGGCAAGCATTAAAACTATGATAATTGTACTCAATAGCAGTGGTGACAATTAATCATGGAACATGTGGTATGCAGAATGGAGAGGTTACGGCCGCGAGATACTTGCCTTGAGCACGTTCGACGGACTCACTGCACGAAGGATATGAAATACGCAACTACCCAAATGTCCCCTCAGAAGCTTTGTGTGAACCTACACGATGGAATGGAAGTGAATCAGATACGGCTAAGATAACATTGGCAAAAGACAAGAAGAGGTCCGCACAGTTGAAAAGGAACAGGTTCGCTAGGTCTTAGCTATGTGAATTGCTATTCGGCTGAGCGAGCAGCTCATTCGGCCAAACGAACAACCATCTGTTGCACAAGCTAACAGAACCCATGCAAAAACGTGTTTCAGCCGTGCCCCAACTGGCCAAACCACGTCGACACTATGCGTCGGCCACACCGCCGTTGCCGGCCTACGCCGCTCGACCCACGCTGCCGGTGCCTAGCCACGCCAGCCTGTACACCTCTTCCCGACAACGCCTAGCCTGCGTGTCTGTAACATCCTGAAAAATGTAAATATGATATCGTGAAGCTTTTGAATTATTTTGCAATGAATTTTATTTGGATTTGGAGTTTATGGGATTTAACTGAAAAATGTGGTGAAGGTTCCAAACAGTTAAAAGGACCAAGAGGAAACAGGCAAGTCTAAAATAATAAGAAAATTTAAAATTTAAATAAGAATATGAAAAGATGATCCATAAAAGTAAGAAAGAAATTTGATTTAGGACATAAAATATTATTTTTGAAAATAATGGCATGAAAAACAATGGAAGCAAGTAAAGTAAATACCAACATTAGCTGGAAATATTTTTATTAAGTCCAAAATGTCATAAGGAGCTTCTGTGAATTTTCCTGAAATTTTTGGAAGTAATTACATATTTTTCTAAGGCTAAGTGAATTTCTGGGCCTTTTCTGAAAATCCAAAATCAGGAAATGAAATAAATTTTCCATCCCTTCCCTCTCCGGTCACCACGTGGGCGGCTAGATCCCGCCCGTAATCCCGCCTACCTCCTCCCATCGGCCGACACGCGTGCGGCCAGATCTGCCTTCCCGCGCGCCGGCTCCATCCGCACCGCCCGCGCCTTCCCTCTCCTCTCTCACTGGCCAGCGGGCCCGAGCTGTCAGCTCCTTCTTCCCCTTCCCTTTCTTCTCTCCCCCGAGCGCTGCGCATGCGCCCTCGCCCAGCGCCTTTTCTCCCCGTGGCGCCCATGCACTCGGCTTCACTGCTGCCCCGCTGCCCTGGCACTGTCCGCTCGCGTGCGCAGCGCAAAAGCTTGAGCGGTCACGCGCGCCAGCCCGGATTCCCGCTGGCGCCGCCGCCTGCCATCGCCGCCCCGACGTGACAAATCACCCCGCCCGTTGCCCGCCTCCTCCACCGCCTATAAAAGCTGTTGAGGCACGCCATTTTCTTCCCCGCGCCTCTCTCATGCTCCCACCCCGCGGAATCAAAGTACCTGTGCCTCTAACGCCACCGGCGTGCCCTCCTGCTCCAACTCCGGCCGGCATGTAATCGACCGCTCGGAGCCACCACAGGCCGATTCCTCAGATCCGAAGCCTTATCTCGGTGCCTGGAACTCCTCCCCACCGTCGCCGGAGCTTCTCCTCCGCTCCAGCTCGCCGGCGCCGTGTGCCTCCGCCGCCCAACCCCGCCTCACGCCGCCGGCACGCAGTGGGCCCTCTCTGGTTCGGCCGTTGGCGCGGTACACACTCCTTCACCTCCCTCTCGCTCAAACCACTGCTAACCTTCTTCCCCATCCACTCCAGTGCCGGCGCCCCTACCGGTCCCCGCCTCCGGCTGCTCGCGCCGACGCCGGCCACCTCCGACGCCACCACAACCCGTGACGCCACCACCGAAGGCTTCACCATCCACAGGGCAACCCATTTTGCCTGGTACTGCAACCTCCCCGGCCACTGCCCGCCGCCGGCAAGGTCAGTTCCGAGCGCCGCCGCCTTGCTCTGTTTCAAGCCAACCCCAGCGCGTCACGTTATTTTATTTACTCCCCTACACTAATCAAGCAACACCCGAGGCCCCATTGGCTAGCAGCGTGCGCGTTAAGACCCAGCAGTCCCTCAGGTTCAGAGCTCGAATCCGGCCGAGAGCACATTTACCCACCTTTTTATTCTTTTTCTTGTAGCTCATTTTAATTAATAAAAATGAAGAAAAATTTGAGAATCTAATAAAAATTAACTAGGACGTAAATGGGAGTATTTAATATTTAAATTTTGAATTAGCTCATATATGATTAATTATATGGTTTGAATAATTATTTAAAAGATTTATTATTAATTAAGGACATTGATAAAGGCATTACGACGTTGATTAAATGTCCCAAGTTTAATAAAGATACCCTTGCATGAAATTAGAATATATGCTTCAACAATTATCATACCATCATTAAAACAATCCCCTTGGTAGAGTTAATCAATAGTTATATCAAAACTTGAACCTGTGTAACAAGCCATGTTAGATGAATAAATTTAAAGTAAAAGTAGAGCTAGGCTTAATAATAACTAAAGCATAGATAAAATGATAAGATGCCATAAATTAAATCTCAACATTAGATTTGGTAAATAATAATGTTGAGCATGGTTGAATATAGTAAGCTACAACCCGTGTAAGTAGACGATAATTCAAATTGAACTTAGCCTAGGGATAACTTAAGGTACATAAAATGTCGTATCACAAAATGCTATATGCCCGGAACATTAACGTCCGACAAAATAATACACAGCTAGGTCTGTACACCAACCCACAGATCTAACCTAACTCATGGAACTTCCTTGATAAATACAAAAATAATAAAAGATCAAGTTATCGTATTCTACCACCGACCTCATAACAAATCATCCTAATCACTCATAATGAAGCTAAATTGAGTTTACTTGGATTTATTTGGATCTTTTGAGTTATTTGCCTTTGTTTGTATTCTGTCATTTAGCACGTAATTAGATATGGGAATATTGAAGAATCAAAGAATCAGGCGTGATCAAGAGCGAATCGAAGATAAAGACCAGAAGCTCAAGAGAAAGCATTGAGTGAACTCAAGATCGCGGTAAACCGCGCCAGGCGAGTCAACACTTTGATCATATTGAACCCAGCATTTCAAAGCTATTTCCTTTTAAATTATCAACTTGCATGCTATTATTTCATGAAATATGATATGTTTGATTTCAGCAAGTAGATATACCTTGTTATTGCTATTGTGAATTATTCTCCTTGCCATACTTGGAAATGTGAACCTTGTCGCCATAGTAAGAATTAACATATGATTTCACAAATTAAGTCCTTATTTACATGACATGCTTAGGAATGCTAGCTACTTGGGATGACACTAATGCCCCAAGGAGTACCCTTCAAACTATTTTGAACATGATGGGAAACTTATGGTGTGATGCCATAAGCCACATATGGTGCGATGCCATATGTATTGTTGGTGCGATGCCGACAATTAGCGTATGGTGCGATGTCATACGCCGCCCTTGGTGCGATGCCAAGAGGTAACTTATGGTGCGATGCCATAAGGTTAGTTGGTGTGATGCCAACGCATATGGTGCGATGTCATATGCAGCCATTGGTGTGATGCCAAGAGGTAACTTATGGTGCGATGCCACAAGGTTAGTTGGTGTGATGCCAACGCATATGGTGCGATGTCATATGCAGTCCTTGGTGTGATGCCAAGAGGTAACTTATGGTGCGATGCCATAAGGTTAGTTGGTGTGATGCCAACATGATTACATGGATTATTACAACTAATGTTTTAAAAATGTGATTTCAAACCTGCTAGGTCATAGGGAATTTTTTTAGTAATTGTATTCAAAAGCACTCATTGGCAAACAAAATAGCCCTATGCCTTTCCATTGACAAGCCATGCATGTTATATATTTGCATTCTGTGTATTGGCTTGCGGAGCACGGGGTTGGAGTGCTCACACTCGTTTTTGCGACAAAATTCAGAATCAGGAATCAAATCACCTCGCCTCAGCAACAAGATTGGACAAGCTGGCCGAGAAGATGAAGATGTCAAGGGCTAGGTCGCGAACCTCCAGTTGGCTGCCTGTGGGCATGTCCTGAAGGTCCCACCTGTGTGCTTCGTTCTTCCGCTGCTGCAATTTATTGATTTCGGCCCAATCGGCCCATGAGCAAGTCTAATATTTTATTTACGCTTCCGCATGATATGTACTTTGATATTCAGAACTGTAACTGTGAGCACTATCTACTGATCCAGGGAATAGTGCAGAAAAATCACAGTGGATTTGGATTGAAAAATCCGGGTCCGACAGTGTCGCCTCCCGATCGTGCCTGGCCTGTGCGCCTTCGGCCAAAGACCCAAGATAGATGGGAGAGAGAACCTGCTTGGGGAGGATAGAAGCTTGCACACGAAGGAAAAACATGCCCCTTTTTTATTGGTCCTCAAACCCATATTAGGAAGGCTAATTAGGGTTTTGCCTTTTTTGAAATACTATAGCCCTTTCCAATTTCAATGTGCTATAGCTCTCCCCCTTAAAAAAGATTCGGTCTCGAATCAACTACCATAAGAAAATAAGGTAAATGGAATTGAGTGCATTAATTAGGTGGAGGACATGGGAATCAAACCTGAATCAAAATAGATAGGAATATTTCTCGCACATTTGGGACTCCAATTTCCAAGTGGCTTCATGTTCAGTCTGATGAGACCAGAAAACTTTGACATAGGAAATGGTCCAGCGTTGCAGTTGACGCTCTGAATGCTCAAAGATATGAACCAGACGTACAACGATGGTAAGATCTTCCAAGACTTCCAAGGTGGGTAACTCCAAAATTTGATCAGAGTCATTTAGATACTTTTTCAACATAGAGGCGTGGAAGACGTTATAGACGTTATGGTAGGCTAGCTTCCTAATCCGCTCAATGATGGGGAATAGTCCAACATAACGAGGGTTCATCTTTCCTGTAGCTCCCAATCGAACCACACCTTTGTTCAGGAAGACCCTCAAAAGAACCTTATCACCCACTTCGAATTCCAGCAGATGACGGGAATGGTCAGCGTAACTCTTCTAGTGACTCTAGGCTAAAAGCAAATTGTTCCTAATGTGTTCGATTTGCTCCTTCCAATTACTGACTTACTGAGGACCAAGTAAATATTTCTCCTCAACCTCATCCCCATGGAGGGGAGAGCGGCAAGGCCTACTATAAAGTGCCTCGAAGGTAGCCATGCTGATACTCAAGTGAAAATTGTTATTATAAGAGAACTTTGTAAGTGGTAGGTGGATTTTCCAACTACCCTTCCGTGCAAGATTTTGAAGCATTGTCTCTTCGGTTTGATTTGACAGCTCTTTCTATTTGTGTCACCTTCTATATTCTCTTCATCGTGTTGCTGCGGTTGGCTTGCTCTTGCTTATCTCTACTTTTTCGGTCCTTGCACTTTGTGCTTTCTGGGCTGATTCACGATTTTGAATGGAAGGAGATCTTTTGCTACTTGACACAATTCTCCAAGAGCCACATGCTATGACAACATCTTTAAGACTTAGACTTTGGATTTTTCCTATTTTAATATCAATCCTTCTGAATATAATGTTATTGCATATGCCTTATATTTGAGGGGGTGTTAAGAGTATTAATGTCTTTTCCTATTGTCTAGAGTTTAGGTTTGTGTGTGTATCTCATATACTATATAATGCCCCTTTGGGTTGAGCAATATACAGACAACTGTTCATTTATTCATCTCAACTTACAAGTACGATTGGTGCCCACTTATCAACGGTCACATTTAGCAAATTTAAGATGGTGCTCAGTTTGGCGATGGCTTATGGCTTTTTTCAGTGTAGCTGGCTTATTTTTCACTGTAGTTGCTGATGACTTATTTGGCGTAATTAAATTTAAAAAAATTAAAAATAGAAAAAACATATTAGCTCATCACGGACAATGCGAAGGAATACAGGGAAAAAGAAAAACAAAAAAATCTCAAAGAATCCAAAAGGACAGAAAAAGACGAAATAAAAGAATAGTAAATTAAAAGCCGGAAGTTAGAAGATGAAGCTAAAACAAGCAGGGCCTAACGAAGCATTTCCCAAATAGTAGTCAGCACTAATTTTGTAGGATTCAAGTTACCTTAGCTACGTTGCACCTAGGGATGAAAACGGTCGGAAAACTCCTCAACCGTTTTCTACTTCTACATTTGAATACGAAAACGAAAGCGAAAGCGGTAAAGCCGGACACGAAAACGAACGCGAACTTACGGAATATCGAGAATTTCGAAAACGAACCAATTCGAGCGGAATTATGTCGAACACGGTCGGTATACGAAAATTCAATACGGAATACTGACCTGTAGGACCAAGTGCATAACAATTAGCAAGTGACCAAGTACATAACAATTACCAAGTGCATGATCAAGTTCAAGTGCATATAATACTTAACAAGTGCATGACCCTTGGTCTTAAGTATTAACACAATAGTCGACACAAATGCATCCTTGTAGTACAAGGCATCTCTCAGCATTAAGTAGGTAGAATTCCACCTGGTTGAAACATCTATCGAGATACCCCTCTTTGTATCCAACCCAGGATTTATGCAATATACGTACCAACCCAGAAATAACCCTCACGTACATTTGGTTTGCTACAAATTAAGGATAGGTCATTGTTAGGCCCAATCCCTAACCTAGCTAGTGATAAATTCATGCACAAGCCCCAATGGGACTTGAATCCACTCCAGAGCACACAACCTGCTCAGGGAAAACAAATACTGGTCATTGCTAGGAGTAGAAATGGACAAATGTGAGCAGCCGAAACTAGCAATCGAGCTAACTAACTAAAATTGCAAAACTATCTTAAGTAACCCTAGGAGTTAGCATTAATTAAGGAAGTAGGAGGAATAGAAGAAGGCGAGGAGGACTAGGAATCGATGTTACCACATGGATCCTCTGTACTTGAGGGTGTATGGTCCGGCCTGCAGGGATCGGTCGAAGTGGGAGTGGACCTTGTGTCGGGCGCGGCCGGACTGGTCGAGGAGGGTGAGCTCGAAGAGGGCGCGGACGTCGGTGCCCTCGGAGGCGAGGGCGACGAAGACGGAGACGTAGTTGGCGTTGTCCTCGGGGTTCTTGCCGTCGGGGTAGAGGTAGACGGTCCACTCGTAGCCGCCGACGGCGAAGGTGTCGCTGGCGACGTAGAGGCCGGGGCCCATGCCCTTGGCGAGGGAGAAGCCCTTGACGGTGTATTGGTGCGAGGCTGCGAGCCCCGCACCGTCTCCATCACCGACCGCGACCACGAAGGCCGCGGCACCGCCATCGCATCCGGAACAAACCCTGGCCGAATTGGGTTGGGGGAGTGGGGGGCTTCCGCTCGGAGGAGAGAGGCGGCGCAGGATTCCTTCCGGACCGGTGGGGAAGACGACGGAGGCGGCGCGGGATTCCTTCCGCCGACGCCGACCCCTGTGATGAGGAGGAGGTTGGTTGGTTGGTAGTGGCCGTATCTACCACCGGAATTAATTTACCACGAGTTTTTTTCGTTTTGGTCCACACAAACTAAACCTTTCTTAGGTCAGACCCCCTTCCCTTGTGGGCGTGCCGGATGAATGAACTTGAGTGTAATGCACGCCAGAGTGGAGGACTTTTCTGCAAGAGCAAAACAATACGCTCCGAATTCGGTTTCCGCTCCGAGTTCTAGGGGCCAAATTCGGTTTAAACCATATTTACAATACGGTATATTCCGAATAAAATATAGAAAAGTAGAAAACGGTCGGAAAACGTCTAAACCGTTTCCGCTCCGTTTTCGAATTTCGTATTCTGTATTTCGAACCGAATTCGAATTTGTCCGAAAATACGAATTCGATCGGGTCAAATGTAGAAAACGATGCGGTTCGGTACGGGATATTTCCGTTCCGTTTTCATCCCTAGTTGCACCTGGTTTCCTATTTCTCGAAAAGAAAATATTTCCTTCTCGCTTTCTTTGTAGATGAAGCTAAGGTCATATTTTTTCAGCTTTTGGCTTCTGCTTTTAACTTTTCTACAATAACTAACTTTTAAATAGAGTGTCGTTTCAAGATAGGATCTATTAGTTAATCGGTTTTGCTATTGCACAGGCGACTGAAATTTTTTATCTCTCAGTCACCTCAAGTTGCACTCTCAATCAACTGAAATTGCAGCCCCCTCCAAAAAAAACACCTGCAACTTCAGGTGATTAAAAAATGCAATTGAAGTTGCACTCTCAATCACCTGAAGTTGCAGCATTGAGGGAGCAACATCAGGTGACTGAAAGATTAAAAAATTTAGTCACCTGTGCAATAGTCACTCTCTTAGTTAATTGTAGTACATACTGTATCGACTTCATTTATATCGGCAAAAAGCGCAAGTGAGTTTCTATTACTCTGTAATATCTCGCACAAAAAATCTAAAAACTACAAGCCACAGTCAAAACCATAAGTCTTAGCCACAAAGAATAGACCCTAAGTTTGTTATCTTACGTATGAGTGTCGACCACCATGTGGTCCCACCTAATGAAATTCGATCCTTTTTGCTCCTTATTTTGTGGGAAGTTATAGTCCTTTTTGCCCACAATATGGGTCCACATATGACCCACAACATTGAAGTCTGAATTTGCAATTCTGGTATTTAGAGCTGACCGGACCAATTCGGCAGCAAGTTGCCACCTTGCTGGAATTCCAAACCAGCTTAGCGATAGAAAACTGCTTTCTTTCGTGGCACAACAGATTACTATCAAAATTTGATATTGTGGGCCACCACCTGGATCGGTTTGTTCACATGCAACATGATGAGAACATTCTTAGCGCACTCTACCTAATTAGAAAAAAAAATAAAAATAGGAAACCTTAGCTGTTTTGATTGTGATGTTTAGCTGATTCGCTGCCTGTGTGATGCAGTCTATGGAAGGAGAACTCTAGGTTATACGGATAACGCTGTTGATCTGGCTTTCCCTCACAGTGTGCCGACTTTGATCTGGTAAATACCATACAGAATTTTGTCTGACTGCTCGAAACCTTTGTTAATCCCTTATAGTTTCTGAAATGCTGACCTTGGAACTTCAGTATTTCTGAAATGCTGACCTTGGAACTTCAGTAACTTGTCAGCTCAGCTTTCTGTAGTTTAAGATTATACATTTAAACTTCAGACGTACCTTTCCCCTTGTGAACATCAACTGAATTGAAAGGGTCTACATCGACGATCCTTAATTTCAGGCTTATAATCTTCCTTCTTATCGCTATTCTTGCTCATTATCTCTATGTTGTGTGCAGCTCAAGTTTTCGCCAGGTCAAAGTCGATGGGCGAACGGACCGTTTCGGATGCGTGGCGCTAAAGCGAAGCTCGCGTGGTGGCAACTGTAGCGCGAAACCGCTCCTGGGCCAGCACCTGGTTCTGGTTGCCGCCATCCATCAGGATAGGCTTGCGTTGCGCTTGCGTTTGCCTGTTTGATTAGTATTGCATGACATGACGAAGTGAATGCTCCATTTCCAAGCATTGCGTCATGCAGAATGAGCGCATCTGAACATTAAAATAAAAACAGCCCCGAAACACGTGTGACGATCTGCTCTACGGTTTACGTCCGATTCATTTCGACTTAAACTTCTAACTTATTTTTTATTATTCATCTTTTTCTAAATTTTTAGTTTTTTAAACTTTTTTGCTATTTCTTTTTCCCGTATTCGTTTGTGTTGTTCGTAATGAGTTAACAATTTTTCCTATTTTTATTTTTTAAAATTTAATTATGTCAAATAAGTAAACTTCAGTTACAATGTAATTTTAATCAGTTAGAGTGATTTTAGTTATAAATTATTATTTTTAGCTTAACTAAACGGTGCTTTAGTTGAACGGGGAAATATCTTTTCCTGCAAGTGATGTACTGATGTGCCGTTGCCCGTGCTCGGCTGGGTGGGCGTTCACGGTAGAAGGAAAAAAGGTTGGAAAATGAGATGATAATGGGCACAATACACAGCCCCAAAAAATCATGATAAAAGGCATGTTTTTCACGCGATCTAGGTGCGTTAGTTTACACAGATAGAGTAGTAGCTAGCCAAAACTGCCCAGTACAAAGCGCGTGGAAAGTGGTGAGTTTTTTACATGACGCACTATTTGCCTGGCATGCACATTCACGCTTGATGGATATCGTGTTGGTTTGGAATTTCAGATTACAGGACATGTTTTAAAGTGTCATGTCTTTTAATTTTGTAAATAAAATGATAATATTGTGGTTGTTAGTTCTGTATTCAATAAAAAAATAGAAAAAAAAATACTATTACATCAACATGAATAATCAAAGAAAAAACATATTAAGAAATACGTTGCAAATAATTTTTTATTGTGCAAAGAAAAAGTTATCTCTGTTTGGAAGGTGACGTTACTTCGAGAAGTCACTTGGTTTATCGCCGTGATACAGTGAGATAGCCCGTACCCTGTACCCGTCTCCTATTTATTGCAGTATTCTGCCTCAGTGTGTACTGACATGACATGTGACAGTCACTTCGTTCTGTGTGAACTGTGGATGAGCGCAAGCGTTGCACTGAAAATTACTTGCACGATGATGGTAGGATGCGACGTGAGCCGTGCAGTGCAGAAACCGCGACTTGCAATGTAGCTAGAGTGCCTAGAGATCAAAATTGATAAAAGATGAAAGCGCTAATGACCGCGTTCTTTTTGTTTTTTTACTTTCAGTTTCGGTTTTAATAAGACAGTGTTTCTCTGAATAGTTTTTTAATTTACAACTATATATATCGTTTGTATTAATATTTTTATCGCTATTATTATTTTAAAAAGTATAATAAAAAAACCATCCACTATAACACAAAAGGGCACGTCTTATTAGTGAGTAAGAAGTCAGTGGATCAAAATATCTTCGCGTCACAAAGGCCTAGTCAAGCGTTCGTTCGAGTATGTTCTGCTGGCTTGTCTTTCAGTATACTTATTTTGGCTTATATAAGTTGGTTTATATTTCTAGCTTCTAACCATTTTATTTCATCTTTTTTATGATTTTTCAATTTTTGAGGTTTTTTTGTATTTGTTTGTATTATTTTTTATGGGTTAACATTTTTATTTTATTTTTTAAATTTAATTACGTAAAAACTATCAACAGATATAATATAAAATAAATCAATTATAATAAAAATAAAGCTTAAACCGTCTTATAAAAGTCCGACTGAGCGCCCCCAAGGCAAGTTTCTTATTAGAGCATGTACAGTGCAGACGCTTAGAGAGATGCTTAGCAATGAAAAACTGATTTTTCTTGCCACATAGGATAGATAAGGTGCTTATTTTGAAGCATCAATGCTTAAATAAGTATCGGTGCTCAGTAGGTGCTTATGTGTATAACTATGTCTATTAATAGATAATATAGCATTTAAGCACCTACGAAAGATATGCTTGCATTGGAGGAAGTAATTTTTTGCATAGATGCTTGATGATGTGGCTATATTCTTTCTCTTTAAGCATTTATATATAAATATTTTGTATTGTACATGCTTTTAAGGTGCTAGTTTTAATTGTCCTTAATCCGCTCTCATTTTTCTAGAAAAGACAATCGATGATAAAAAGAGCAGAAAGAAGCGTCAAAGTACGCGCCTCACACGGCGGGCCCACGGATCCCCCTCTTCCCCCTTCCCGGAAACGCCGGGGACAACGGCTGCCCACCCCCCGGTCACCTCCCATCCCCATCGTTCACGTCCGCCCTCTTCCCCCACACACAACTCCGACGCCACCGCCACCTTTATATCGTCTCCCTTCTCTCTCCTCCTCAACTACCCTCATCCAACGCCGCCGCGAGCTCCACCCAAACCCCCAGCCAGCCAGATGTTCCTCGCCGACAAGTACCACTCCCTCCTTCCCTTCCACCACGCCGCCTCCAAGAACCACAACCACCGCCATCCCGTCAAGGCGCCGGCCAGGGTGGGAGCCACTGTCCACTTCGACGCCTCGCTCGCCGCGCGCCTCCGGAGCTTGCTGCCCCTGCCGGCCTCCCCGCTCGCCGCGCTAGCGCGCCTCGCCGACCACCTCGCGATCACGCTCGGCGACGCTGTCCCCGCGCTCGCCGGCGGGGGGGACTCGGCCGCCGTCGCCGCGCACCTCGACGCCGGCGTCGCGCTCCTCGACGCCTGCAACGCCATCGCCGCCCGCCTCGACCGACTCCGCCGCCGCCGCCTCCTCTCCCGCTTCGCACTCCACCTCCTGTCGTCATCGTTGGCTTCCCCATCCCCGTCGGCAATCCGCCGCGCGCGCGCTGCGCTCGCCGACCGTGAGGATCGCGCCGCGGCGTCCCCTCCCCCTCCGCTCCCTTCACTCCCGTTTGATCAACCCCGTGGCCGCCTCTCCGCGGCGGCGCGCGTCCTCCTCGCCGTCGACGCCGTCTCCTCCCTCGCAGCGGCAGCCGCGGCTGCCGTCCTCGGCGGAGGCGCCCTCGAGGCCGCCTTCCCCCTGGTCTCCGGCGACCTCCCGTGGGCGGAAGCCTTCAACGCCATCTCCAGCCAGCTCTCCAGCCTCGCCGCCAAAACCAGCGAGGTGGATGCCGTCGACGAGGCGGTCGGCAAGCTTGCGTCGGTCCTTGACAGCGAAGGGGACATCGACGAGGCGGCGCTGCGGGCGGCCACGCAGGAGGTGGAGAAGCGGACGGGGGAGCTGACGGTGTGGCTGGACCGCCTGTCCGACGCCGTTAACGGCGTGTTCCGCTCGGCGCTGTGCCTCCGCAACGCCGAGCTAGGCAGCTTCATGGTGGGACCCGTCGAAAAGAGAAGTAAATAGCCGTTACTGCTGTCTGGTTATACTCGTAATCTGGTACTATGTTACTGTATGGGCAACATCGGGTGATGGCTTAGCCAAAAGCAGGTTTGCGTCGGGCGAGTTTGGTAATTTGCTGTGTGTCAAGGAGGCCACATATCATATGAGAATACTTGCATTTTGCACCCTTTTGGAAAGAAATGTGGAATCCCGTAAAATGTGGGAAAATTGTTGCAAATGTTCATCTGGCTCTGTAATTTTGCGGCATGACAATCTATACTACGAGGAATTTGGTCAGGATTTCCTCTTTCTTGAATCTTGATGTTGAAACTTGAAAGAACCATAGCTCACGTCCATTGTTGAATCCTACGCATGCTCGCTAGACTTACAGAGCGCAGTCCAACTAAGCAAGAAACGACTTGGAAGTTGGAAGTCTTGAGCTGAATGGCACGAACGGCGAGATCTACAACCGAAACGCTTCGCGAGCTGCATGTGCCGGAGCGGCCTCTCCCAGCTGCCCCCACAAAGACGTCCGTTTCGGCAGCGCGGACGCAAACCGCACGCCAAAATGTCAGCGGCGCATGGGCCATGGCACGACGATGAGGAGAGAGACGGAGGTTGCGGAAAGGCGTAAAGTGTTCGCGACACCCACTCAACAACTAGTCTGGTCAAGTACCATGTCCCAGCACTTGCAGTCGTTGCAGCCGTCACGCAAGCGCGCGCGCGCGCAGGCACAGTTTTGCCGTCGCGGCAAGCGTGCGCAGGCCGGTCGCTGCCGTCGTCGCCCACGGCTGTCGCGGTGCGGAGCGAGGCAGGCCTGCCCGACACTGTCGAGCAGCGCTTGCCCATACACTTCCGCTACTCCCGATGGGGACGCCATGCTTCCTTAGCATATCTGATTATACGTACTCTACTAAAGCATGCATCGTAGCTGTACCAGGCCCTGTCCTGTTGCGAGATACGGGATCGCTTGCTCTCTTCTCGAATGAATTAGATCCATCTTTTTTCTAGAAATGTGTTGCAGCTGAGAGGACTGGAGGGAAGTGTACACGGCTGGATGGAGCGTGCATGTAACGGTGCATGTAGATCGTGGATATATCGAGTAATCGACCGCGCGTACTTGGGTCCTAAATTCTTACACGAAAATTCCGGTTTGTCGTTTGTGCTCTCCACCTTAATTTGTACTGTGACAAGGCACAACAGTTTCTGATCTAAGTTTTGTGTTTGCAGTACACGGTGGTGACTGTTGAGGTTGTAATTTTACGGCCATAATAACCGAGTACCGTGACCAAATAACCCCCATTACGTGCCCGTCTTGTAACAGTCGAGTGGCATAGATTCGCTAATGCGTTGTACTCTACGTTTTGTGATTTGCTTCCTCGAGCATTCTTTGCGACCGTGCTCATTTTTTTCCCGTTAGAAGGAAGACGTGCACGCACATATACCACCATATATCTACACCATACACACGCGCGAGCGCTTTCTTTCCCTAGCACACGTCTAAATTGACGATGTCCTCACAAAGTTTTTTTATTGAAGCACACTTATAACGAATAGAGTTGTACACCTACAATTTTATCATCTCACCAAGATGTTGTTTCTCATGATCATCACTGTCAACAATCGAGTAGCCGATTTTTATAAAATAATATGAGAAAAATACCTAAAATCCTTAGTAGAAAAATAGGGATATTCTTTATTACTATGAACTGGTTACGAAGGCATGAAAACTAGCCCTAATATCTATGTTCTTCCCAATGGAAGAATATGATATACTTAATCTACTTGACTCTGAATTATCGAATTGCAATGACTTGAATCTCCTTGAATTTGTTTCAATGTCCTCTTATCTTCTCTCATCGCCCCTTAAATTACATTGAAAGGACACCAATTATCTATCGAGAAAGACGCCTTATGGAACCAGAGCATCGATCAGGGAGATAGTTATTGTGAAAGAGAGAACGTTTGGTCATCGGTTATCGTCAGTGGAAGACGAACGTATGGAACAACTGTATGGCAATTGTTATCAGAGACTCAGGACTGACACATCATGTTGTTTCGAATGGATAAGGCATGTGTTTTATCCATCGCATAGAAGGAATATCCTGAATTCGGGTCCAGATACTAGTTCATATAATCTCCAAGCGGTCATCTAGTCATACAAGATGCATAGTGCCTCTCTGACCAGGATACTCATAGAGCAGCCTCTGAAGGCCTACGGCCTTTGACTTTAATTAAGTATTAAAACTATGTTTAAGGATTTATTCAATTCTCACCAACCACTAATTAGATGATGATGATGATGATACCGTGATGAAATTTGGAACTATTTTATCTTATCGATACTTCTTTTTCCTAGCCCTTTTTGTTTTGCTTTAATTGGCACGTGCAGAATCTTTTCTTTTGAGAATAAGCTGGAGCGTCGCGCATCACTGCATTTAAGACGATCATGCGTGGAATCTCGACGATCAGAAGTTCGCAATGCAAAAAATTCCTTGCAACATGGTTTACATGAATATTTTTTTTCTAGCAACAAGGTTTAATATTTTTACGAAAAAATTACCGCATGAGTCATGAATCACGACTGCACCAGTGCAAAACGGAAAAGAAAACAAAAACAAAGGAGAGCTGTAATTCGGGGGTGGCCCATCAGGGCACGAGGTCCAATACCCCAGCGAAGCCCAGCACGGCCTGCCAACTCCGCGATCAACAACCACGCAAGGTACGGTACGGTACGTGCGCCCGCGGTCAAAATGAGAGGTCCAACATGCAACCAACGATGAATCGATCACATTGACCCGCGGCGAGCCAACTCCGCACGCGCCCCACGTACTCGCCGTCTCCACTGTACGACCACCACCTCCTCCTCGACTCACCACTTGATCATCCCTCCCTATTAATTCGCTTCCCTTGCATGCTATTGCCGAGCCAAATCACCAGCCTATATTAGAGCAAATTTAATAAGGCTGACTATGCTAGCTATAAGGGAATCCATGTCAGCATAGTCCTATGTGGAGGGGAGAGAAAAGGAGAGAGAGAGCCAAGCCGACTCCCATGCAAGAGTCAGGCTATAGCACAGGAAAAGAGGCATTATCCATGCATGTAC
This sequence comes from Dendrocalamus latiflorus, assembly GCA_017311315.1. NCBI lineage: Eukaryota > Viridiplantae > Streptophyta > Magnoliopsida > Poales > Poaceae > Dendrocalamus > Dendrocalamus latiflorus. The sequence goes on along the minus strand of CM029656.1, from coordinate 37,723,179 downwards.
CTATAGAACTAATTGCTATACCCATGCATGTATTAAATTATCAATATCTATGTATGTATTAAATGATTGAGAGCTCTTGTAGAGACAACTTATAGCCAGCTTATTGTATGAGTTGACTGCATCATTATCTTTTGATGACATGGAAATGTATTGGAGGTAGCAGCTATCTGTACTATTAAACTTGCTCTTAGTGGGGGAAACGCCGCGCGGAGCGCCTCCCACGTCACCCTGCGCCCGCGCTCCGCCCGCTGCGTGGCCAGCAAATCTCGGTACAGTCGGGTGAGCAATTTTGCGAAAAAGTCCTTGCGCTTTCCCGAAATTACGTTGAGGTCCTTGGTTCTCGCGAAAAGGTCCCTGCCAGTTTTTTAAACCCCTCCACTTTACAGGATAGCCCCCCGCGGTTTCCTAAATTACGTACGGGTCCTCGTTTATTACGTACAGGCCCTCGGTTTTTTACAAAAAAAGTCCTTTAGTTTCGTTTATATTACGTACAGGTCCTCGGTTTTTTCGAAAAAACCCTTTACCTTTTTCGAAAATACGCACGTGCCCTCGGTTTTTTTAAAACTCCTCGCGAATTATCGCCTCTTTTACTTCGGTGCACACGGTGCCTGGCGCGGCGTCACGCCGCGCCTATGAGGCTAGTAATCTCTAGTTCTGCATCGGTCGGTCGGCACTGATCAGCTAGGAAGACACCGGCCGGCCATGGCAAATCTCGTTTCCCTTGTGACGCTTCTTGCACTCTTCGGCGCATTGGGCCGTCCCGCCGCTGCCGCCGCCTTTGAAGTCGGTGGAGACGACGGCTGGGTCGTGCCGCCGGCCAACGAGGCCGGCATGTACAACGACTGGGCGTCCAAGAACCGCTTCCTCGTCGGCGACAGCGTCCGTAAGACGCATTCATTCGATTTGATATGCTTGTTTAATATTAGTTGGTACTGTAATCCTCTTGGCGATGGCATGCATTGATTTGCAAACTGATCGTACGTGCGCATTGATGGGTATGTACATAGATTTCAAGTACAAGAAGGACTCGGTGATGGTGGTGAAGGAGAACGATTACAACATTTGCCGGTCGTCGCATCCCATCTTTTTCTCCAACAACGGCGACACGGAGCTGCGGCTGGACCGCCCGGGCCTCTTCTACTTGTAAAATTTTTACTTTTTAGTCCAAAATTTGAAAAAAATTTACATATAAATCCCTAGAGAAAAGATTTACAAAAATGGACCCTTACCATGGCGCCAAAGCATATGGCGCCCAGGGTACATGTCAGGGCGTCATATGATTTGACGCTGTGAATTGACACGTCGGAGTCAGGGTGGCATAGCACGGCGCCAAGTCCCACGGCGCCGTGATATGTATCTTGGTATCTCATAACCTGTTTATGGGGCCAATTCAAATAAATCAAATGCAACTTTTCATAGTGATTATCCTTGGATCCATTCTCAACTGCTATTATACATTTTATGATTCTCGTGTTGTGTTTGTCTTAAACAGGCACTTTTCGCAAACGAATCAGATCTTGGAGAGGCTGGGACTATCTGCCATCGATTGGCAGCTCTAGATTATTCGAAGACATCATGTGACCTGTCTGCTTGACAACCACCACTTTCCGTTGCATGGAAGGTAGCTGTGGCAAGGACCATCGTATTCGGCCAAAATTTTGTAGCAACTTAAATTATATGGCTGATCCAGACAAACTCTTGTATAGGCCATCTTTGCTTCTCTTATCCTTTGATCATACCATATGAGTGCGTAGTTCTCGATCGTAGCGCTGTTAGCTCTGACGTATCTCTTAACAACCGTCCTGTCCTTTTAAGTTTTTAACTACCACAAAGATCGTCCTTTTTCATTTGGGATCCCTTTGTCGAGCAACACCTATCTTAGATTTGCTCGTAGACTCGGCACCAACTCTTAGATCCTAAGAAATCAATCAAATTGCAGTGATAGAGATATGGCTTTTCTATAGTACGACAAGTACTGCATCATTCACCAACACATACTCTGGTGCACAAATACATGCATGTACTTTCCTTAGTCATAAATACATATTTTAAAGAGTAAAGTCCATTACCAGTCCTTAAACTTTTTATGCTGTGTCATTTCGGTCTATAGACTTTTAAAGTATGTCATCCCGGTCCTTAAACTTTCAAAGTGTGGCAATTTCTTTTGAAAGTCTATGGACCGGGATGACACAGCATAAAAAGTTCACTGCTACAACTACATAGGATATTGCCACACTTCGAAAGTTTAAGGACCGGGATGACATACTTTAAAAGTCTATGGACCGGAATGACACAGCATAAAAAGTTTAAGGACCGGTAATGGACTTTACTCTATTTTAAACTTTGTATATTAATATCTTTTAAAATATTTAGATTGGATGTATGATAATTAATTATATATATATATATATATATATATATATATATATATATATATATATATATATATATATAGGACGAGTGTTTCATGCACCATGGTGCCTAGGCACCAATATCAATACCCGTTGATTTGCTTCGAGATTCGCAACGTTTGATGTGGGTATCTTCATATACCCATAAAAAAGTATATTTGAGATGTCAAACTCCGAAAAAATTTAAATTCAACTTCAGTTTAATTAGTTTGAACTATTTTTATGGTATATACTCACTGTAGTTGCATTGAACTCAAAAGTAGTTCAAACTAATTTGAACTGAGTTCAAAACTTACTTACCATAAATATATCAAGAGTATAAAACATTTTCATACCCAAACTCAAAAAAATTATCAATCATACACGTGTATCGGATGTTGATGCCTAGGCACCATGGTGCCTTATGTAATTTTCCTCTATATATATATGTAAAAAGTATTTTTATAATATTATAATGTGTTATAAATATTATAATAGTAAATAGTGATGAAAATCTAAAATGATATGTATTTGCGACCGAAGAGAGTATACTAATACTTGTATGTATTGTGTAGTGTATTGATAAGCTAGCAATAGCGTACACGCCTCGCGCCTACCTACTGTATTAGTACTTTTGTACAGTGTGGTAGTGGTTGCATGCCGGAAAGACGAGACGTGGCAGCATGCAATAAAATCCGCTTCTAGAGTACAGAGAAAGAAGCACTTCAGTTGTGTACGCAGCCGGAGAGCGACATGGAACGGTGGCACTCCACCAGCGTCATAACGCACGCATCCCTACGTGTTCATCCGGGCAGGGAGCCCAGCATGTGCACCCGGAAGCTTTACTGAAACTTCACACGCCGGACACCATGTCTCATCGATTCAAACCGGGCTCGTAGAAAACGACGTGGCACGTGCTGACATCCCATCCGTTCCTTCTGGGTCCGTGAAGACTTGACGGGGTGATGCATCTCATCCTAATCTTACTCTGGCATCGAAAGTATACTTGCCGGATTCGTTCCGCCGGGAAAGTAAATCGTGGGATATCTGCATCGCGACTTTCGTCGCATCAAGCAAAGACTAAGGGTGTGTTTGGTTGAGTTGTGGCTTCTGAAAAAGCTGCTATGAGCTGTGGGCTGTGGAAAAGCTGCTGTAGGTTGTGGGCTGTGAAAAAGCTGTAAGATGTTTGGTTCAAACAAGTATAAAACTTACCTCTTATCTCTATTTTCCTTGAAACAACTGTGAAACAGCTCTCTATTTTCACCATTTCAAAAAGCAGAAAGCCAAAAGCAAAAAGTAGAGTCCAAGGTGCTTTCAAAACTGTACTACCCAAAAGTAGCAGCTTTTGAAAAAACAGCTTCTGGTTTCCACCCCTTTGATTGGCTTTTGACTTTTTGGAAGCAAAAACAGCTCCTAAAAGCTCAACCAAAGACACCCTAAACGTTGTCGCGAGATGCTGCAACTGATCCATCGTCCTTGAAACATGGGTGTTAACACACTGCTGGACTACTGGTACGTACACTGGGCCCATGCGTCCGATTGTTAGCGATTACGATCACACAGTTCAGACTAGAAAGCATCGACAGCAGCGCCGAGTCTCCGCTCGAGAAAAATATCAGCAGCTCAAAGTCTAGCAGCCAGTCTCTTCCACCGCGTGTATGTCTTCGTGAAAATGACAGATGGACCAGCAACGAGCTCTCTGATCTAGTTCCTTGGCAATCTATCTGGCAATCAGACCAGGGGCATGAAACATGTACCTGTTAACGAGTTGAGCCGCTGTGCATCGTAAGCGCACCTGCCAGTCCCATGCATGGTCGGCCGGTATGTGCTTCGAGACTGATATGTCATATGTGCAGCCGTGAAACCGTGACACAGTAATGTCTTTGACTCCTCGGTCCCTCTCCCTCTTATTACAGGCCCACACACGAGTGTACGTAGATGCACCACCGGCACAGCCATCAATTACGACTACCACTACATCATAGACAGCATCCAAAAGACAAGTCCATGTACTAGTTCACTAGCGGTAGGGGCCCGGCCGAGGCCAACTCGACTGGACCGGACCGAGCCAACCAGCCAGCACTGAGAGTTTGGTCAGGACAGGTCAGTCGCTAGCTGCTAGTGGCGGACGCAACGGGTCAGGGGGGCCTACCTCCGCGACGGCCCGCAGCCCATAGCGACGCAACTAACCAGGCGTCAGCATGATGTCTACCGGCTACCACCAGATGCCTAGATCTGGATCTAGTGAGTGCACTGAAGGAGAGGGGGGCTGGAGGGGACCCGGGCTGGGAGGGGATTGGGGAAGGCCAGCCACCGGCCAGGACCCGGGAGGAAGGCGAGAGGGGATTTAGTTGGGGGGAGCCGGGGCCTAAGACAGGAGGGAGGGGATTTAGGGATAGGGGTCGCTGTCTCACCGATTGGGGAAGCCGGTCAGGAGTGAGTGGGGCCGTCAGCCGTGGCGGGTGGCTGATTGGGGAAGAAGGACAGAAGGCCGGCCTGGCTGGGAGGGTGGCTGGATCATTGCCTCGCTCAGCTCTAGGGCTGTAAAAAAACTCGAGGCTCGCGAGCTGCTCGAGCTTGACTCGCTCTAGACTCGATTCGAGTTTGGCTCGAGATCCAAACGAACCGAATTCGAGCTTCATCTTAAGCTCGCGAGCTTTAACGAGCCGAGCTCGAATAGCTCGCGAGCTTCAGATTTTTTTTACCCTCCCCAATTCCCCCACACGGCCACACCCCCTCCCGCCTCTCCTCTCAAAATCCCCCACTCCATCCCAGATTCCCAAGCGCAGGCGGCCAGCCAGGCGCGGGCCACGCCAGGGCGCCAGGCCCCCTCCCTCCTCTCCCCTACCCGCCTCCGCTGCCCGGTTGGCCGGTTGCCCTCGTCGTCGCTCCTCCTGGCCCCCCACCCCTCCTCGTCGCCCCCCCCCCCCCCCCCGCCGGCCACCCCCCACCCCGTCCCCCTCGTCGCCCCCCCCCCCCCCGCCCCTCCTCACACCCCGCCGCCGCCCCCGTCCCCCTCCTCGCCCCCCACACCCCCCCCCCCCGCCGCCCCATCCCCTTCCTCTCCTCCGCCACCCCCCGTCCCCCTCTTCACCCCTCCCCCCGCCGCCCCTCCTCCCCTCCCGTCCCCTTCCTATTCCCCGCCGTCGCCCCCCGTCCCCCTCCTCGCCCCCGGCCGCCCCCCCGGCCCCCGCCGCCGCCTCTCGTCCCCCCGGCGCCCCTCCTCTCCCCCGCCGCCGCCGCCTCTCCTCCCCCCCCGGCGCCCCTCCTCTCCCCTGCCGGCGCCGCCCCTCCTCGACCCGGATCCGGCCGCCGCAGCCCGCAGGTACTCCCTCAGTCCCTCTCGAGTTTTGTCCTACACGAGCCCGAGCTCGAGTTTGGTCCGAGCCGAGCTCGAGCCCAGCTTAAAGTTCGATGTCGATCTTAGGCTCACTCGAGCTCGGCTCGTTTACAACCGTACTCAGCTCGGATGGGATTTAGGGGGGGATCGGTGATTTGGCCGAATGGGAGAAGGTTGGTCAGGAGGGGGATTTAGGGGATGGCCAAAAGGTGGTTTAGGGAAGACTGGCCAGGAACTGTAGTATTATACTTAGTTCTTTCTAATGAAATTAATGGCAATGGTATGGTTTGAATGAAGTCTTCTTGAACTACAAGTTAGGTACTTGCTGAGGGGGGCTGGTGGCTGCGGGTTGCGGCTCTGCATTAAGAGATAACAGGCGATCAGAGGCAGCGAGAGATTTCTAGAAATATTGATGATAATAGAATTAGAAAATACTTTTAAAGCATGAAATCTCATAGAATGCTATTGTCCCGTACTTACACTACTACTACTCAATCCTAGCTAACTGTATGTTTTATCATTTTTTTTCAATCTTTATAACCATTCACAAATGCAATTTCTGATTTTATCACTAATTGCTAATTTTGATGTACAGATAGTTGCTTACATATATTTATAGGCTTTGGAAGACGCATTATCTATTACCAAGGTACAATTTTTATTGTGTTTTGTATTTTTACTATGTTACTATTCTAATTATATGTAGTTTTAGATTATAAAATATAGTTTGTTTTATGTTTAGTTTATTTATCTTTTATACACATTATGCCCCACTAAACTCTCCTAAAATTTAGTTTTGAGTCCACCACTAACTGCTAGCTGCCACGCTGTGATAGTGGCATGGGCGTGCTGGATTCTTTCGAGAAGCACTGAGCGGGCGTCACGGACTAGCAGGAACAGGATCGCCTTTGCCGCTATCGGCTGCCTGGCCCGCGGCCCACCGGCGGATGGATTCCTCCGCGATTTCGCGGTCAAATCCGGCGATCGTGGCGACCCCGCACGGGGCCGCCCGGGCCGCCGAACCAACCAACAAACCGAGCCCCACTCCACGCCACGTTTCCCTCGTGAAGCCAACACGAGGCTGGCATTCCCCGGCCACCATCTGGATGATCTGGATTCTATCCTGAGGCCAGGTTGCCGTTCTCCCTCTCATCACGTCCTCATGACTTGGTTCTGTCCAAGATTTTTTATGTCTCCCCATGGAACAAGGATCACATTTGGCCTTGCGAGTACGCTCAATTGGTCACGAGAAATCCTAAGAATATGTGCACAGTTCCCTGCTGGCATTTTCTATTTTGGATCACCCAGAGCAAATTGTTTATGGAAAGCGCAAGTTTTTAGTAACACTTGGGACCTGATCTGCAACCATGGCACCATGCACCACTCCACTGGTAAAGTAGTAACAGCATTTCCTGAAGACGTGCATTAATTGGAGATGTTGCGAGAGCAACGGGTTACCTTGTGTACTTAAACTTCACACTTATGAATGAGTTACGGCTCCCACTCCAACCTAAGTCTTGTTCGTACACACAGCATGATCTCCCATATAAATTATGGCATTTATAACAATATCGTTTTCGCTACATTAAATAAGTAAAATTCTATGTAGTAAAAGAAAAAGTGAACAAAGATAATATATTATCTCTCATATAAAAAACGACTTAAATTCATATATCAATATAAATAGTGAGAAGGTGTAAGATAGGGAAAATAGTTAGATAAATAATTTATTATTGAAAGATTATCTTTAATACTATCTTTAGATGGTATAGAAGTCTTAGAGACGACTTAAAAAAACTGTTGTACACATCACGTAGGAAGTGGTAGTAGTAACTGAAGCGACCAGGAAGTACGACGCCCGGTGCCCGACATGTGCCGTAGCATGCGTGTGTGATACGGCACGGAGACGGAAGCCATTACGCGCGGATGCGTTCGGTTCGCTTCGGCACGGCGCGACGCCGCCCGCCCGCCCGCTCGCGTTGCACGCACTGGGCATTCGCCGAGCGCTCTACGTGCCCGTTTCCCTCGCCCACGGCCTCGCGCATCAATCGGCCGTGCGATCTCCTCACTTTTTCTCTCAACGATCCCAGTACTCTCGTACCAGTCCTGCTTACGTTTCCATTCAGGCATTTACTGTGCCTGTCGATGAGATCACAGCAAACTTGAGCCTTGTTGTTTAATGCTCGCAAGAGCAAGGGACCTTTTTCCAGTGCAAACCAATTAGTAAGTACTGATTCGTTGTCCATTTCCTGACAATAGATTTCAAGCTTGCAAGTTGATTCGTTCCGTCAAGCTAATTCACCGCAGATTTAGGCAGTGTGATTTCACGGTCAAATAATATTTGAGATTAATTTTAAGAATAAGGGCAGGATAAAGGCGAGCTACATTCGATAGCCATGGTTGTTTCCTCCCGGTACTTTTTTCTAAATAAAACCTGCAACACTAAAATTTGGTCGGATGGTACCTACAAATAAATGGAATGCGGGTGCAAAGCAAAGGTTGGATTGCGTGCGGAGATCGGGAGACGTACCATGGCGTAGTAGATCTATTTTTCTAGAACATGTTTGATTTGCCAAGTGAAATGTTTGTGCATAATAATAATAATCAAATGGAGACGGATGTTTTTCGCCCGTAAACAATTTAAAGTCAAAGTCAGACATGCTCACACAACAAAGGGTCTGTTTGGAACGGATGTGGCTTATGACTTTTAGTTAAAATTTTTGAATTTTGACTATTTACGGTACAGATTACAGAGAGATACTTGCGATTTTGGATGGTATAAATGTTGAGCTTTTAACGTGTACATCGTTTAACTTGTAGATCCTATCTTGCGAAAATACTCTGTTTAAAAGTTAAATACTGTAGCAAAAATCAAAAACCGCTAGCTTGGAAGGAAAAGAACAATCAATGCGGTGTCCCTGCAGCACAGCGCTCTCGTAGACTTTTCTTCGCAAGCAACCAAACTGTTCCAACCAACCGCGTAACCAATCCAGGCTCTCCAACTTTGACGTAGTTAACGCAGAAAATCAGAAAAAATCAGGGACCTGACCTCACGTAACACTCAGCGGCACACCAACCTGCTGGATCCTTCTCTGATCTGTGCGGCAGGAAATATTACATTCCAGAAACATCAGTCTCAGACCACATACAAAGGCAGCGTCGCTTTTGCAGAATCTGCATCCGGGTACGCAAATCTTTGAAGGGATCCTTCCACTATCTTTTCTTATCATATCTGATATCCCCTCTCCCCTCCCTCCACATATGCATATGCTCCCTCCTTTGGACTTTTCATTTCTTTATAAAGAAAATTCTCTATATGCCATCGAGAATTGTATCGATCCTTAATTTGCCACTAAAAAAAATTTAATTCCTTGTATGTCACCGAGTTTCTTCTTTGTTTCCTTTCATACTATTTTTGTCACTTCCTCTGTCAGCTGGCACGCGAAAAGACTCTTTTGCTCTTTGACAAGGATTGAATAATTCCTTAAATACGACTTTAATACTTAATTAAGATCTTAAGGACTACTTTAACTCTGCCCAACCAACAGACCACTCGGATGGATCGTGAACTGGTATGAGGGCCCGCATCGAGGGGATATGACATGTGCATTTATCCGTCCTAAACAGCATGACGTTTTGACCCTGTATCTCTGACAACAACTGTCATGCAGTTGTACCGCACGATTATCTCACACTGACAACAACCGAGGATCAGTTATCGTTAGATTCCTCTCTTTGACAGCAACCACTCCTACGATCAGATGTGTTGATTCAATAAGACTTTTCCTAAGATAGATAACTGACACTCTTTTAATGGTATTTAAGGATTGACAAGAGAAGACAAGGAAGACAAATGATCAATCGATACACAATCCAGAGAACTAGTCAAGGCAACCAGAGAAGTGGGAAGGTAGATTAGGGCTAGTTAAGTCTCTTTTGTAAGCTCTTTTATAACCAATTTATAGTAATAAAGATCATCTATTTTCTCTTGTTGACTTATTTCAAAAAATCTAACCATCTTTCTAACATTATTTGTAAGATTGGTGACTCGATCGTCGACACCCTTCTTCCATTCTCTTCCTCTTCCTAACATCCCATCCGGTCCAATGGAAAAAAAAAGGTAGCAATGACACCCCTCCTCCTCTCCCCTCTCTCTATCCAACGAGATCCAAGCCAACAGAAAAAGCACGGTGTGCCCAGAATCAGCAAGAGGTGTAGCGGCTCGATGATGCAGTGGTGCTCGGTGATGACGGGATATGTGGCGGCTTGATCAGCGATGCCCGTTGATGACAAGGTGTGGAGGCTCCACGACTGCGGGTGGTGTGGTGGCTCGGTCGACGGCATCTATCGACAATGGGAGGCATGGTGGCTCAACTGGCAACGATGGGAGGTGTGGTGGCTAAGGTTTCCATGTCAATCATCAATCGACGATGAGAGCGCGCTGCACGTTTGCTGCCTCGAAGTTCTGCGGTTGCGAGGGCAGCCTTGTAGGCGGTGACTGTCGTGCCGATGCAAAATATGGCGGCAGTGAGATGCAGTGCTGCGAAGCATGTCAACAACAACCTGGTGAGCGTAGAGGCGGTTGAGTTGCACAATGTGGGGTTTGGCCAAGAAGTAGCCGCCGCATGGGCGCGTCGTCTGCATTGCTATAGCTCGAGGAGCAAGCCACAGCTCAAGGTTACGTTCAAGCGCTACAAGCAAGAGCACGGCAAGGCCACCGACGATGGCTGGGTTCGATTCAGCTTAATGCTTTTGGCCTTTGTACTTTACTACAGTAACTTGTTTTCAAATGGAGCGTCTTTTCAAGACGGAATTTATAAGTTGATTGTGGTAGACAATGTCGACTTCAACTGTACTGACCAAAATGACATTCGACTGTCTCTCTTCATAATCTATCTCACAAACAATTAGAATTTAAAAGTTATAAATAAAAAAATCATAAGCCATAGCCTAAAAGAACCCTTCCGATGTATCCTGAAAGTCCTAATAAAAACGTATCTGATCAATACTGATGTGGACCTGTATTGCAGTGAGAGAGGAGGTGGCTTATTAGGGTAGGAGAAAGAAAGAGGGTTTGAGGAGAGTGGAGAAGGAAGAAGATGAGGGTAAGGTGGGTATTTTTTTGGGTTTAACAACAAAGGTGTAGGAAGTAGTACCAAAGGGAACAATGGAAAACTGAGTGGTATATGAAGAAGCGAACTTTTTTAGTGGTAAATCAGATATTAGTAGAGTAGGGAATTTTCTCTTTATACACCGTATGCAACAACAGCTCACCTAAGACAGCCGAGAACAACTGTATATGTACTAATGCGATACGCATAACAAGATTGTAACCGTACTCTTCTACTACAATTAATACAGCACACATACAAATCATGGCAGAGCATAAATCTGCAGAACTAGCTGAACAACAGTGGTATTCGTGTGGAGAATAAATGATGATTAATTTGTAAGCCTAGAATTAATGTCAAAACTCTGATCTTGAAACAGTTAACAGGTTGCTCTGATGCCATTTCAACAGGTCATAAGAGAAAACTTTTCTGAACATCAGAAGAATTCCTTCCCTTTGTTGAATTCTCCCTCCTCTCTTTTTCTCTCTCTCTCTCTCTCGGCGGCATCTTTGCAGAGCACAAAAGGGCGCAAACAGATGCTTGATCCCTCATTCCTAACTTCCTAAGCTAATCATCTCCTAGGCCCCAAAAGTCAAGTTCTTGCTTGAGGCAGCAACAGATCTATGTCAAATAAATGTAAAAAAAGAACGCAAAAATCCTACGAATTAATCCTCCGCGAAGCAACGGCCACCGCGCGATCATCTGATCCTGCTGCACAGCCGCGACACGTCCGACGACCGGACGGGCTTTAGCAGGAAGTCCTCTGCTCCCTCCTCCAGGCATCGGCTGATCCGGTTCGGCACGTTCTCCGACGACATGATCACCACCGGAATCTCCTTCAGCTTGGACGATTCCTGTGGAAAAAGATGCCAAATTTGGAGTCAGTACTGCATCTTCCCAAATATTGCATTTCAAATAGGCAAGAAGAAGAAGGAATTTGATCGCTTGGTGTGCGACTTTACCTTGACGTGCTTGAGGAGCTCGTACCCGGTCATGCCGGGCATCCAGTAGTCGGTGATGATCATGTTCACGTTGGGCACCAGCCCGAGGCCGAGAAGCTCAAGCGCCCTCGTGGCCGATTCCACGGTGGTCACTGCACAAGAACCCGACGCGGACCACGTTAGAGACTATTCCATCCATCCACGATCGAATCGCCGAACAATTTCACCGAACCGTTGATCCAAGAACAGCAGCTGGGTACTATCAAGTTACCTCTGTATTTGGAGCTGCGGAGGATCTTGGCGATGACGGCCCGGTCTACGGAGCTGTCGTCGACGGCCAGGACGTGCATCTCTTGCTCGACCTCGTCGGCGGCCATCACCGGCACGACCTTCTGCGGCGCGACCTTCGGGGACGGAACCGGAGCAGCCGCAGCCATTGGGCAAAGATCGAACAGAAGAAGATCAACAAGGAGATGGAGTGATCCCTCTTCTTGTAGATGAAATGGAGGAGCAATGTGAGAGAACTCTTGAGCTTGAGGCGCTTGGTTGGTTGCGACGAGAGGCGGAGGCGCGCGCGTATATATGCAGGACTGGAAAGGGAAGAGGTCTCCGACGAGTACTAGTGGATATGTGCGTGTGAGAGGAAGAAAATTAATGCGGAGGAAATCCTGCGAGATCTCCAAAGGGATCGAGTAAACCCCTGGGCCCACAGCCGGGCTCGATCCGGGCCGGATCCGCGGGGCCCACGCGCCATACTCCTTGCGTGGGGCCCGCGGGCCGATCCGGCCGGGATTTTCCTGCCTCGGCTCTGGCTTTCGCTTTCCGTCTCTTTTTCCCCTTCCCTTCCCGGTGTTTTCTTTTCCAGACGTTTGTGATCGCAGTGAGCGAGCAGCTGCTGCCAATCAAGGGTTCTTTGGATTTGGGAGATTTGCATGCATGGGGCACGTTTCTCTTTTCTTTTTTTCCCTCTGGCTCTTTCTAGGTGACCTGTACCGCGTGGATTCAAATCTCTTCGAGGATTTGCAAAATTTGATCTTTTAATATCTCAGGAGGAGGATGAATTCATGAGAGCTTCGCATGGCATGCATGAAAGGTCAATGGGCTCTTCAAGAGGAGCTCCTGCTCAAGCCATCTGATAAGAGCATCTCCAACAGTGACTTATGAGCTAGCTCTAAGCATATTGTTTCATATTTTAATAGAAGAGAGAGAAAAGCTATCTCTTGATCAAGAGCTAGTCTCATACACACATTCCAAGATTATATGAGAGTGTCATGTGAGGCTATTTATGTTATGAGCTATGTGCTAAAGTTAGTACTATTGGAGAAGTTATCTTAGGGCATCTCCAACAGTATGAGCTAGTTACTAGCTCTAAGACAACTTCTCCAATAGTACTAACTTTAGCACATAGCTCATAACATAAATAGCCTCACATGACACTCTCACATAATCTTGGAATGTGTGTATGAGACTAGCTCTTGATCAAGAGATAGCTTTTCTCTCTCTTCTATTAAAATATGAAATAATATGCTTAGAGCTAGCTCATAAGTCACTGTTGGAGATGCTCTTAGAGCTAGTAACTAGCTCATACTGTTGGAGATGCCCTAAGTTACGCCATTCCATGTGAGGACGGGGGCCATTTATGGCTGTTCGCCACCGACGGATCGATATGGTATCTTCCATTGGGGACCAAGTAATGAAGCGACCGAACCGATGGATGAGTCCAATCTCCTCTCGCTACGTCGCCTCTCCATCAGTGGAGTACCTGTTGCTCGGTAGCTGCTGCAACAGTGAAGAGGGATCTCAGTAAGGGCATCTGTAGTATATGAAAATAGAGGGTCTTAAACCACCTTAAGGTCAACCTTATATATTATAGGAGTGACCTTAAGCAGGCTATAAGCAAAAAAAAGGCTTAAGGCTGGTCCTCAAGCTAAAGACCTGGCCATAAGTATTAAAATACAATTTTTCTTTATCTGCCGAGTGGGACCGTCTTAAGACCCTTTAGGTTATATATACTATGGAGTCGGTCTTAAGGTTTAGATGGGACCCACCTTAAGACCCCTTGGGTTATATACACTATGAATGCCCTAAGTAGCATCTCGCAGATCGATACTGATTTCAGTAAGTAGCATAAATTCGAGAGATCCATACGGAGATATACGTACACTGCATGCTTGAATGGATGCCATGGTGCTGCTAGATTTGGTTGTGTACTGGAAGTCGATCTTATCGACTGCGTCTTGTCGTACATTGCATTACTCCATCCCTGTACGAAAATAAAGCTGCTCGTGTAATAGGTACATAATATTAAAAAAAACCAAGAAAACATACAGTTTGATCAGATGTCTGTTCTACCAAATTAACGACTGTTGCATCAGTTCTTTCGAAATGATATTAACCCCAACAGAAAACGAAATTAACCTTTGTTTCGAGTCCCTTAATTTTTTTGAGAAGATTGGATTGCGTGTCCAGATTATAATGGACACAGTTTGAAATGTCTGTATTTGAGATAAACATGATTTATAACTCTAACATATAAAAATAGGAGAGAGACTAAGTGTTTAGCTGTGGTTTTGAGGAGATTTTTTTATGCTAGAGTTTTTATGGTTGCCGTGAGGACGCTTTGTTGCCAAGAATATGACTCAGATATAATATATTAGACCTATTTCAATGAAGGAAATCGCCGCCGACGTTGTCTTGTTGTCTCAATCGAAACATGGCGAGTTATTATGAGCATTGCTATTCTTTGTCCACATCGCTGTGCTATCGCATCACGTGATCTACGAGCATAGCATTGTCCTCAACTTGTTCTCATTCGAGTAGCTGAAACTTTTGAGCGGAGGGAGATTTTAACTATGTGCAAAAGTGGTTGAAGCGAGCAGTGATCGAAGTGTTCTAGCGGTCGGAGCGCTAGAGCTATCGAAACACTCGAGTGGTCAAGGAGCGATCGAACGCCGAGCGGTCATAACCTCTTTGGAGCCCACGCACACGATCGAGCATCTTGCGATCGAATTCTATCTCTGTAACTCTGTAAGTTAGATTGGTTTTTCTATTGGTTTGATATTTGTTTTCATATGGTAAAAAATAGCGACAATCATTCATCCACTCTAATTATTGTCTTGGATCCTATTAAAATCCCTTTGTATATTTGCAGGAAATCCCATGCCGTGGTGTGGTGCCATCAGCTAGTATATATTGTTCTAGAATATCTTCAAGAAAGGGTCATCGCTGCATCAGTCTCCCAATTCGGTGTGCATTCTTTGGTGGTATCTCACATTCTCGCTGCTGCTGCTGCTGCGCTTGCGTCAACCACGTATCGGAGCGGATTCTCGGCGTAGAAACTTCTCACCTCTCTCTTTGAAAGTTGAAACCTTCCAACTACCGTGTGACCGTGTCTAGATGTTAACCTGCATTGACCTGACCACCTTTTCTTTGTTTCATTTTTATTTCCCTCAGGTGGCCTACGTCTAGTCAAATGTTAAAGAAGAAATGGAAACATATAAAATAAGCAGCTTGGGCATCACTAATCAGTATTAGTACTATTCTGAGTATCTTGCTCACATGGAGGGTGGGTTGAGTGTGTTGTTAATCATACTGCAAAGCAGTTTTTTTTCCAGAAAAAACAGCAAATTAACAATGGTGTAGCAGATTTGTTGAACTTTCATGCATGATCGTGTTACCTAAGTGATTAACACTCTTGTTACTGCATAAGAACTCACATATTGAATACATGAAGTGTTCTCTATGACTAAACGACTAACTAGTTTCAGAGTACAGCATATATACAACGCTAAAGTAGCCCAATATACACCCTACAGTGTCAGAGTACGAACGGTGCATCTAGAAGCCCGAAATGGAGTATTAGCATAAATCATACGCACGCGCCATCGACGAGAAGAAAAGGGTCGAGGCGCACGCGCTAGCTGCACGCAGTTTCCTAGCGGCAGAAACCAGAGGCCAATCAAATCCAAATCTCTTTGCCTGATCCGTTTGATCAGTACACGCTAGGGAAAAAGCGTTGTTTCATTGGTAGCCGGGCCGGATCCCCTGTGCATTACTTACAGGCCGCCTGCAAAAATGATGCTGCTAACATGGGACGGATACGGACAATCTGTGCGGACAGGATCTTCGGCAGGTTCGGAGTTAGCACGCGGACAGACCCGTCGTACCTACGGGTGAAAACGGATCGGATAGTTTCCATCGGATCCGGACGGATACGGATTGTGTCGGATCGGATTTTTTTTGGTTAGTTCTCGGATCGGATACGGATACGGATTTTTTTATCGGATACGGATACGGATACAGTAAGCCTAGTATCCGTCGAATACGGATACGGATACGGATTATCCAGATAATACGAAAACGGATATCCGAGATTTTAGCCCATATGAAGCCCAGACAGCGCATTCCTACTCCACGCGCAATCCAGCCGTCCGTTCTCACTCCCTGCGATCCGGCTGTCGGTGCGATCATGCGTGTGTTTAGGGATAGGGTTACTCGGTTACTCCAGATCCAGCGCCGGCCGCCTGCTTTGATGCTTTCCATTCGGCCGCCTGCTTTCCATTCGGCTGCTACTCCAGGCTGCGCTCGCCTCCGACAAGTTCCCGCCTGCCCGCCTCCGCTGGGTTCCTCCCTCGTCGGCCTTGCGTTGGCTAGTCAGCCCTGCGTCGGCTCGTCGGCGGGGGCTACACGGCGGCACCACCCGTACCACCACCGCGGCGGGAGCGGCTTCGGGGACTCGGACGCAGCCTCGGGCTCCGAGCGTTTCCACTACGAGTACCGGCGCGCCGCGAGCTCTGTGGCCTTGACACCGCGGTTGCGCAGCTGCGGCGGCAGCGCACGCGCACTATCAAGCGGGGACGCCACGCCGTCCATGAGTGTGCGCACTGACTTCCCCGCTGGCGACGTGGAGGAGGAGGAGGAGGACGACGAGACGGTGTCAAGCGGCGGCGGCGGCGGCAAGGAGGAGGACGCGAAGGAGTGGGTGGCGCAGGTGGATCCCGGAGTCGTCATCACCTTCGTATCACTGCCGCAAGGTGGCAACGATCTCAAACGCATCCAATTCAGGTGTGTTCTTGCGCCTACTTGAGCTAGTATTTGTATTTTTAGTGCAGATAACTCGGTTCCTTGATTGGAGAAATCCTATTTGCCGATAGATAAGACAAAATGTCATGTTTGGGAGCTTCTCCTGATCTTGCTTTTACTGAAGGTGCGAAGTTGACAAAAAAGGGCAGTTTGACCTCTGATAAACAGTATTAAGCTCCATATTGGTTAACCTGAACTTTTTTTACTGGTCAGTACATAGAATCACTAGCAATTCCTTAAGAAAATGTACAATATGATAGTTAAACCTGAGCCCGTCTTGGTTAACCTCCATATTTAAATTTTCTAAATATGGCTTAAAACTCTAAATCTACCGACTCTGAAACATGCATGCCGACACATCTAGACTTCAACCTGGCTGCAGCACATGAGGGGTTAATTTTGGATGTATAGTTTAAGGGGTTTTCATGTTCCGATAAATATTCGTAACCGTATTCGTTTTGATTCGTATTCGATCCGTATCTGTATTCGATATTATTCGTATTTGTATTCGTATTCGAGTTATCCGTATTCGTATCCGTATCCGAAAATAAATATGAAAACAAATATGGTAGAGGCATTATCCGTCCGTATCCGATCCGTTTTCACCCCTAGTCGTACCTCCTCCCTTCCATCTTGCATAAATAAGAAATGGACAGGGTTAAGATTAAAGAAAATTTTCAAATGTAGTTTGTAACTTGTGCTATCATTTGGTCATCTGAACTCCAATCATGGGTGGAACTAAGAAGTGAGACTCGATATCATAGGACAATAGGTCAAAAAAAAGTAGTAGAAATTAGTATTTTTAGCCCATGTATGAACTCTCCAAACTAAACTCAGTGCACCTGTTTTTCTTTAAAACACAATGAAGAAAACACTAGCAGCTCAAATTATCAGTAGTTAGCAGTAGTTCACGAGAAACGTCCGCTTCTCTCAGTCCATGAGGCAACTACAGCAGTCCAAGCCAGCATAAGAGGGAGGACCGCAACATGCCACGGTATCTCTTTGATGATCCCGAAGCATGTCATCTCACAACATCCCTCGACGCTTGTTTGTCTCGCATGTTCGGCTAGAAGATGTGCACAATGTCCGTCGCACAACCGCACCTAGCTAGGCAATGACCGGCCGCCGGAGAATGGGAGAAATTGGCGCCACCAGCTACCCTCGCCTACCATCTCGTCGTGGTGTCACCTGATCCCTATTGCCTCACACCCTCGCCGGCCGAAGGAAACTTAGGTCCATCCAATCAATATGTACTTTGTTTTAAATTTCTCTCAATTATGCCAAGTTATGAGTTAGGATTTCAGCGTGATGATTGTTGATTGATTTTTGTCGAATTGTAGGGTTAAGACTTGGGGTTTCAATTTTGATTTTTGGAATACCAACTTAGCTCGTTACAAATTGGAGGCAAAATTGTTGTATTTAACCGCAATGTCAAGTAAATCACTAGACGTATTTTTCTATTATATTATTTTTAAACTATTGAATGTGCAAATATCTAACTGACTTTTCAATTAATTGGTGATAATTTGATGAATAATATACTTATTTGCTATGTAGAGAAATAAGAATTAACGATAATTACTAATGATGTTATGGTTCGTTGCTTTATGAACTTAGAATGTAAATATTAAAAGATAATGCATTAATTTACGTTTGATCATTCTACTATATTTTTTACTTGAAAACTTTAAATAATTTTGTTCTCTTTTAATAGTCCATTGAGATCGAATAATGTATTTTACCAATACTTGCCAACTTTTGTATATGGTTTCACCCTTAGCTTCTTTATTTTGCTGCAACTAATCAATATTATTATTAGATTTTTTATTTTGGTAAGGATTTCGATCACTTTTTTATCATAATACGTTGTCATCGGTTACACTGAAGTATTGATGTTAAAAATTACTGAACACATTAATATTTAGCACAATATTGTTTAAGAATTATATATGTTGTTTTATATATGGTGAAGTGGTGAACTCCGGTCATCGTTCTAGTTCCGCCCGTGAGTCCAATCCGAGAATTAAACTGTATAGGTAAATTTTTTTGTTTCTGTTTATGGTAGCTATTGCTATGGTGATGTGAACAGTGTTAGGGTAGGAGTGTTCAGAGCATTAGTTTAGCTAAGGTGCCGCTCGGTTGGGCTGAAATAAATTGACTTATGGCTGAAATTGAACTGTAACTATCTGAAATTATGTTGTATCTAATAGTGGTTTATTGGCGTAACTAAAGTTAAAAAAATTTAAAAATAGAAAAAATATGTTAGGCCATAACAGACAATGCAAATGAATACAAAAATGAACCGGCAATAAAGCACAAAAAAAACTAAAAAACAAAAAAAAACAAAATCTAGAAATAATAAAAAATAAACTAAAAATCAGAAACTCAGCTGAAACCAACAGAAGTACTTTCAGTTCTTTTAGGTGTGTGTGCCCAAACAGCACAACCATTCCGCTTTGTAATTTCGATGTCATTTCCTTACTTGGATATTGCAGATTCTTGTCCTTGGAAGGCTGCAACTTGTACCTTGCCTCGAAGAGGAAGATGAACAATTTGCTTTCTCTGAAAGTAAGTGACAGGTAACGCGGACGTGATCCGCATGCAAACATTTTGTTTCGTGAGCTAGCAAAGCTACCCTGTCATTGCCGGTTACGGAACTTGAGAAGCATATTCTTTTCTCGAACGATACGACTCTCGAGAGGTTATAGAATACTTGAGCCTAGACCTCTCAACCTCAACTAAAATCTTAAAGTTAAATCAATCCAAAATTTAACTAAAAAAACAAAGTTTAAAGGTCTAACCTTCAACCAAGAGACGGTTTAACCTCACTCCAACTATCTAGCCTTTCTTCAAGTGGTCTGACACCGTGAACAGTAAAATCAGGCAACGCTCCAATTATTAGAAATAATATAGACTTAGAGTTTAAGTCGTAGTAGAGTCCGTCTCCGTGTGTAACTCAAGTTGAAGTTATGTCTAACTTAAAATCCGAATATATATACGAGTAGGAGATTATTAGCCTATATATTGAGGAGGCTGGTAGCTAATTTTGTAAGAAAAGAAAAGAAAAAGGGGAGCAAATAAGAGAATAGAGAAATTCAAAAATTCTCCTGTGTTCTCTCCGTTTATTTGCGATATGTGCGTTTTCTTTTGGATCAAAGTTGTAACACCAATAATTTTAGTACTGTTGCAAAACTTAAAATCCATATATATTTTTATCCGATAATTCAAAAGCCATGAAACTTTATACACACATTGCTTAAGGTCTTAGGAACCTATTCCATCCATGGATTGCAAAAATCCACTTCTAAATTTAGACCTTTTTGAGATTTAGCAAGGTTATACAAAAAAATGAGGAAAATACAAAAATGGTAAATACAATTTGCTCATCGGTAGGTAATAGCCAAGATGGCTCTATATGCTTCCCTATATGTCCCAATAAGCAAGAACACCGAAGAAAAACATGCCAAAAACCCTGATATCATTAAATCACTTGGAGAGGTAAAAAATATGCAAAACTGGATTTTTTTCTAACTTGTTATCAAAGTGGCTACATAGGCGAAGATTGATTCCCAAAATTTATATTTATCTCTTATATGTCCTTGACATAACAAAATCAAGAAGGTGTCATGAACCGGGGTAAACACCACCAAGGAGATAGCCAGATGGCGTCGGCGTAGAACGAGAGGGAGAGAGACTAGGGATTTAGACGGGGAAGACTTTGATATTACTCTGCTTGATTCCAATGGCATGCGGTAGCCCTCTTATATAGACGGCTCCCCCTAACAGATGGAATCTAATCCCAATCATATCTCCAACTCATATCATATCTCTAACTCTATCTCTAATACAAGGCAACTAATCTCTAACTCAAATGGAAACCAATCTCTAATTCAAATAGAAACTAATCTCTAACTTCTAATAATAACCTGACTGGGCCTTGGGCCCAAGGCCCACACTAGGCCCACACCCCTGACACTACACCGTTGAATAATGAGTGCGGTACTACCGCCGTTAAAATCGCGGTACTTCCGGAAATCCGGAAGTTCCGCTCTTTGCCCCGGTACTTCCGATTTCAGCGCGGTTAACTCCAACTCAGGGCGCTCTCTGGAAATGAAGTTCCGCTCTTAAGTCCGGAACTACCGGCCTGCGGTAGTTCCGCAGTTCAAACCGCGGTACTTCCGTTTTCCGAGAGGCTAAGTTTAACTCCGGGCGCTCTCTGGAATTGAAGTTCCGCTCGGGACTCCGGAACTTCCGCACATGCGGTAGTTCCGCAGTTGAACTTGCAGTACTTCCGATTTCCGAGAGACTAACTCAACCTCCGGGCGCTCTCTGGAATAAACGATCCGCTCAGAGGCCCGGTACTTCCGGCCATGCGGTAGTTCCGCCCGTAGAACGCTGGTACTACCGGATTTTCTGACAAAGCACAGTTTTGATTGAATTTTAATTTCTAAGTGCATGCATGATCCTAGATTGATCCATAGGGCATATTAGCATATGATCAAGCAAATGATCGTGATCCCTCTTAATAGTACGGCGTCTATCCTATAATCCGGTCTTCCAACCTATCTCCAAGACCGGTAAAAATAAAATAGATCCCTAAACTATTTACCATATCGCCCTTGAGATCTTTGAATCTTCATGAGATATTTTATGAGCCTCTTTCTTCGCTATTTGAACTTATCCCTTCAAACACTTGGCGCACACATTAGTCCCATGATCATATAACGTCATTAATTACCAAAACCAATAATCTTAGGGGCCTAGATGCTTTCGTCGGTGATCGATGCTACAATAGTTGGTCGATGGTTAGAGAGTGGTCGAAACTTAGTGGTCGATAACTAAATGTGATTGATGGTCGAAACTACAGAGTGGTCAGAGTGGTCGAAAACTATATTGTGGTCGGGGCGGGCAGAAGTTATAAAGTGGTCAGGACGGTCAAAAGTTATAAAGTGGTCGGCAGAGCGACAGCGGTAGGAATTGACGAGTGCGACCAGCCTTTCCTGCGCCCCACGATCGTAGGTTTTGGTGGGCTTGGCAATTCGCACGCACACAGGGGAAGGGCAAAAGCCCACGGCCACCGACCGCTTGCCCGCGGCCGACTGGCCACGGAATTGCCACGCGTCACCCGTCGGTGGTTCTGCGGTTGGGAGGGGGCCAAAAGCGCAAAAACACCCCCGAGTTCCATATCTACAAAAAAAATGCCACAGGGGCCAAAAGAGAAAAATTCCAAATTTGAATGCACATATACGTACCTCTTCGCGGAGCTTCCGTTTCTCGAGCGCGGTGAGCTTCGCCGTCTTCTTCACACGGGCGCGACGGTTCTGGGAGCATATGTTCACCTTCTTGGCGTCGAGGCCAATGGCGGCTGCCATCTAGGCTTTCCGCTGCTTGTCCGGCTTGGGGTCGACGTCGAAGCACTCTTCCAAAAACTGCAGATGCTCCTTGCTCAGGCAGACGGCCATGTTTTCTACTTGGCTTAGCCGTTTCGTCTAACGACTTGGAACAAGCGTGCGTCGAAGCTATTTACACTTTCACCGCCCTGGGATGCCTTGTTAATCATCGATTGATTCAACCATCGACTGGCACGTCCACCGTAGTCACTGGTAGACACCAGAGATTTAGTATTTGGATTCAACAACTTTCAGAATTTGAAGAGATCCTCTCAGATATTTTTCGGGGATTTGACAACAACACTTGTTCATTACTCGTAGTTAAGAGAGTTCACTGTTCCAATTAAAACATCTAAATTGTATTTGTGGTTCGGTCGTACGAACTGGCTAAATTGTAATGGAAATCGAGTCATAGACTAAATATCACATTTTTTTATTTTTCTCATATCTTCTTAAGTATAATTTTTTGCCAGCAGTCTTCACAGGACAAATGAAAATCAAATGGGTGAAATGAACTGATATCTAGAGATTTTCCCCTCTGATTCGGAAGTTTTTTCCTCAGTAAAGCTATTCTTTGAGAGAGCAAATTACTCTGTTGTCCTGCTCCAGCGCAGGCCTTAAGAGTTCAAAAGTTTGCTTTGTCGTTTATCCGAAGCAACTGTCGTTGTTTACATTTTGGGCCCATCGAAACATGGATTACACAGAAAGAGTGGCACATAATTGCACGCCACAAAGCCTACGAATCAAACTGATGGGCCGTATGGAACACAGTTGCGCAAGTTCATGCCCACTATATTTCAGTCTAGTTTGCAAAGGCCCATATCATGAGACGACACTATTATATTCTCTATCAAGAATTGATGCACACTACTGCACTATCCTCTGAATCCCAGGGCATTTCTAATGCTCTATATATCTGCAAAGATCTCTAAAAAAACATCTGCAAAGAAAATAATAAGTCAGATACCTTGGCGATATACGCAATATAATATACGGGCACTAACAGTTGGCGAATCAAGCCGCTTAAGACCACCAGAATTGTTGCGAGGAGTGCAGGAATCAGATCTTGTTTTCAAGTCAACACGATCGATCGATCCCCCACTTTCTGGTGAACAAAACAGTTGGATGGAATATGATCACTACAGGGATAAGATGATCCTGGTGAACACTAGAACGTAATTCTTCGCGCCAAGTGACCCAACATCTTCCTGTCATCCCGTGCCTCTTTGAAATTTATATTCTACAAACTGTAAAGATGATGGTGTCACGTGCTTAGGAGCTTATTTTGCCTTAAAAAAACTATGCTCGAAATTCGTGGCCTGAAAACATCCATTGCAGTGTAAGCAAAGAAGTAGTTCCAGAGCTCCCAAAGGAGAAGAAGATCTTCCTCCATTTGCATGACATTAACAACTGCAGCTCTGCACTGTGCACACTGAATACATCAGGGTGTGGTCCGAGTGTACAGTACGCTGAACAATACCAACTGCAGATCCAGCTAGCTATGAAGTGCAGTAGAAGTCGATGCACGACCCCTTGATTCAATCCTGACCGTTCAACTTTCTGTGGAGCAGGCTAGCTGCATGCAATGCAACAAGTCTCCGCATCTTCTTCTTCCCCGAGAGAGAGAGAGAGAGAGAGAGAGAAGATGCTGCTTTTTGCAAGCACTGCTCCTATCACACAGCACCAGTCAGGCTCGCTCAAACTCAGGGCTCAAAAGGAGACTCCAATGATTAAGGCCGCGAGTGACGCCGCGGCATTATGCCGGCCAATGAGAGCAGGTACAATAAGGCTTAGTCAGCAGGCTATAGCAAATATAATATTAACAAAATCTTACGTGGCAGAGAGAGAAAGGAAGAGAGAGAAGGAAGCTGGCTACTAAATTACAGCTAGCTATAGCACGTAAAAATATGCATTTCAATCTCTTACACATGGGGCCAAATAGTTATTGTAATAGCTACCTTATTGTATGAACTATTTTTTTGAAGACTATAGATGAAATGGACAAGTGTTATAGCCACTAGTTGGCTATACTATTGTACTTGCTCTGAGACGCCGGCATGGCGATAGCCTTGCGTTGCGTGCAGTTTACTTTAAGATCCCGGCGAGGCGCGCTCCCCGATTAGCAGTCAACCTTAAACTCACTCGAGATGGTGATGATGGTAAAGCCTCCCGCGCGCTAATGATGCTGCCCCGCGTCTTATTAAGCAACTATCTGGATCGCTTTCTCCTGCCTGCCTCCCTCCAACCTCATTACCGCTAACACTGACACTGTGTGTTTCTTTTTCTTCTTGACGAGCGCTTTCGCGTTGTTTATTCGGGCCAAGATATCTTTGTTAAGCTCTTTTCAGCATTACTTAGAGCAGATGCTCTTAATTAATTAGACTAGTTAATGGCGTCGTTTTTGTTCAAAGTCTGAGCGCGCCGTGGCCCTCACGTCATGCGCAGTTGGCAATAATGGATTAGGTGGAGTCGCGTCCCTTTCTGTAAATCTATGCACAGCAGCACAAGTGCTGCCTTCTCCGCCTTGTGGATGCATCATGCATGCGTGAGCTAGCAAGCTTTGTAAGTGAAGTAGTGTACATATATTCTTAGAGGCCATCATAAGATGATTGTAGGCCATCACAAAATGATTGTATCATTTCTATTTTTATGATCTTTTGAATAATATATTATTTTATTCTTTCAATAAATGTCTTTCGTATTGATCAATAAGTATGTGATTTGTTCGTAGAACTTTATTTATGTTTTGATATTATTCTAAAATATCTCTGATCTTATGTCATCATGTGGGATAATTATGATTTACAAATCAGCACATGTATAAATATGTGATATCAAATCAATAATGTGGACACATGTTAGAGAACATGATGTTGGATTGATCCACCATGAGACACTGCGGGAATTGTTATATTCTTAAATCTCATTAGTTGGTCTCATACTAGTATATGTAGGTTCCTTAGACTTGAGATCGTCATTGTTTCCTACATATGCAATAGTTTACTTAGGGATTAACAAACACTACTTCATGACTGGGTGGTCATAAAAGTATCTTTCAGGTTTACTATGAAACATGCGGAGAAATATGAGCGATCAAGATGGATTTTGCCTTTCCTATATAACAGGAGAGATATCTCTGGACCCTTCGATGTTGTTGGATTAAGAAAGTGCGTAGCCATGTCGAATGTAGTTGAGGAGTCAACCACAACTGAATAATACACTACAAGTTCGAGTGAAGGATCGGGCTATCATAGGATGGCACGCTTCTCATCTTGAGTTCGATCTGATATCATGAGGCAAAGGGATCAATACATAAGTATTATATATATTCGTCCGATATGATCTTTATATATGTTTAGGAGTCGTTATGTCCTGCTAGAGACTGCTACTGACTTATGGACTGGAAAGGAATTTTCGGCCCATGACTATTTATACATGAACTTACAGGATCATACACTTAATGGACTGAAATAATAAGGGTTTGGATGATAGTCTCCAAGTGGGATACGATCTCTACTCGTATCGGATAAGAATATGATTATAGGGTATATAAGGAGAGGTGCGGGGAGCCGAGGGAGGTATCCTAAAACACACCTATCGAAACCTTAGCCGCTACCTCTCATAACTCCTGCCGTGCATGCTGGTGCTTGCACGCGACGCACAGTGTTCCATTCCTGGACGTGTGGACTTTGGTAGAGACGCTGCTGCAACTACGGTGCTGATCGGGACGATCGCGTCGAGGAGACGGTTGGCCGAAGGACGATCGACTACTACCACTACATCGACACGCTCTTCGTTGAATCAACTGTTTCAACTCTACTTTTACTGTATTACGTGTCTAGTAGTAATGATCCATAATCTCTTATTTGTATGGCTTCCTGATTTATGTGGTAGAAAATTTTAATATATACTAATATAGTTTATCCATATCCTAATAATTAATGGGGTTGCTTTTTTTGTTCAAGTCTGAGCGCGCCGTGGCCCTCACGTCATGCGCAGTTGGCAATAATGGATTGGGTGGAGTCGCGTCCCTTTCTGTAAATCTATGGACAAGTGCTGCCTTCTCCCCCTTGTGGATGCATCATGCATGCATGAGCTAGCAAGCTTTGTATGTGAAGAAGTGTATATATATATATATCCTTATGTGCTGTTTGGTTCGATAGTTTTGCTATGTAATCCGATTACACTGTAAGATTATTATGTTAACGCGTGTTTGGTTCTGGTCGGCCGTAATCGGGTTCCCTTGGTTGCTTTCCGGGCCAATACACAACCAAATACACTCCAGAGCGAGTGTAATCGAAAAACGTTAGAGCGCACGCACGCGCTACTCAATCCTCTACCGAACCCCCCCCCCCCCCCCCCCCCCCCCAAAATGCGCTCGATCGTGAGTGGCCACGCAGGCAGTATCGGTGTCCTCGGTGGCTCATCGACCTCTCCATGCTCTCCCAGGGGTGGAACCAAATTATTGACCCGATGTCACAAGACATTAGATCCAAAACTTTTAGCAGGAATAATACCTTTAGCCTACACATAAATCCTCTAGCTTAAATTTAGTGCATCCAGTTTTTTTCTTTGAAACCCAACGAAGAGAGCACTAGCGAATCAAATTCTCAGTAGCTACTAGCAGTCCATGAGGAGTCCACGAGGAGTCTCTGCTTCCCTCAGCCCAGGGGCGGAGCCAGGATCCAGACAAAGGGGGCCGACCCGCCAAGGCACCGGCGTCATGGGCCCTGGGCGTCGTGTGTGTTGGCTACATCCCTGCCCAGTAAACCAAGAAGGCAAGAGCATCATGGTTTTGTAAAGAGCGTCAACAGGATCCTTAAGCTTCTTTCCATTGACAGACGGCGCCCCACAAGCACCTGGCTGGTTACCTAATAGTTGAAAAACATATGATTTTGAGTCCTCAGGTTGTGTACAGAATTCACACAATTATCTTCCTAGTAGACTGCAGCCATCCCATCTTAATCAAATTGCCTCTGGTTAGAAATCGCATTGCTACGAACCAGCCACTTGAAAATCTTTATCTTAGCGGGATGTTCAGCTCTCCACAAACATTTATTCGTCGCAACCGTTGCCAATTCCTCGTAAGCTGACTTGACTATGTATCTCCCCATTGTGTCTCTCAATTGCCAACACCAATTGATCAGGGCCATGTCCTGAAGTTATCACAGCACACAGGGTCAGCAACTCCTGATATTGTTTGTTCTTACAATTGTCCAGTCAGGTTGCTTCTTGCTGAAATTCTCTACTCTCCATCATATGCTTACCCAAGCAGCATTCAAGAATCAGGATCATCCACAACAGCGAAAAATTCAGGGAATTTACCTACCAAAATCTTGTTGTAGCCACACGAAAGTGGACCATTGGGGGGGGGGCCAGGCCCCTGCCCGCCCCCCCCTCTCTCCGCCCCTGCCTCAGCCCATGAGGTAACTATAGCATGCCGAGCTAGCTTAAGAGGGAGGACCATAACAGGCCACGACATCCATTTTGAACGATCCTGAAACATGTCACCTCATAACAGCTCTTGACATCTACTCATCTCGTATGGTCGGCCAAGAGATGAGCACCACTTCCGCCGCACAGCCGCACCCAATCGAGCAGCGAAAGGTCACTTGAGAATGGGAGAAATCAAAGCCACCGGCCACCCTCATCTGCATCTCGCCGAGGTGCTGCATGATCCTTGTTGCCTCACGCTCTTGGTGGAAGAATGAAGTTTAGGTTCACCCAATTAGTATGTAGTTTATTTTAAAATTTTCTCAATTCTTCCAATTTATTTCATGACAGGGGCTAAATTTGTGAGTTAAGGTTTCGATATAATAATCGTTGATCTTTTTTGTCAAATTGTAAGGTTAAGATTTAGAGTTTTGATTTTGATTTTTTGGATGTTGGCATAGCTCGTTGCAAATCAGAGGCAAAATTGTAGTATTTGATTATAATATCAAGTAAGTAAGCCACTGGACGTATTTTTCTATTATATTATTTTTTAACAGTTGAACATGCAAATATCTAATTGAAATTTTCAATTAATTGATGGTAATTTCATGAATTATATACTTATTTGATATGTTGAAAAACAAGAATTGACAAAAAATATCAATTATGTTGTGGCTCGTCACTTTTATGAACTTGAAAGTATGTAAATATTAAAAGATAATATATTAACTTACATCTGATCATTCTACTATTTTTACTTGAAAGCTTTAAATAATTTTGTTCTCTTTTAATACGCCATTGAGGTTGGATGATATATTTTATCATGCTTGACCAACTTTGGCCTGTGGTTTTCTGCTCTTAGTTTTTTCAGTTTGCTGCAAGTAACCAATACTATTATTGGTTTCTTTATTTTGGTAAGCATTTTGATCACTACTTCGTTATTATCATATATTGTCATTGATTATGTTAAAGTAGTGATGCTAAAAATCATCGAACACATTACTATTTAACATAATATTATTTAAAAACTATATATATTATTATATATATATGATAAAATAGTAAACTCCGAGCATTTTAGTTCTAATTCCGTCCCTGCACCCTCTCTCGCCACCGTGACCCGCTCCACCGTTGTCTTCCTACTCTCAGGCACCGCAGCCACCTTGTCTGTCGGCAGGGCTGTCACCGTCTACTTCCAATCGGCTGCCAACCGCCTTTTCGCCTTCCTCGACGTGCTTGGCCCCCTGCGCCCCTCCTCTAGCCTCCCCCTCCTAGAAGCCGGTATCGAGCCGGACTGTCGGAGCCCTCAGTAGGCCCTGGGAAGCTGGGTGTTTCGCGGTGCTGACGGCGGGCAGACGGTGGTGCTGGCGCAGACGCTCTCCTCATTGGGATTCACGCGCGTAGGCTTCTTGGCCCCGTTGACGCGCTCCACGATGGCATCGACCCGATCTTCTCCGGCGACGTCCTCATGCTGCTCTCTATGGCCTTCATTTTTTTTGGTCTAACATAACAATTCCATAGCGTAGTTCGATTTGAACCAAATGTTGTATTGAATTTTGATACCGTTACATAGAAAAACACAAACATATTTCGTTTTGACCCATTCCATTTTATATTTGTTGTGCATTGTGGTATCATTTACGTTTCCGATTACATCGTTGAACCAAACAGTACCTTAGTTTTTATCTAGCCACGCATGCTTTGATATCGATAACTAAATAGTAATCAAGTTAGTTTCATTAATTAAACACTTCGAACTTAATTGTGATTAACGAATATGTCTAGGCTAGAGACCTAACTATTAGGTCTGTAGCTGTGTTGGGCTTGCAAGATGAGTACAGGTCTGCTATTTTGGTTATAGCTTATGATTTTGTTACAGCTTATTAATATAATAAATTATGATAATTAAGATAAACCAAAAAACTAAAAGTTACTCAAAAGATAAAAAGGACTGTACCTACCGTTGGTTTGCAAAGTATATAGCAAGGCTGCATGCAGGTGGTCCTGACCGTCGGATCACGTAATTAAGTAGTGGCCGGGCAGCTCAGATCAACCAATCGCAACATAAACAAAAGAAATGTTTAATGGGTGTTGTAGCTTTGTTGGCAATCGAGATGCATGTCTAGCTGAGGACCTTGCCGTAGGTCGGTTTGGTGCAAGGTGTTCTTGCAGTCCGTTGGAGTTCGTCAATTGGATCGTACTCGCATATCCCATCTACTCACATATATACATATTTAATAGAAAAAAATTTACATATATTCTATAAGATCTTGGTGTCTTTGTAAATTTCCTAATCATGTGTTATGAGACACATATGTGTGTGTATGCTTGTGATGGTACGAGACGTGAGTTATATGAAAGGTGTTTCTATGTTTTTTTTTAAAGTAGTGATTTATAGAAAATTTTAAATACGATGAATGAAAATAGATATTATTTATATTTTATATGCTATAAAATTAATATTATTTTTATTAGAGAAATATAGGAACACTTCTTAAGTTACGGATGTCTATTTTTGTTCCTCTAAAAACACATGTCGAGCTTTACATGTTGCCCAGTAAGCACCTAGGTAGCTTGCCGAAAGCATAAGACGTGTGCAGCCGTGCAGACCTCCACGCAGCCACTAGCTAGTATTTCTTTCTTTGGAGGATTTTTTTTTTCTGGGGCCAGCTTGGGAGATTCTGAGCTCTGACCATGTACCTGCCGTACTTATCCGCAATCGACAGCAAGCATTGGCTGGGAAAAAAATTTTAATTAACAAACCATGTGATGATAAAATTAATTGGTGTAGTATATGTGTATCACTGTCAGTCTGTCACTGTGTGGACATATGCGAGATAAAGCTGCCGCTAATTGTAGTTAATCTCTTCCGATTGCAATCTACCATGCGATGCGATTGCAACGTCCTGTGTTGTTTTGTTGTCTTGGGTTTTGTTTGCTTGCTGTTGGAAGTATATTGTAAGATCGGTTGCTGCGGGTGGTTAAATTTTTTTAACTTTTTTAAAGAGTGGTTAGGACAGATTGTTACTGCCGGTAGAAAGATGCTTCCACTAGCAGAGCAAGGGGACATTAATTAATCAGTAGCATTATACAGGGAAGAAAACTCGCGTACGAGTCTGGAGGTTGCCTTCGCGGTGAACTGGTGAAGGCACGATGTACGCTATGCACCACACAGGGAAAAGTATTCCTCTTGTCTGGTACATATCTTTAAACATTCAGTGATGTACCATAAAAGAGAACTTCTAGTATGTGTGTGGTGTCGAATGTTCTGACCAGCAAGTTGATTTTTGCAAAATTGCACGTCGCTTTCAACCGCGAAGCAGCGGAGATCAAGAGGCAACGGCACCTGTTTATGCTGATGAAGTGACGGCATGGTGCATCTGCTGCCTTTTTGACTGGCGCAACAATACAACTCCTGCTGTACATATGGCATTCAGCTCGATTAGGCTTCGGTTTCTGATTTCTAGTATTTTAATTTCCTTTTTTAGCTTTTTTATTTTTTTATATTTTTTGTATTGTCCGTGACGGGTTAATCTATTTTTTTGAAATTTAAATCTTTTAAATTTAATTACATAAAAAATTCATCAGCAGGTACGTATAAAATAAACCATCTACAGTGCTAAACAGTAAAAAAACCGTAAGCCACAAAAAAAAACCCACATGAACAGGGCAGCGACTGTGTTTGCAACGAGGAAAATTCTTGTGAGGTAGTGCTCATTTGGATTTATAAGCCCTGTCTTATGTTTTATTTTACACTGTAGCGGTTGAAAATGTATTGTAGTTGCTGATAGTTTTTCAACATAATTAAATTTAAAAAAGAGAAAATTTTATATTATCACGAACAATGCAAATAAATAAAAGGGAAAAGAAAATGCAAAAAAGCTCTAAAAGCCAAAAGGCTAAAAAGAAGAAAACAAAATGCTAGAAACAAGAAGCCAGAAGGTAGAAGCGGAAGCTCTAATGAGCGGTGCCGCTCATCCTACGGAATCTACTGGTCTCTGTAATATTTATATAAAATTTATGTGAAATTTATATGTTTGAACTTCTAAACAAAGTATCTCATTGTTCATGGGAGTCACTGAAGATGTGATTTATTGTCTCAGTATTTAGTAAACTAGAAAAGTACATACATATATCCCAGCATAATTCTTAGTCACTGTCAGGTGGAATGGTATATGCCCCACAAAATTTGTAAGGCTAGCTAGGATAGAAGCTTTCTCCGCTGTAGTACAACGACCCTAGATTGTCACAGCTGCCATAAGTGCACTGAGAAAGGAAAATTCCAACTAATCTTAGTAGGCAACTGACACCGCGACGCGAACGGCTGGCTGTCCAAGTTGCTTCAACTGCATGCGATGCGATCAATGTCAGGAAGCAAGTTGTTTGCAAAGTTGCTGCACGTTGGCTTGTCATGCCGAAAGAAGAAAGTAGGTCGGTACTTAACGACACTATCTTGATCTATTCAGCCTTTCTTGAGGGTATAGCATAAAACAGCTTAAATTTTAAAAATAATTTGAATTTCGTCGAATCTTTGATTTCATGTGAATCCTTAGCTAATTTCACATCTTCTTCACTCCTTGGCATCTTCCCTCATTGGTCCTGCCCCTCCTCAGTCCACTTGTGCCAAGCCCCGGTTATCGCCACTATTCATCGTTCGACAAATATCGGAGGACGATGCACTACCGCGATTTTTGCCACCGCCTCTCTCTTGATCCTCGGCCAATCATCGTAGCAACTTGGTCAGTCGATCATACCATTTTTCCTTGAGCCTCTGACACCACATTAATTTTCGTTGGCTTGCGCCGAAGCTCCCGGGCTGGACTTTGCCACCGCCGCCTCACTGCTTTCTCTCACACCCAACCACCCCAAGCCGCAATATTTGATCACCGCTCCTAACGCTTTTAGTCTCTGTATGCACCCACCATCTCTCTTGAACAAGCACCGTGGCCACCTCACCTCCCCGCCACTCACCATCTCACCAACCTCTTTGCTCCCACTCTCTCACAGCCGACGTGACATTCCCCTTAGCTTTTGACCGCTGCAATGTTGTGCCCGAGGAAGCGCCAAAATATCTGCACCGCCAGCCGCGCCATGCCCTCTCGCGCCTTCCTGACTCCTGCCACGCGTCGCCGCCATGATCCGTGTCCTATGCCAAACCACCTTCCTTGTGCTATTTAAACCCCCGAGCCCCTCCATTCGAAAACACCGGTACCTGAGGTGAGCCATCCACCCTCAATTGCTCCGGCGACCAAAGCTCCACCAGCGATCACCAGAAAACCCAAAGTAAGCCCCGAATTCAATTCTATCGATTTGGCATGTTACATTTCGATTGCCCTTGGTCGTAGCTTCCTCAAACCCCTAGCAATACTCTCGAAGCAAGGTCCTAACTTCCTGAGCCCCCTAATGCGCTGGCGACTAGCGCCGCTGCGCGGCCATGGGAGGCCACCCTGGGCAGCTCGACTCAGCCATCCCTGACCCAAACCACCACACCTCTAAACTTCTCCTACTCCTAGAGATGCTCAATTGCAAATGCTATTGTCCTTTAACCCGCCATTAATTCCTGTGCCATTAAGAAGTCCTGAAGAGAGAAGATCTTACCACCGACGTTCGCTTAACTTCTAGCAGCTCTCGAGCTCAGAAATGGAATCCTCATGGCCCTAGGAACCCACCCATGGTCGTCAATTGTTGTTTCGACCATGTATTCTCCGACCACTCCACCGCTTGAAATCTCCGACTGCTCTACCGCTTGAACTCTTCGATTGCTCCATTGCTTGAATTCTCTGACCGCTCCACTGCTTGAAATCTCCGACCACTCTACCGCTTGAACTCTTCGATTGCTCCATTGCTTGAACTCTCTGACCGCTCCACCGCTTGAACTCTTTGACCACCTTGTAATCGAGAGGAGTTTCGACTGCTCCGCTTTGAGTCTTGAGCAAACACCACTCATACACCGTCTGATGCTCTTAAACTGTTTAAACGTCGTTCAATATTTTAAGCCACTCGAATGCCACCCAATCTCTGTAGCCACTTGGATATCGTCCGATCTTTGTAGCAACTCGTTCACCGTCCAATCTCTGCCGACTGCACGCTTGAAGTTGAACTTCGACCGTCCACCTGACTTCGTAGTCGTACTCGAGACCACCTAAGTACTGGTAACTCCTCTGTTCTCCAAGTTCACAGGGACAACCCAATAAAGACTAAACCTGTTTGTGAACAGTAAAACCGTGATGAATAGTATCAGACTCATTATTGTTCACAGAACCCTAAAATACATATATACATCCATTTCAATCATTTTGAACCATCTACCCATTTCTCAACTCCGTTTTCCCATACCGGCCCTCATGTAATCCCTAAACATATTTTATTTGGTTTTACTTCTTTATTTTCTTTCTTTTTATTCCTAGCTCAATCCTTCAAGCACGGAATTGGTTTCTTTCTTTTACTTTGAGCTAGCACACGACGTCGTGGACCAGCCAGTCCAGGAAGGAGAAACTCAAGTTTAAGCTCAAGAATCAGAAGAATATGAAATCATAGAATATATTGATCCGCAAGGCAAGTCATATGTTTTTTATCATGTTGAACCTATATTCCTTTAATTATTTATTTATCAGTATTTTTATTATGTTATTTATGCACTATTATTTCTTGTACAATAAATATTTAGAATGACATGATACTAGTTATGTCCTACCACATGAAAAAGTCATGTTTTGTCTGATAGTCATATTTACCTTGACAAGCCCTAATAATAATAAATTACTATAAAATATACCATGGTAATTTAGGAAATTCAACCGCTTTACACTAGTAGTGATAGTGCCGCATTGCATTGGATTATTTATTTGTGAATGGTTACCTGGTTGATGAAAAATAAGGACTAGAACCTTATGCTAAGTAAAGAACATAGTAATCACTTAACCACAAGCATTGACTTATCAAATCTGGTCTAGTAACTGTTCAAATCAATTGAATATATGTTGTATGGATATAATATACTGTTCCAGAAAAGGGAACAACCGTCAAAGTATGTAGTATGGAAACGGTAAAACCATACTTTCACAATTGTAGGCTCCACATTGTCAGGCCGCCGTATTCCATGAAAAGGGGTAACTAGTTTATCGGGTAGAGGCTACATAAAGAGATGAGCAGTGAAGCAACCTTGTTTTCTTAACTCAGTCACGAGGGTTAAGAAATCTTGTGGATAAAGTTGGGCAACTCTGCAGAGTCATAATATGTGGTATTTAAATACGTTGTGCTTTCGGTAAATGAAACTGTGTTTAATGGGTGATTCCAATAGCGAGGCATAAGTAGATTTGGAAATATTACAGTTTGGTAAACAAGATGTTGAAACCCCAAATTCCTTAAGAAGTATATGAATTGTTGTCTTGTTTTAAATTCAAAATTGTTTACAAATAAAACTGTATCCACATAAAATATTAAAACCCATATGTCCCCATCACTTGAAAATTCTGGCATGTAATTGAATAGCGTTTCCCCATGTAACTTGTTGAGTACGGTTGGTTATATTTAGTCTTGCTTCATTTTCAGAAAAACAGAGATCAGAAGAAGAAAAGACATTTCAAGATTTCGTGTTAGGGTTATGACCGCACTCAAACGTTCCTGTGGGAGTTTTATTCAAATCTTCTGATTGTAAGTTAAGTTTTTGGTTTGGACGCCTGTTAAATTGCTAAAGTTGATCGTTATGTATATATTTTAATCAAATTAAACCTTTTAAATATTCGTGAGCAGGCGTAATGCTCCTTCTGTTCGCAACGGAACTCCTGAACTGTTGCGGGACGTACGACGGTCTTGTTTCCAGAAACAGGGGCGTTACGTAGCACATGCAGCAGTGGCATACATCAAAATGATCAAATGGAGAACACAAATGACAAACTGTAGAGTACTGTATTACAATAGACACAAACCAGTGCGGGTTTCATCGACAAATATATGACTGAATTTCTGAAGATCTTTTGGTTAATAGGTCTGTATTAATTGCACATGGAACAAAAGTAGTAGGATCTATGCATTTCCTCTCTAAAAAAATTGTAGAATCTATGCATTCTGTGCATAAGAACTTGAGAGAAATAAAAAAGATCATAAAGGAGGAAAGATTGGATTCTATACTTTGTTAGATTGTGTGGTGGGATTTGGTTCTTTTCCACAAGGTTTGGGAGATGCAGTCATGCATGGTCATGGATGCAAATTTTCTCCTCTTGCTTTGCTAGTTCTCTTCCCTCTCATTTCTTTGGTCCGTTGAAAAGCACAGTGGTGGGGTTGGCGTGCTTGCAGTGTTCCCCATAGGGGAATTTTGTGTCGCCTTCAGTGGTTGGCTTTGCTTTAATCTGGCCCGCACCCTTTCTTCCTTCCTCTTTATACTATTTTCTTCCCTCTCTAATAAGTTTGGCTTCCCTTGCTTCACAAGAACGCCGCATGGCATCCACTCGTCAACAATAGCGCAGTAACTATCGTAGTAACTATCTTTCAAATAATATATTTTTAAGATAAAATTTATAAGTTAATTATAATAGATAATATATTAATTCATTTATATCAGCTAAAAGCACACATGATTATCTATCTCTTTGTACTCTATCTTACGAATAACTAGAATTTGAAATTTTAAGCTAAAAGCTACAAACAAGCACTAGCTGGTGAGCATAGAGTGAACAACAAAGAATAAGGCTACCTTTTCTTTTTTTTTTATCAGTTTTAGAGCTTCAGCTTGTGCATTTTTAATTTGGCAGCATACACATTGCGTATGACAATAAGTACAACAATAATAACCAGAATTTTTCCAGTTGACCAAGCGAAATGAGACCTAATATTCTATTGTGGTTAACTAGTTTATTTAAGCTGATTCTAAAACGTGTCGGTC
This sequence comes from Dendrocalamus latiflorus, assembly GCA_017311315.1. NCBI lineage: Eukaryota > Viridiplantae > Streptophyta > Magnoliopsida > Poales > Poaceae > Dendrocalamus > Dendrocalamus latiflorus. Next base: position 37,686,611 of record CM029656.1, on the reverse strand, counting down.
TGGTATGAGAGGCGTAGAAACAAACCACATGCAAACTTCCTACCTGTGCATTAACGCAACCAAGATGAAGCTAAACAAAGGAACGCATGTATAGATTATGACGAACAAATTGACCGCTATTTCATATTATACAGGTTGGTAGAATGTCTAGTGTTTGTGAGGTAACAGTGCAAGACATGCACATGACATCACGTAGAAATAACTAAATTTAATTCCTCGCAACAAAAACTAAGTAATATTTTTGCCATCAGATGGTAAGCATCATCTAATCCTCACTCATCCTTATTAGTGCTTTGATGCATTAGCTAAATTTAAAATTGTGTTCCACTGGATTGGTAATTGTGTCAATCTTCTCTGTCTCCTAAGTGCCATAGCATCTTTTCTTTTCTTTTAATTTATTCTTCAGATATGAACAGTTACATATACGTTCAAGCTCACATCTATAATTGGCTAGCTATGTTAGCCCACCACGAATAATACAAATGAATACGAAAAAACTGGCAAAAAAACTTAAAAATCCCAAAAATCAGAAAAGGATAAATTTAAAAATAATAAAAAATAATCTAGAAATCAGAAATTTAAACTGAAATAAACAGGGCTCCACCACCGCTAGTGATTTTTTTTAAAGTGTAGTCTTGTCTTGGCTGCTAGTAGGTGATTTAACCGTCTTTCAGCTGCGGCCCCCACCACCACAAGGAAACAAAGCGCAGTTTTTTTTGTAAGGGTACAAATGTTTACTCCCACAGTTTCACCACGCTGACAACCGGGACCAATTCTGTACAAACTCATCCTGGGCCCACCTGTAAATGAGCGTTATGAAATTCCACGAAGAGACCTAGTACGCGTAACGATATACCCATCTCCACAGTGCCGTTCGTGATTCCATTAAAGGGCAGCAAGATTCGGAGATTCCCCTTGGGCCCACGCGCCGAGGCGGCCCATCCAGCCTGGTTCAAACCCACCCTCACCGTCCGATCCATCCTGCCACCGCATCTCCACCGTCCACACACCGACGGCCCAGATACGCGCATCGTCCCACTCGATACGTTTCAAGGCCGACACTTTGCCCGCCAAATGGCACTCCCCGTATATAATCCAAACCCTAGGCCCAAATGGACAGCCTCTATATAACAAAGGCATGGGCGTGATGAAGCCTAGTGGTAGGAGTCTACTAGACTACTAGTACCCTAGCCTGTTTAAATACGAAGACTCAAAACCAAAACCCGAAGCGATTAGTTTAGATCAAACGGGCCGGTGAAAAAGGGGGGTTTTATTCTGGGTTCGGTTCGCGTGGTCTATTTATATAGGCCGCGACGCGAGCATCTCATTCGATTCGCTCCTTCTGAATCATCCAACCCGCGAGCGAGGCCAGTGGTGGTGGAGCTCGAATTCGAATTGGATTTGGATTTGGCCATTTGGGTTTGGATTTGCGGCCTCGGGGGGTGGAGTTTTCGCCGCCTCGTCTCCTCAGGCGGTGGTGGTGGTTGCGACGGACGGTGCCATCTCCGTCGCAGCTTAGCTCCTCCCACCATTGCATAGGGAGCCAGTGGCGGCGCGGAGGACGATTCCTAGCCGCCGCTGGAGGCAGGTGAGTCGCCGGGTTCCGATTCCGCGGGTGTTCTTCTGGATTTGGGCGATTTTCGCTGGGGTGGTGGTTGCTAGTACGGGGGGTTGTAGTGGCGGGGTCATGGTGGGGGTGGGGTCTCCTGGTCGCCTCCCACCCAGGGCTTCGATCGCATCCTCCTCGGGAGTCGTGAATACGAAGCTTCAGCAGGGGTTGAGTGTGCTGCGTGCACGACTCCCGAGGCGGAATTTCGTCGGTGTTCGTGCTGGGGTTCGTGGGATTCGGGGGCTTTTCGATCGTCTGCTGAAAAGCTCTGTGTGAGCTGCCTGTTTCGTTCAATTGTGTGATTTTTCTGGTTCGATTTGTGCAGGTTGATCCAAATTGAGCGCCTCGAATTCCCGGGGGATTTAGTGTGTGTTTATGGGCGATTAGATCGGGAACTTTAGCTGTTTTCTGGTGTGATGGCCGCTGATTCCAGCATGGGGCTTCACCAGGGGATCACCGCCTCCTTGTACAACCACCACATGCTCTCCTTCCAATCCAACGGCGACGTAAGCATCGGCGGCAGTGGCGGCGGCGCTGCCGGTGGTATGGTCATGTCTCCGAGGAGTATGAGTGGGACCAGTAGCAGCGCCGGGCTGTTCCTCTCCCCGAACACCGGCGTGCTCGGCAACTCATCGGTGGTTGGCCCGTCAAGGAGCTCGTCGGGAGATGTGTTCCATGGCTCGGTGGCTCCCAAGTATAAGTTTGTCACTGGTTCGCCTCCGGATTGGAGTGACCGTGAGCTGAATATACTGAAGGAAGGGCTTGTGAGGTAAATTCATTCCCCTTTTTGCTTGCTGAATTGCTATTGCCTGCACTGTGCTAGTGTGACTTGTTGCTTGTGCTGATGAAATTTGGTCATGTGGCAAGCTTCTTTTTCTCCCCTCTAATGTGTTTAAGTTAGTGGAGCATCAATCAGGAATTCTAAAGCAGGATTTATTCAAGTGAACCTTTTACCTTTTGAGTTTTGAGCAATATCAAATGAACCTTGTATAGGGCCGCTTTTGTTGTTATTCAGCATACTGTAGAATAGCACTTGATTGTAGCCATAAGCATGTCTTAATAGCCACACTTAAGTACCCTATGACTGTACTTTGCTTTACCAATCATCTCACCAAATTCTAGCTGATTAATTCATGCGAGTGTCTCACCATCTGACTTGCGAATCATATCTGAGAAACTATTTATTTCCTTTCGGCTGCTAATTTTTTCTTCAATGGCAATGGCAGATACGCTCGTGAACCTAATATCATGAAGTACATCAAGATAGCGGCTATGCTGCCCAACAGGACCATCAGGGATGTTGCATTGCGGTGCTGGTGGGCTACAGTTAAGTTACTTCTTTCAAATTTCTCAGTATCTCTTCTGCATACTTGTTTGGTTCTGATGTTAATGTATGTTGTTACTGGTCTTGTTCTGCACTTTATGAGAGACCATCATCTTAATTTTGCTAAAATTCTAGTGAGATGTGCACTGAACATTAAACACCCCTTGCACCCTCACTACATTCTCTTTGCCTTGCAGAGAGGATCTTTAGCTTTTCATAAGTTTATTTTCCCTTTTTTTTTTTGCTTGTACTGCTTCATTTCCCTGTGTCAGTGATTTCATACATTACCTGCTAATCTGCCCATGCCATGTCCTGAGATATTGTACCTATAAATCTGTCTCGAAAGAAGAAATAACTTGGAGGGTATGTTACTTTCAAAGTTCTACTAGATGGCCAGTTACTAACGGGTGGATGAAGCATGACATTAATATTTAATTGCATATTAATGGCTTGTCCTGGCTAAAAATTTATGTCTCTTCTTTCTATAAAAAGTGCAGTGTTCATTGTGATTCCAAATCTGGATATAAATATCATGATGTCTAGTGTTGGGGATTGCTATTTGTTGCTGCATACATTGTTTCCTTTCTGACATTGCTTTGCCAACTGGTTTTTTTTTACTGGCTTACATTAGTATAACAGCACATGCATATAAACCACTATGTTCTGGTGACATGTTATTATTACAGGGTAAAGATAGAAGGAAGAAACCAGATGGATTTTATGCTGGGAAAAAGATAAGAGACATGAAGGTAGTTTTTTTATATGAATATATCATTTAGAACACCATCTCTTTTGGTTCGTGTAGCTTTTGACTTGTTTAGTGTTCTTCACTTCTTTTCCAAGTGTCAATCATGCCCTTTCTGATGAAGTTTCTTGACAGCCAATCCAGGACAAAATGGTTGCATCTGCGTCGATGGCTAATTTTCAAATGGCACCTACAAACAATGTGGCCCCTTTCTCAATATCGATGCAACATCCAAATCAACAATGTCAAGTTCCTAAGGAAGGTTAGCCCTCATCGCTAACTTTATTTGTTCTCTTGTTTTTTGTTCAGCAGTTCTTAGTATCATCTTCACTTTGTCTAACAAGTTTAAGGTTTGATTCACCGTGTGGTCCAAAGTTGTCAAATAGCAATTTCATTAGATATTGAATGGAGTAAACTATCAGAAACCAGTTAGCCTCAGTGTATATCTCTGTATAATTTTCCTCATAGAGACATGGTTCACACGTCAACTCTGTGGAGTAAACATTAAATTTTGGCACTGGTTGACAATTCTCTTCGGATGTTCTTATTATAATCTGAGTAGAGGTTGACGATTTCCGAGGATTAACACACTTCATTTGCTTGAGTTCTTGATTTTTGCTTGCTACCTTTGTAGTTAGTTCAAGCATCTTCTAGAAGCAACCTTCAGATGCCTTCACTTGGTGCGTTTCTATATTAAGACTGCATTTCCTAGATGCCGATACAACGTAAGAAAGAACAAGGGCAAAACACAAGCAAGTAGCAATATTTTCATGCTAAACATTTTTAACAAAGGATTATGGATCCATTAGCATACATTTCTAGATTCTGTTGTCTATCAAATACCCTGACAGTTGGCAGTGGTTAGCTAGCTGTACCAGTATGTTTTGGTAGCGAGAATCCATAAGGGTGTGTTTGGTTGCCTGAATCACCTTCCTCCTGGCTGGGTGGATCCGTATAATCTGAGAAAGAACCTGTTTGGTTGCCTGTATGAGTGGATGCAGCCTGTATGAGCGGATGCAAAAATACGCCCTCATCCTGGATGGGTGGATACGCTCAAAATGAGTTTCACTGGCCATCCCGGATAGGTTGATGCAGTGTATCTTATGCGGTCCCACGTGTCAGCCTCTCAGGTTTGGTAGACTGCATCCGCTCATACAGGCAACCAAACAGCATATTAGTTTTTTTGCATCCGCTCATGCAACCTCACCAAACATCTTCTTTTTCTGAAATACGATTCCACTCCGCCCGCATCCACTCAGTCAGGATATACGATACAACCTCCATCCACGAACCAAACACACCCTAACTGAATGAGAAAGGGAGTTTCTGTATTGAAGATCATATACTTGTGTTAAATTATAGGCGTGAAAGGTTCTTAACATGTCATATAAGGAAGCAAAGAGTCTGCTACATTGTCCGCCCTGCTTACATTATATTTGTTATTGCCTTTTAGTTTTTTATTGCGCTTCACTATAATCTTTTGGGGAGATAATGTGATAAAACATCTTGGGCTTTTATTGTTATCACACACAACTATCTCATGTTGGTCTTTTTTCTTCTAACAAGGCTCATTTGTCTTCATTCTGAAGTAGTCCTTTAATAGTAATAGAAAATTGATTTTTCTCATGTAATTGCATGCAAGGTTCAAAATCCCGGCGGTAACCAGAAAACCCGGTTGGGACCGGGATTGAAAATACCGCCCGAAAATTTTCGAAGTTGAATTTGAATTTAGGACTGCATAATGCAGTCCTAAGGTTTGTTTAGGGCTTTTTTGTGCTAGATTAGCTATGAGGTAAATATACTTCAATTAGTAGCACACTGATTTTGAAAAGGGTTTTTCCGGTTTTCTAGTGGTTTAGGACTGCATAATGCAGTTCTAAGGTTTGTTTAGGGCTTTTTTTATGCTAGATTGGCTATTGTATGAGGTAAATATGCTTCAATTAATAGTACAATGATTTTGAAAAGGGTTTTTCCGGTTTCCGAGTGGTTTAGGACTGCATAATGCAGTTCCAAGGTTTGTTTAGGGATTTTGTGTTAGATTAGCTATTGTATGAGGTAAATATACTTCAATTAGTAGTAGATGATTTTGAAAAGGGTTTTTCCGAGTTTTCTACCAGTTTTTCCGGTTTTCCAGCGGTAACCAGTCCGGTTACCAATCATGCATCTGGCAAACTATAAAATTCAATTTTCAAAATTTGACCGAGATTTTCCCGGACCGGCGCCCAGCGGGATTTACCCCTGAAGCGGAATTTTGAACTTTGATTGCACGCATCTATCTCATGCTGTCCTTATTTCTTCTAAAAATGATCATTTTGTTCCATTCTGAAGCAGCTCCTGCTGTGGACAGTGCAACCCAGCATCTCCTGGAGGAAAATAATCAGTTTCTTAACCAGATTGCTGCAAATATTGAAACATTCAAGGTCTGTATGTTGATAAACCTCCCATATTTGGGGTCCTAAACTTACTGCTTTTTTAGTACCTGAGTGTCAGTCAAGGAGAATATGGTGCCTGCAAAACATCTGAATTTCGTTATGGCTTTTGTTTTTACAGTTGTCTTACGTATTAAAAGTGTTGTGTTCACAACTATTCCTTCCACCAAAAATTTACATGATCCTTAACTGTTGTAGTAGTACTATTTGGATTTTTGGACCAAATTGAATCAAGAAATTTATATAAGATATCAAACACAAGCTGTGTGCCTGATGTGGTGATGCCTTGCATATTCAAAATTAGCGTGCATCTGAACCATGTGCTATAGAAGTGCTCTTCGTTTTGGGTGCACTGTCTGTAACCATAAATTTCCCGAAAATTTTACCGGCTTTGAGGTTTTCTTTTCTTTCTTAGATAATTTTAGTCATTCTTGATCTTTGGATCAAGATATACGATGGAGGTATGGTTATGCCTCAAAAGGTTGTGATGGACATTTATTGCATCAAGAACATCAATAATAGAGGACATCATGCCAAATAATGCCACCTGCCATCAAGTACTAGATGCGACCAAGCGCTTAATATATGTTGAAACTTGTCGCTCTTACGGCTTGATTTTTTATTTTTAGTTTTTGGAGGCCACTCTCATAGCTTAATGAAGGCTAAAAGTAGGCCTCACAAGTTTAAAGAACATGATAAGCGTGCATGGGATACATTTCATAATTTTATTTTCATGCCTGAACTTCTGAATTTCTTGCAGATTGAGAAAAACACGGATCTCTTTCTTCAGACGAATAGCAACATCAAAGCAATTTTAAGCAGGTAAAGCACTGACATATTTGCCATGCCTTTTGTTCACGATATATTTGCTCATAGGCTTTTTCTTTGGTCTCATTTGCCCCATAAGTTTTTGGAGGACAATTTTCACTTCCCACCATTTACTCATCTTTAACATGTTCAAGCCATGGCCTGTCTTTTATAAATCTGAACATATCATATCATAGCTGAGTGGCCAAAGGAGCTTCTGTAATATAGTGAAATAAGTAGCTGCAGCCAAAAGTCCTCAATTTAGGAAGCTCTTAGCTTCTCTTGCATGAGATAATTATTCTGAACATCTACTTGTATACAATCATGTGCCATATTAGGTAGGCAGAAGTTGAACAGTGGGATGTGACGTTCATTTCCAAATATTTGCGTTAGATTAGGAAAATAAACCTTGTGGTAATGCTTTGTAACCAACTTATGTTTCTAGCTAGCTCTGTGTAACATCTTGTTTTTGCATCATGTTGCAGAATGAGCAAGACACCTGGCATCATGGGTCAGCTGCCTCCGTTGCCAGAGCGTGTAAACGAAGACCAGCTAAAATCACTTCTTCAACTGGACAGAATGGTAAGAGCGCACAAACATGTCGATGGTAGGAGAGGTCCACGATTTGCGCATCATTTTTAAACGAGTTACGATGTTAAAGTTATGCACATTAAGTGGTAGCGACAATGTCTTAATAATTACTTAATCGTCATTGTTTTATTATCCTGAAGGTTACATCGTATGGCGCAACACACGCCGCTCATATGAAGCAAGAACCACGGAGTTGATAATGCACCATGTACTGAAAGAAGAACGAGAAAAGACCAGATGGCTGGAGCTTCCCCCCAGTTTCAGTTTCAGTCAGTAAGAGTTGTTATTACTGACTGAGCTCCATGGACTTCCTCAAGAGATTTTTTTTCCAGTGATCTGATCTGATCTGACCGTGTCCTACCCGTCTGCCTTGTCCGCCCCCTGTTGAAGCTCCGTAGAAGAAGCCTGCGGTTGTGGGGTATGCGAGCGAGTCGTTGCCGTTACTCTTGTATCCGGTATCCAGCAAATACACTTGATTCGGGACCGCAAAGCAACTGACTGTATATATTGGATGGCTGGAGGCGTTCCATGTTTTGTTCTCTCATTGGTCGTGAATATATTTTTCCAAATGAAGGGCACTGCTTTGTTTCCAGTTTGTACAACAGCCACTGGACTGGGCCCATAGAGCGACGAGGCGACCGTTGCCTGATATATTGGACAGTAGGAACTCTGAACACCCAGCCGCGTTTGGTAAAACCAGCAAAACGGCGTTCCAGGGGTTTCCCGTTTTGAGATTTGCGTAAATTTCTCTTGCATTTCTACAATTTCGGCTTCTAGCTTTTCCGGGAACTCCAATTTTTTTAAAAGAAAATTAAGGAGGAAATGTTGCGTGTCTGAAGTCTGAATTGTTGGCAAGAATCACTGCAGATTCTTGGTTCTAATCATTCTTATCTTTTACCTTATCCGTTTCTCCCCTGGTCCCCTGCACCATGTGCACCATCTCCTCGACTCTTGCGCCCTTGAACCATCTAGCCAACGATGTTGGCCGGAGCACAAATTTAGAGACTGGCAAGTGACTGGCCACACAGCATTGCTATCCCAAATTGCGGGCAATTATCAGACCTACTCGGACGTGTATCCCGATTCTTTGATAGTCAAACACGAACATTAATATTGCAGCAACATATTCCAAACTTCAGTAAGTGTCCACATAAATATTAAAGGGAATAGAAGGGTGCACATTGCCAATTGATACTACAACAAATATAGAATCCAGCTTATTAAAATAAAAAGAAAAGGACTCCCAATGCCTCTCAAATACTATACGCTCATATACACTCAAGAGAAAAGTGGAAAAAAAAAACATCCTATCATGCAAGCCCAGCAGCTGAACAAGGCGCCGGCCAATGAGCCTTGCCATGTCCTGGTGCATTACCATGAATGAAACCCACCAAGCTACTGGTCTTACACACCAATAACCCCCAACATATGGTATACACTACGTGGTAGGCAAAAAAATGGGATCACAAGCTCTGGTGTGCTATCCGAGCAATGCAACCAATGGTTTCTGTCCAAGAACAGTCCGTGGTACAAATGCAATAACTCACAGATACAATAATTTACAAGAAATTCAAAAAAATTAACTGGCAGGTTGATCACTACTTGCCTTCTCCGCGGTATCTTCTGCAGATAGTTCTTCGACAGTTGCTAAGTTACTCGCAACAGGACTTTCTGGAGGTAGTTCTTCAACAGTCGGTAAGTTACTCGCTGCAGGACTTTCTGCATGTTGTTCTTCAACAGTCAGTAAGTTTGCGACAGGACTTTCTGCAGGTAGTTCTTCAACAGTTGGTAAGCTACTCGCAACAGGACTGCCGACATCTGAGCTTGCGAGGCTTGCACCAGCATGGCCAATGCTACCATCGGAATGAGATATAGGGGTCTCCTTGCCAGAATTAGATGCCATTTCATGGTCCTCATGTTGCCGTGATCCATTGAGGGCATTACAGTGAGGACAGTAATATGTAATGAATGCAAAGTCCTCTTTCCTTGCAAGACCTGCTACAGTAAAACTGGTTTAATAGAGACACAACTAGTAGTAGTCATATGAGCTGGATAGAAATCAGTTTCCTACCATTATGCATATGGCAGTTGCCACATATCAGCGCATAGCACTGTGTTGGGTCCTCCCCTACAAGCAGAGCAGCCACACGTGCGATCCATCCCCCATCATTGCCAGCTGGACGTCTGAAGTGCTCGACGGTCCTCTGATTTGGAGTAGCAAGGCCTTCATTACCATCATACGCATTTGGGTCATCTAGTGACTCTGAGGCATGGATCCTTCCAGTGCCATTGCTTAAGTGTGCTGGTTTTCTTTGCCTCAGCCCAGTAGTTTGTCCAAGCTGGGCATCATTACTTTTACTCACTGTTGTATCCCTGGTAGATTCATCTCCCAAAAAGACTCTCAATCCAGAATCTGCACCCAGCTTCGATGCCAAAACAGTTGCTGCTGCAGCCTTTGCAGCAGGATCAAGATCATATCTCTGTGTGACCAAAATGAAGAGTCAGTAGTATGTAGAAGATGTACTCTTTTCAGGGAGAAAAAAAGAGGAATAGAACGCATGTTTCTTCATATACAAAGAGACAACTGGCTGGCCATAAAATGGAGATAAAACAGGGCAGCAAGCCCACCTGTATAAGTTGCTGAGTAGTGTAGTAATTCGTTCTCTCCTTCAACTCATCAATCTTTGCCTGCCTTTCAGCACGAAGTTTTTCAAGAGTATGTTGATCTCTATTGTCAACTGCAAGATAAAGTAGACCATAGCAGTTTAGACATAAATGATAAGCTGTATCAGCTGAAGCAATTTACTAGGTCATGGCTCATGCTAATGGTACACCCGTTGGAATTTTAGCTGTTTAATAAAGCCATTCATTAAGTGAATGATCAATAGATTACATGCAAGGAACCTGTCAATAGATTACACATATTCTACTGCCCTGCATTTGTTAGCTTCAATCACTAGAAAACATAACTAGAACCTAATGCTGCATTTACATGTGCAACAGCGGAACATACGCATGCAGAAAGATAAGTTACCAATGCAGATGCAAGTGTACTTACGCATTTTTGTGAGGCTTGTAATAGTAGAGTAAACAAGAGCAGCTAGAGCAGGAATCAGGAACATGGGCAGCACCCGGGTTGCTCTCATCTGCCAGCTGAGGTCTGGTGATCTCGTAGTCATAATCGCATATCCAACAGCCACAATCTGTTCCAACAAAGAAAAACATAAAACCCTGTCAAAAAAAAAACAATTCATCCGGATGCATGGCCCTAAAGACGCTAGTGAGGAGCTGATTCCAATGTAATTCCATCCAGCAAGAGTATTATTCCTAAGTCCTGTCCCCAGAACTAGAGCAATGCATCACAGGATCTGTCGCAACACGCAAATTGCAGAACAATATAGCACAATTCCGCAACATGCTACTCCTCTGACCAAACGATCGGTCACTAATTGACCGCCCTGCGTGTTATAGACAGCAGATTTACCCTACAACACAGAATTCTGAATTCCTCCATTCTGCAGGATGGACGTGCGTTTGTCTACCACAATTTGAGGGGGGGGGGGGGGTGCAAAAGGAAGCGGAATGGGATCAGGAGGGATGGAGAGACCTCCAGCGCGACGGCGAGGGCGAGGACATTATGCGCGGACTGGCGGGAGGCGCGGGCGCGGCGATGGAGGCGGGAGCGCACGGCCTCCTCCTCCTTGGAGAGCGCCTGCAGCAGCTTCTCGACGTCCTCACGGCCCCCGAATATGCCCTTCCACACCCGCGACACGAGCCCCCGCTGCCTCCTCTTCTGCGTGGACGGCGTCTCCGGCGGCGCCGGCGACCTCGGCGACGCGGCGGCAGCCGAGGCGAAGGCAGAGGGGGGCGCGTCGCCGTCGGCCATGCCCGGCGCGATCGGGATCGGAAGGAATCTGATCCGATCGGATGGGATGGGATGGACGGAACTGATCGATGGGAAGGCGACGGCGCGATCGGGATTGGAAGGAAGGAGAAGGATTGCTTCGTGGAGGCGCGCTTTTGGGGAGGGCAAGGCCGGAAGGGAAAGGCGCCGTGGCGAGGTCGGTGCGTCCTTTTTTCTCTTTTCTTTTCCGAAACTGCGTTCGTGTTGCTCTCTTTTTTAGACTGCACCCACTCGTGTTACAATTGACCATTCATGCAGGCACGGTTCACCGATTGAACGCAGTGGACCTTGGTTTAGGAGGAGCGGACAGTGACATGAGCTTTTATAGACTTGGTCCATGTAAAGTTAAGCCCTAGCAACCTCAGTACGAGAGGTCTGGTCGATTCATGAATTCTCTTTTGAGTTTGCAGCGGGCGACCAGCTTGTCGCAATGATGGTCATGCGCCTTCCAAGTTCGAATACAATGGTCATTTTTAAAATAAAAAGTCTGGTCGTTGTTGCTTAATGCATTAGGCCTAGCTCAAAAGAGCTTTTTTGAGTGGCTTCTGGCTGAAAAACACTGCAGTTGAATGAAAAAATACTGTAGTTGAAGGAGGTTTATTTAGCATAATTAAATTAAAAATAGAAAAAACATGTTAGCCCATCACGTATAATGCAAACAAATACGAGAAAAAAGAACCGGCAAAAAAGATTAAAAAATCTAAAAGTATAGAAAAACAAAATTTATAAATAGTGTAGAATAAGCCAGAAGTCAGAAACTCAAGCTGAAACAAGCGAGGCCTAAGGGTTCAACCAGGAACCGTGGCTCAGCTCTACAAGGAAGCGAGTCAGATTATACTAGGCTCGCTTGGAAGGAGACTTGAGTCGGCTTGTGGGCCCGCAAGTCATACATGTCTTTTTTTGGCAACTGTGAATCCATGCAGCAAGGCAAAAACCCAATAAGGCCCTGTTTAGATCAGTTTCAGATTCTTAAAAACCAGCTATTACTTCTAGTTTTTAAAAGCTGGTTTCTAAGCAAAAACTGATGGGGTGTTTGGATCCCCTAGTTTTTAAAAGCTGGTTCATTTATGATTGGTGCTAACTGCTAATAGACTATTGTACCCTTACATTTATTGCTCTTGAACAACACATTAAACAGCCATGTGCGTGGTCTTTAATGAGGGTAAATGGGTATTTGTGCAAAAAAACTGGCAAAAGCTGGGTATCAACAGCTTCTTGGTTTTTAAGAATCTAGGTAGGTAGATTTTAAAAACTACCCTAAAAACTGGTTTGTTTGGATCCCACTCAGTTTCTAAAAGCCAGATTCTTAAAATTTGGGTGGATCCAAACAGGCCCTAAGACAACATGCTAACAAGTGAATTTGCATTGAAGAGAGTGGAGACCCATCGTATGCTTCTAGGGTCGTCGCCGATTAGGCGGGGTGATGAGGCGGCTATGAACTGGAGTTGACGATGCTAATGACGGCAGACTTTTTGGCTCGGCACACACGAGGCTTCATGCTCAGCTGGCGCTCCACGCAGCGGAGGGTGCCGCGAAAGGTGAGGTCGTCAGGATTCCCCTTTGTAGCTAGCTAGCCTTTATTTCGATCGAAGCCTTCTTGAGCCTAGGCTGAACTCTCTCCCCCTCTCCAGAGATTCTTCGAAGAGAGGGAAAGAGAAATATGAATGCTCTCCATTCACAGAAGGAAAAAGGAGAGAGAGAGAGAGAGCTGATCGTACTTGGGGCGCGATCTTGATGGAAATTGTTAGTCCATAGTTCAGCAACTTAGACGGGACGACAGAAAATCCCACGACTTTTTGAGGCATCAGATGGTGCTAGCGAACCATAACCAGGAGGTCCCATGCTTGGCGCAACGGAATTGCTAACTTCAGCAGTGAGAGATGCAGATTTCCCAGAAGACGTCCTCAAAAGGCCATCATGTACGAACAATAGGTGCCATTCTTGCTACAAAAGGATCTTGTTTTTTCGAACTACAGGTTGCAGAGTTTTCACGTGACATTATTTGTATAGGAGAGTCCCTGCCTTTGGGTTCAACACTTGGGGTGTGTTTGGTTGCTTTTAGGTAGTGAGATCGTATATCCTGGATGAGGGGAAGCTGAATGAGGAGGGCCGTATTTTGAAAAAGAAGAGTGTTTGGTTCGATGTATCTGTGGATACAGGCTGAATGAGTCTGTGATTGGTAGGCTGTATGAGCGGATACAGTAGGTTGAGAAGGTGTTTGGTTGGCTGTATAGTGGGGTATAGTGACCCTCGAATGTGAGAGGTGGTGTGGTTACCCCCTTCACATGTTTTTTCAGTTTTTTGCACAAACTAAGTTATTCCTAATAGTAATTTATTTACAGTATGACATATTAATTTTTTTAACTTCTAAAAAGAACGTATTTGACAATATGATGATGTATATCAGGGGGAAAATGCGACATGCAATTATTTGGTATGAACACATGTTTTGACTAAATATTTGCAACTTTACTCTAAATCAAAAGACATTATTAAAATGAACACTCCAAAGACAAAGCACATAAAGACCTATATTTCTCATAATAAAGAAGCATAAGCATAGTCATATATCTTAGCTTACACTTCAAGCAAGTCGCCCCTACATAATTACAAAAGACATCATTTTGTATATAAGGAAAAAATGCAATTGAAATGCAATTGACAAAAATTGCAATTAAAGCTAGCCGGGGAGAGAGGGCGTCGGCGTGGCCCGCTTCAGAAAAATTCCCCTCGGCCCGATCCCTCCGCCCTGCTGCTCCTCTCTTGCTGCCTTCGGCCGAAGCCGCTTCCCACCGTCTCCCTTTTCTCAGCGCTCTCCTGCCGTCTCCCTTTTCTCAGCGCCTCCCACCGGCCGGCTCTCCAACGCGCCGACTCCCAGCGCTTCATCTCCCCGACCCGACTTCCCCACGCCCCATCGGTTCCAGCGGCGATGCGCCGTGCCGCCTGGGCCATCTTCGTCGCGCCAGACTGCCGCCCGCCCCCCGCCTTGCTGCTCCGCTCCGCACGGTGAACCACGGCCGGATCCATGGCCTAGGGTCCGGATCCGGCCGAGGGGGAACCCCGCGTGGCGCCTCCACGAGCCGCGGCCGCCGCCTCCCGAAGGACCTCGCCCGCGTCCGCCGCTTGCGCCGCCGCCTCCCGAATGACTTCGCCGGATCCGGAGGAGGGAGGAGAGGGAGAGGGAGATCACCTGCTGCCGACGCGGAGGACGCGCAGGAGAGCGCGGAGGTAACCCTAGCCCGCCCTTGTGCTCGACTCCGTCGGTCCTGGATGAGCAGCTACGGTGGATTTGGCGTTCACTCCCGGTCCCGGATGAGATCGTATGCTGGGGACGAGCGGATCCCGGATTCTACAGTAGATCCATCCAACCAAACACCCGATTTCTTTGCAAAATACGGTGGAGCTGCATCCGACCGTCCATGTACAGGTAACCAAACACACCCTTGGTGAAGCCGGACATACGGCACCAACAGAAGTACACGTTTCAGGCACAACACTTGGTGCCAGAGAACCATGGTCTTTGGGCACCATACCTGTCTCAAAAGTATTGCATCCTTTGGTGCTAAGAGATGTAGAGTTTAAAGCCAATGCTTTTGTTGCATGTGAATCATCATGGTAACCACTAAGAGTTAATGAACAGTTCTCGGTTGTTTTATCCAAGGATATGTGTTCTCCTAGGGTGTGTTTGGTTTGCTGAATATGGACAGTCGGATCCCAGCTGCACCATATATTGCGAAAAAATCAGGTGTTTGGTTGGATGAATTCACTGTAGCAGCCTGTATCCGCGCGTCCCGCATACGGTCTGGATCCGGGACCGGCAGTGAAGGGCATTTCGGCTGAAGCTAGCAGTCCAGGACCGAGGGATTCTAGAAGGGCGGGCTAGGGTTACCTCTCGCGCGCTCTCCTCCGCGTCCTCAGCGTCGGCAGCAGGTGATCTCCCTCTCCTCCCTCCTCCGAATCCGGCGAAGGCCTTCGGGAGGCGGCGCGCGGCGGCACCGGCGGCAAGCGGCGGACGCGGGCGAGGCGCGTGGAGGCGCCACACGGGGGTTCCCCCTCGGCCGGATCCGGGCGCGGTGTCCTCGGCCGGATCCGGGCGCGATGGCCTCGGCAGGTGGAGTCGCCGCCGCTCCCGCGCTGCCGCCGCCACCCGCGGTGCCTCCTCTCCCGCGTCGCCGCTGTGACCGAAGGACCGGAGGAGAGAAGAGAGAGGGCTGAGTGAAATGGGGAAGGGGAGGAGATGAAGTAGGCGTCGGCGGTGGTGAGGGGAAAGAAATGAGGAGGCGTCAGCCGAAGTCAGGGGAAGGGGGATCGGGTGGAAGAAAAGAAAAAGAAAGGAAAAGAGAAAGAAGGAAGAGAAAGAAAAAAGGGGAAAGAAAATTTAGAAATGT
Source organism: Dendrocalamus latiflorus (assembly GCA_017311315.1). Taxonomy (NCBI): domain Eukaryota; kingdom Viridiplantae; phylum Streptophyta; class Magnoliopsida; order Poales; family Poaceae; genus Dendrocalamus; species Dendrocalamus latiflorus. The sequence goes on along the minus strand of CM029656.1, from coordinate 37,670,814 downwards.
GAAAGAGTAGAATTGTTAAGGTTAAAAATGATCATAATTAAAAAAAATTAATATGTCATTGGGTAGAGAAATTACTATTAGGAATAACTTAGTTTGTGCAAAAAAAATGAAAAAACATGTGAAGGGGGTAATCACACCACCTCTCACATTCGGGGGTCATTATACCCCATTATACAGCCAACCAAACACCTTCTCAGCCTGTACCCGCTCATACAGCCTCATATACAGCCTACCAATCACAGACTCATTCAGTCTGTATCCACAGATACATCGAACCAAACACTCTTCTTTTTCAAAATACGGATCTCCTCATCCAGCTTCCCCTCATCCAGGATATACGATTCCACTACCCAAAAGTAACCAAACACACCCTAGTAAACTTGCAGGATCTTCTTCTGCTGTCCTTGCAGGATCACTAGACTCTTCGACAGAAGATTTGTACCATAATGATGGCTGCAAGAAAAGCCAACAACAAAGCGATGCTAAAAACAAAACCGTACCAGCAAAGAAAGGTAATTAGCTAAATAGCTACGTGTAATATCTGTACATATAGCTGGTGTAGAAAACATAATCAGATGCCTGAGAAGAGCGAGAATATATTAGAAAGATTTCTCTGCGCATCAGTGCTCAAGCGACATGCCTATATTAGGAAGATTTCTCCGCGCATGAGTGCTCAAGGGACATGCCTGTATCAGGCACATGTTGTTGCATGATAGTTTCCTACATTTTTCCTGTCATGAAAAGTAAACATTTCCAACAAACAAAATGTCAAAAATAAGATATTTAGCACATGACAACCTTATTTGAGGTTTATCAAGCCTTCCTTTCCTTAAAGTAGGCCTGGGCAAAATACCCGCTACCCGTTACCCGTACCCGAATTACTCGGACCCGAACCCGAAATACCCGAACCCGAGGTACCCGATCCCAAATTCGGATAGCGATTCTAATTACCCGAAATTAGTTTGGGTAGTTCGGGTAATATCCCCCGGTACCCGAACTACCCGAATTGTCTTGTGTTTGTGATGTGTTGTCGGTTGAACACTTGAACTTATCACTTTATTAGTATATGATTCTCTCTATTTGAACAACTGCCTGTGATATATTATTCTATGCAAATTGCTGCTGAAATTCTATGCAAATTGCTGCTGAAATTATGTGCAAATTCTGTGCAGTTTGCTGGTTTTCTGTAAATTCGGGTATATCGGGTATACCCGAACCCGAACCCGAATTATCGGGTACCCGAAATTGCGGGTAGTGTTCTTTTGGGGCTAATATCGGGTAGCAGTTTTCATTACCCGAATTTTGAATTACCCGAACTACCCGACCCGAAAAAATCGGGTAACCCGAACGCCCAGGCCTACCTTAAAGGGTCATATACATGCCTCATTTGACAAACAACGTACTTACAAGCCATCTTTTAGGGGGTGCTCAAAAGGGTTTTTTTAGTAGCTCATGGCTGAAAAGCACTGTAGCAGGCTGAAATTGCACTGTAGCTGATGGTGGCTTATTTAGCGTAATTAAATTAAAAAATTTAAAAATAGAAAAAACAGGTTAACCCATGATGGACAGTGCAAACGAAAACGAGAAAAAAGAACAAAAAAGCCAAAAAAAGCCAGAAAAAAAATGAAATTGTTAAATAGTGAAAATAAGCCAGAAGCCTAAACCGTTTTGAGCGGGGCCTTAACTGATGCACCACCGAAGTTAAAAGTTTCTAAAAGTGTGCATTGCCACTACTCAGAAATGCAAATCAAATAACAACAAAGTCTTTTGTCCCAAACAAGTTAGGGTAGCCTAAGAATGAAACATTCTCAAGATAAAAAAGATGTGAGACTTGAAAAAAACTATAATACTAAAACCCTAAACCGTACAACCTGTTATCTGAGCCGAGAGCCTGAAACACTACCCCCGACTTTCTTATGGTTCCAGTACGTGGATCACTAACTTCCAAGCGCTCATATCCAAAACTAATTCTTTAGATACATTCCAGTCCCTCAAGTCTCTTTTAACTGTTTCCTCCCATGTCAGTTTTGGTCGACCTCTGCCTCTTCTTACGTTTTCAAAGATGCAAATCAAAATTATTAGAAAACGTAGTAGTTAAATATCTGCTGGTTTTGCCTCTAGAAAGATAACAAGTGTTGGTCTTTGTAAAGGCATGTTTCTGTTATTTAACCAGAGTCATGCATTACATGTCACACAATCGCAAAACTGTGGGTTTTATGTTGTACATGCATAACATAAACGCAAGCTGTGTGCATCGAGTAGTAACAGTATCACAAATGTACTTTTCACGAATTCACAAACTTCATGTGCGGACCTGTCCTTCCAATCAGGGGCGGACCCGCCCTTCAGGCATGCTCGGGCGGCCGCCCGAGCTCTGTTGCTGGCGGACCCCCTGGCCCCTGATCGTGTCTCCTCCCTCTCCCTTTCCACCCCGCTCCCCACCTTCCTTGCCCTACTCAAATCTTGCGCCCGCGCAAGTGATACAGCTACAGTGTACTAGAACTTAGAGGTCTGCGTAGCAAGTGATACAGCAAGTTCATAAGGAACTTTTTATTCGTGCATGCATAGGTATTTTGGCTAAGGATAGACCTCGATGATAGAAAGAACTCCTAGAACATGCTTAACCTTGTAGTGACTAAATCCTGCATCAACGAACAACTTGCGCCACTCGTGCTCCTCACGCTCCTTGCCTGTTGTAAGCACCATCATGCATAGATCAAGCAGGAGTTGCGCTTGGTGCATGACTCTGGAAGGAGATGACCCAAACATCGATTCCACGATTATCACCTTCCCTTGAGAAGGAATAGCATTTCTGCATCGTGTCAGAATCTTCACACATTCCTCGTCACTCCAGTCATGCAACACAAGCTGTAAATTAATATCCACAATTTGTTAGGCAACTTTAATTTGATATTAAGGAAGAAAGCCTGAATTTGAGTTACTATTTCTTTTGCCTGAAACTGGTAAGGAAGAAAGCCCGAATATGTTCAAACAGATATTGTTTAAGAAGTAGCAAGATGTGGTATTTACCTTGAGAAGCACTGCATCGGCTGGAGGGATAAAATCCATCATATCACCTGCAACAAACTCAACTATGCCATCTGCAGGTATGTCATCTACCACATGCGGGAGGTCCAGCACTGAGCACTTGATATCCGGGAAGGCCGTGACGACGGCCCTAGCTGCTGTGCCGATCCCGCCACCGATGTCAATCAGCGAGCTTATCCCCTCGAACACCTCGCGGCATTCGCCGCCGACGAGAAGGCCCACCAGAAACCTGCTGTCGGATCCCAGCCCGTCGTTAAAAAAGATAAATGAAGACCATTTAAGGACATAAGGTTGAATACCATTTTAAAGGCATGATCTCTGATGATCAGTCTAATGGCAGATACACCATCACCGCTTGAAGTTATGTTTTAACTTTTTTTTGCCCAACTCTATCCAAATATGGATGAAAAATTTGCAAACCAGGTGGTGAGAGGGTAGCTAATGAAAACTGAAGAAGGTTTAGAGAGCAAATTGCACTTAATAGGAGACCGTAGGAATTCAGGCTCGGCCCTGAGGGGGGGCAAGTGGGGCGGCCGCACCGGGCCCCCAAAATTCAGGGGCCCCACCTATATACTGTCTTCCGATTTTCCGAATTCCTGGCCGGCCGACTTCTCGTCTTCTCGTCTCAGGGGGCCAGCTGTCTTCGGTCTCTTCTGCTTTTACAAGTTCGTCTTCTCGTCTCCACGGCAAGCCGCTGGCTGTTGATATGTAATGTTGTTCAGTGATCTTTGTGCAGTCCTTCCTCTGCCAGATTCTGCGGGGCATCGCGTACTGCCACTCGCACCGCGTGCTCCACCGGGATTTGATCATTTGAAGCCCCAGAACCTGCTGATAGATCGGCGTACCAACTCATTGAAACTTGCCGACTTTGGATTGGCCAGGGCGTTCGGCCTTTCCTCGGTGAGTCGCCGCCCTTCTTGTAGTTTGCATATTAGGAATTTTTTAATCAATAATTAGTGCTCTGTAGTTACTAATTATACTATTGTTCTTTAAATTTTCAGTACCATGTCATTTAGAAAATTGGATATATATATATATATATGTGTGTGTGTGTAGATTTATATTTAGATATTTATACTAGGGCCCCTATTTCTAGTTACGCCCCGAGCCCCTAAAATTCCAGGACCGGCTTAGGATCACTTGTATAAGAATATATAATTAGAAGTTCCATTAAAAAATGTAAGAAAACACGATTACAAGATCCGTTAGGAAAAGATAGGGAAAATTGAACATATAGGACCAAGTTGAGAGGGATTTGATAAAATAGGACTAAGTTTGTTGTCCTTGTAAATATAGAACCGAGTTGAGCACCTTCTTGCAAATATGGTATTTTTCCCATTTTAATTTCGTTTTTATTTTTCAGCCCCTTTTTCTCTACGCGAAATGACTCTTTTGCCCCTTATCTCTATCCCTATCTTCCTCTTCCCACTCCCCTACTGGAGGCCGAGCACTTGGTCTTTCTCTATCCCTATCTTTTCAATGACCGGCGGTGAGGAGGCGAGGGAGCGGCGGTGCTCGCGGGGCCGGCGGCGTGGCAGGCGAGGGAGCGGCGGCGCGGTGCTCGCGGGCCAGGTGGCGCTTGTGGTGCCGACGGTGCTCGGGGCCGGCAGCGCTCGCGGGAAGCCGGCGCGGCCTGCAGCGCTCGCGAGGGCGCTCCAGGGAGCGGCCAGCAGCGGTGTAGCGCGTGGGAGCGGCCGGCTGGAGATCTGGTGGTGCATCCCTCCTTCCTTTCTCTGGTAATCTCTCCTCCCTCCCCCGACGACATCGCCCGCTTCCACGCCTCCTTCCACGGCCGCCACTTCCTCGGCTTTGTCGCGGCGCTCTCCGCCTCCGCCTCCGTCCACAGCCGCAAGCTGTCCGACCCGCTGCCGTCCCCGCCGTCAACGCGCTCCTCGACCTCATCTCCGCGCTCTCCGCCTTCGTTGAATCCACCCCGCCGCTCCCGCACAACTCCCGCTACGGCAACCCCGCCTTCCGCCTCTGGCACGAGAAGCTCACCGACTCCGCCAACGAGCTGATCGCACGGATCGCGGTCGCCGCCGCGTCCCCCTCGGACCTCGCCGGCGCCGAGGTCGAGCTGGCGCCTTAGGGAGTGGGAAGAGGAAGATAGGGATTGAGATAAGGGGCAAAAGAATCATTTCGTGTAGAGAAAAAGGGACTGGAAAATGAAAATGAAATTAAAATGGGAAAAATACCATATTTGCAAGAAGGTGCTCAACTCAGTCTTATATTTACAAGGACAACAAACTTGGTTCTATTTTATCAAACAACTTTCAACTTGATCCTATATATTCAATTTTCCCGAAAAGATAAGGACCAGGTAGGATACCAGCAACAGAAACATGATCTGTGAAGTCTGCATCGTCCGATCTTTAACAGACGGCCCAGACCTAGGTGGGCTCCCCTCCGCAGTGACTTGGTGGTATCCGCCTCCCCCTTCTCCAAGCCAAACACCCCACTAGATTAGCATCGCTTAGGGTTGGGACTTGGCGACGGCGTGCCTCCTCGGCGGCGCTCCACCGGCGTCCACACCTCCAACGGCTGCCTCGCCTACGGCCTAGGTTAAGAAACTCCAGAAGCATACAACGCTGCACTCTCCGTGCGTGCCCTCGTCTTCCCCAAATCACATCTCGCCGCCGTCCGTTAGCCGCCAGGGAGAGGGGAATATCGCGGAGATCCAGGTTCTGATAGTCACCAGCGTGGGCGACGTCGAGGTGGATCTCCACACCGACCTGCGCCCCCTCGCGACCAAGAACTTCCTCAAGCTCTGCAAGTAAGCACCCGCATCTAGGGCTTGTTCTATGTGTGGATTAATTCGGGGCTCCCTTCTAACTGGTGCTTTAGCCTTCACGAGTTGTCGAGAGGGCAAAGTTTGCCTTTATAAGACGAAGGCAGACGACACGCTTCCGGACATCGCTTGGCCGGCGGCGACCCTACCAAAACATATGGCACGGCCACACGGAGCGATCGAGACGTTCTCCGCCTCTTCTCTTCGTTTCCACCGTCCGCGTCCCCCTTCTCCGGTGGCGGGCGCGGTGAGCGCTTCTCCACCCCTTCCTTCGTTTCCTCCGTAGTTCAGATCTGCCCCCCTCTCCCTTCTCCGGTGGCCGGCGCGGTGGGCTCAAGCCGGAGATCCCCCGTCGACATCCTCGTGGGGGGATTATTTCTTTGCTCTGAGCTATCTCATCCAAATCTTTCTTTCTGGGATGGATACTCCAATCCATGCAGTTTGTTGCGTGGTGGAGTACTAATAGCAGTTTATTTTCGAAATTTTTTGGGGGTTCAAACTGAACCCCCATGCCCCACGTTAGGTCCGCCCCTGCCTTTCAAGAGAAATTGATTTGATTTGTGTGTACAGAGATGAGTATTTTAGGGTTTGGCTGCGAAGTTGCTAACTTTACGGAATGGTTTTTGCTTACTGGTATTTATGTTTTCATGCATCATACTGTGCAATGAATTGTAATGCTGAATGTCATGTACTATGTTGTTCCAGGATGTTATTTCTGCTAATTCCAATTTTGAGACATGTGTTCCACTTGTTGATTGGATAGCATACACACTATAGTATCGTCAGTGTGGACCAAATTTTATCTATTGGATTATTGGTGCTGTGAACCGCCTATCGTCTTGTTAAACCTATGGAAAAGGATTTCGCGGTCCGCAAGTACTTGTATGGGAAGTTATTGCGCAAGACATTGGCCAGATTGAAATGCCATGTAGTCTTACTATTTAAATAACTTACTGTAGCTTAATGTAGCAGAAGAAAAGTTGAGTCAAGAGTATCTTATATCGGTACTTATTGAAAAGGATTTCTTGATTCGCAAGTAATAACCCCAATTTTGGCTATCGATGTTATCAGACTGGGTTGGTAGAGGTGGTATTTCCCTCATAATTTATTGTGACTCGTTTGTACGGATTTCAAGGGTTTGGATGCGTGCATGTTGCAAAGTTACTAGCACTATGCATCATATTGTTCAATTAATACTCAATAAAACTGCCAGGTTTGTTTCTCTGTAATGCTGAGTGTCTTGTACTATGTTGTTTTGGGATGTTATTTCTGTTAATTCCAATTTGACTCACATTTTCTCCTTGCTGAGTAGATAAAATATGCTGTAGTATCATTAGTGCAGACCTATTTTGATTTGTTGGATGAATGGTGTTGTCAACCACGCGTTGTCTTATGTTGAGCGCATGAGAAACAATTTCTTGGTCCGCAGATTGTTATATGTCCAAGTTAATGTTATTATTAAAAAAACTTCAATTTTTATGGCTTGATGGAGCAGAAGGAAGGGTGAGTCAAGAATATCTTATATTTGTTGAAGTATATTGGTACTTATATAAAAGGATTTCTTGGTTAACAGGTAGTTCTTCACAAAATTGTGCAAGAAATTGCTCAAATTGAACCGTCATCTTTTGTTATTAGCAGAAAAGATTGAATTGAGTTTTTTTTGTAAATGCCTTTTGCAATAGCACTAAGAGCATTTAGCGCTTATTTTGTATGCTATACTGTCTAAATAAATGAGTGATGACTAAATGAGTAATCAAATATTGTACTGATTGTCGTCAAAAAGCACACTTGGTTTTTGTCCTTCACATATCTATTTTTTTCATTACCTTATACAGGGGCGTTCTCTACCACTTTGAGGTCAAAATGAAGGGCGATCTTTAAATTGTGTACCATATTAGGGTTAGTTTTTCTTTTCTCTTTCTCCATTTGTTCTGGTAGGAACCAATCCATCCCATGGCATCGCCGCAAGAATCCAATTCCTTGTGCTTGAAGCGCAAGCTTGTCAATGACTGCCTATCAAAGGAGTGCAAATCTCGTCGCGTCAAAGCTGACAATGGACCCTCATCTGATTCGTCTGCTAAACGCTGCAATTGTTGTTGCACGCGACCTAACCTTGCTAGTGACTGTGTCAATTACCTGAAAAGTGGAGCTCCTAGCCGTATTGTGTATTACAAACAAGGCTCTTGGCACAATTTTCCTGAGCAAATAATGAAGTCCCTCATTGAAGAATTCAAAAGCGATAAATCTAGTGTTGTGGCTGTGATGGACGACGAGCCGGTTCTTGTTGATTTCTTGTCAATGGCCCTGGTGAACCTAAAAACCAGAAAGCAGCGATCCGTTGCTTGGTCTGATGACACTGGCAAGCGCTTTTTTCCTTCTCTGTTCTTTGATGAGGAAGCTAATGAAATGGCCAATGTGGACTCTGGTAATGTTGAGGGCAGTGCACAGGGAATAATGTTGGATAAGGTTGCAACTTCTCCGCCAGAAGTGGTGAAGCAAGTTGTCCTTGAATCTAGCCCTCCAGTTCCACAAAAACCTTCTGCTGCAGACATATTACGTAAGAAGATAACATCTATGGAAAGAGGAAGTGAAGGCTTTCTATATGTCCAGAATCTTTTCCTCTCTGGTATGGGTCCATTTGCGACACCAAATAACATACTTCATATCCACCGCTACTCTCCAAATGATATCACTGCACAGTGTAGACTTGAAGCTTTTGAAAGACAAATGAGAACTACCAAAGAAGAACGTGGTGATGCAAATGTAAGATATGGATGGCTGGGATCTAGGAAGAATGACATAGTTAGGATTCTGATTAATGGTTTGGGTAGCCCTGGCAAACCTGCTGAGAAGGCAGGCTTGAGTGCTGGTGTTTATCTTTCACCAGAAGACCGAGCCTTTACCAGGTGCATTATCTTAACTCAAATGTCTTGACCATTCCATTTTAGTAGTTAACATATTACATCACATTTCATTGTTTGCCAGTGTCGGTCTTTGTGATGTTGACGAAAAAGGAGTGCAGTATATGTTGTTGTGCCGAGTGATATTGGGCAACATGGAAGCGGTCACGCCTGGATCACAAGATTTTTTTCCAAGCAGCGAGATATATGATTCTGGCGTTGATGATTGCTCAAACCCAAAGTGTTATGTTATGTGGCCATCTCATCTTGGCACTCACATTCGTTTAGAATATCTTGTTAGTTTCAGGCTTGTCTCAAAAGTTCGAGGTAGGATGATTAATAAGAGTTAAAGACTTTTTTCATGACATATTGAGATACGTGGAGTGAATCTTTTCTTTTTGGTGCACTTATTTTCAGATTATTTGCTTGGCTTGAAGGGTTTATGGTTTTACCCATCACCAAAGGAAGTTCCGGTGGATATTTCTACTCTTCAACCTGTGAGGCCACTTAATTTTTGTCACTTGTTGTTCTCCATGGACATGTTAGTTTTCCTGTTAGATGCATGTCTGCCGATCACAGTGGGAGAATAGAAGCTTGTTCTTACAGAAGTCCAGCTTTTCTGCCAAATGCTTTCGCTTCTCTGCTTCTTGAAATGACAAATAGTTTTAGTTCATGTACATTATTCCCCTTATCCAACCAGACCGGTCTGTATGCAGGTATTGGGTGAAACTGGTGAAGGACCAACTTCCCCATGGATATCCTTTAGAGTTCTATTTGCCATGATTCAAGACAATATATCATCTGTAGCAAGGGAATTGCTCGTCCATCACTATGAAGAGATGAAGGTACTGTGTAGTCAACAAGTTATGTTGTATCTGTTAGCTTTGATTTTATGGTTGGTATGATGGGCAATGGAACATTTCAATTTTTCTATTTGACAGGAAAGCAAAATTACTCGTGAAGAAATGGTGAAGAAGATGATAATAATAGTTGGAGAAAAAATACTTTTGGAAACCTTGAAGGAACTTCATTACTGTGTAAGTCTATTGTAGTGTTTTTCTCTGCTGTTCCTCGTAAAAAAGTCTCTAGTAGTATGCATGTTTCTCAGTTCACCTCCATTCTAAGGAACCTCTTAGGCTTATGCTAGTGCAAGTAGATAGACAGAAGTTTGTATTGGAAGGACAGGCCCACACATGAAGTTTGCGAATTCGTCATAAGTACATTTGTGATTTGTGAGGTTGTTACTACTCGATGCATACAGCTTGCATTTATGTTATGCATGTACAGCATAAAACCCACAGTTTTGCGATTGTGTGACATGTAATGCATGAATCTGGTTGCGTAACAAAAAGATACCTTTTCAAAGACCAACACCTGTTATCTTTCCAGAGGCAAAATCAGTAGATACTTAACTACTGCATTTTCTAGTAATTTTGATTTGCATTTCTGAGTAGTGGCAGTGCACACTTTTAGAAACTTTTAACTTCAGCGGTGTATCAGTTGTTAAAAGATGGCTTGTAAGCACGTTGTTTGTCAAATGAGGCATGTATGACCCTTTAAGGAAAGGAAGGCTTGGCAAACCTCAAGTAAGGTTATCATGTGCTAAATATCTTATTCTTGACATTTTGTTTGTTGGAAATGTTTACGTTTCATGACAGGAAAAATGTAGGAAACTATCACGCAACATGTGCCTGATACAGGCATGTCCCTTGAGCACTCATGCACAGAGAAATCTTTCTAATATATTCTCGCTCTTCTCAGGCATCTGGTTATGTTTTCTACACCAGCTATATGTACAGATATTGCATGTAGCTATTTAGTTAATTACCTTTCTTTGCTTGTACGGTTTTATTTTTAGCATCGCTTTGTTGTTGGCTTTTCTTGCAGCCATCATTATGGTATAAATCTTCTGTTGAAGAGTCTAGTGATCCTGCAAGGACAGCAGCAGAAGATCCTGCAAGTTCAGCAGGAGAACACATATCCTTGGATAAAACAACCGAGAACTGTTCGTTAACTCTTAGTGGTAACCATGATGATTCACATGCAACAAAAGCATTGGCTGAAAACTCTTCATCTCTTAGCACCAAAGGATGCAATACTTTTGCAACAGGTATGGTGCCCAAAGACCATGATTCTCTGGCACCAAGTGTTGTGCCTGAAACGTCTACTTCTGTTGGTGCCGTATGCCCGGCTTCCCCAAGTGTGGAACCCAAAGGCAGGGATTCTCCTATACAAATCATGTCACGTGAAAACTCTGCAACCTGTAGTTCGAAAAAACAAGATCCTTTTGTAGCAAGAATGGCACCTATAGTTCGTGATGGCCTTTTGAGGATGTCTTCTGGAAAATCTGCATCTCTCACTGTGGAAGTTAGCAATTCCGTTGCACCAAGCATGGGACCTCCTGGCTATGCTTCGCTAGCACCAACTAATGCCTCAAAAGGCTGTGGGATTTTTGCTCCAGGTTTCAGTCCTAAGAGCTGTGAATCTCTTGTACCAAGTTTGGCACTGGGAAATTCCAAATGTATAGGTGTGAAACATACTCTCAGTTCTGCGCCAAGAATGACACCTGAAGGCCAGGAATTTCTTTCATTGAGTATTGCATCACAAAGCCCAGTACTTCATTCAGGCAAAGGCCATGATGATTTGACGTCTGGTGCCACACGTCCAGTCCATGCGCCAGGTAAACTCTATTAACTGTGGATCATGTCTAGCACCATAAGACTGATTCTTGCCTACCAAATGTGTATCATTAAGGCTGTCATTATTACGCAGGACATGGAAATTCTTCACCTTTGACCACTGAAGGGCGTGATTATCTAGAACTGAGTATTGCACCAAAAGGCCATGATCCTCCAGCATCAAGTAACAAGCCAAAATGCCATGAAGCTCCAACAGCAGATACAGTGCCAGAAAGCAAACACACTCAAGCGCCGGGTGCAGCCACAAAGGGGTATAATGCTCCCACAACGAGTACGGTGCTTGAAAACTGTTATCATGGAATATTGTAGCTACCATCATTTTTGTTTTCGCTAATGCTAATGCTTCTTTACTGGCTGCAGTAACTGGGGAGCTGAAAAACCAGATTGCACAATGCGGAACGCGCAATAAATCATCTGGGGCAGGCGTTGAGCCTAGCAGCAATGTCGCTCTGGCAGCTGATACCCTCATCGCCCTATCAACTCCGCGAGAGAAGGGCAAGTAGAGTAACAGCCATCGCATCGACCACCCGTTGTTTCCATTGGATCTCTAGTGCTGTACATGTAATGTCATCCATTTTCATGTGCGGAAGCATAGGGTCGCTTGCCGTTGTACAGGCGGGTCCTTTTAGCTAGCTCTCAGGTGTAAACCGGTGGGACCTATTAGTTTGCTTTGTAGGATCCATATCACCCCGTCGACTCTGAACATAAAATAGTCTTTTTTATCCATGGTGGTAGTAAACTATTATCTCCGTTATTATCTTCAGCGATTATGGCCATGGTGGTGGTATTCTCTATCAAGCTATATATACCTGTGGTTCTCATGGTGAATTGATTCCATCGTTTTATGTGGTTGATATGAATATAGTTTTTGAGGTGTTAACGTGGGAGCTTGTCTGATATAGATGGGCTTGCGATGGGCTGTTTTTCTGTCGTCCCGTCTATGTTGCTGAACTACGGGCTAACGGTTTCCATCAAAATTGTGCCCCAAGTTCAATCAGTTCTCTCTCCTGTGAATGGAGAGCATTCAGCTTTCTCTCTCCCTCTCTTCGAAGAATCTCTGGAGAGGGGGAGAGAGTTCAGCCTAGGCTCAAGAAGGCTTCGGTCGAAATAAATGCTAGCTAGCTACGATGGGGATGGCCGGATGATGGATGTATCAACCATCGAGCACTTGTTAGCATGCCATTATCTTCTAGCATCTCATGCTGTTTGCCACCCCGGATCATGATTGATTGCGCAAGAAAAGACAGGCCTTAGGCCATGAGTGAGAAGCCACCACACACATGGCGCTTTCCTTCTCGCCGGCCGGCCGGCCGGCAGCCACTCGCAAACAAGCGTGGCACTTGAGACTGTCTACTTGTCTACACCCCCACTTCTCTGAAGACTTTCCATTAACCTCCACTAACGCTGCGGTTCAGTTTGTTTTCTGATCAAAACCATAACCATCAGAGCAACACAATGTTTAGTCTTTACTTGACAAACACTTTTGAGTCCCTGTTCAGATGGCATTAACATCCACTAATACTAGTGGTGTCACCTCACCCTCCTCACCGTCGAAATTGGGCCCCGCTGGCCGAACGTTTCGTGGGTGATAAAACAGAGAGAGAGAGAGAGAGAGAGAGAGAGAGGAGCGGAAGAGAGAACCATTCTTTCCGCCTCATTTCTATGCTACCCACTAACGAAGGTTGTGGGGGTTAATTGACAAAAATGCAAAACCAAGTGTACATGCAATTGCATGTACTACCTTAACCTTCAAAATGAATTAAAATTTGTGCAAAGGATATTCAATTATTAGAAGATGGGACGGTGGTTTGAATTTTGAAAGTTTGTATCAACCTCAAAGCATGTTTGACGGTGGTGATAGTATATGTATTTGTATGTTTATGTGAAAAAACTACATTAGGTTAATTGACCTCACAACCTTTTGTAGAAAATGCATATGTATTCGATAATTAATTGAAACAAGGCCCATTACACAATACAGGATCCAAATAAATTTTCCTGACGTGGTTGATGTTCCCCATTGTGCATTTAGCCACCACGATACTACATAGATTCTCTTGTGACAAGTAGAAAAATCTGATTCTAGCTATCAAGAGGACAATGCCCTATTCTATACTCCTAGAAAGTAGAATGCTGTGCAAGTGGAGGAACAGAATCACGTACTCCATTTTCTTCTTGACATTGAAACTTGAAAGTGCTTTCTAGCGGCTGGTGAAAAAAATTCTCTTGTAGACGAATCAAATTATTGTCTCTTTCCAAATTCCAGAAGTCGCAATAGGAACAAGGATCGGGAATAGAACCTTTGGATGCCTGGTCTAACTTTCTTTCTTGGAAACGTTCGGTTGATTCATCGATGGCCCAACATCCAGAGGTTGAAGATTACAAATCAAGTACCCCAAGGAAATCATATTCTCCCAACTTTTAACCATGGACACAGATGGCCTTCTGATCACACGAATGAGGGATCGACTGGTGCAACCAGCTGAACCGTAGGCGATTTCAACTCGAAGTTGCATTATACTCACAAATTTTGCGCAGCGCACTAGCCAATCGTACAAACTTAGTATCCGTTCTGAACGCAGCAGTTTTATAGAATTTTTAACCGGAAACTATTTTGACACAATTCAAAGAAAATTTCAGCGTTTCAAACGGGGCCATAGCTACAGCGGAGCTTTGCACAAATCGATCCGCTGTAAACGGCGAGTATCAATCAAAGGAAAACATTATTCGTGTAAAGCAAATAGCTAAAATCTACTGTAACGAAGTAAACCACGTGAACCAAGGTACATGCGTACATGGGTACAAGTGGACTGCGGAACAATACAATTTAGCTTCTGCATTAGTACTGGTAATCTGGTACTCCATTAGTAGTGGTGGTGTCCTGGGCATGCACGTCAAATCCGTGGGGCTCAATCAAGCGAGGTTAACTGGTCGCCTTGGCCCAGCGATTTCCCGTGCCGATCGAAGAGGATCGTCATGTGCTGGTAGACGCCAAAGCGTGGCGCCCCTGCGAAAAGTTCAGAGAGAGGCTGACCCGTAGCTATCTGCAGGCTGCAGCGGCTGGCTGTGCTAATCCAAATGCAAGGTCCATCGATCCTGTTCCTTGCCCTTCTTTCGCTATCCATCTCTTTCTTCGCTTATTTTGCTCTTTGCTTTATCGAATTCGATCTCAAATCGACAATTAGATGGTGCATTCGCCGTGCAAATAGTAAATGCCCAAAGATATATTGCCCTAAACTGTACTCTTGTTAGTAATTCCTGGTCCCTGGAGGAGATCAATAGACTTTAATTAATTCATGGTTCCTAGCTTGTGTTTGACGGTTATATATTATGCATGGAACATGCATGCATGCATGTTGCATCCTGAAGCATAATATGACCTTGCGCTCACTTCCTATGCGTGCCGTGAAGGCTGGCCCTTAATTTTCACCTGGGAAACAGCATGATCTATGCAATTTTGATGCGGCCAATCCAACTAGCTAGCCCACATGTATTCATACTACTACTGTATCACCAAGAGGAGGTCAAATGCATCGTAGAAAATTCAAAAGAGACCAAAAATAAACCGCGCAGCTTATTTCTTTTCCAAATACAGGTGTTTTGAGTTTTGACAAAAGAAGGGTGTTTAGGTACTGGTCGCTATACCTTCAACATACGGTCCCACAATATCATAAGTCTGATTTTTTTGGCTATGGCTTGTGTTTTTTATCTATAAAGTGAGTATTTGTATAAATAAACTGAATGCTGATAAACCGTTTCGAAGACATCATCCCGATAAACTGTTTTGAAAATACAGCGAAGAAATTATTCTATTTATTTGTTAAAAAATATGTATAAAATATAAACCGAAAAGGATAGATCTATAGCTTCATAATTGGATTTTTTTTCTTCCGTCAGGAAGGTACAAAGTCGAGATTAATTGGTGCTACTCTGTTTTGTACGTGCGAGACAATGGTTAAATCCATATTTTAACCAGGCCGATCGATGGAACGAGTGCGACCACATGAGAATATGGGCGCCTACTACCAGAAGTGCACGCAGACAAGCACTTCTGGTCAAAATTTCCTCGCGTGCAGCTTGTTCCTGATCGTTCTGACCCATGCTGATGTGTACGTTTCCGTTTGTCTGAAAGTGCTGGCCATCAGATTCTTCCAATCTAGAGAGTACGTGTAACGGTGCACGTAGCTTCATTAGCTCCATCCAACAGTATGGCTGGCGACCAAACCAAATCATCGACGTCGTGCGTCTGCATGTGTTGACTGACGACTCTCTTTCGGATGCAACATCTCCCATGCACGCACAGCCTGATGTTTACCTACTCTCTTGCTTCTACATGACACGCCGAGCTACAACATTGTTGTGAGTCCATCCTATAACAAAATGATTTGATTTTGTGAGTAAATCAAACTAAATTGCACGAACAATACAGATCATATATTCTGCAAAGACAAACTCATTCATAGTTGAACTTGTCGGTTGTTTTTTTTAGTTATGGGTAACTATAAACATTAGTGGTAAGTTGTAGCCAACCCGAGCAGAATCTAGCGGTGTAACATCTTATCTCTCTTATTGATAGCCATAGTTGGATTATACCAACTTGATGTTGGACGGCTATTTGTGTGAATTTTATACTAGGATTTTAGATGATTTTTTTAGAACCAATTTTAGATTATTTGAACTTACGACTTATGGGTTGAGAGCCTTGATACAAAAACCATTAGTAAGCTGTATGAATCGAATCTTGTTTTGTTTTGGTTTGACAATTGGTGGATCTGTACCTAACAAATCAACCTACTCTAATTGTTAATGGTGGGATCTTAAATATTGTAACTAAACCTCAGTTTCTTAATTTCGCTGTTATGCTTTGTTCTTCCAAACTCAAGGCGTCTTTGGCACATGAATGGATGCATTCGCTTATTATAGACTGGCTTGGTGCATGATGACGCATAGGATCCACTCCATGCATTATCGAATAATTTAGGGGCGTAGCTTCAGAGGCATCATATATGTGCGCTATTAATTTATCTCTAAAGACTCACCATTGTAATCGGCAATATGTATGACCTGCTGGGAGAATCATTATATTGCATACATTAGTTGAGACAATTTAAATATGTAAGAATATATGGTGGTAGCCCTATGATGATGATAAGTATTTGGCTTTACTTATATTTTGTTGTCTTTGGTTGAGTTTGATTTTGTGTCATTTACCTCTGGTTTTTATT
Organism: Dendrocalamus latiflorus; assembly: GCA_017311315.1. Taxonomy (NCBI): domain Eukaryota; kingdom Viridiplantae; phylum Streptophyta; class Magnoliopsida; order Poales; family Poaceae; genus Dendrocalamus; species Dendrocalamus latiflorus. Next base: position 37,654,154 of record CM029656.1, on the reverse strand, counting down.
GTCAGAGTGGCGGCGATCTAACCAACCGTGGTTGCAGTCTGACCGGTGTGTGGTAGTACCAGCCCGTAGTTGGCGATAGCTATTTTTTAGATAGGTGCTTGTTACGTTGCGCAAAGTTTTTGAAAGCGGTCTGACCAGTCCCCTATTATCCAGGGTGTTCTAAGTCGGCTGCTGGTGGTCTAACCGGCCTATGGTTGGTGGTCAAACTGACCTCTGTTCTAATGTGCTAAGTTGAGCGGTCAGACCGTAAGGAACCGAGCAGTTAGACCGCTTCCAGGCCGGTGTTCAAATTGGTTGAGATGGAAGTCTTGTGCGGTCTTTGTGATCTTTAGATTTTGGCTTTTATAAGCTTGTGAGTTTGTGTTTCCTTTGCGTAGAGTTGTTAATACTTGGGAGAAAAGTTTTAAAGAGTCATTCACTCCCTGACTCGTCATACCACTCCTACAAAATCATCTTCAAATGGGAACCACCTCTTGGTAGGGTGACAGTGTTGTGGGTGTATGATTCCATCCACCAAGATTCAAATCATGGTGCGCATCTTTACGCAAACATAAATACGCTTTAGTAAAAATCTTGTGAAATAATGGTTTTATTCTCCACCTCTGTTTATCTAAACATATACTTAAAAAAGTGCACTCGTAGATACGTACGTGAGTGCGTGGTGTGTGTATGCACTTCTTCCTTTTAATCGAAAAAAAATCATCTGCAAATCACATAAATTTTTGTTCGGGTGGGGGACTAGTATATGGGAGTAGTTTGTCGAAAAAATAGAGTTGGCAAATCCAAGAGATTCCTACACATCCACACAAATTGTGAAGTTGACTTCAACGCGGGTGGGCCAAGACAATGTGAGTTTGTGATCATGTCGACTCAACTAAAACTCTAATTTTTAGTTCCAAATTGCATCAGGTTTTGCCCTTTTTTTCCCTTCTTCTTCTTCAGGAATTGTCTCCTCTTTAGCTGGTTTTATTTTAAGGATCCTCGTACATGCTCTTTTCTTTAAAATCTTAATATACTTACGGCGCAATTCTCCTGCGGTGCCCTCAGAAAAATAACAACCTAGAACAATAGCTCTACTCGGCCGGGTCTTTCCCTCCTGCTCTGCCACAGTGGGACGAGTACCGTCTGCGGGCGAATGCAGAGATTCAGAGCCGCCCGATTGTTCTGTTGATGATAGGAGATCTAGAACAAAAGCAGTAAAAGATTTCTACATTTCCCAACTGTATGTCCGTGATCCCACGCAACGCAACCGATCTGATCCCGAACTCCAATATCACACTGTTCGACGCTTTGTTTGACTTGGCGACGTCAACGCCCAAACACCGTACACACATTACCGCGATCGATCGATTATATTACCACTGCAACCTTTTGTAGAAAGTTAAGAGGAACATGCTTGACATGGAAGCAAGGTGTTACCCCTAGATTTGCGTCAGGAGCACATGACATGACCATCTCCTCTTTCTGCTCAAGTCAAGTAGGTGCAGAGTTTCCTGCATTTATCTAGCAAAACGTCTTCCAGTCTTGCTTGGTTTTGCAGGTTTTTGTGTGTTAAGTACAACAACTCCATGAGCCTTCCAGCATTACGTGCATGTGTTACTGAAGTCAGAACACAGCATGCAGATAGATGCTAGATACAGTGGACGTGGCTACGTGCGCCCACATGGCTCATGGCCGTCACAAACGCCGTGGATGTTATCAGTGTATTAATAATTTACAGTAGTGTATATTCCTAGTCCGTGCTCTCAACGGATTCATCTCGGTATGAGAACGCTGAACCGAACGTTGGTATTAGCACAGATTAGCTAGCTTTGCTTCTCAATATCTACTGCATATTTTGTGTTCGCTTACACGATAAGCATGGCAGGATGCTGGACGCTGCGTATGCATCTTTGCAGGGAACCAGGGCCTAATGTAGCTGGCTGGCTAGCTGGAGTGTCACCGAGATGAATCGCTGTAGCTAGCCTGATCTATTAGAAGCTATTACACTTTCGCCCCCTAGCCTTTTTTTTTGTAAATTTGGTCCTTCAATTCTGGTGTGAAATTGCACTTTTTTCGGCTCTACTCAAAGCTTAGCGAGGGCCCTGATCCTAATATGCGCATTTGCGAGCTCAATGCGCCTACTTTTGGAAAGTGTGAACGCTCCTAGCCAACCGCAATGAGCAGTCTACTCTTTCCATAGCCACTAATGCTCGCCATCCTTTCTTTCTTCCTAGGTTCACAAGTCGACAGCATTTTAAATATACTTTTCAGTTTCTTAGCTCATATGAAATGCTCTCGCCGTTTCCTTGGCATCTCGGATCGAAACGGCCGGGCCAAATAAACGCAGCGCGTGCGAGTATGCGTTCAGTGCCTGTTTGGTTGGTGACTAAGTTTGTCGTATCTAAACTTAGACAATGTGTGGCTGCCACAGAAAGTGTGGTTAACAAAATCGAAGCCACATTTGTGGCAAAGTTTGGCAAGAAACTGAGTCTATGACGTGTAGGGCAGGGTGCTAAGAAAGTGTGACATGCCACAGTTGTGTCAGTGAACCAAACAGCTATCTAAAAACTGTGGCATGTCTAACTTGTGACTAGGTAACTTCTGATCATGAACCAAACAGACCCTCACTCTTTTGTAGATTTTCGCTGAAGAGACGGGAGAAATCAAGGATCGAACGAAACGGCTCGCGAAAGCTGGCAGCTGGAGCGCCGGATGTGGAAGTGCAGCATACGTGCGGCGCGCGTCGGAAGGCACTTTGCTTGCGGGGCGGAGGAAAGAATATGGGAAAGCAGGTGCGCGCGGAAAGAAAAGAGGGAATGGCGTGAGCGCTAAGCCAATCAGAGAGGCTTTCCGGGAGTAACGGATCGGTCGGTCGGTTGAGAGGAGGCGACACGGGACTATTGACTTAGCGCACTGTTGGATCGTAAGAGTCTTCTTACTTTAAAAGTTAGCTAATAAAGTATGTGAGACTATTTCAACAATCTTTCTCTTCATATATTGATGTCACTCAGCACTTAACTGCACACCGACAATCCCTCAGGCTCCCAGTCTATCAGTCATATATTGGTGTCTTTCAGCCCTTCATCGTACACCGACGATCTCTCAAGGTCACAGTTCATCGAACGTTCACACACCAGTGTTTATTGAGTCAGAGATGTTAGAACCGGACTCTGATACAACTTATAGGACCGTAAGAGTCTTCTTACTCTAAAAGCTAGCCAATAAGGTAAGGAACGTTTCCGCATTTAAATTAATTCTTTTGCCTTTCTATAACCAGTATGAGACTATTCTAACATACACGCTCCCATGCGCCCTAGCTCGTGGCTCCTCCCTTCCTGCCCGCACGGTGGGTAGGGGTTGGGTCATGCGTGAGCGATTGCTCGCTGTCCGCCATGGGGAAAACGCGAATCACGGGCGCTGTATGTTGATAATGGATGGGAACGGGTGTTTCGCCATGGTAGAGGACTGTGTAGCCAGCGCGGCGCCGAAAATATGTTTGTCCACGGAACAAGAGCATGCGAGCGAGGATCCCACGATTTGTTGCAGGGCAAATTTCTCGACTGCATGCATTTATCTCGAGGTGGCAATTGTCGCAGACAGCTGAACATACTAGTTCCTCGTCTACATTTTATCTCAGCCAGATTATTCCATCAGATGGGTTAATAAGACCCATGTAACCCATGGCAAAGGATATATGGATGCATCGGTTGGCTGGTTGGTTTCATTTGCTAGTTTGTTCATGCTTCAACGTCCACGTTACACCAAGTAAGGTTTGTTTCCTCTAAAAATATCACCTACGAGTGCTAGTTTTTGTAACAAAGGTTACATCTAATTAAAATTTTGCGTACTCTATTTGAATTTTGTATCTCATGTGAAATGTTTGACGAGTGCCACGACACAATCTCTGCATCATCTAATTAACACTGTCTTGCAAGCACCTTCCCTGTTTTACTTCCTTTCTGTGCATTGTTTGACTCCTTTCTTTAATTTTTTTTTCCAACCCCAGCCGTCTAGATTCGAGTCTTTGAGCTTAATTTTAGTTACTTTTCTAATGAAAATATCTAGCTGTTCATACATACCTGTTTTTTTACAACAAAAAAAACTCATCAGGAATTCCTACTTTTTTCTTGCGGGAATTCTGACTTTTGTCATTGGATGCTCTTCACTCTCTGATTTCCCAAACAACCGAAGTTGCCTGCCGTTCACCAAAATTCTGTATCCATCATAAAGACGATCATTACATGCAAGCGGACAAATTCAACGGAGGATGGCTAGGAAAAGTATTCTGCCATGCATGCAAAGGTCCATGTCAAGATCAAAGGTGTACTCATACCTCTACCGTGCATATCGTTCTTACAGTCTACAGTTGAAGACTTCTTGTGGTAGTACCTGGCTGCTACTGTGCAAATCAAAGGCGGTGGCAATACAATAAGGAGTATCTAACAACATCTCAAACATCAATAGTCAAGATTGCTTAAGCATATTTTCCCAGCTAATTCATTGATGTAGTATTGAGCTGGCAGCCATTAACTAATTAACGTACTACTACCAATATATTTATTGTATGGTAGTCAAACAAAGGCCTAGCTGTAACCGGCTTAAAAGATTTCGGTCCTGTTCAAATTGACTTCTCAAAACTATTTTTCTATATTAACTAATTTTGAACTGAAGTATCTTTTTCAGATAGGGTATACTAGTTGATTATATTATATATTATAGTAACTTTATTTATATCAGCCAAAATCATATATGGGTATGTCTCTTTCTATAAGATGTTACTATTTATAAGCCAAAGCTAAGAGACATTGTTTCAATTTTTCTAATTTTTAAATTTTTTATTTAAATAACTAAAACTATAGCTATAGTATAATTTTAATCAGAAACTTCGGTTGGAGCGGCCCCAAAGGCCACGGTCATCATGTTCAACAATTTAGGTACTACTGCTACAAATGCACAGTCAGAATGTTGACAGCAATTGTCTTACCAAATGAACTGCACACAATCCTGAAGATTCACTCAGATTATATATACTTCGATGTATATAATCGCTCCGTATCTGTACATTCAGCAATATCTCAAATGAATAACTACGCATTTAACACTGATTACTGAATACAGCAAATGCTAGACTCTATTCACTGCATTGAATTCATCTCCTATTGGCTACACCGCGCGGACCCGTCACCCGTTTAGTGATGCTGTGCAGTAACCCCGTCCACCGCTTGCTCCACCAGCGCTGTCGCCATCGCCTTGTCTGACCTCCTCCTTTTTCTCTCTCCTCAAAGTCCAAACCGCCATCTTTTCAGTCCACTTATTTCGACTGAAGAAAGTCTTAGAATTACATCTGATGATGAGTTATTTAGTGTAATTAAATTTAAAAATAAAAAACAGATTAGCTAATTAAGAACTGACAAAAAGGCTAAAAATCAGGAAAGAAATTAAAATAAAAAAATAAAAAAAATAGAAATCTGAAACTTATTAAGTTGAAATGAGCGGAATCTTTATTTATTTTTACAATCTACCCATTTGATCGCCCATTTCCTCCGCTGAAATGCATGCCGCTTATTAATTGCCATCGTAATTGCGTCACCATATCAAATGCACCACTAGATCTGGTGCCGCCTACCAGTAAGAGAAGGACACACGAGAAAGTTTGAAGAGAGAGGAAGCAAAGAAAGGAAAATACTAAATAAATCTCTGGTTAAAGAAAGGTATGGGAGAGAGAGTGAGATAAACAAATCCAATCCGCACTGCTGAGCGCATTGGAGTCAAAACCAACCACCCGTCCTTCTGACTTTTCCCCTCTTGCTCCTTCCTCGTCCTCTATTTGCGTCTCAAAATCTTGCGATTCTGCTCGAGAGGGAAAAAATGAGAGGAAAATTTTCCATCCTTGCGCTGCTCTTGGTTCTGTGAACTTGTCTGGATCTCTTGCTGAAAGGACAAGCCTTTCCTTGCTTTGTTGGGTTCTTGCTCCGACAATTGCTAACTGCCATCTGTGCGCGTGTGTTCTTGATGCTTGGATTCATGCAGCCTTGAAAGATGGTGTGAGTTTTAGCCGAGAATTCCTATCCGGGTCCTCGCAATTGTTCATGCCCTGCAGGAAAAGAGCCTCATTTCCCAAATCCGCCGCCGCCTCTCGCCGGAGATGGGAGGCTACTGCTGCGCCTTGTTCCACTTGCTGCTCGTCTCCGTCCTGCTCCACGTCCATGGCGGCCACTCCCTGAACCAGACGTGCGACCCCACCGACCTGGAGGCGCTTCTGGCCTTATCCAATGGCTTGAACAGGAAGGGCGCCGGGCTCGTTGGATGGGGTCCCAACGACGCCTACTGCTGTTCCTGGGCCGGTGTCTCCTGCTATCTTGGGAGGGTGGTCGGGTTGGATCTCTCCAACAAGAGCCTTCACGGCGTCATCTCCTCCTCGATCGCCTCCCTCGACGGCCTCCAGACACTGAACCTCTCCCGGAACTCGCTCCACGGCCAGGCGCCGGCGGGGCTCGGCCGGCTCGCGAGGCTGCGGTTTCTCGACCTCAGCGCGAATGGGCTCTCCGGCGCGTTCCCGGCGAGCTACGATGGCTTCCCGGCGATCGAGGTTGTGAACATCTCCTTCAACGAATTCACCGGGCCGCACCCTGGGTTCCTCGGCGCGACGAACCTGACGGTTCTTGATATCTCTAGCAACGCCTTCTCCGGCGGCATCAACGCCACCGCGCTCTGCGTTGCGCCGGTCAATGTCCTGCGGTTCTCAGCGAATGCTTTCTCCGGTGAGATCCCCGCCGGCTTCGGCCGGTGCACGGCGCTCGGCGAGCTCTCTCTAGACGGCAATGGCCTCGTGGGGAGCCTCCCCGGCGACCTGTACATGATGCCAGAGTTGAGGAGGCTGAGCTTACAGGAAAATCGGCTCTCCGGTAGCCTCGACAACCTCAGTAACCTTTCTCAGCTTATGCACATTGACTTGTCGTATAACATGTTCACTGGCTCCATCCCTAATGTGTTTGGGGGTTTGAGGAGGCTGGAGTTCTTAAACTTGGCCTCCAATAAGTTCAATGGCTCATTGCCTGATTCCCTGTCGAGCTGCCCAATGCTGAGGGTGGTCAGCCTAAGGAACAACTCGCTCTCTGGTGAGATTACTATCGACTTCAAATTGCTGCCAAAGACGACCACTTTCGATGCTGGGTCAAACAATCTGACTGGTGCTATACCTCCTGGCCTCGCATTGTGCACCGAGTTGAGGACGCTGAACCTTGCCAGAAACAAGCTTGAGGGAGAGATACCGGAGAGCTTCAAGAATTTGAGATCGCTGTCGTACCTATCGCTGACAGGGAATGACTTCACCAACCTGTCATCGGCATTGCAACGCTTGCAGAGCCTGCCGAACCTGACGAGCTTGGTGCTTACCAGGAACTTCCGTGGTGGTGAGACAATGCCAATGGATGGCATCGAAGGGTTCAAAAGCATGCAGGTGCTTGTCCTGGCAAACTGTGCACTCTCGGGCATGATTCCACCTTGGTTGCAGAACTTGGAGAACCTCAATATGCTGGACATTTCGTGGAACAAGCTGAATGGGAAGATCCCGCCATGGTTAGGCAATCTGAACAATCTCTTCTACATTGACCTGTCAAACAATTCGTTCAGTGGGGAGCTTCCTGAGAGCTTTACAAGGATGAGGAGTTTAATTTCGAGTAATCGCTCGAGTGACCAGGCATCAACAGAGGACCTCCCATTATTCATCAAGAAGAATTTAACTGGCAAAGGTTTGCAGTACAACCAAGTCAGCAGCTTCCCACCATCCCTGATCTTCTCTAACAACTTGCTTGCTGGGCCAGTCTTGCCAGGCTTTGGCCATCTCGTGAAGCTTCATGTGCTGGACTTGAGCTGGAACAACTTCTCGGGGCGAATTCCTGATGAGTTGTCAAACATGTCAAGCTTGGAGATGTTGAATTTGGCCCACAATGATCTCAATGGGAGCATACCATCATCTCTAACGAAACTGAATTTCCTCTCCAAGTTTGATGTGTCGTACAACAATTTGGCCGGAGATATCCCAACAGGGGGCCAATTTTCCACATTCACAAATGAGGATTTTGTGGGGAATTCTGCACTCTGCCTTCTTCGGAATTCCTCCTGCACAGAAAAGGCTCCATTTGTGGAAACAGCACATCGTAAGAAGAACAAAGCCATCCTTGTCGCACTTGGACTAGGAACTGCAGTGGGGGTTGTTTTTGTCTTATGTAGTGCTTATGTTATTTTATCAAGGATTGTCCGTTCAAGAATGTCGGAGCACAATCCAAAGGCGGTTGCGAATGCTGAAGATTGCTCAGAGTCTCCTAGCTCAAGCTTGGTGCTGCTTTTCCAGGACAACAAAGAACTCGGCATTGAGGACATCTTGAAGTCCACCAACAACTTTGATCAAGCTTATATAGTTGGATGTGGCGGTTTTGGCCTTGTCTACAAATCAACGCTACCAGATGGAAGGAGAGTTGCAATCAAGCGACTTTCAGGTGACTACTCTCAGATTGAGAGGGAGTTCCAAGCCGAGGTGGAGACACTTTCGCGGGCTCAGCATGAGAACCTTGTTTTACTGCAAGGCTACTGCAAGATCGGCAATGACAGGCTATTGATCTACTCATTTATGGAGAACGGCAGTTTGGACTACTGGCTTCACGAGAGGGCCGATGGTGGTGCGCTGCTGGATTGGCGGAAGAGGCTACGGATAGCACAGGGTTCAGCAAGGGGGCTGGCATACTTGCACCTGTCATGTGAGCCCCACATATTACACAGAGATATCAAGTCAAGTAATATCCTTCTGGATGAGAATTTTGAAGCCCACCTGGCTGATTTTGGGTTGGCAAGGCTCATCTGCGTATATGAGACGCATGTCACAACAGATGTAGTGGGAACATTGGGTTACATTCCTCCTGAGTATGGACAGTCACCTGTTGCAACTTACAAGGGTGATGTGTACAGCTTTGGTATTGTTCTGCTGGAGCTACTCACCGGTCGGAGGCCTGTGGACATGTGCAGACCGAAAGGAAGCAGGGATGTGGTGTCGTGGGTGCTTCAGATGAAGAAAGAGGACAAGGAAACTGAAGTTTTTGATCCGAGTATACATGACAAGGGGAACGAAAGTGAGTTGATAAGGGTGCTCGGGATAGCATGCCTCTGTGTAACCGCTGCTCCTAAGTCAAGACCAACATCTCAGCAATTAGTCGCATGGCTTGATGACATTGCAGAAGATTGAAGTCTAATCCAATGATGAAGTTTCCAGTGGTTTCGATTTGCTTGAGTAGGATCAGCCTGGTAGTTTCTTAAAATGATTAGTTGTGTACATAATATTTACATAGCGTGAAATGCCGAGTGTTTTCTTCACCTGCCACCCTCTTAAGTACTGGTCTGAACATCCTCATTTCTTCATAAGGTGGTTGCAAGATCACCAGAATGTAAAAATGCTTTGTAGGTTTAAACCATCAGGGTAATAATCTAGCGTTTATATTAGCAGCTATTCTACAGATTTGTGGCATGTTTTGTAACTTCAGTTACCGCTATGGTTTACTGCAAGCGAAGTATGAGAAATAAAGATTTTTTTAGTGAGGGGTGCATAATGCTGTTCAGTGAGCAATATAATACTACACAACAGTATGCCAGTGTGAAAACATGGCGCAGCTGGGATGGTGACTTCCTTTGTCCCTGAAGTTCGACGAGTTTATTCAACCTATTCTGAGAGATTAATCATGGTTTAGGATCAGGCAGCTCTGCAGTCCTTTTTCGTCATTCTAGAGCTCCACTTTTTTCATTTCATCTGATGGTCGGACGATCATGTGGTATGGTGCTTTTGTAGGCTGAAAAGAGGCCATTTTAGTCTTGCTGACTTCTTCGTACTAGTGAAGGCACAAGAATTCCTTTTCTCTTCTCTAGAGGGAGGAGAAAAATGTTAGGAGCACAGACGGTCACTGAACCGCCGGAGTAGCCGGTTGGTGCAAACACTACATGTTACTGACTAAAAGAAAAGCTTCAGACGGGAAGTGAATTGCAGGAACCAGAGTCTCACAAGCATTGCCGCATGGAGCTCAGACTATATTGGGGGTGTTCTTTTGGGCTTTTAAAAGTGGCTTTTGGCTTCTGCTACAGTACCTAACTTTTAAACGGAATATTTTCTCAAAACGGGGTCTACAAGTTAAACGATCTACACGTTAAAAGCCCAACATCTGTACCAGCCAAAATCACAAGTGAATATCTGTCTCTCCGTAATCTGTACCGTAAACAACCAAAATTCAAAAATTTCAGCCAAAAGCCATAAGCCGCAGCCGAAAAGAACAGGCCCATTGTCGGATGGGTACAGTGATTACCAAGAATACACAGGCTATACATAGAAAGGATCAGGCAGGATCCGGCTGACTATAAGCTTGCTACGCAAGATATTGGCTTACTATACGAATGCCCATCATATCTAATCATTCTATGGGCATGTTATTTTTAGTTGCGGCTTGTGGCTTTTGGGCTGTTTGTACGAGAGATTACAGAGTAACAGAAACTTACATGCGGATTTTGCCGATTTAAATGAAGTCAGTAAAGTATGTACTACAATTAACTAGTAGGCTTTATCTTAAAAGGTACTCCGTTTAAAAACTAGTTACTATAGAAAAGTCAAAAAATAGCTTTTAGAAGCTGAAAAGAAGAGAGCCTATATAACACAGACTTACGGTCCGTAACCAAGCGCACGGTTCGCCACCCACCCTCCGGGAAATCGCCATCCGCCGGCGCTGTTGTGCCGTTCTCGCATGTCCACCTCGCCTCGGCGTCCGTGCCTTGTGCTGTGCGCGCAACCAGGCTCTCACGCACGACTAGAATTTAGCCCCGCGCGCGGCGGGGTCGGTGCGCCCATGGACATGGGGGTGCGCAACGGCACGGCCGCCCGCACGGCATAGCCGTGCCATGGGACGTACTCCTACCGGGTAATGTCGCAAGCGCAGTCTCAGCCGGCGTTCGGTGTCGGTGACAGCGTCTGCGCGCGCACGGAAAAGAGAGGGCGCAGCCGCGGATGGAACGAGCCGAACGGCAACTAGCCCACAGATTGTACAAGGCCACTATTTGGGCTATTACCACTGGAGCGGGTTACCGGAATGGCTCAAAAAGCTTATAGTTCTCGTCGCATCGGATTGGCCCACAAAGAGGCAATTTTAGGTGTTTCACGCGAAGAAAGAGTATTCTGATTCGGCCCAATAGAACTAGAAGGAGATCTGGGAAAGTTCTCCTTTATCCATACGCGTATGTACCTCCGAAGAGTGTACGGTAGCGTTTCTAGCCCTTTTACACATGTTGTGTTTTGAAAACGGTATATATGCATGCTCATCATCCTATGTGGCGTTGCATTAGGCACGAACGATTTAGATCTCGATCCGGTACAGCGGACCTCATTGCCAAAACACGCTCATGTCATCTCCTGTTTCGATAAAAACTGGCATAATTATCTCCTCCCTTTATCACCTGATCTCTCTCCTCTCATCCAGATTTTGTTCCACGTAGGCCGAATCTATGGTTCACAGGTCGGTACAGCGGTAAAAGACCAGACCAATATGTCAGTGACTGACCATCCTCGATCAGGAGAGAGAGGAGGAGGGGAACCTAAACGCTGGCTTTGCGTGGGGCCCACCTGCGCGTCGATATTTTTTCTCGAGTATGGGAATAATTCCATCTCCAATCCAGACGGCAACACACCACAGAAGCACACACTAGAGCAGCAGCGGCAGACGGGGGTGGGGGCAGCAGTACTTGTGGGAGTGGGGGCATCGCATTGTCATCTCATCACCTCTCTCTCTCTCTCTCTATCTCCCCCCCTCAAGACTCTCGCTCGTCTCGTCTTCCCAGCCACCGTTACGACCACCCAGGACTTGCGAAGGGCAAAAGATCACCACACACCGCTTTCACTGTGTGCGCCTGTGGGGGTGGTGCCGTCGTGGTTGTCCCCCTAGCACTGCTACGCGCACGAACTGAACGATCCGCGAAGTCGCCGCCAACAACGGCTGACACGCAGGCCCCACTTGCAGTAATGATCTATCGGGCCTACATGGCAGTAACCGTTCGTGCCGATCTCGCTCGCGAGAAATAAAACCGGTTGGTACGCGGAGCGATTCCGGTGGTGCCCCGACCCAAGCGAAGCCCCTCTTGGAATCCAAAGCCATGACCTTTTTTTGCTACACAAGTTGGCCATGTTTACACTTGCACTTGCAAGCCTTTTCTAAAAAATTTCCCTGTCTTTTTTTAGTGCTCCAGAACCAGTAGCCAGCTCAAGCTCAGCTCCCCATGCATCAATGCATGCATGTAATTGCAAGGCAGTGCGGCAGTGGCGAGCCAAACCAGGGCATTGAGTGGCTAGAAATGCGGTGGCGGAGCAGCAGCAGGAGGAGGGGCAGGGGCAGCACAGGCAGGCACCAGGCAGAGGCAGATCTTGGGGCAGGGGGCGTGGGATGACGGTGGTGGTAGGGGGGGTGGCTTTTGCTTTTACTGATCCCAACCCAACCCGAGCGGCCGAGCCAAGGCAACCAGGCAACCGCTGGGTCCTGGGTGCAGTGCAGCGCAGCGCATGAGGGGGCGAGGAGGGGAGGCCCATGCGGTTGCCATGTTGGTTCACAGCTGCGCGCTTCTTGGCATGCAAAGGGCCTGTTATTTTTCTCTGAAACTAACGGTTTTTGACTTTTATTACAGGATCTAACTTTTAAATAAAGTATTTTTTCAAGACGGAATCTACAAATTAATTGTAGTACATGTTAAAAGCCTAACATCTGTATCAACAAAAATCGCAAGCGAGTATCTCTCTCCGTAATCCCTATTGTAAACAGTTAAACTTTAAATTTTTCAGTCAAAAACTATGAGCCGTAGCCGAAAATAACAGACCGAAAGGCTGTGGGCATCCCATCCCACTGCGGTCCGAACGCGACGCCTCCTCCCTCCCCGGGTGTGGTGGACCTCAGCTCGGCTTGACCTTGCGTGCAACCGAGCCCGTCCGGTCCGTCACGGGGAGCAACCGACCAAGAAGCGATTTTTCTTCTCTCTTTTCCCTAGGAAAAGGCCGGCCAGGACGTGCGCGCGCGCATGCAAGCATCGGTGCCCCCATTTGCCGTGTAATCTCCACACTCTGTAAACCTAAATCGTGTTCACGCAGCAGCTGGGAAGAAAGTGACATGAGAGAGAAAGGGAGAGAAGGAAACAAAGGATGGAAGATGCCGAACACGCATATAAGGCGTGCAAAGTGAGTTTACGGAACAGTTGCGGTTTTGGATGGGCTATGGGACAGCTCCACTGATCGCTCCCCTTTTCTTTCAGGGATGCTGACCCGCTGGGTGGTGAGTGGAGAGGACTTTCTGGGATTGCATATGATGTTGGTTCCTAAGTATACAGCTATTATTTAGCGAGATACCATAGCTGTAGATCCACAAATTGGGGGTGACCAAGCATCATCTTAACTTCTTGAAAGCATTAAGTTCCAAAAGAGAGAAAGAGCCCTTAAACCATTACTACTAGTAGTAGTAGGATGCATGTCTCGTCCGTTGTCATTCCCTTGAATTATGGGCATGTTCTTTTCGATAGCCAGTGGCTTTTGACTTTTGCTATAATACCTAACTTTCAAATATGGTATTTTCTCAAGATGAGATTTACAAGTTAATTGTAATACACGTTAAAAGCCTAACATCTGTATTAACCAAAATCGCAAGCGAGTATCCCTCTCTGTAATCTCTGTCGTAAATAGCTAAAATTCAAAAATTTCAGCCAAAAGTCATAAACCGTAGCCGCGCCAAACAGGCCCTATATTCATCACAGTTTTCAGATGGGACCTTTCTGAATACACAAAGAACAGGGTACTCGAGAAAGGGCTAAACGAAAATTCTAGCCGGCTACTCGAGCTGACGTTGATTACATACCGAGGTAAACACTGTTGGCCATAGACTAGAAGCATTTGTTATCGTGACGTACTCGTCTATGATGGGATTCCTCGGAAAGCTCGAATTATTATTATTATTATTATTATTTTAAATACTCCTAATAATAAGAAGGGACCGAGATGCCACCGGGAGTGCCGCGGCCGTGCTGCGGCAATAGGAGAATTTTGACTCCTGGAGAGCTAGCCGACTCTTCACTACTCCTAGACAAGGCTAAGGAGAAGGAAGAGGGAGCAATGGAGAACTGGGGAGGTAGATCGATAGGGATGCTCCTACGTCCTAGACGGGAGGGAGGGAGGGAGGGAGGGTGGGGGATGAATTATGGACGAATCATACCCCAAACAAACCCGGAAGGGTTCCGGCGACGAGGCGAGGCCACGTCCCCCCCCCGCGCTCCCCCCGGCCGGCGCGTGTCGCCCGTTTTGGCGTACGGCCGGGGGAGGCAATTCCCTCCGATTTTCCGAAAATTACGTATAGGTCCTTTTTTCTCGCGAAAAGGTCCCTGGATTTTTTCGAAAAAGTCCCTGCAAGTTTTTTTCCTAAAAAAATTTTTGATTGCGCCCCGCGGGTTTCCAGAATTACGTATAGGTCCTTATTTACTTACGTACAGGTCCTTACAGATCCTCGGTTTTTTACGAAAAAAACCTTCGGTTTTTCCTAAATTACGCATGTGTCCTCGATTTTTTTATTAAACCCCTGTAAATTGTCGTCTCTTTTACTTCGATCCACACGGTGGCTGGCGTGGCGTGGCGCCACGCCTACGTGGCTAGTGATTTAAGAGGAGGCGCTCTAAAGTCGGGGAGCGAGGGAGCCTCGATCGGGGGTCGGGGGGCCATAAATCGCAAGCTTTTTCTCAAGACTTGTGGGCGTTGGCGATTGCGAGTGCCCGGTGGGGCCTCGTGGTGCGAGTGGCGATATTTTTTAAAACGGGCCCCTTGATCCTTTGCGCTTCCGAACATTGTGCGTTGTTTTTTTGCGTATCGTGGCTTCCTCCTAGTTTCTGATTTTTTTTTCTCGAGAAAGATCCCGATTTGTTGGTTGAGACGTATGAATAATATATTTGTACCATACTTACGTGATTATGTATCGATCGTATTAGTAGTTATACGTAAGTTTTTTTAGAAATAACAGACTCCCTACGAAGAGCAAGAAATCACAGGTCCCAGTGAGTCGGGCACATGGCTACGGTCTTACAGAAAGTTGCTGCGGACAAGGACGGGCTTCTTGTTTACTTATGTACAAAAATACATGGCGCACGCACGTGAAATAACTCGAAAGAATAAATTATTTACTCATCACCTTTGTACGCAATAGAGCGTAGTTGAATGCCCAGCTGAAAAGATTTATCTTATAAGTGCACAAAGTTATCTAGCAGTTAACACACGGCGTTCGCAATAAGCTCCTCGCAACACCGCCGAAAGCTTCTTGAATTCCCATTCTTTTTTTTTATCTCCGCCTAGAAAACCAAACTGGACACTCTGTGCACCGCACACGTGCATGGACACGCTGCACAGGCACGTACGCACGCATGCACGCACGCGCGAGTGCCCACTACAGGAGGAGATCCCGCGGCCAGGTCCCGGGCCAGCACGCCACGCGCGGGCACAGAAGCAAGTAGCACAAGCCTGCGCCGCGCCTACAGTACTGTTCCTTTTTCAAGTCTTCCGTCTTGCTGACTGTGAAAACTGTTTGGATGGCAAATAGAAGGGGTGCTCAGAATGGTTTTTTTAATGGGTCTATGGCTGAAAAGTTTTGTAGCTAGTTAAAATTGCACTGTAACTGATAGTGCATTATTTGGTTAATTAAATTTTAAAAATTTTTAAAACAAGAAAACAAGTTAGCCCATTACGAATAGTACAAACGAATACAAAAAAGAAAGAACCGACAAAAAGCTTATAAACTAAAAAATCAGAAAAAAAAAGACGAAATTGTTGAATTGTGAAAAATAAACCAAAAGTCTAAATCGTTTTGAACGGGAACAGAGAGAGAGTTTGAGTTAGCACTGGTCGGCACACCTACACGTACGCGCGCGCGCGCGCGTATCAGCCGCGCATAATTGCGCCTCCTCCTAAACACGCTCGCAGTCGCAGGGGCGTATTACTGCACGCGGGGCCCCGCCGGCTCAGGCCCGGCCGCACGGTGGTCGTCGGCAGAGGGCGATGGACGCGGACAGGGAGAACCCCAGCTTTTGGCGCAGCGCGTGGGGCCGAGGGACCCGCGCGCTGCTCCCCCGAGCGCTGTTCCGCGTGGAAAAGCCAAAGCCGGTGGTGTTCTTCTGGCGGTGGCGCGCGCCACGGCCACGGTGCCTGGACGCCGTCCACGGCCTCCACCTGATGGACCGAACGACGACCGGACCGCTCCGAGGTGTGTTCTGGTTCTTTGGTGGCCGGCACCAGATTTTTGCTTGCTCGAATCATGTCTCAGATTAGTGGTTCGTAATCGTATGGACGATGCCCTGTTTGCTTGGCGTACGTACCATGTTTAGAGTTGCGGAGCAAGTCGTAGTCAACAAACGAAAAGAAGACCCGAGTCATTTGAGGTTCCTAACATGGTGCGGCAGGGATATCAGTGAGTACTCCACCGACCAAGTGGTATACTTAACATGTGTTTACCGAGTATATTCACGAAACAAATCTGCATTTCGCAGGCGTCCAAGAGTGAGCGTGTGACGTTCTGCACATATATTGTGCTAGTTATTTAACATTGCTACAGCTAAATTAGTTATAACTTACGAACAAGATTATACAACCAAACATATTTTATGGGGGGACATGTTGCGTCAACCAAACAAATCGTGATATGCAGATACCAGGTTGGTTTTTCAACCCCACGTACGTACCTCGTCGTTTGGTCTACGCGACAGGGATCATGGACGCACCGTGTAAAGGGAACAAGCAAACACGCTGCTAGTAGGTGCTGGATGTGTGCTGGTGAGTGGTCGTGAAGTCACGAGGAGGTTACATGCTCCGCGTCTTAGGATATTTGCTGTACTTGTGCAATAAAATATCAGGTGCGCAACACTGTTATTGTAGGCTAACAATTTTGGTTCGTCACCATGTACAGTAGTTCTCTGTGACCGTTTAGCTTTGGTCTTGAGGAAAACCTTGCTAACTCGCCCAACTGCTCCATATGAAGTGTGGAGTAAAAATTACCAGACGATTCGCTGTGCCTTTGCACTTTCTAGGTGTATCTTCAACAGGCCAAGCACAAGATCTACCCTAATAAACCAAGGTAAAAAAATTGAAAAGTATCATGCTCTCTACTACGTACGGAGTGGAGTACTCAACTGTCCAGCTCATTAATTTGATACTCCTATGCACGGTCAAAAGCTCTGTACGGATGGCACGGCCACCTCTTATTTGGGAGAGCTCACATGATAATCTTTTTCCCTATCTTTCCTTTGTGAACATTAAAATTAAGGTGTCACTTAGTTAGGTGAAAATAAATTAGTTTATAGTTAAAATTATATTATATTTTATTAAAACTATATTGTAGCTAATGTTAGCATATTTGGCGTCGCTAAATTTAAAAATTAAAAAATAAGTTAGCCCATTATTGATAATCCAAACGAATACGAAAAAAAGAATCTGCAAAAAACTCAAAAAGAAGCTAAAAAGATAGAAAAACGAAGTTTAGAAATAGTGAAAAATAAACTAGAATAAATGAGCCTAAAAGTGTGCATCGACTTTTACCCCATATGGAGCTAGCTTGGATGTAAATCATGAGCCTCATCTGTCATAAACCTTTTAGGGCACATTTCCTTTAAAAAACTAGAAAGTCACACCCCCAAGATCCTCGTAATTAAACAAGATATTTGAAGATGTTAGATGCTGCAACTATAGTGAAACTTGCATCAATATATTGACATCAATATACAGAGCTAGAGATGTTGACAGCTTTAGTCAAGCATATTATAATTGCGTAGAAGCAATTCCATTGTTACTATTGATATAGCGACCCAGTAGCCTTGTACAGTTCTGGAGACAAGGAATTTATCATCAAGAGGTAAATTCAATCTCAGAGTACTATATATTCAACATGAGTGTACATTGTACAGTCAGTAAATTATTGGGATGTTACTTTATTAATGGTCGTGCTAGGGGTTGGACAAAAAGCATGGACGAGATAAATAACCATCGATCACTTAACGAAATCAAGGGAGCAATTGCATGCAACGTTGTAACGCTGTAGTACGAGTAACTTTTCACCGCAGTGGAGTAAGAGGGGCGGTGGTTTTTTGAGGGCGCACGTAAGTAGCGGTAGTTTTCACAGGAGCAGTTAAAAGGCCTCCTCTGGTACGTCAATTCGTGTACGAGTCAAATGTGCTTCCCATGGCCGTGTCACTTTTTTTTAATCGACAAAAGGAGAGGACGCGTGCAGCGCAGTGAAGGGAGAGAAAACAATTAAAATATTTTTTGCCATGCTTGGTTGGTCACGTCACAGTACGATCGGCATGTCGCACACTAAATTGATGTGACAAGATTGTTCCGTACCCCATTTTTCTTTCTTTAATGCGTTGTGCTGTCACGTACTACTAGGTGGTTTATTGTTACATCAGAGTTAGGTCAGCTTAATTTAATTTGAACTTTTCACTTAATTTTTATTATTTATAAATTTTACTTTTTTATTTTTTGTTTTTAACTTTTTTTTACCGGTTCTTTTCGTATTTATTTATACTATCTGTGATAGACTAGCTTATTTTATTTTTAATTTTTTTTTAAATTTAGTTACACTAAATAAGTCATTATTAGCTATAATGTAATTTTTAACTAGTTATATTATAATTTTAACTATAAACTAACTTATTTTAATTCAACTGAACGGCACCTTATGCGAGGAAAATAGCCGGAGCCGTGGTGTGAAGATTCAAAACGGGCGCTCGTTCATGGCAAGTGTGGTTGCGGCGGGTGACATGATTAATGAGGAGACATGGCAACAGTAAGCCCTACATGTGATGGTTGTAAGAGCGATAAGGATCACGATTGCTGCCAAATCAAGTAATCTAACTAAGCAACACGATTAACTCTACGTGAGGAAGATGCCATCAAACTAGACTCTTTGAGAGTGCAATAGGCATTGTTACTTCAGTTTGGAATGTATACGGCCGATACTATGATAGGCTAGAACACGAAAAGTAAGGTTCGATCGAGATAACTGTTCGCTACAAAATAGGACGAGCGCTTTAGGCTCCGCTCGGTTAGGCTAAAAAGCTGTGGTTTATGGCTGAAATTACACTGCAGCGGCTGAAATTTCACTGTAACTGAAGATGACTTATTTGGTGCAATTAAATCTAAAAAATTTAACAATAGAAAAAGCATGCTAACTCAACACGGACAATGCAAACAAATACGGGAAAAAAGAATCGGTAAAAAAGCTCAAAAAAACAAAAGTTCAGAAAAAGACGAAATTCTATGAATAGTAAAAAAGCCAGAAGCTGAAACTGAAATAAGCGAGGCCTTACTCCTACTTCAGCAACAAGAGTCTTGTTAGGCAATCCATACGCATTATAGCTAGCGTGTGCCGAGAAAGTACCACAGCATACCATTCGGTGCCACTCCTAACTACTTTTGTTTCTCATTTTTAAAACATAATAGCTATTTAATTTTGATTGTTTTTGCTTTTTACTTTTTTAAGCTTTTTTCTTCCCTCTTATTCCTTCTTTTATATTTTTTCCTGTGATGATATAAATTTTTTTAATTTTTATTTAAAATTTAATTACTTAGAAAAACACTAACAGTTGCTACAATATTTTTCCAGCTACTACAATACCAAAAAAAGCTAAGAATTCATAAGCCCGCGACTGTTTGGAGCATCCCACAGAAATATTCCTAGTACCTCCTTCGAGCTCATTCGAGATGTGGACCGAATACCATAGTTTTGCACTAAAATGTCATGTAGGGCTTAGAATGCTAGCGTTCCCATTCTAGACATCTACCTACAAAACTATGGGGTCCCACAGCTACTACTCTACACACTGGATCCCAGACATTTCCGAAATGGACCTAGGCCTCTTGGAGGAGCTTGTCTCATCGTCACCCCCATAAGCGAAATAGGGCATATGCGACTTGCACCTCTAACATAGTCGAGGCGAAGGCTGCATTGTTGACATTGCGTTCAGCCTCAGTTTCCTCGCTTTCATAAGGTGACGTCATATGCAAAATGGAAACATGAATACTACGTCGTATCCACTGCCAACATACACAACAGAGACAATAAAAAACACAAATTTGCTTAAGGAAATCTGAAGCACGAAGCATGCCACAGTATTCAACCAGTCACGTACACACATGAACATAGGCGAAGCAAATTAAACACTTTGGCAATTTGCAGAACAAATCCGTATTTTCAACAATTAAACAAAACGATGAAATAGCAGTTCAGGAAACTAAAATGAAGTTTCACAATAATTGAACACATGATGAAATGCAGTTTATGAAACTAAAACAACGATAGATAGCATGACAAGCATAGGAACAATAAGCACCAGTCTCTCATCCCCTTCTTTCGGTCCTCCCAGCTTCTCCCGAGCTAAGCAAGACGTTCATCGACAGTCCATAGGTTCTCAAACATGTCCCCATACTTCTTATGCATGAATAGAACGTGTGGCGTAGTATTACTCTTTGAACCCCTCTGTGGTACCGCTTTCTTTCTTTAGCGGGTCGGTTGCGTGGGATGTTACCGACACAGTGGAAGTACAGCTGAGGCGGGATTGCTTCTACAGGTCGACGAACTGCTCAAACTAGACATCTCGGTGTGACTTTGCTCACTCAACATCAGGAGAGACAGCGACGGACCTTCTCATGGGTTACTTCCCCATGTAGTTACTATGGATGGTTTAGAGCTACCACCGGGATGGTTGAACTCTAGCTCATAATCATCTTGTTGGTCCAGGTCATTGTTCGGCTCACCCCTAGGCACAAATGTACGCTCGTTCGTGTAGTGTGAGCCTTCGAACATGATTTCCAACAGGTCCTCATACGGGGGTAGTGTCTTCTTGAACTTCATAACGTCACCTAGGCTCTACAACCATATGTATCAACTGGGTGTCAAAAAATTTCTCAACAAAGAGGCAACTTTGGCAAAGAAATGGTTTCCAAGGAACACAACGGAATACCTTCACTTGCTGTTGCCACCAATCGTCATCCGCGTCAATGCTTTTCGGTGGTCGAATTGATTCCCAGACCAGTAGCTCGCAACTTCAGTCTTCCAATCAGCGAGATCCCTTTTCAATGCGTCCTATTTGTTATTCATTTGTTTGCGAGTGTACTGACGATCCATGCACTCGTTGAACTTGCTGATGAGGTTGCGGTACCCTTTTGCATTTAGACAACCCTAAGGCCGATTGTCTGCTTCCACCTCCTTAATACAAATGGCAATAAAAACCCATGTCGTAGTCTCATCCCAATTTGCAACGTTGGAGTGCGAGCTAGCCATCTATGCGCATGTGGTGGACATGAAGAATTGCCATGTGTAGGCACAAAGTAATAAGAATCCAATAAATTTACGGGTTCATCCATAAGAAAAGGTCGCAAATCGATCACAACAAACAACCAAATCGAGGTGCAAATGGGGGGTGTTGCATGTGCAACTTTGCGAATGAATGAGAGGTTGGGAGGTGATGCGAGGTTGAATCTTACGTGATGGTGGATGTTGCGAAAGACGGGAAGCGGAGACAGACAGGGACGTGTCGACACGATCCTGAACTTGGCAAGTCCGGTGATGGTGCGGTAGGCATGGACCAAAGATGTAGATTGATGCGACTAGGCGAGTTTGGATCCGCTGTGGCGTCCGACGGGTCAGAAGGACTTGATCGGAGAAGGAGAGGGATGCGGCGCCAGGTGGTGGAGAAGACAACCAACCAAGAACGCGGCATGCGCAAATCCAAGAGGAGGTGACACCGCATGGCACAGAGAATGTGGCCAGGGAAGGTGCGGAGGACACAGATGGAGATTGAGGAAGAAGCGTGGTGTCGACATTGAAGGTGACCAATGTTGAGGGCCTAGTCCAGGTCTGAGGGCGAGGACGGCGACGGACAGATGACTGGTGCAGAAGGGAGTACGCATGAGTAGAGAGCGAGAAGCATACACCTGACCCGACCTTATCCACAAACAGCTTGTTAAAGCTACTTTGCCAAGCTATCCCATTCAAATCGACTTCGAACTTATGACGGCTGAAGTCAGAAGGTCCAACCGATTTGAACATGCCTTCGTCTCTACCACCACAAGTCACGTACACGAAGAAGATAATCACTCCCGATAGAATCTATTTGGGTACACAATTTTGTTTCATCCGAGACCAAAAAAATCAAGTCAAAATTTAGTACTCGTAGACTACTAGCAGTAGAAGTTCTTAAATCGATTCAAATCAAAAATTAAAAGAGGAAGGATCTAGAGGACAAAACTGGACAAACACATCTAAGCTAGCTGTAATAGATCACAAACCATCTCAGGGTACAACAGAGATAGTAGCAGGGTACCCCACCATGCAGGAACAACAGTCTAGGTCGCCTATCCCATGGTGGTACATGGATCTCCTCTCCAGGAGGAGTACAGTCTACGTTGGATAGGATTTTAGGTGTCACTTAGATATTATCACTATTTAACGAATAATTTTATAGATAATTTACCACTATGTATATTATTATATAGAAACTTATTAATTATACAAGACTAATGTAGATAAATATATAAATAATCTATTATATAAATTGTCTTTTAAGCCTATCTATTTAGATGTATTACGTATATAATAATATACCTGCCCTTACGGCCCTACACCTCCCGACAGCCGCTTACATGAGCCCATAAGATACGGCTTTTTTTAAAAAACCCGCTTTCCAACTTTTTTTCTCCTCTCTCTATCGCTGCTTCTTTCTCTCTCCTCCGCTTTATTCAAAACTCTTCGCAGGACGCAGCAGCCACCCCACCCCACCCCACTGTGGCGAACTCACACTACTGCGCCCCAGCGCACACGCCAACACACACACACACACACACTCCCGTCTCGCTTGCCCCAAAACCTAGTCGGTTCCAGCTCTCTCCTCTCCCCCACTCCAACCCCACCCCCACCCTTCTCCCCACCATGGCGATCTCCGAGCTCGGGTGAGCTAATGAGGTAGGTACCCCTATTGGTGCTTGTCCGCGCGGTTTCCTCGCGCGTGGCATCTGATGCTGTGGGCTTGTTGCAGAATGCGGCCAATTTGAGGGGGATGGGGTTTCGGGTGGATTTGTGAGGGAATAGGTTAGGTTTTGGTTCCGGTCCTGAGAGATGAGCTCGTCGTCGGCGGCCAGCATCGGGCAGCCGCCGCCGCTGTCGCCCGCTGCGCCGCCGGAGGAAGGTGGGTGGATATGTTTGTTTGCTCTATGCTTACTTTGTTTTGGTGTGGTAAATTGATTTGATGCTTACTGGTTCGTGCGCGGGTGTGCAGAGAAGAAGTGCCTCAACTCGGAGCTGTGGCACGCGTGCGCCGGCCCGCTCGTGTGCCTCCCCACCGTCGGCACGCGCGTCGTCTACTTCCCGCAAGGCCACAGCGAGCAGGTGAGCTCAGCTATCTCGCTCGGTGTTAGGTTTAACCCTTGCGTGCGTGAGTGCAAGGTGTTGGCTGTTTTGCCTGCGTGGGTTTGCTTTGCTCGTTCGCTTGTTTCTGATGCGTGTTGGCCGCGTGAAGGTGGCAGCGTCGACGAACAAGGAGGTGGAGGGTCACATCCCCAACTACCCCAACCTGCCGCCGCAGCTGATCTGCCAGCTCCACGATGTCACAATGCATGTACGAGATCTCCAGCCCTAATTTCTCAGATGCGGCGATCCGGCCGTCAGGTCTATTTCGATGGCTGCGGGTGCTCTGTTGGGCTAACAATATATTTTTGCAGGCGGATGTGGAGACAGATGAAGTGTACGCGCAGATGACACTGCAGCCGCTGAACCCAGTAAGGCCCCGGGGGGTTGATTAGCAGTGCTGAGCTTCTAATGGTTGGATGGTGTGAATTTTATGGAGTTTTGATGGTTTCGGTTGTGTTGATTTGTGCAGCAAGAGCAGAACGATGCGTACCTGCCCGCGGAGATGGGGATCATGAGCAAGCAGCCTACTAATTACTTCTGCAAGACACTGACAGCGAGCGACACCAGCACGCATGGCGGGTTCTCTGTGCCTCGCCGTGCCGCTGAGCGCGTCTTCCCCCCTCTGGTGTGATGAGTGTGTAATTTGGGGCAGTGTTCCTTTTCTTTAGCTTCATGCATTGTTGGGTTTGTTGTTGCCAATAACAGGTGGTATAGTGTGGTTTGTAGGATTTCACACAGCAGCCTCCATGCCAGGAGCTAATTGCACGGGATATTCATGACGTGGAGTGGAAGTTCAGACACATCTTCCGAGGCAAGTTTCAGAAAATCTCTAGGGCTCAAGTCTTCAATTATTGATCATGGGTGAATTCTGCTGGTCTCAACATAAGTTTCTTAACCAGTTTGGCCTCTTTGCTATGGGATCAGTTCAACTTTATTATCTTAGTCTGATTGATCAATTCCTGTACTCCAAACGTTTTTCAAGTGTGCTGCGATTTAAGCATCTTTTAAAGGGAAAAAACACCCAGTGCAACTTAGTAGAATTAAGGGCATGCAAGATGAAATTCTGGGAAACATTAATTTGGCTAGTACATTGAAACTTTTGGGATTTTAATACATCAGGATGGTGCGGTACTGGATTAAATATAAGTTACAATTGACAGGACTATTTCGTCATATGTTTCTGAAATGTTCATGCGAGTCTGGTGCTAACAAAAAATTGCACATGGAGCTCTCACTGTACTGCTGTGCACTCTTTCTAGCCAGTACAAATGTACGATGTAGGGTGTTTTCTTATGTCTTGAAGGCTCGTTCTTCCCACGGAATTTAACTTATTTATTGTGGATTCTTCAGTGCAGACTGCAGAATATGCTACATCTTGTATGACCATAACTAGTAAAGGTTGTCTTAACACAAATGTCAATAACACCCATGCTTGAGGATCCATGTACTATACTGATTATGAAGTAGGGTCAGCCAACACTAAAAGAGTTGCTTAATACCATTATTTTTTAACATCACATATTGCTATGTTTGTACTAATATAATTGTTTTCACAGGCCAACCCAAACGACACCTGCTAACTACCGGCTGGAGTGTGTTTGTCAGTGCTAAGAGACTTATTGCTGGAGATTCTGTGCTTTTTATATGGTTTGCTTCGTTGCTTCATTCCTGTGCTTGTGAAAATTTGTACTTGGATTATTGAGTAGCCAGGACTTACTGTTCATTCTCTGATTTAGGAATGAGAAAAACCAGCTTTTGCTGGGAATCAGGCGTGCCAGCCGGCCACAGACTGTGATGCCTTCCTCTGTTCTTTCAAGTGACAGCATGCACATAGGGCTCCTAGCAGCAGCGGCTCATGCTGCTGCCACAAACAGCCGCTTCACAATTTTCTTTAATCCCAGGTAACTTGGACTGTTTGATTAATATATGGCAATGTTGTGTTTTCGCACTATGTTCAACTTTTACAGGAGTGTTTGTAGGGCAAGTCCATCAGAATTCGTCATACCACTTTCAAAATACATCAAGTCTGTTTTTCACACCCGGATATCGGTTGGAATGCGGTTCAGAATGTTGTTTGAGACTGAGGAATCCAGTGTTCGCAGGTGAAGTAGCCAAATGCCAAAATTCAGTCCTGGTTCTAGACTAAAATCTCTGTTCATGATAAGATCATCTTTGATTAATTATGTGTGTTTTTATCTTTGGTGTTCTTTGGTTAGCATCAGAAAAGTTTTGTAGATATTTGCAGGTTGTATACCAGTGATTAAAGTTACCATTCCCTTTTTTATATGCTTTCATACTTTATGGGGTCATGTGTCTGATAATTAACGAAATGCAGGTACATGGGGACGATAACTGAAGTAAGTGATGCGGACCCAGTTCGTTGGCCTAGTTCCTATTGGAGATCCGTGAAGGTAAGATTTATTATTATTATTTACTTGCTCTGAAGGGCTGCCTGCTTGATTCCCTCAAGCCACATTTTATGCTTGCATTTTTCTCTTCGATAATAAGAATTAGGTGTTGTCTCTGATAATTCGTTTGATATTTTTTGTTGTCATTTTCTTATGATATGCTCTTCTGGTTTTCACCATAGTAATTATGCAGCTGTTATATCTTCAGATATTATGGTAATTATGATCTTTTCTGGTGAAGAACTAAATTTGTCGCGTGCAACAATTCTTGTGTTTAATATTGTACTAATTGCTGTAAAAAGTTGCTTACCAGTTTGTCTTTTCTCTACTTCACTGATTGGATATTTGATATTTCGAGGATTCACTAACTAGTGTTGTTGATACTATAACTGCAGGTTGGTTGGGATGAATCGACCGCAGGGGAAAGGCCACCTAGAGTTTCCTTATGGGAAATCGAACCATTGACAACCTTTCCTATGTATCCATCTCTGTACCCACTGAGAGTTAAGCATCCGTGGTATCCTGGAGTTGCTGCCCTTCATGGTACAATTTAGATATTCATTGTTGTTACCTTACAGCTAGTTTTGCTATGCGTGTGGCACCTATGATCTGTTCCTGCATGTGTGCAGTGCTTTTATTGGTTGCATTCAAATCATTGTACCTAAACAACAGATAACATAAATCTGATGAAAATAACCTGGGGTTGAGATTGTTGTCATTAACCTTTGTTCTAATTGGTTTTTGTGAAGTACAAGTTGAAATTATTTATCTGTAACACTGGAGCTCCACCTGGTGTCAGAGCCTGTTGGGTCCTCTACTAGGCTACTGATTAGTTCCAACAATTGATTCATGAAACTTGATATAATGTAGGCATAAGGTAAAGAAGCAGAATATGCAACAGCTTAAGTGTCTCATTTTCCCTATTTTGTAGCGATGGAAACTACAGGTAAAATTATGGTACAAATGAAATCAGGATTTCCTCTATGCACAGGTTCCACCCTTTAAGCACCAAGGTGGATTCGCTGAGGCTCTTTATAATAACTGTAACATGCTATACAGCTTGTCATGCATTTTAATCTTTTTTGTGCATGTTCTTATCATGAGAAATTACACACTAATCTGCTTAACATTGTTGTATTTGTAGCTTCTGTTATTCACATTTATGTTCTTTTACTAAATGTTGTACTGCACTTAAGATGACAGCAATGCTTTAATGTGGCTGAGAGGAGTTGCTGGTGATGGAGGTTTTCAGTCTTTGAACTTTCAGTCACCTGGTATTGGCTTCTGGGGACAACAGAGGCTCCATCCATCCTTACTGAGTACTGACCATGATCAATACCAAGCAGTAGTTGCTGCTGCTGCTGCTGCCTCCCAATCAGGTGGTTACCTGAAGCAGCAATTCCTACACCTTCAGCAACCCATTCAGTCGCCTCAAGAACACTGCAACCTCAACCCGTTGTTGCAGCAACAAATCCTGCATCAAGCAAGCCAACAGCAAATGGTTAGTCCTGAGACCCAAAATATTCAAACAATACTGAACCCAAGTGCTATCCAGCAGCAACTTCAACAAATCCAGCAAATGCAACAGGCTCATAATGATCAGAAGCAGAAGATTCAGCCAGATCAAACTTATCAAGTTCCTAGTAGTGGGGTTCTCCCAAGTCCAACATCACTACCAAGCCACTTGCGTGAAAAATTTGGCTTCTCTGATCCTAATGTGAATTCTTCAAGCTTCATCACTTCTAGTAGTAGTGACAACATGCTGGAATCAAGCTTCCTTCAGGGAAGTTCAAAAGCTGTGGACTTGTCTAGGTTCAATCAACCTGCAGTTAGTGAGCAGCAGCAGCAGCAGCAACAACAACAGGCATGGAAGCAGAAGTTTATGGGTTCACAATCAATGTCTTTTGGGGGCTCGGTTTTGCTTAACACACCCACAAGCAAAGATGGTTCTGCTGAAAACAAAATTGGTCGTGATGTGCAAAACCAGTCCCTTTTTAGTCCTCAAGTTGATTCTTCCTCCCTACTGTACAACATGGTACCTAATCTGACTTCAAATGTTGCGGATAATAACATATCAACGATCCCTTCTGGGTCAACTTATCTGCAAAATCCAATGTATGGTTGCTTGGACGACTCTTCTGGTTTATTGCAAAATACAGGAGAGAATGATCCAACAACCAGAACTTTTGTGAAGGTGAGTGTAATATATTGCGTCTTCACTCTTCATTAGATCAAATATGTCCTTTCTAATGGAACCATTAAACAAAATGTAGGTTTACAAGTCAGGATCAGTGGGGAGGTCGTTGGACATCACCCGGTTCTCTAATTATGCTGAACTTCGAGAAGAACTGGGTCAGATGTTCGGCATTAAGGGTCAATTGGAAGACCCTGATAGATCAGGCTGGCAGCTTGTATTCGTCGACAGGGAGAACGATGTGCTTCTCCTTGGAGATGACCCTTGGGAGTAAGACACCATCACAAGAATTCTGATTTCCTTTACATGTACTACATATATTCTGCGTTATAAATTCAAGTTTCATCTTAAACCTTGTTTTGATGTGTAGTAAAATTTTACACCGCATAGTTTAGGAGATGATGCATGCTTTGGTTGCAACAATGGATTTAAAATTTTGCTAGACCTGATATACTTTTTGTATGTGCATTTGATGCTACTGTATATAATATGGTAAAATTTTGCTAGACCTAGTTCTAAGCATAGTGCAAATGGTACCACCTTAAAATTGAATTTGACCACAAAATTGGCTGATGGACATGTTGAATTATGCAAAGCTACGATAGACATTGTAATTTCATTTTCAATCTATTGCATCTTTCAAATACTAGATGTGTCTAACTTGGAGAAAATTTGGTATAGTGCCAACATAGGTGTGCTATGAAATGGTTTCTTTCGCTAATCTAAGTTTCCTGGCTACCACTTCATAGCTTATCGAGTCAAGTACTAGGGTAAATGGATATGCCTTCTGCATTAACTAGCAAACTCAGAATGTGCAGATTGCTCAATGCCTCATGGGTATGCTTAAAAGGGCGTTTGTTGTTTTAAGATGGCTAAGTTCAGAATTCCTTGTGCTCTTTATTCTGGCACTCATACTATACGTAAACAAATCTGAGTCCAGTGTTCTTTACTTTTGATGTTTGATCTTGTATTTTTCTTGATGTAAGTTGTGATGGTCTAGTTCATCCTCAGTTACTATCTGTGCATGAGTGTACATTGGTAAATATGGATCCTCCTGAAACTGGGCTTCCTCAATTAATGTAGGTCATTTGTGAATAGTGTATGGTACATCAAGATACTTTCACCTGAGGATGTGCATAAGATGGGCAAGCAAGGAAATGATCCGCGGTACCTTTCCTAAAGTGAAAGAACATGGTGCTGTTTCTGGTAATTGTGATTTGTCATTACTATCATTAGTACTGTAATTTTTTGCTCATAAGATTCTTCTGACTGGTCTAATGCTTTTGTCAGATTTATGTTTTGTAAGGCTATGACACAATTGTCATATCGTATATCTGGTCTGGAACCACCTTTTGTGTAGCAAACAGAACATGGAAGCTATAAAAAAACGAATTAAATGAGGAATTCATGATATTAAACCTATAATAAAGATCCTGGTTGAAGTATAGATCACTGCACTATGACTTCCCCATTAGTGCAGATAGTAAGGATAAGTGTTTGCTCTCAGACTTATAATCCTTAAGAGTTGCGGTTAAAATTTGTCTTCAATGAACAATGCAGATAAAGCCATGATGAAGTGTAGTATCTAAATTCTTGCTGGGTTTTCCAAATTTGTCAAGCCGATGGCTTGTGGTCGCTAGACAGATAATAAAGCACAATATCCAGGAATAATGGCTGGCAAGGAGAAGCAAACTAAAGGAGATATCTCCTCGTTCAACCAAAATAATGGCATCATGCACATGCTTAAAAAAGAGAACCTGATGTACTATCAGTATATTTTTTCTGAACAATCCACTATCATTGAGTAAATTCAGATGAGTGCTGACATATGTGTGAGAACTAGCCTTTAGATAAATAGATCACATGTATTTCATACCCCAAGTAAAATGTTGAATGGTTTTGTGGAGACAAATCTTGTCATGCATTTGACTGTTGTATTCAAATGTCTGTTGATCTATTTTTTTATTTGCTCAGCACAGCACTCAGCACCTCCTGTCAAAAGTTGCTGAATTCTTGTCTTACCAACTACCAAATTTGAATTAGAGGCATTCTCGAAAACAAATTGAATTGAAGACCTTTTTCATTTAATCAGCTGTATGATATTCATATCTATGGTACTTATCCTCTTAACATCTTGACCTGGGTTACATTCACAGGCTCCTGTGAGGATTCTACAGCACATGGTAGCACTCTTGCTCTCGACCGCACACGTCTCCAGAACTCTCATGTTCGAACCTATCTCGTGCATGTACACTGGGCACGTCTGGAGAACTCCCTGTTACCTGTATTCGGTGCAGGCCGCCGATGTCATGAACTGATATTTTCTAGGTTCCACTTAGGAATCAGTATCGGTTTAACTCTTATCCTAGATGGTTTGTAACTCGCACAGCAGTCGTTCTCATGTTGCATCAAGTCTTCAAGACAATATGCTTAGTTGATACTGTATCGTAATTTTCCTTTGTATTTGAAATTCCCCTACATGCTTTCGACGAAGAACTGCAATAATTTAAATGCACGTGGATTTGTTTTAGTACGTATTCTTGTTCTGTGGCTGGTGGTATTCTGGATTTTACTGATGTCTAGTTCAGAAGGCATATTCAGGTGGAGCCGTGTATCTGAAGCTTTTCCTGAATGGTTCCCGAGTATGCTATGTGTGTTAATTAGCGCCTGCGATGGGAATCGCATGATGATGCTGATTCGTTGCCGAAGAATGTGTGCGCATTATACACTTGAATGTAAGGTAGTGTTTGGTTCAGGGGATATTCCGGGATGGGAGGGGGCCAACCCTTTTTTTGTAGTGTTTGGTTGTAAGATTTGGTGGGGTGGGTTGGACCCAAAAGAAAAGATTCTCCTGAAAAGTGGGTTGGAACGATCCGCCCAAAACGAGCGAACCGCGCCAACCCACTTCTCCTGCGCGCGCGCCTACGCCCCCTTCGCCGTCTTCCTCGCCGCCCGCGCCCCCTTCCCATCTCCCTCGCCGCCCGCGCCCCCTTCCCCATCTCCCCCGCCGCCCGCGCCCCCTTCCCCATCTCCCCCGCCGCCCGCGCATCCCCCCCCCGGCCCCCATCTCCCCCGCCGTCCTCTCCACTGCCGGCCGGATCTCCGCCCCGGCGCGTCCTCCCCGCCGTCCTCTCCATTGCCGGCCTCCTCTCCGCCGTCCTCTCCGCCCCACGTCCGCCGAGTGCTCCAGTGCGTCCTCCTCTCCGCTGCCGTCGGCCTCCTCTCCACTGTCGGCCTCCTCTCCGCCGTCCTTTCCGCTGCCGTCGACCTCCTCTCCACTGCCGTGGATATCGAGATTGTTGAGGCGGACGATGCTGTCGCTGGCGGGCGTGGAGGCCGCCCCCTTGCCGATGGCGGCGGGGCCATGCTGCTTGTTGCGGCTGGACGGGGCGCCGGCGCTCCCGCCGCTAGTGGAGGCAGATTGAGAGCCGTCGCCCAGCGACGACCGCGGAGTGGCCGGCTGCGGCGGGCGCGGGAAGCTCGACGCGCCGCGGCCGCCGTCCTCGTCCGGGCGATGGGCGACGCCGGAGACCATGGGGTGGGAGATCGTGCGAATCGGGGGAGCGCGGAATTGGGGAGGAGATGGAGCCGTCCTAGATCCCATTCTATCCCTCCATCCAAACAAAAAACTGGGACTAATCCATCCTTGCAACCAAACAAAAAGTGAGATTATCCCATCCCACATACCTGGGATGGAGCTATCCCATCCCACCAAGTCTCCAAACCAAACACAACCTAAGCGCTCGCGGCTCTCGGGACCTGGCGCGGTCAATCTAGATCGTGAATTGGTATCCAGATCAGTCTTCGGGAGATTCATGTTTTTGCCACTCTTAAGATTGGCCAATTATCTCTGTCACTTACATGTGGGATCGCCTGAGTCACTGACAACGGGCCAGGGTGGTAAATCTATTGCCCCTCGCCTCATAAAGGTGGCAAAAACATAAATTTTCCAGTCTTCACCGCGCGGAATAGGATTGAAATCTGTAAGGATCGGTTGCGGTTGGCAGCGCATCGTCCCATTTGAGGAATCCGGTGCCGGCTGGTTTTGGCCCCGTCAAGGTTGCCAAGGAGGAGTCGGGAACAACTCGATGTCCTTCCGGCGAATTAGTGAGACCGGCCCCTATGCAGGTTTTCCAAAACCTGCTATCCATTTTTTAGATAATGGAAAAATTCCGGCCTCTGCAACCGCATACAGCCGAGTCTTACAATGTTATTGCTTATTCGCTGACAAAATAAAGAAAAAGATTGCACTCAAATAGAGGAAACTCATATGCAAAGTCTATTATTACTTTGCCACCCATTATTGGCAAACACATGTAACGCAATAACCTCCAACGCTTTGCTTGCCAATGAAAACTTCTCCCTATTATCTTCACGCTGCAGCAGCGCCCAGAACCGCAACCAATATGCTCCTCTGAAAACAGCCTGCATAAAAGAAATATTTTGTTTTCGCTCAAAGACAATGTCATTACGAGTACACCAGATTGCCCAAATAATAGCAGCAGCCCCCACAAAAATTTGTTTCTTATCCTCCCTCCCAATGCCCGTAAGCCAGCCTCCAAGCATGTGAGTAGTAGATCTAGGTGGAGTTAACCCAGTAGCAATTTGAACAATATTCCAAATAATTCTAGCATGGCAGCAATAAAAAAGGTGATTTATTGTTTCATTGTGATCACAGAAACAACATTTTTGGCTACCAGATCATCTCCTCTTAGCTAAATTGTCCTTTGTTAAGGTAACACCTCTTTGAAGGTACCAAAGGAAAATTTTTATCTTAAGAGGGAGCTTCAATTTCCAAATGAATTTATGAGTGAAATAGATACCTTGGTTTATCAAATACGCATACATAGACCTTACAGAGAATTGGCCATGATTATGTAGATCCCAGTGAAAAACATCCCTCTCATTTGAAAGTTGAACATTAACTATTTTAGCTACTAGGTTAAGCCAAGCCGTCAATTTATCCTCAGTTAAAGCTCTGCGAAAAGAGACATTAATAGGCACTTGATTCATGACCATCTCCACAGTTACATGAGGATTATTGACTATGTTGTACAGGCTCGGAAATTGATTTTTTAGGGGTGAAAAGCCTACCCAAGTATCTTCCCAGAATCTAGTTTGCGAGCCATCTCTTATTTTGAAAGACCCACATCCTAGAAAATCATCCCTGACCCTTAGCAGACCTTTCCAAAACTGCGAATCCCCAGGTTTAGATTGAACCTGAGTAAGGCATTTTGAGCTCAAATATTTATTTCTGAGCAAGTTGTGCCAAGTGTCATCTTCGTTCAACAGCTTGGAAAGCCATTTGCTTAGAAGACATTTATTCTTGATCCAAAGGTCAGGTATTCCCAACCCTGCCTTGATCTTTTGGACGACAAAGGATGTTCCATTTGGCGAGATGATACTTTTGTTTATCATTATTGCCTTGCCAAAAAAATCTTGACCGATAGAAATTCAGTCTTTTAAGAACACCTTTTGGGATTTCAAAGAAAGACATCATGAACATAGGAAGGCCACTAAGCACCGAATTCAACAACACCAGTCTACCCCCAAAGGATAAATGCTTAGCCTTCCAAGTACTTAGTTTCTTTTAAGAAAACCTGCTATCCGTGGTCCACAAGTTCACACGCATTTCTGTAACATGATGCAGAAGTCTGTTCGGATTGGGACTTGGGAGGAAAACTTACCTACTCGCGCTGAGGAAGGCCATAGTTTAGTAAAACAGCATTGATTGAGTTGTGACAATGGTACATGAGGCTTGAGCGCACACCATGACATGTTGACACACTTGGCGTACTGCAACGTTATATAGTCAAATATCCCTTTACGATTCTATTGAGTAACGACCAACAATTCTATTGAGTACCGACCAGCCTCATCCGAAACACTGCTACCTATGACATTTGAGTTTAAATTCTATAATGCTCCCACTTACTTATAGGTGGATGCGCTTGACACACTGTGTACTATATATCTGAAAGAAAACGCCAACATACGGATCGGAACCGGCTCCTCGGACGTTGCTGAGGCGCGTCAGGCCGCGTAACGTAGCCCACGGCATCCGCCATCCAAGCAGGTTCCATAAGAATCTAGGCATACAACGACACAACCAAGACAACTGAGCTAATAAGTTCATAAGTACGACGAAGGCCCTGTTTATTTTTTTTCCTGCGCCTTATGTTTTTTTTGGCTATGACTGATAGCTTTTGTCAGTGTTTTTTTGAGACGGTGGTGGACGGCGAAGACTCGGACACGAACGACATATATAGTTTTTTAACTCAGAAAACCATTTGGAGAAGCGATTTCGAGATATCGTCCGTATGTTTCGACTTCTCTGAGCCAAAAACCACAATAAAAACTAAAAAGATATGGGCGAAATTTAGAAGGAAGAGTGCTCCATCTTCTTCTAGTGAAAACTACATGTACTTGAGATATACATGTAGAAGAATGTATCCAGTGCACTTAGCTATCCTGGTGCACTCATGCACTCAACTTATGTCAGTCGTCCGATCTTCATCCGACGTTTCATATCAACGTGCGTCACTTTTCGCAATAACTTGCCCGCATGCTCGATTGAATTTGCAAATCGCCCTCCGACCCATCCCTTCGCCCCTTCTCTCTCCAAACCCGTCGCCCATCATTGTCGCCCCTCCTCTCCCCCTCGTTGCCGCCCGCCTCCACCTCGAGCCGCCGCTCCTCCTCTCCTCTACCACGACCACAGACCCACGAGCACGGTCGCCTTCGACCACGGCCATAGCGAGGAGGGGCGGCTGGAGGAGAAGAGGGGTGGCACCTCGGGGGTGGCTCGGGGCGGAGGCTGGCGGCGGCTCGAGGGAGAGGAGGGGCGGCGGCGGGTGGCGGCTCAGGGAGGAGGCGGGCAATGACTAGGGGCGGTGGGTTTGGAGAGAGGAGGGGCGAAGGGGATGGCTCAGGAGTGATTTGCAGATCCAACACGAGTAGTGGACATGTTTTTGCGAAAAGTGACGCACGTTGATATGGGATGTGAAATGGAGATCGAATGGTTGATATAAGCTGAGTGTATGAGTATATTGGGATGACTGAGTGCACTAGATATGTTATCTATAGGCAGCATAATTAGAGGATTAACAGTTACAAAGAAATATAAGGAAGGGCAACTCAAACAGGAGAGAGAGGGTAGCAGAAGAAAAAAAAAACCCTCACGACGCTGTCCGTTGTCTCCTTCCCCCTTGTATTGTTGTGTTGTTTTTTAACGCGCAGCGGGGAGGCGCAACACAACGCGAGCCCATCCCGTCGCCCCGCTCCCCAACCCTAACCTACACGTAGAGTAGATCTAATTCCGCCGCCGCCAACCTCGACGAACCCTAGGCGCGATCCGCGTCCTCCCATCGCGCTCGTGCGGGTGGGTTGGGCAGGGAAGGGGAAGAGGATCCCGCGGCCCCCTCGCGACGGGGACCATGGAGGCGGACGGCACCGCGTTGGCGGCGGCCGGCGCGGGGCCGCTGACGCCGGAGGAGGAGGCTCTGAGGCGTAACACCGACTGCGTCTACTTCCTCGCCTCGCCCCTCACCTGCAAGAAGGTATACTGCCATCTCGATGAGACCCTTCCTCTCTTTCTCCCTGCAAGCCAGTTTGGTTTGTGGGGTGGTGTTTGCACGATTGGAGCTTAGAATTTTCGCATGGGAAGAATTTGGTTCGGGAATCGGTCCGGGGTAGGATTTCTGAACTAGGTACCAGAGGAATTTCGCGGTGCAAGATCGATCTTTCAGATGGTTCTTTCCGCATCCACGCTGTTTTGTGCCGATAACATCAGAATATTGGATTATATTATGTTGCGATTGAGCGCCTTCAGGGTCTTTGGCGCCTCTGGGTGCAACTTTGTGAGTTTTTTGGTTTGCGATGCTAGGGCCAGGTCAAATTGTGATCCAGTTGCTTCAATAGTTCAATTAAAACTGTGATGGTAGGCTTATAGGGAATTGAAACTCCTGATGAAAGTAACACGTTTACTGTGCGATATGTTCCCAACACTTAACTGTTGCAATGATTATACATATTTTAGGAGTGTTCTTATTGGCTTCTGCTTGGAGAATCCAGAAGCTAATATAAACACTCGGCTTCTCTAAGCGGATTCTCCACTTATCTCGCTCCTGTCTTGCTTCGGAGATAAGACAGAGATCACGGGCACATCACATACCCTACTCTCACTCCCATCTCGTGTGCGCATCTCTCCATCACTTTTCCTATTGTTCACTCCCTCTTTCTAAAAGTCACTTCTTTCAGCCACTACTATTTATTTTTAGCTAAAAGCCATCAGTCGCAGCTAATATTAACACCCCTTAGTTGTGGGGAGAAGGTAGTGACAGGACTTCTAGCATCTGTTCTCTCATTGGGGATGCCGAATTTGCACAAGCTGTTGATCATTCCTGGTTCTTATGGAGGAATACTTGATAAGAATTTGTTATTTGTCAATAGGAATGCTTGCTTGGCTCAAAATTTCATTTGCTCTTGGATTTTTTGAAAAATATGTTATCTGATACCAAGTTAAACCAAGAACTATTCTGATAAACTATTGTTATACTTGAAAAGTAAACATTTGATCTATGTCAATCCAAATCAAGTATGTATGCATGCTTATCATTTTTTAGAAGCGTTAGTCTCAATTTTTTTAATATATGCCAACATGCTGCAACTCAGGCATGCCTAGTCGACTAATGTCTAACTACCAACCTAATACTAATTTTGTTTCTACCCATAGGATCTTAGTGTATTATGTCCACCTAGGACTTTCCATTGTTTTACACCTTTGAACACCCTATGTAGTGTGTATGCTGTCATGAGCTTAGATTTCTTGCTAGTTAAGAATTATTTATGGGGTGTTTCAGATTGATATTGTTTTAAAATATGCGCTTGACTCCTCACTTCGCTATTAAAAATTAAATTTCTTAATCAATCTTTTAATTTTCTGGCATCAATGTTTATAGCTGGTGTATTGTTAAATTCTTAAATCTCATTATGCAACATTATCCCAATTATGCTACACTATCAATCATATAGCATGATTTCTTAATTATCATGAATAATTGTCTGTCATAGTTTTGTTATTAATTTCCAGTCAAAATCTTTTAACTGACCATACTTCTTTATTCCTTCTATCAGGGGAATGAATGCGATTTTCGTCACAGCGAGGGTGCCCGGATGAACCCTAGAGACTGTTGGTACTGGTTAAATGGCAATTGCTTGAATCCAAAATGTTCATTTCGCCATCCGGTATACTCCTTTTCCCTTTCGTTTTCCTGCTTATTTAGGGCCTGTTTGGAACAGAGGAATTTCACAGGAATTTTGCAGGAATTTTGCAGGAAACAGTTCAATTCCCGCAGGAATCGGGAAAAATTCCCGCATTCCAAACAGGGCCTTACTATGAAATTACTGTCAAACTGTTCATCAGAAACTAACCAGACATGCTCATAGGGACCCCTGTAGTTGCTCCCAGCCATAGACTTACAATTGTTTGGATGTTTTATCAGTTAAAATTGTTATTTGAAGTCTAATTTTGCTTCTTTTACTTTTGCGCAGCCAATTGATGGTATGTTTGGTGCTCCAACTCCTGGAATACCTGCAATTTCTTCACACTATGCTGCTTATAACTCAGGCAAGCAGATGGTCCCATGCTATTACTTTCAGAAAGGGAATTGCTTGAAAGGTGATAGATGCCCTTTTTATCATGGACCGCAATCAGTTGGAAATAACCCACCAGAGCAGGTGGCAAAGGTTTCTTCCTTTCCTTTGGAGCAGTCTCAGATCCAAAAAAATGATTTGTTGGGTATTAAGGAGTCTGCGCAGCCAAATGATTCAATTCAGCAAGGTGGTCCAACAATCGATGACAGGTCCAAATTGACAGTTGATTGGTTAGCAACGAATTCTGCGAAGACAGCTGCAGCTGTGACACCCGCTGAACCAGTTTCCATTGCAGTGAAGTCCTGGGCCAAGTCAGAGAAGGTACAAAATAGTATGCCAGCAGTGAAGAAAAGTTTCACAATTTCGTCAGGCGAGGATCATCCTGAGTGCTATCAGAACCATCCTCCTGTGGAAAGTGATCCCATGCAAGATTGGAACCAAAATTACCAAATGCCTCCTACGGATGACCTCCCCCAGAACAGTAGGGAGGCTGATGAATTTTTGGGGGAGTCTTCGCCTGGTTTTGATGTTCTTGTGGACAATGATGCAAATGCTACTGCTTATTTACATGACGAGGAAGATTTTGGAAGGGATATGTATCCAGTAGAAGATTATGAATATGCTCCAGCTGATTTTGATATTCGGGCGCATCATGAAAGAGAGCGGTTCAATGGAATGGGCGAGCAAGGCCAGATCGGACAAATGTATGATGGCTATGAGAGGAAGCGCCGTAGAACATCATCTGAGAGGAACATGGATAGACCTTTCCATTCAGAAAGAAGGTTTCTGCATGGAGAGATCGATCCTGTTGAGATGGATGGATCAGATTTACGTCACCGGCTCCGGAATAGAAGAGTAAATGGTCCTTCATCGGCCATTAGTCCAGAACGCAATGGAGAGCGGCGCCGGAGGGATGAGCACTACAGGGAAAGGGCACATGGTGGTCACCATACACACAGAGATCGCCATCAGGGCCCTCAAGGAGGCATAAGTTCCCGTCTGCAAGGTAGAATAAAGCTTCCCGGAAGATCACCTGATAGAGTTGATACTCGCTCTGAGAAAGAGCGAGATAGAAGACGACTCCGGGACAGGCTGTCTCCAGTTAGGCGTATGGATTTTCAGGGTGGCAGGCATCGAGAGACAGGACAACATGAAGAGAGGACCCGGCAGAGATCAAGTGAACTTGCTTCAAGTGCCAGGAATGCAGATGGCCAGCATTCAAGAAGGGATGTAATGGATTCGCTCGACTTTGCTACCCGCAAAAATTTTGGAGGGTCTAGGAAGGGCAACGAAATTGTTGAATCTGAAGCATCTATTGATTTCGAAGGTCCAAAGCCCCTCAGCGTCATCTTACAGCGGAAAAGAGAGGCGGCATGGGGCAATGGCTCATCTGCCCACAATGTCAAAGAAGATAAATCTGCTGAGGTCTCACAGGGGCAGCCTGATTCTCTGGTTGAAGCTGAGAAGGAAGGCTTTGACAACATTATCAGTTCTGAAGAATGCAAGAGTGGATTAGGTGATGAAGAATATAAAGAGGAAGGCCAGATACCTGTGGAGGGCCATGGGCAATCTTCGTCTCATGGTGACAAACTTGAGGTTGAAGATATTATTGAAGTGGATCAGGTGGGAAATCAAGAGGCTGATGACTATGACCAGAGGGAGGGGGAGTCCGACTATGAGGCAATTGAAGGTCACGACTACAAATCTGAAGATGAGAATGCATATCAAGATGATGAAGAGTTTGAAGATGACGATTTTGCTCGGAAAGTAGGAGTTGTCTTCTCTTAAGCTCCATGGGTCTTTTCTTGGTTATGTTGCTTCAGGCAAAGCTGAAATGCTTGCTTTGCTTAGTGAATCTGTTGGATAAATTCTTCTGGCGCTTCATGTTTCTTTTTTAAGTTCATAGTGCAAAGCCTGTTCTTTTCTGAGGCTGGTAAGTATAGGTCAGGTATGAAGCGAGGTAGATTTCATAAATGATAAAGGCTTTACGTGTAAAAACAGCTGTACTTTGTTCAGCATATCTGATCTATCCTGACACTTTGTATTGTATTAGTTTCCTAACTAACGGCAAGATATTTCTTTGATATTTATGCCAGAGATGGATAATATAATCAACCCCCTTTTGGACCGGATATTTTCTTTACGAAAACGTAAGGTTGTCTATGTGTGGTTCGTCAATATTGTTTTTTGTGGCATAATTCCTTCAGATGACATGGTTGGATAGATTTGATTGCAAAATCAGAGAGTGTTTTGTTTCATTAGTTGACTCGGCATTCTCATATCAGTACGGTAACGACTTTTAACTCTCTTATTGAAAATAACCTATTCTGCTGGAGTTTGTGATGAACACTATTGTGGTTACAGACCAAACAGAGAGATGGTAGTGGAGAGTGAGAGAGATGAGTAATGGCCTGCCTCCTCCCCATGACCTGTATTCCATATATATATATACATGGGGGAGTGTTTTTACAATTATGCCCTTACATCTGAGTATCCCCTCCAGGGGCACCTATGTCATTACACATGGTCTATTCTGGACCTTATAACCTTCTACCAGGCCTGCTGCGTTTAGGTGGGGGCCGTCCCTACAACAGGAGCCTCTCATAGTGAAGGGCTTCACAGGGCCGAAGCCATGTTGCTGAGTCCTTTGGCCCCCTCCGTCCCTGTGGCATGTGAACTTCCCCGAACTCGCGGAGCTTTGATATGCAGCGGGGTCTGAGGCCGTAGTCGAAGCCGATGCCTGGGTTGCAGCTGAGGTGGACGCGCGAGCGTTCCGCCTCGAGCTGGCGATTAGTCGGAGTAGACGCGCGCGCGCTCCGTCCCCTACCCTTCGAACAGGTGGCAGCGGAGCTGGCGCCTAGTCGAAGTAGACGCGTGGGGGTGTTGTGCCGGCATAGGTAAGCGTAGCGGGCCCCTGGGCCGCCGCATATGCCTTAAGTGATAAGGGACGCGCTGCGACGCTCGTTCTTCTGGCCGTCCACATGGCGAAGCGTGCTTGGCGCGGTGCGGGCCTTGAGGCGTCGTGACCATTAATATAACGACGGACTTCCGGCGGTTGGACTTCCGCCGGTTGGACTCCTGCCGATTGGACTTCCGCCGGTTGGCTCCCCTGCTGATTGGGTATATATACGGCGCTGGTGCGGCGTTGTTCCTGCATGTGTTTTGATAGAAGCTGCTCCCTTAAAATGGGTCCCTTCCGTGCATCAACATTCCCTAGCGACGCTGGGCGGCTTGAGGGATGTTGATGTACAGACGGAGGTCCATTTTTCTCGGGAGCTTGGTTAGCGTCTGTTATGGGTGACCAATGGCGCTTCCTGCCCTCGTGCAGCGTTTCTGCATACGACGGCAAGGTTTGCCCTGTTCTTCTTAACAGACCTACCTTCAGTCGGTGTTCCTGATGGAGCCCGTCCGCATCACTTTGAAAAATGCTGATGCACTGTAGGTGGCCTGTTAAGGAGAACGAGGCAGACTTTGCGGGACATGGCCCTCGCCTTTGCCGTGTGTGGGAGGTGCCAACGGGCGAGTTCGTGCGCGCGCGTCGTATGAAGATGGCAAGGTTTGACTTGTTCTCGTAGACAGATATGCTTGAGCTCATTTGCATCCGCTGACTGTGCCAACTGGGCCATTGTCAAGGAACATTGATGTACTGGAGCTTATCTGCTTACGAGAACCTGTCAAAACCTGCCGCACACAAGCCGTTGCGCTCCCAAAACATGGAAAGCCCAGAGGCCTGAATCTCTGATGGTTTAGGTCATGTCGAGGCTGCCGCTGAGGTTGCTTGGCCCGCGGCGGCTTGCCGTTGTACCCCGGCGCAGGGTCGAGGCGGGCGGCAAAGTATCTCAGCTAAAGCGGAGATTAGCCGGCATCAAGCTGCCGTCGTCGACGCAGCAGAAATGACGCCTAGTCGATGTAGACGCGCGCGCTCCGTCCCCTACCCTTCGAACGGGTGGTGGCGGAGCTGGCGCCTAGGCGAAGTAGACGCGCGCGCTCCGTCCCCTACCCTTCGGACGGGTGGCAGCGGAGCTGGCGCCTAGGCGAAGTAGACGCGCGCGCTCCGTCCCCTACCCTTCGGACGGGTGGCAGCGGAGCTGGCGCCTAGCCGGAGTAGACGCGCGCGCTCCGTCCCCTACCCTTCGGACGGGTGGCAGCGGAGCTGGCGCCTAGGCGGAGTAGACGCGCGCGCTCCGTCCCCTACCCTTCGGACTGGTGGCAGCGGAGCTGGCGCCTAGGCGGAGTAGACGCGCGCGCTCCGTCCCCTACCCTTCGAACGGGAGCTGGCAAAACTGCGCCCCGCGAATACCGCCACACCTGCGGTGACTGCGATCTCATGACGCGGTAATGCGCTGTAAAGGTTCCTGAAATCGCGCCGACCCCCGGCTTGCCAGGGCTAGGTTGTCAGACCATGCGCCTTGCGTCGGCGCGTGTAGGGCACGCGGCGGTTTGTAATTGGTCCGCGACGGGATGTGAGCGGTTGCGTGATCGCAGCGGTTCGCCTCTTCCCTAGGGAAGGGGGACACGGGGCGGGCGAGGAACGGCGTGGCTTCGAGACTGTTATGATCCCACGGTCCGCTATGACGCTCTTAATGGCGACTGGGGTCGTTTCGATGCCTGGCCTCGTGTGCTCCAGCTTGCTCGTATGGGGGTGGCCACGCGGCGGGAGGCCATTGGAGCGTCGTGCTCTGGCGGTCCCTACCGCCGCGGTCGCGCCTCTTTGTCTTCGGTTATAGGGGGTGTGCGGGGCGGACCCTTGTACGACTGCGGATGCGTCCAGCACGTGGACCGCCGCGACGCTTCGGCATTGGGGACGAGGAGGCTATAAATAACCCTCGTAACCACGCCCCCGCAGCTCTACGCCCACTTCTCGCTTGCATCGCCTTCTATACTCCCGCAGGACAATCGCCGCTCTAGCCCTTTTGCAAGAAGCGATGGCGTCTGGTGGCAAGCGCAGCCAGACGGCTGGTGCCCACGGCATCCGCCGGCGGTCTTCACCGCTGGAGGTGAAATACTCGCTCAGCGAACGCGACCCGGCGGCGGCGGATAATTGGTGGCTGGAGAAGGAGGGCTCGTTTTCCGCCGAGCTGGGCCCCTCGCTCGTGACCGAGAAGACGATCCAGGCGCTGCTTCGTGCGAGGAAGCTGTCCGAGCGTCAGGCGGTGCGGCTACCCGCCGCCGACGAGACGGAACCTCGCCCCGAGGAGTCGGAGGCGGTCGTATTCGTCGCCTTCTTTGACGCAGGGCTCCGCATCCCAGCGGCGACGATCGTGGGCGACGTGCTGCGGACCTTTGGGCTGGAGCTGGCGCAACTGACTCCAAATGCCGTGGCCCGGCTTGCGGTGTACAGCTGGGCCTTGCGCTCGGGAGCATGCTGGCCCAGTGCGTCGTTATTTGCATATCTGCACGAGGCACGGTGCCAGCCCAAGGATCGGAAGGATGGGACGCTGTCGAGCTTCGGCAGCGTCTCCTTTATTCTCCGGTCAACTTGCGGCAAACTCTTCCCCGCGAACTCCACTCGCGGGAAGTGGGAGTCTCAGTGGATGAAGCGGTGGTTCTACCACCGCGTGGCGAGCGGGAGC
This sequence comes from Dendrocalamus latiflorus, assembly GCA_017311315.1. Lineage (NCBI taxonomy): Eukaryota > Viridiplantae > Streptophyta > Magnoliopsida > Poales > Poaceae > Dendrocalamus > Dendrocalamus latiflorus. Next base: position 37,610,854 of record CM029656.1, on the reverse strand, counting down.
GGCCTCGCGTGCACGGGCCGGCTGATCGCATTCAAGACCTCGCCCGGCCAGACGCTCGACGACGAGGACAAGCGGAGGGCCCGGCGGCTTGTAGGCGTGGCCGCCCGTCTCAACATGCGCGACCTCGCCGAAGAGTACGTGATGTTCGGCGTGGCGCCGCTCGCCCATGACTGGCGCCTCGCCGCCGAGAAGCGCCGAGACGACAATGTTCTGCCGTGGGTCTGCTTGCTGCCGGCACCTTCCGGTCCTCGTAAGCCTCGACCGTGTCCTCCCTTTGCTCGCGCGGGATGCGTTACATGTTAATCTTATGTGCTGCTTTGTTCTAGGGATTTGCTTGGAGGATGCGGAGCGGGCCGCGCGCGTATTCCTCGGGCCGTATACCGGCAGAGAGCATGAGCAGCGCGCGTCCGCTACCGCCGAGGCGGGGTTGGGGCGGATAAACCGCGTGTGCGAGGCCTTGGGCCTTGCCGTGCCGGAGCGTGCTGAGCCGGCCCCGCAACACCAAGACGACGGCGCAACGAGGAGGAAGGTGCCGGCTCGCAAGAGGGGCCGAGGCGGAGCGTCTGCCGTGCTGGGTGTGGCAGCTGCCCCTGCCCCTGCTGTTTCTAGCGCTCCCGAGGGCGCGGCAGACGTGGAGTCGGATTCGGCGAGGTACGCTGACTCGAGCTTGGATGGCGCGGACGCCGGGGGCGAGGGTTCTTCGGCGGGTGACCTGGACGGTTGGCTCGCCACGAGCAGATCCGTGCGGACCGGCGGTGCTGAGGTGGAGCCTCCGGCCGTGGCTGTTGTGATGCTGGGGACGCCCTCCGCGGGGGTGCCCGGAGCTGAGCCTTTATCGACAGTAGCGGCCGAAACCGAGATGCCCCCGTAGAGGCTGCCCTTGTGGGGTCTTCGCCCGCGGGTGCTGCAGCCGCGGGGGCGTCTTCGGCAGCGGCTGTCAGGGCGCTGTCGTCGCGACTTGCTCCGGCTAAGCGGCCGTGTGTACGGCCGGAGCTCCACCGGACGTCGCGGGGATTCGTCGTGGCGACGGGCATCGGAAGCTTGTGGGACTCCGATGCAGATGCTGAAGACCCTGCGGCGTGCGCCCCCTCTGCCCCCCAGGCCACGCCGCCCGCCGTGCCGGAGCGGTCATCGCCGGCCCTGAACGCGGAGGCTTCTGTTCACTGCGGGACCACGCTTTCTGCGGGGACTTACGCCACCGCCGCCCCGTCTGGGAGTAGGGGCGGGTCCCCGAAGCCCTCCTTCTGCTACCGAAGGTAGGGTGGCTTAGCTTACCCTGGTGTATTCTTTTATGCCTTGCGGTGCTCACCTGCATCTCTGTTTGTAGTGTCGCTCATTCCGGAGGAGGAGCGTTTGGCGGAACACGGGGGCCCTTGTGCTGGCGGGGTGACCACCGAGCGCCCGAACCCAGCGGACTTCGTACCTCCGCCGGAGACGCTGAGGGCGTGGCGCGGGATTGTGGAAGACGCGGCTGCCAGTGTCGGACAGCAAGCGCTGCAGGCCTTCGAGGCGGGACACCTCGGGGACGCCTTGGAAGTGTCGGGAGTGAGGTTAAGCATTTGCTTGTATGACAATGCCTGGCTATGCTGAGCTTGCTAAGACTCTGTTTTGCAGACACTTGTGCTGGGGCAGGCTTTGCAAACGGCCTATATTCGTGCCCAAAGAACGCTGGAGGATAGGCTGCGGGCCGCCGAGGAGGAGCTACGCGAAGCCTCGGGAGCCCGCTCTTCCCAGGATGCCCGCATCCGCCAGCTGGAAGCGGAGTGCACTGAAGCGAGGACGGACGCCGAGGGACTTGCCGCGTCGGCGCGGGAGTCGGCCGTGGAGGCGACGCAGCAGGAGTTTGCGGTGGAGCGGGACGGGCTCCTGCAACAGGTCGCCTTGCTAGAGAAGGAAAAAGGCGAGCTCGCCTTGACTCTAGCGGAGCGTAACCAGACGCTTGGCGACGCCTCGGTGATTGCGTGGGACGCCATGCAAGCGCTGGAGAGCCATCTCCAAGGGCTTGTGGCTAAGGTGCCGGACCGCACCTTTGGTCCGGAGGAGCTGTCTCGGACCCTCCGCTGGGTCGGAGATGCCGCCAACGTCGCGCGCGGCGCTGTGACGACCTTCGGCAACCACTGCGCGTACACCTCGGCATGCCTAGTGCGCGCGCTCCTGCAGCACCGCGGTTGCATGCACGTCGCCGGGCTAGAGGACCCCCAGCTGGAGATGCCCTGCGGGGTCGGAGTAATGTCCGGCGTCGTCCGCTCCGCTCGCCGCGCCATCAAGCCCTTCTACGAACGGATCTGGGATTACGTCGGGGCGGACGCTGTGCAGGTCGAACTCCGGAAGTCACTTTACGGGGAGGGGAGCCTCGGTCAATTCTTGGACGGGGTCCCTCGACGCGACGAGGGCGGCGCTGAGGCCTCCGAAGGCGCCGGGAACTCGCAGGTGTGACGCCGTGGTGCCTAGGTGTAGGCGTGCGTTGTAATGCCCCCTCTTTTTGTGAATGAAGTACGCGCTTGCTTTATAAATTCTGACTTTCGCCTATGTCCCGGGCAGCTTCCTTGCTGAGGCCGACTTCTTGCGTCCGACCTTGCGACCCGGCGACGCCTTCGACGCTGGCGAAGGGCCGAAGAGTCGCTGAACTTTTGGGCGGGCCGACCTTCTTCCGACGGGACCCCGTCCTTATCGCGTGTTAAGGACGAGCCTGCCGAATAGCTACTTAGAGCGGCAGGGATGTTGGCGGGCCTCTGTACTTGAAAGATTTTCCCGATATATAGATCTCCTGATAACTAGGACATGCGTCGCGCGCTGTGCGTCGGGTGGTTATGCTGTGTTGGGGCAAAGTTTCCACCTTCGAAGTATGCCGTTGACAGTAGTTGCGCGTAGACTGGTGCGTGCGGAGGCGGATCTCGACGCTACGACTTGTTTAGAGTCCGTAGACTGGCGTGTGCGAAGGCGGACCTCCGCACGACGACCTGTTTTAAGTCCGTAGACCGGCGCGTGCGAAGGCGGACCTCCGCACGACGACCTGTTTAAAGTCCGTAGACTGGCGCGTATGAAGGCGGTCCTCCGCACTACGACCTGTTTAAAGTCTCGTGGGACTGGCGCGTGCGGAGGCGGACCTCCGCACTGCGACCCGTTTAAAGTCTCGTGGACTGGCGCGTGCGAAGGCGGACCTCCGCACTACGACCCGTTTAAAGTCACGTGGGACTGGCGCGTGTGAAGGCGGACCTTCGCACTGCGACCTGTATAAAGTCTCGTGAACTGGCGCGTGCGAAGGCGGACCTCCGCACTACGACCCGTTTAAAGTCACGTGGGACTGGCGCGTGCGAAGGCGGACCTCCGCACTGCGACCTGTTTAAAGTCTCGTGGGACTGGCGCGTGCGAAGGCGGATAGCCTCTGGTGTACCCTGTCTTGTTTATACCCCGGGGGGTATGCGCAGGGAGAACATCCGCGTCTTATTTATACTCCGTAGAGTGCGTGGGGTCAACATCCACGTCGCATTTACACTCCGGAGAGTACGCGCAGGGACGAAGTCCCTGGCGTGCGCGGGGTTCGCATCTTGTTTATACTCAGTAGAGTGCGTAGGGAGAACATCCGCGTCTTATTTATATTCCGTAGAGTGCGTGCAGAGACGCCCCCCCACACGTCTTTGTTTATACTCATGCCCGTGTCTTTGACGGAGAGTGCACACGCGAACATGCGTCTTTGTTTATACTCATGCCCGTGTCTTTGACGGAGAGTGCACACGCGAACGTGCGTCTTCGTTTATACTCATGCCCGTGTCTTTGATGGAGAGTGCACACGCGAACGTGCGTCTTTGGTTTATACTCATACCCGTACCCCTGGCTACGGAGAGTGCACATGCGAACGTGCGTCTTTGGTTTATACTCATACCCGTACCCTTGGCTACGGAGAATGCACACGCGAACGTGCGTCTTTGGTTTATACTCATACCCGTACCCCTGGCTACGGAGAGTGCACACGCGAACGTGCGTCTTTGGTTTATACTCATACCCGTACCCCTGGCTACGGAGAGTGGACACGCGAACGTGCGTCTTTGGTTTATACTCCGGGATCGCGCGCGTAGGCGAGGCCTCCGCACGCCCTCGCCGCGTATTTTCGCACGATGATGAGAGGTTGGCGACAAACGGAACTTTATTACATTCCCGTTTGTGCGGGTGAGCGATTACATAGGTTGGAGGTACTAACTCCTTGTCTTTGGCGCGGCTGAAGCCTCTAGTAACTGCGCTATCTGTAGGGCTTGCCGAGCCGCCCCCGGATGACGCCATGGGTCCCCGCGCTGCGGTGCCGATTCTAAGTGTGCCATTGATCGTCACGACGGGGATACCTGGTGCCGTGCTCGATGCGCCGGGCCATGTCCTGATCGCCACGAACGGTAATGATGGCCCGCGGCCCCGGGAGATTCATGCATAAATAGCCGTGATGCGGTACCGCCCCGAAGGAGTTAAGGATTGGACGCCCCAGTATGGCGTTGTAAGGGTACGGGAGATTAACGACGTCGAATGTAGCCTCTTCGGCCCTTTCATTGTCGCCCTGGCCGAACGAGACCTGAAGGCATATTTGGCCGAGCGCCCGTAGGGGGTGTCCTCCGAAGCCTTGCAGCGGGACTCCTGATGGGCCGAGGCGGCTCCGGGGGATCCCCATCTGATCGAAGGCTGCCGCGAACAGGATGTTCGCGGAACTGCCGCCGTCAATGAGGGCACGTCCCACATCGCACCCCGCTATAGTGACCCGGACGACCAGGGGGTCGTGATGAGGGAGCTCCATGCCTTGGGCGTCGGCGAGTGTGAACGTGACCTTGTGCTGTGCCCAGTCCGGTGGTGTCTGCTCTGGGTATGCCGCCACGTGGTGTAGCTTCCGCACGTAGGCCTTCCGCTGCCGTGCCGAGGCGAACTCCAGCGAGGAGCCTCCGGAGATGACGTTGATAACCCTGCGGTGGGTGGCCTCCGGAGCCTGCAGCTGCAGGAGGCCTTCCCGAGGCTGCTGCACGTGAGCCTGGATCCGCAACGGGCCCTCGTGGGGCTGCGTCCCTTGTGCCTGGATCTGCATGGGGACTTCGTATGGGTGCTGGACGTGGGCCACCACGGGCGGGCGTGCCTCCGGGTTCCTATCCCTGGTGACGCTCTCGCGGAGTGCCGCGATAGAGGTGCACGTGCGCGTGTCGTGGTTGCCGTGACCATGGACTGCGCACCACAACCCCTGGTGTTGGTCGTCGTAATCTCCCCGGTTTCTATCGTCGCGGCCCCGGCCATGGCCGTGTCCCCGGCCTCGGCGCCCCCGACCGCCCCGACCCGCGGGAGCGCTTTCGTCGGAACCGCCTTCGATGTCGAGGACGTACCGGCCTCGCCGTGACTTCTGTTGGCCACGGTTGGGCCTATCGGACGGCTCCTTGTGCGGGGCGTCCTTGCGGTCGGGCGCGTCCTTGGACGACTCCTGCTTACGTTTTCCCTTCGAAGAGCCGTCCTTCAGCGGGTCTTCGGCTTTTGCCGAGGCACCGGCCTGGTTGGTGTCGAAGTCATCGCCTTGCCGCCGCCGTGCGTCCTCTTCCGCCCTGGCGTATTCCTCCATCTTATCAAAGAGCTTCGTCACTGTCTTGATTGGCTTCCGTGCGTTGTACTCGGCCATCGGGTCCGGGCGAAGGCCCTGTATAGCTGCGTTAACCACGGTGGTTTCGTTAACGTCTTTGACTTGACAACGTATCTTCGCGAAGCGTTTGAAGTAGTCCCGAAGCTTCTCCGAAGGTTTCTGCTTCACGGCGAAGAGCTGGTCCGCGTCGACCTGCTCGACATAATTTCCTTGAAAGTTGTTGTGAAGGCCGTCGCGGATCTGCTCCCACGCGTAGATGGAGTTCGACTCTATGGTAAAAAACCAGGAGAGCGCCACTCCCTGCAACGCGAGGGGGAGCCCCTTCGCCTTTGTGGTGTCATCTCCGCCCGCGGCCTCGATTGCGGTTTCGTACACACGCACGAACTCGCGGGGGTCTGTGTCGCCTTTGTAGGGCTCGATGACACTAGGGAATTTGAAGTCTTCGGGCCACGCCGCCTGCTGTAGTCCTGCCGAAAGCGGGGACTCTGGATCGACGCGCCGCAGCGGGACACGGCTGGACGTGGGGGCGTCGCGGCTGTCCGCCCTTTCAGGCGTGGGCTCTGGCGCGACCACCGGCGCGGCCTGCTGGCTCCGAGCCTCTTGTATATCTCGGATGGCCCCGCGAAGATCCCCTAGCTCCTGCTGGAATGCTTTGAGGGCCGCCAGCAGGGCGCTTTCCACCGCCTGTGCGGGCGGGGCCGCCGGCACGCCCAGCGGACGGGCCGGCACGGGTACGACCGCCTCGCGAGCTCCCGAGCTGCCAGTCGCTCCGTTGTGGCTACCTCCAACCGCCCGGTCTGCGCTACCAGCGAGCGTCGCGGCGAGGGCGGCGAGGTTGGTTGCTGTCGCGTCGGCGGGGTCGGTCGTCGCAGTGCCGGTGACGGGGTTGATCGTCGCAGCGCCGGTAACGGGGTCGGTCGTTGTCGCAGCACGAGCGCCGGTAACGGGGTCGGTCGTCGCAGCGCCGGTGACGGGGTCGGTCGTCGTCGCAGCACGAGCGTCGACGTCCTCGACCACCGTGCCTGCGTCGTCGCCCACGCCCGCAACAGCCGATGCCGAAGCCCTGGTGCCCATGCGACGCCCCGACCCGGCCGCCTTCTTTCCCTTCGCCGCCGTTGACGAAGCTTTTTTCGGTGCCATCCTTCTTCAGGTTTCAGGCCTGCTCCTGACCTCCCCACGGACGGCGCCAACTGTTGTGGTTACAGACCAAACAGAGAGAGATGGTAGTGGAGAGTGAGAGAGATGAGTAATGGCCTGCCTCCTCCCCATGGCCTGTATTTCATATATATATATATATATATATATATATAGGACGAGTGTTTCATGCACCATGGTGCCTAGGCACCAATATCAATACCCGTTGATTTGCTTCGAGATTCGCAACGTTTGATGTGGGTATCTTCATATACCCATAAAAAAGTATATTTGAGATATCAAACTCCGAAAAAATTTAAATTCAACTTCAGTTTAATTAGTTTAAACTATTTTTATGGTATATACTCACTGTAGTTGCATTGAACTCAAAAGTAGTTCAAACTAATTTGAACTGAGTTCAAAACTAACTTACCATAAATATATCAAGGGTATAAAACATTTTCATACCCAAACTCAAAAAAATTATCAATCATACACGTGTATCGGATGTTGGTGCCTAGGCACCATATCTTTTACTCCCGGGTATAATTACACCCACCTCTAATATACCACCTAAACAAACTTGAAATACTCCTTTATCACTTTAGGTATACTCATATACTAATTATAAGATATTCCAATGTGAACCACATGAAAAAATTGCAAGAGAGTCCATAGTTTTTAGCGTATTTTATAAATACCTTTATATACGGACATAAAAAGGAGTATGTCGAAAAAATATACATACCACCTCTAAAAAATTGTTCATACCACCTATACGGTCTTAAATACTCGTATACTACATGTACATACCCTTCGTTACGCGTAGAGATGGCAACGGGTACCCGAAACCCGAGTACCCGATGGGTTTTACCCGATAAAGAGGCGGGTATGGAAAGATATCTTCACCCGCGGGTATGCTAATGGGCAAAAATCTCTACCCATCGGGTATGCGGGTGCGGGTGCGGGTGTATACTACCCGTACCCGCATACCCGCGGGTAAAATATACCCGGTCGGGTGTATATTAGATATAGCAACAGGTACATATACCTGTGGCCCGTATATATATATTCGAAACGAAGCCGATGGAAATACCCGCACTCGTATATACTTGTGCCCCGTATATACCCTTATCAATTCGGGTATGGGTTACCCGTCGGGTATAAATACCCGCGCGGGTGCGGGTATGGGTAAGTTTCTATACCCGTGTGCGGGTACGGGTATTGTAGCGGGTGCGGGTATCGGGTACGGGTATGGTTTGGCTATACCCGACGGGTATTTACCCGTTGCCATCTCTAGTTACGCGAGATACTCCCTACGTTATGAGATACGACATAGGGTGTAATTACACCCGGGAGTAGAAACGAGGCTTCCTATATATATATATATATATATATATATATATATATATATATATATATATATATATATATATATATATATATATATATATATATATATATATATATATATATATATATATAGGAAAATTACATAATGCACCATGGTGCCTAGGCACCAACATCCGATACACGTGTATGATTGATAATTTTTTTGAGTTTGGGTATGAAAATGTTTTATACCCTTGATATATTTATGGTAAGTTAGTTTTGAACTACTTTTGAGTTCAATGCAACTACAGTGAGTATATACCATAAAAATAGTTCAAACTAATTAAACTGAAGTTGAATTTAAATTTTTTCGGAGTTTGATATCTCAAATATACTTTTTTATGGGTATATGAAGATACCCACATCAAACGTTGCGAATCTCGAAGCAAATCAACGGGTATTGATATTGGTGCCTAGGCACCATGGTGCATGAAACACTCGTCATATATATATATATATATATATATATATATATATATATATATATATATATATAATGGGGAGTGTTTTTACAATTATACCCTTACATCTGAGTATCCCCTCCAGGGGCACCTATGTCATTACACATGGCCTATTCTGGACCTTATAATCTTCTACCAGGCCTGCTGGGTTTAGGTGGGGGCCATCCCTACAACAAACACATTTGAAGAACTACCATTCGTTCTTCATCTGGGTGGATTATTTATGTGCTGGATCAGTGATGACGTTCTTATCCGAAGAGTGTACTGTTTATCCATCCATTATGAAGAATTACGCCGTTTTTGCATTGATAGTGTCCAAATCAGCAAGTTGGGGACATTACAGGACCGAAAATCCAACCTCACTAACCACGAGATTGTTAGTATATTACGTTCTTCTCATAAGCTCACATGCATCTGCCCTGGCAAATATCTACTTAATTATCTGCTTGCACGTTCAGCATGTACTACAGAACGTAGCTGTGAGATAATACGGTCCTTGCTCCTCAACAGCAAACAGCTCTTTTTGAATGCAAACAAACCACCGAGATGGTAATGACAAGCTTGTGCTATACTCTCGTTAAGGGCCTATATAGAACATAAGAATTTCACAAAATTTTCGCAGAAAATGGTTCAATTTATATAGTAATCTTAGAAAATTCCTGTATTAAAAAAGGAGCCCAAAATAACGAACCTTTCACGTGTCTATATGTGACCTAACACCTTTGCAGTACGCAGATTCAAGTTTTGGAGAAAATCAGATTTTCGTTATCAAAGTAACAAATTTACAATGCGCATCTTGACACATTAAACAATCACCAACCTTGATATTACCAACCTAGTTTAGTTACCCTTTGCATTGCGATCAAAATTTTGCCAGCCAATAGAGTTGGCCGGTATTACTATTTTCTGGATGCGGCGTGGAACAAATTTACGTTGCAATTTTATATTGAAAGTGTTTTACACAACTGCATCCTCGAGTAATTAACTTTCAGCATCCTTGAAAAAATAAAATAAAATAAAATAAAATAAAAGCACACCAAGGAAACAGTTTCAGAAAAAAAGAAACTCATAAAACGTCAAAAGAAAACGAACAAGAGGTTCTCCGGATGAGACTTTTGGCATATAAAACATAAAACACTACTTCCCACAAGAGGAGGCTTCTGGACTTCGAGCTCGCCACAATCCGAAGCGTCTCTCCTGCGCTTTGGGAGCTTGAGCGATTCGACATGGCTGCCAAGAAAGTGCTCCTTCTCTGCGGAGACTACATGGAGGATTACGAGGTTTCTTTCTCATGACTCCTCTCCTCTGTATCGTGTGCTATCATGTGCGACAGATCAATTGGGTTTTTTTTTTAAAACTTCGTTTCCTGCTAATTGAGTACATTTAGATCAAGAACTATTCGTAGATTGGTTTATTTTAATTTCAATTGGTTCTTGAATCGATGGATTAGGCCATGGTCCCGTTCCAAGCGCTGCAAGCGTACGGGGTGTCCGTGGATGCTGTCTGCCCCGGCAAGAAGGCCGGCGACGCCTGCCGCACCGCCGTCCATCAGGGGACTAGCCATCAGGTACTTGGATCGGTTTCCCCATCTGTTGTTTCATAGTTCTGTTCGATTGTTTCGGGTTATGCTGGGTTGTAGTGAGATGGACCGGACTGATTAGAGTGGTATGGAAGATCTTGTTTTATGTTTCCTTCTGAATTTGGCAGTGAAGAATGGAAGGCTGCACAGATTGAGATTCGACACTATGCTACCAAGATTCATAGTGCATGGGAGGGGTAGCTATTTTCTGATTAAATTACATGGGCAACACATTTTTCTTCAAAGCCAAGAGTCAAGATTGGTAAAAAAAATACCTTTTGACTCTTTAGAAGAGGGATGGCAGCTAGCATTTTCTGGAGGTCATGTTTAGGATGAACTAGTTTGAAAATTGCATTATAAATATTTACGCAACAAGAAATTGTTGGAAAATGGACGAAAATTGACTAAATTCTAAGGAAAAAATGATCTTCTAATTTTACCAGAATAACACAGTGGAACTGCAAGAGGGTAAACTGAAAGTTAAACAGAAATACTTCCAATCTGTCTAAAATGGTGTATGTAACTCTGTATGATTGATTGTAAAAACATTTCCAACATGTCTGGATGTCACTAGTTTCCATATACTTGGGCACCTCCTTTGCATTTTTGGCTATATAATTGAATTGTAGTTGTAGAAATTTGTTCATTGTTTGAGGATTTGGATGCTTGCCTATCAGGAAGTTCTCTATCTGCACTACGTCGTTATGTCTGAAACAAAAAAGTTCGAAAAAAAAGCATGTCTGAAACAAAAACATGCAGGTCTTGAGTATATCAATATGCTTTAATTCTTCATAAGTTCTTATCTGAGTTTCTGTTTTCCACATTGTTGCATTAGTCCCTATTTTTCCCCAGATGGTGTTGCTTCTGTATAAAAAGCTTGGCTTTGGGGGTCCTTGTATTGTAATGTTATTCTTCCTGCAGTCCTGCTTTTCTTGCCTACTCCCCTCTTGAATATGCACGGAATCTTTAATTTATCTGAAATGCTCAATTGTAAGCACCAGCCATATTGGTGGTTCTTTTTTATCAGTGTGATGGTATTTGACATAATCTTGCTCTGAAAATCCTGCACTCATTATGTCTTGTGGATACATCATGCAGACATATTCTGAGACTAGAGGCCATAATTTTGCACTTAATGCTTCATTTGATGAGATTAATGTTGCTGAGTATGATGGATTGGTAATTCCTGGAGGCCGTGCACCAGAATACCTTGCAATTGATGAAAAGGTGCTTGACTTAGTTAGAAAGTTCTCTGATACTAAGAAGCCCATCGCATCAGTTTGCCATGGACAGTTGATTTTGGCAGCTGCAGCAGTAGTCCGGAATCGTACATGCACTGCATATCCTGCCGTTAAACCAGTTTTGGTTGCTGCTGGTGCTAAGTGGGAAGAAGCTGATACTATGGCAAAATGCCTTGCTGATGGTAATCTCATCACTGCAGCGGCTTATGATGCTCATCCTGAATTCATCAGCCTTTTTGTGAAAGCACTTGGAGGCTCTGTAGCAGGCTCAAACAAAAGAATATTGTTCCTTTGTGGGGTATGTTTTGAGAAAACTTTCTAAGTCTATTTAATTCATATTCTTGGTATTTGTTTCTCATTTGTCACTAGTCATCACCACTGTACTGAACATTTTTGCTTAACTACATGCTAAATAGGATTACATGGAGGATTATGAGGTTATGGTCCCATTTCAGTCTCTTCAAGCTCTTGGTTGCCATGTTGATGCAGTTTGCCCTGACAAGGGTGCCGGGGAAAAGTGCCCAACTGCCATTCATGACTTCGAAGGTGACCAAACATACAGTGAGAAGCCTGGTCATGATTTTGCTTTGACAGCATCGTTTGACAGTGTGGATGCTTCAAGCTATGATGCACTTGTAATCCCTGGTGGACGGGCTCCTGAGTACCTTGCGTTGAATGATAAAGTCATTAGCTTGGTGAAGGGTTTCATGGATAAAGGAAAGCCAATTGCATCGATTTGCCATGGCCAGCAGATTTTATCTGCTGCTGGGGTCCTTAAGGTACATAATGACATATCCCATGATTGCTCTACGTTAGTTTATTCTTCGTTGACACAAAACTGTAGCTATTCCAGATGGTTTATGGTCTAAAAAACTGTAGCTGTTGATGGTTGTTATGGCTCAATTGTTTTTCTACTTCTCTAGCATAGTCATAGCAAATTTTGCTTCTGACAAAACAAAAATGCCATTAGGATGGCACTCAAATAACGGATAAATGATGTAAATCGTTTTTTTGTCGCTCACTGACTACATATTCTCTAGCCTACTTGATTGAAGCAAGCACTGATGCTCCTTTCTTGGATGATATTTAGGGGAAGAAATGCACCGCATACCCAGCTGTCAAGCTCAACGTGGTCCTTGCCGGGGCAACTTGGCTGGAGCCTAATCCAATTGACCGCTGCTTCACCGACGGCAACCTTGTGACTGGTGCAGCCTGGCCCGGCCACCCGGAGTTCGTCTCCCAGCTCATGGCTTTACTCGGCATCAAGGTTTCCTTTGCATAGTGTGTGCTCTCAATCCCATGTTTCCTGGACGCAAGGTATAGTATAGCTTTGGGCTTTTCATACGTGCGGATATATACTGTGCTGCACTATACTACTACTATGCTAGCTGTACCTCGCCGCCTCGGAGTTTTGAGACTTTTGTTCGTCTGTAACTATGCTGCGGCACCGTCTTCTGCTGTGCTTTGCGCTTGAAATAAATAATAAAGGCTTATGTGTTATTTTCGCTGTCTCAATCTTGTCAGTCTCAGAGCCTCAGCAATAGAAGGTTCTCAGAATCTAATAACGCCGTGCGGGTGTCAAGGAGCGGCAGCAAAACTGCCGCTGGTGGGCAGGCCCGTCCGTGGCCACCCGTTCCGCAACTGCGCGCGCCAACCTTTCTTGGCCGCCCCGCCTGCGCGCTGTAGAATATGGCGCCCGTGCGGCCGGCCGTCGCACTCCAGAAACCGCGGCCATCGCGCCGCCCGTACGGAAACCCTTCATTTACTCCTGCTGCAACCAGTTTGTCTGATCCTCGGTAGAGGGGCAATCAGGGCGATACGCACAGATATAGCTCGTTCGGTATGCTATTCTATTTTTTTTAGAGTTGAAGTCGGACATAAATAGTACCAGATACCTATTTTTCTATTTTGTATCCGCATCATAAGCCTTCAGACGGTCAGTCGAATGAAAATTATTCACTTCTTTTTTATTTCTACACAGGACATTTAATAGTATGTGTGTAATCAGAGCAAACACGATCAGATTAATCACCAAGATGTTAAAGGAAGGACACTTAGTATTTTCCGCCTGTTTAGATACAGTAATCTGTTTATCTTGTTCTTAAGTGAAGTCACAATAGATTTAATCACATCACTTAACATATGAATATATATATATGGACAGATATCACTCATCACGTATTCTATTCCGTTTTTCTTCTTCTCAGAATCAGACTCAGACACAGATAGTGCTAGATATCTTTTTACCTCTTTTATATTTGCTCTATAAACCTTCCATTGATCGATCAGGCAGAAATTATATGCGGGGTTTGCATTCTAATCCTCCGTTCCCCGCGCCACGCACGGCGCTACAGCGTTGCCACTTGACAGCTACAGTGATGCGCGTGCTATGGTTCCAACCTCGGCCGCGCACCTGACACTGTGCCATGCCACGTGCGGCCGACTTGATTCGCGCCTCGCTCCTACTTAAGCCTCAACCGCGCTCTGTTGGTTGCTAACGGAGAAATATGCGACATATGATGGTTCATTGCATCAAGGGTAAATCAATTGATTTTTTCTTTGATATGAGCTATTCGTTGCATGAATTTTATAAAAACTTCATCCTTATCAATATTATTCGCTTTTAACCTTAGCTGAACTAAACAACAAATCACATTCAGATATTTTAGAAAGTGTTCATCTTCGTAATGATTCTAACAACTAGTATTATTATAAATTTATATGGTGAATGTGCTATAGTTAGCTATCAAATCAATCTCATCTTACAGGGTCAACTGTCTACCCAAATCACATTATGAACAATGGTTAATCCCTAATAGACTAAGGCCACGTTTGGATTCCATGGTCTAAAGTTTTGGACTAAACTTTAGTTGGCTAAACTTTAGCCACTAAACTTTAGTCGAAGGTCCTGTTTGGATCCTGTACTAATGGATAGGACTAAAGTTTCAAAAAGACCATACTACCTCTCCTCGTTTCGTGCGTCAGCCATTAAATGGGAGGTGAGAGACCAACATGTATGGGTAAACACGTCTTTGTGCCTAAGAACCCAAAACTTTAGACCACTTTTGTTCACTTTGGTGGACTAATGGTCTAAAGTGTTTTTTAGGGGTTAGCTAAAGTTTAGATCTAACTTTAGACCACCTGTTTGGAGACTTTAGATCTAAACTTTAGTGACTAAACTTTAGATGGAGGGATCCAAACAGGGCCTAAGATATAGCCTTTGCAAAGGGAGAAGCTATAGTCCCATGCCAACTCCCAGTTTCCAGCATAGGCAAAAGTCAACTAATTGGCTAACATACTACTTGTTATTAAATCACCATACATAAATCTTACCCTGGTGAGGGATCATATCATTAAACAAATGTAACATCCTAAAATATAAAGCTTTTAGATAGGCATTCTGTTTATTAAAATCTTTGAAGTGCCAAACCACCATATAACAGTATATGGACAAGCAATACATCTAAATTTTGCACGCTTAACATTTTCTAATCAAGTGATTATAAAACCAGTACCATTACTTGATATAGGTATATTGTGCCATAAGTGTTATAATTGGTCAGCATATTAGCATAAGGTATTTGAACTACGAAGATCAAAGTAGATGACTGCCTTCACAAATGTGTAGTTTGGCACAAATTGTCATAACATGAAGACTAAGTCTAATATATGTGTGTTTCTTAAATTTTCAGGGTTATTTTTGGAATGCTCATTGCGCTTCCGATCACTATCTATTATGTTCTTCTTGGGATATAGAGTGATCTTGAAGAAATTCAACAAGAAATTGAGAAAAGAACTATATAGCATATGCAAACAATGGAGTAATCAATGAATCAAGCACACCAACCTGAACTTCCTGGTTCCTGAAGGCAAATATGAAGAGTGAAGACTGAAATCCGAAATAGGTAAATCGCTATCGGCCGGCTGCCTTGCTCCTGCTGGCCGCCGCCCGTCGGCTGCTGGCTTGGCCCCTGGCCCCACGCGGCCACGCCCCATGGCCCACAGTGCTGCTCCGGCCCCGCCTTTCGCTGGCTTGCTGCACAGCCTACACTGTCACCTGCCGTTGATGGCACTACGCTGGCTGTGCCCTAGCCTGAAGCTGAATGCCTGGTGCCCACCGCCTGCCCACCTAAAGCCCTCTTCTCAACCCTAGCCACCGACTGCTATCTACTAGTCTGGACAACTGGATTGGTGTCTGGTGATTCTGATATATCATATATGGGCTGATCAGCTGATGGGCCAAAATACATGACCAGCGCGCTAGCCGTGACTGTGGCCAGGGCCTAGACGGGAATGCACTATGCTGAACAAGAATAAGAATACTAAAGGCCAAAGCATATATATAATATATATGTAATATACCTAATACCTAATATATTTTTGGTTAAAAAATTTAGAGGATCAGACCTCAATGGGATCCGCCCCTGCTTGTTGACCATGCCGCCCGCGACGGGACCGCAGGCCGTTCTGGTAGTTATTGCCCTGTTCCACTGGTCACACCGATGATCTTCATGTCACAGCAACGCGCCAACGCGACGATCGACTTGGTCCAATGAACAGAGGGCCAGCGTTAACAGCCTAACACTTGTTGCCATTTTTTCGAACTTACACTTGCTACATTGTTAATTAACCAGCAGTTTCGTCTGTTTTCTTAGTACACGGGCCCAAATGCACTATATTACGGTAAGAATTAATAGGCATATCTTCCCTCGAAAGATAGCATAGGCGTCGGCAGCATGGGCACAATTGAACACTGACAACACACACCATTGCATTGTTGCATGCTTGCTACGGTGAGTCGGTGACCAAAGGTGATACTGTGATACCCGCAACGGCGGCAGCGGACATCAAGACCACAACACGCTTAGACGCACTATGGATCCAATGGACAACCTGAAGCTGCTCGTCACATGCCACCTCAAAACTGCGGACGACCCTGTCCACGATCGACCCGGTGCCCCTCACAATCCCAACGGTGATGTCCATCTGCAAGAAGTAGAAGAGAAGTGTCAAACTTGTAATTGTAGTAACCGTACTCAGATATTTAGAAATACGAGAGTACGTATCGTGTGGGACAAGTTCCGCGCTAAGTGTACAAGGTACGCATTGGTTAGTGCCGGTGCATGTCTGCGGAGCGTATTAGCATATGTACTGGTCGTACGCACTGAGGTTGTACGATGTGGCCTCCTGCATGAAGTCTTCGAGGGCGTCCGTCCGCTCCTCCATCCACTGCACCATCTTCCTTGCCCAGCTCATCCTGTTGCCACCCCTCCTGTTATGCTTGCGAAACATACCACTACAATTAGAAGGCATCGTAATAGAACTCGAAAAAATTTAGGGACATGTGTTGTGTGTAACTCATGTGTGGACCAAGTCAGGCACTCAATGCCCAACGGGATCTGGAAGAACCTGGTGGAGGTCGAACTGGCGTATCACCCTATGCACCGCGTAGTTCTCAACAAACACATTGAAGACAAATTTCTTTCACGTCAGCCAGTATGCCTGGGCATGCCAACACAGTGAGGAAAATCCCTCAAGAGTGCGGCCCTTCATCTCCTGAGCTGAGTATGGATCCCAGTGCATGTTGTCAGTGGTGGGCGGTCGAGGTGCTTGACGAAGTTATCGTGCACACGGGTTACTTGCAAGTGTGCAAACTGTGCCTGTGAGTTAGAACAGTGGTTACAAAGGATAACCCATAATACACGTATAGTAAAGATTCAGAAGAGTACATATTTGTCTACGGCACCAAAGGACCCTGCGGTCGGTCGGTCCACGGCACCCCCATGGTACATGTCCGCACGGTACGGACCATTGTCGGGCAGCATTGGTCGTCCAAGAGAGAAGCGCTCGAATGACCACAGCTACAGCAAGAGGGGGTAGCCTGTGAGGACAGAGATCGGCCTCATCTTGCAGCAAGTGTCGCACATGCCGCTGTACGTCGTGATAAGTACGGCTAATCCCCAGCTAATGTGCACCTCCTCCCCGTTGGTGATGGTCTTCGCATACCACATGAGACGGGCGTCAATGGATCCACCATGGCTGCTGGTAAACAGTACCCAGCTGAATAGCCATAGCAAGTACGTATCAACGTGTCGCGACATCTGGTACTTGTTGGCCTCCGAGACCATTCGCTCGACCTGTTCATAAACAAAAAAATTAGAAAGCTCGTCATATGACAAGGATAGCACATCGCTAAATAAGAAAAATGGATAGTATACATACCCAAAACTATGAAAGCCACCGCATGGGTGGGCCATGCTTCTGTCGCACCGGGAAGATGAAGTACGCTGCCGTGGCCTCCATCGAAAACACCCCACAAACCTGCCTAGCAGGTCGTCGCGCCATTTGGCAGGCGTGTCTGATAGGGAGGCAGCCTCTCTTGCGATGGGCAGGTTGAGTAGTAGCGCAACGTCCTGCAGAGTGGGTGCCATCTCCCCAAATGGGAGGTGGAAGATGTGCCTCTTGGGCCGCCACCGGTCCACCAGAGTTGTCAGTAGTGATCAGTCGAACGGAAACTATCATGATCGCTTTGGGTCGGCCTAGACCACCCCATCATCGTTGACTTGACTGCCATCCTCGTCGGTGGCTCAACCTGCAAAGCACGAAGAAGTCAATACATAGCAAAAATACCATAAAAAGAAGTGTCACAGTTTGTAGATAAATCTATCTCTGCAGCATGGGTCCAGTCTCCAAGCCCATCGTGGTGTCTGTGTATGGACCACCCTCAACTGGGGCATCTCATCCCTAACACGATGGCTAAACTTGTGAACTTGATATGGCATTACAAGTAAGGGTCCTATAGTTGAATCAAACCTAACTGCAGGCGATTTGGTGGTGGCGAGGGAGGGAGGGTGGCCCCGTGGAAGTGTGGCGGCGACGGGGGAGGGTGTGGCGGTGATTTGGAATTTAGGGTTAGGGTCAGTCAGGGGAGCGGCGGGAAATAGCTGAGTAGGTGAGGCCGTGCGTCGGTGCGTGAGGGTGACCACTGACTTGAGGACTCGAGTTGGCCAGTTGGAGTGGCCGAGTCAGGAGGATATTTAGGCTTGGCTATTCGTTACGGATATTTACCGGATACTTTTATGGTAAACTCATTTTTCAGAGAGCTTCGAATCCAACGGGTACCTTCGTTCCGAATCCAGCAAAAGCTATTCGGATTTGAATTTGTTATCCAAAAAAAACCTAAATATCCAGTAACATGCTTCGAATAGGATATGAATTTATTCGGATGGACGGACGGTCGGGAACTTTACTAGTACTTTGAATGAAGCTGGAAAGAAATCAGGTGGGGGCATCCCCTGTTGCCCCACAGTCGCACAGTTAGTTATGGTTTAGGTCGATGGCAGGTAAAGCGCATCACATGTTGCGCTGCCGATTGGAAAAGCGGCACGAATGAGATAAGCAGAGAAAGCACTAGGCGCGCAGCAGCAACTAGTGCCGCGGCCGCATGCTTTCCGGTCATGCCGATATCAATAATACATATGTGCAAACACCATGATAAGACGACCACCGCTAGCTCCTCCTAATCATCCTGTGTTGCCCTGCAAAAGCTCACCACCTACGCGATAGATTATGTAGAAATAGCAACGCCGGGCCGGCCCCTTTCTAGCGTGGGCGCGGGCGTCCTCCGTCCCTAGCTTGCTGCTTTGCTTTCTGTTGTGGCCGCGGCACGTCCGGTTCTTATCTGTCTCACGCGACAATCCACGAGCAAAATCTTATCTCAGCATGCAGATCGATCACCCCTTTACCTAATGTTCCCCGGTTGTTACAATGCATAAGGATACTGTTAAAGTACGCTGCCAGTTTGTACACGTTTCCAGGTGGACGTATATATTGATCTTGTCTCGGTTTTGTAATCTCCTAAGAATTTTGTTCTCTAGTCTATATATGTACTCCTGTAGTAACACGGTTGAGACACGTCGAAGCTCCCTGTGCTTGTAATCTCTTCTCATATGATGACTTCCGCCTTCGTGCGTCCGTGTTTTTTCCGGCAAAGGTTTTTCTATGTTAAATCTGTTGGAAATTAAGCGGATTTAGCAAATTTCTCATATTAATTTCAAAATTAACAATGTACAGCAATGCATATTTCCAAAGACATAATAATAACATGAAGATTAAGCTATTATCCTTCAACATGAATAATGAATTCAATCTATAGGACAGTATGCCAAACTAAACAAAATAATGAGCATTTGAAATCTGCATTCGGCACATATAATTTGTGTGAATTTTGCTCTCGGATTGAGGAGTTGCTCAAGTACTAAATACTTAGCCTTCTCTACTCTAGTCAATGATCAACAATTTAAGTGACAATCCTTGTATATTATGCTAGTTTGACAATCAAAATACTAGCTCAGACTAGTGACAGAACCAAATTCATGTTCTAATCAAAACTTGTACCAGAAATAAACTAATACAGTATTCAGCTATTGTCAGCTATAATCAGATCATAGACAATAATGTGCTACGGCTGAATTAAAGACTTCAGACTCTAATAAGAACAGAAAAGCAGGGAGCTGACACTTATATGAAGTATAAACAACAGATCAAACTAGCAGAAAATCTCTGAATTGTCACTAAGATATCAAATGTGACTAGCTTTCTCATTGAGCAATTTCAAAAACTCATGTTCTATTATGCGAAGTCCCTCTAGAGCTAGTGATTATCACAAATTTCAGAGATATCAAACAAATATATAATACTAGCATGGCTAACATTTGCACAATAGAAATTACAGAACACGAGTAAAGCTCACTGTGCAGTGGTAGTCCAAACCACCGAGAAGCCGACAAGCGCATGGCTCAAGCCTGCACGCCCGAGAGACAGAGACCAAGAGCTTCACTGCTCGACTAGCTCGCCGGAGCAAGCTGCCGAACTCTCAATCAACACTCAAAACCAAATACTCACTAGCAATTTTGGATTGAGTGATGAAACCCTTGAACTCTCCCTCTCCCCAAAATCTCCCATCTGATTTAAAGATGCAATTTTTTGTGCGTTTTATAGCAAGTAGTATCAGAGTTCCAGATTTGAATTTCAATCCGCTGTCCCGAAAAGATCGATCTAGACTCACGGGGGCGGCACACACGCGCTGCATCTGGGACGGCATCCGCACAACATTCATGAGAGAGCAACTGCTGGCTCGTTGAAATTTCGGTTCCAAGTCGGTCAAGAAATCTGTGACTTGGCATCATCGCCGTCTTCAGTGGTTGTTGCTCCGGGCTCGATCGGATTGCTGGCGTCAAATCGTCGTTGTTGGTGGCTTCCTTTCGACGTGAAATTGTCGTCATACTGCCAATGCCAATTGACAGAGATTGTCGAAGCTGTTTGCCTCGGATTGCAGCAAGTAGCATCCGCTGCCGTTACGGAAAGCAACTCCGTCTACGACGCCGAGCCTGTATGAATAAAGGAGTTCTCTCTGACTCTGTTCGTGTCAGAAACGAAGTCGACTCTCAACTCTCAAGGGCTGCATCCATGAGAAGCCGAGTCAAAGCAAAGTCTCCAAGTCCAAAGTTGAACAATCAATTCTTGCGTCCAGAGAAGGAGAGCAACATCAATTCTGAGAAGCATCCGAGCAACTCTATAGAAACGAGTCACCCGTGGGTTTTGGTGTTTTTCGACGGATTCTGCTACACGGACACGAAGGTGCACCAGGAGGATGACATTATTGCTACGTACATAAGAAATTATATCGCCCCTCGGTTCGACGAATCGACTCGTCTTGACTCTGTCCAATGACTCGACTTCATACTATTTAAGTGTCGACCCGTGCTCTACCCCAATAACTGTTCCTATGCCAATTTCGCCAATATCATCGCCCACACAATCTAGCATCATGTCCTGGCGTCATACTGCACCATCTCTGTTGACAATCTTCTATCTTAGTCAATCATCATATTCCATTAAGAGACCGTGTCATCAGCTGTGTATGTTTTCATTGGAGGTAGGATTCATTGAAATTTAGGCCGTTGTGTCTATTATTAGTGGTATCCACATGGGATTAATAATTGGCGATTTATTTGATGAGCCGTCGTCTACCACAGGTTACCTTGGTAAGATTCGTACATATAGAGTCTAAGGTGGAATTGTAAGATTTCAACATAATGAGTTAATTTGGGTTACGATTGATCAAGGAGAATTTGAAAAAAAAATCAATATTAGTTGGGGGGACAACTGATTCACCGTTCGATGACACACCCTAATGGCAGCTATATAATACTCTACCAAATTTCTTATTCATTAGTGAATGTTATATTCTAAATATGAGTTTGACATGAATGATTTAAAGTGTAATACTAGTTAATTATCTGCATAGATACTACAACATTTGGTATTACATATGAAATACGTTTTAGTTGTCACAACTCAATATGAGGGCCTATTCTAGAGAGTATTTTTGCTTCATTGACGGCATGAGTTATTTTCATCCGGATGTTTTTTCTATAGGAGCAGTTTCTCATTATGTTATTGAATTTGGTTACTTCTTTTATGGTCGGTAGGTTGATGTACGTGATGGCCACACACATGCAAATTGCTCTTCAATGGGCTTCATTTGTCAATTATGTGTTCTAGGTGGAGTACATAACTCGTCCATGAGATGAGTTCACCACTATAATTATCGAGCGCCACAGAAGAAGTATATAGAAAAGACTGATCCGATTTTACTCATTAATTAGTTCTATAAACTTTTATTACACAAGGATCATTGATGGTGAATTATGATTTGAGAAGATTTAATTTGTTTTGGCTACATAAGTGAATTTAGGCTATAAGAGTGAATTCACCTTAAGTTGGAGATTGTTGAGTGTGTGATCCGAATTCGTCTCATAATGAAGATTGTTCTAGTATGATATGAATTTATATGTGTGTCCAAATGGACACAGATGCCAACCTTATCTCGGTTTTGTCATATCCTAGAACTCTTATTCCCTATATATGTACCTTGTAATCGCACGGTTGAGATGTGCCAAAGTTTTCTGTGCTTGTATTATTTCATCATATAGTGATTTTCGTCTTCGTGTTTCTGTGTTTTTTTTCTTGAAATGGTCTTTTCACATTAAATTTGTGTCTCCTATTATTTTTATTATCTATTTTTATCGTGTGTTTTATTACAGAAACAATTTTTGGTAGGACGTAATGTTCGATTAGGGGAAAAGCTGAGGCAGCTGGAAAGGATTGAATGGACAAAACTCTCGAGAACTTCTGTAACATTCACGGACACAACCATTCACGGCTGCTAATTAACATTTCGTTTGCGTGTAGGGGACCTTCTGTTCTGACGTTGATTTAACACTGGTCCATGCGTGCATGTTGCATATAAATATTCCTCCCATCACACATGAGATGCTACACTAGTGACTGTAGAAATCAATCATCTGGCAGACTGGCAGCTAAGCTACCGATCGAAAGCCTAGCGTTTGGAGTATCCTGACATAATGAAGGCACACATGCATCACAGATAAGTGCAACAGGGTCACCGCCTCACCGGTGCATGGTCCTGACGAATCTCTCAATCAGAGCATTCACGGGGTTAACCAACGAAATATCTTATCATGAATTATTTAGATCCACCGGCCGTTGCATTATTGATCAAGTGGTAGCCATCATCTAGCTGATTCCCTGATCAACTCGGCATCGGCTTCTGACTTATTTTTCATTATTCATAAATTTCATCTTTTTCTGAACTTTTGACTTTTTGTTGAGTTTTTTTGCCGGTTCTTTTTTCCCCGTATTTGTTTGTATTATACGTAATAGGCTAACATATTTTTTATTTTTTTAAATTTTTTAAATTTAATTATGCTAAATAAGTCTATGTCAGCTACAGTGTTTTTTTCAGCTAGCTACAGTGTTTTCAGCCATAAGCCATGAGCTTTTCAGCCGAACCGATCACCACTTAGTAATAAGGCACACGCCGACCTGGATAGCTATATAGACAACTGCAGGCTGCACAAACAAGTGATATTTTGCTTGTCTAGGAGTTGTCCTAGCCCCGCTCGGTTGGGCTGAAAAGTTGTGGCTTATGGCTGAAATTTTACTGTAGCTGAAGTGGCTTATTTAGCGTAATTAAATTTTAAAAAATTTAAAAATAGAAAAGATATGTTAGATCATTATGGACAACGCGAATAAATACAGGAAAAAACCGGCAAAAAATCTCAAAAAAGTTAAAAGTTCAGAAAAAGACGAAATTTATGAATAATGAAAAATAGGCTAGAAGTCAGAAACTGAAGCTGAAATGAGCGGTGTCTAAAATTAACAAGTCTAATGCATACAGCTTCAAGATCCCAGTGGTGAAAATACATAAGTGTACAAGGAGCATTAACTTCACAAAGTGAGTAGATTGTACAAAAGTAACAGAAAAACAGTGGAAATTGGTTGCAGGTGGATCGATGGCATCTTGTCAAAAGATTGCCCTCGTCGTCGGCACGCTGGACAACTAGTGCAAGCAGACAAACAAGAACAAGCGGCGGGATACACCCATGTCATATGGCTGCTACGTGGCCGAGAAAGGGCCTCTTTCTCCGGAATAAACTAAGTCCATGTTTTAAAGTAACGTGCAATTGAAATAACTTCGTGCTTATGGTTTGTGGAAAGCTTTGTGAATCATCATTGTGTAGTTAGAGAATTTGGGTAGTATCGCCCTGATCCTCGAAAGCTTTGTGAATCATCATTGTGTAGTTAGAGAATTTGGGTACTGAGTCATAATTATACAACCACATGTATGGTAGAGGACGAACCTAGCTCAGTAAGTTACTGAGTTTCGATATTGACTACTCAGGTTGTAGGACAGGCTTGGTGAAGGGTGATGGTGTGATCCGCTGTGGAAGGGGTTGCACCATATGGACGGAATGTACCATTTACAAATCCAATGACGAGTCCCTTTTTCACCACATCGGCATTGTGTGAACGGGGTGTGGGTGGAGAGTATTGAGATCGTCGGGAGGATTCAGTGCTGGGGTGAAGTTTTTGAAAGGTTTTGTTACGATCATCTTAGTCGTATACCTAAGGAAGCGTGCAATTGGCTGACAAGATAAGTTGATCATATCGTGTGGAAGAGGTTGTACAATCTCTGCATAGTGTTAAATCAAATCTATTCAAATAGCTATATCCGTGATCATGATCGTGCTCAGGGATTTCACATGAGGATTAAATTTTTATAACCAAAAACCGGTAAGGAAAAGTTATGTAAAATTGATGGATGAACTATGTGGGATCTTGTTACTTGTTAGTTATTTATTATCTATTTTAGTTAAATTATGCTTTCAATATATATTGTTTTTGCTAGTTAAATTTAGCTTTCTGCCAAACAAGCCAAGTTAGCCATTTTTTGTATAAGCCTTGCATCTATATATTACATTCTGCATTCACAACTTTTTGAGTATTAGATGTGCTCACCATTGCTATCAACACAACTTAGTTACTTAAGGGGAATAATCTTCACCATTCTTCGAGGAGGAATATTACGAAGGAGGTTAAGCGCTAGGTCGAGCAACTCCTGTCGATTGCCTGCTTGAGATAGGTTATTTTCTGCTGAAGTTACATTTTGGTTTTCCGCTACAAATTTACTTCTTAATGCTAAGCCACGAGACGTAATAAATGTAAACTCTTATTGTAAGATTGTAACTTATTTTCTCAAATGATATTGACTATTTTCTTAATTATGCGTGTGAATGATATTACAACAATGTTGCCATTGTGTGTACTATCATGATTCTGGACTAGTGCAGTATACACAGAATGTCCAGATTTGTATATTCAGGTCCTGACAAGAGGTTAGACCGCTCCTAGGTCTGGTCAGACCGACAGTTTGTGGCCGGTTAGACCGCCCATCGGTCAGACTGCACCTTTAGTCGTTGTTTTGGGTTGTTGTTTGAATTTAGGTTGTTAAGTCTGATCTTTGTAGCTCTTTAGTTACCGGTGGAAAAGATTTCTAGATATTTAGATAAGATTTTGAGAACATTATTCACCTCATCTGTTGACATTGCTGATCCTACATTTTGCTATCACAATTCACATTTCACAAGCTAACTGATCACATGACAGGGGTAATTAGCACAAATACTCGCCATCAACTGGGCCAGGAGAATCGTTAGCATCGTTCTGTCTGGTTTTAGTTGACTACTTCGCAGTGTGTGAATTACCGGGGACCTTTCCATTAGGAAAAGTGCAGAGCATCTAGATGGGACAGCTGCTAGTAGATCCCAAATCCAAACAGAAGTCGGCAACTTGATCGGATGCACGGCATAGTGTAGTTTGTTCTCAATTGTAATCTGTAACTCGTGAGTACCCAAACTTTCGACCTGTTTCCACGGTCAATCTCAACCTTTCCGAACACGAAATTTCGTAAGAATTTTACCTGAGATCCTTGTATTCCGAATGGCAGATGCTTACTGCGCTTGAACGTTCAAGTTCCGTGAACTTGAACGTGTGACAACAGATCAGGAGGGGTCCGGAGTCCGTGGTGGGCCAGATGTACGGGCCCACTTGCAGATATTCTGCACCTTGATTGACGAGGAGGGATTCCAGGGGTGTGGGGGCCAAGAGAACCAACGGACAACCGATCCAGCTCAAGCTCACTTTGCCTGCCCTTTTCTCAGCTAGTCGCTCCCTTATCTTCCCATCATGGTGCTTTCCTCGTCCTCGTCCAACATTACACGCCTAACATTTGGATCTCATCACGGCATTGCTGGTCTGCAGCCTCCGTGCTTGAATAATTGTTGCTCATGGATTGAGATGATCGGTCCAGTTCTTTTTGTCTATGGCTAATTATTTTTTCTAATACAAGTGTTTTTATGAACGAACAGAATACGGTAAATCATTTAAAAAATTTATTGTGATAAATCGTTTCGTAATGGTGATGAAAAAATTATCTTATTTATTTATTTGAAAAAACTGTAAATCATAGGATATAAACCATAGGCTAAAAAGGCTTCGGCCTTTATTTCGTCATGTACAGTGTACAGACGAAGACGACTAGGTGGTGCTCATTTGGGTTTTTTTAGTGGTTTATGACTGAAAAGTACTGTAGCTGACAAGGCTTATTTAGCATAATTAAATTTAAAAAATTATAAAATATAAAAATATGTTAGCCCAATACGTATAATACAAACAAATACGGGAAAAAAAAGAATCGGCAAAAAATCTCAACAAAAAGTTAAAAATTTAGAAAAAGACGAAATTTATAAATAGTGAAAAATAAGCCGGAAACCAGAAACTAAAGCCTGAATGAGCACAGCGAGATACATCAAGTTTTGACGTGCGTCATACTTCCAGTAGTAGTTGGCATTCTTGAGTGATTAGTATCCTAAGCAGTGCTTCTATGTTCTTCAGAAAAGCCACTCGTACAAACTGTATGTCCTTGCATAGCCTTAAAACCTTTTCAGCTCAACCAGACAAGTATACCATACACATGCATGCTTCTCTTGCTTATTCCATTAGCGCGTAGTATTTTGTGTACGAATCTAAATTGATCAATGCGCTATTACTAGTAGGTAGTGCGTAATAAAGTTGTTCCAGTTTTCTTTGTCTCGTGCATCAGAGTACATTGTTTCCTAGCGGGGACGATGTATGTAGTTCACCTAAGGGCATGTACAATGGTATGAGTTAGTTACTAGCTCTAAAGGCATCTCCAATGGTCTGAGTCAGCTAGCTATATGCATGTACACATCAGCATATATCCTATGTGGAGGAAAGAGAGTATGCAAAAAAAATCGAGCCAGCTCTTCCTTAAGCACTAGTCTATAACGCCAAACGAGGCAACCTCTATAAATTCTGTGTGTGCATGTAAGCATCAAATAGCTATCCTTATAGATAGTTCTTTAGAAGGCTAGCTTTAGTGTGTACTATATAGATGATGTGGAAGTCTTATAGTTAGTTGCTAGCTATAACCATTGGAGATGCCCTAAGATAACTTCTCCAATGATATTAACTTTTAGCACATAGCTTATAACATGAATAGTCACACATGACATCCTCATATAATCTTGGAATGTGTGTATGAGACTAGCTCTTTATCAAGAGCTAGCTTTTCTCTCTCTTCTATTAAAATATGAAATAATATGTTTAGAGCTAGCTCATAAATCACCATTGGACATGCCCTAAGAGCATCTCCAATAGACCAATAGTGACTTATGAGCTAGCTCTAAGCATATTATTTCATATTTTAATAGAAGAGAGAGAAAAGCTATCTCTTGATCAAGAGCTAGACTCATACACACATTCCAAGATTATGTGAGAGTGTTATGTGGGGCTATTTATGTTATGAACTATGTGCTAAAAGTTAGTACTATTGGAGAAGTTGTCTTAGAACTAGTAACTAGCTCATACTGTTGGAGATGCTCTTACCATTGGCCGCAATCATTTTTCTTGAAACTAGCTAGATTATTGACCGTAATCATGGATTTTTCTATTTGGTCATAATCGTTCATATCAAATTTAAAGCAAGATCTTTGAGTAACGACCACTCGCACTCACTCCCTGCTGTCCCGACAATTAGCCGAAAGTTCGTGCGTGTTGCATAAGAAAAAAACTCATACATGTATGGCTTGTGATAGTCTGATAGAAGAGGTGACATGGCAGTCTGCCGAATGGACGATGGATACTGCATATGACCAGTAGACTTTAGAAAAGCCTTCAATTTTATTTTCTCTCTATTGGAATATACCAGATAATAAATACACTTTGCCCACAAAAGCACGGGAATATACCCTTAGGATGGGAATATACCCTTAAGATATTATGGATGAATGGAGATCTCCATGCATGGGACCTGGTCTGCATGTATAGGCATGGCTAGTTGTATGGGTGGTCCTTATTCAGCCTTTTTTTAGAATATAATTTATTAGTTCAATAAATAATAGTTATCAAGAAAAGCTAAAAACTGTTGAAAAGCTAAAAATAGGACCGTTACCTATTTGGCCTTCCGTCCGTGTCACTCGGCAAATTTGGAGGGGCATTGGTCTGGTCTAGGGATGGAAACTGATCGGGTACGATCGAATAGTCTCAAATATGAATACAAATTCATATTTTAAAAACGAATATGAATAAGAGTTCGAATATTATCGAATACGAATATGAATTGAATGTCGTGATAAATAAGAACTCGAATCGAATATGTACTTAATTTGGTCGAATACGAATATCCTCCTATAACTTCTGTAACAAATCTCAGTAGAGTAAATTTATGTAACATGATTATATGACTACGCCGCCTACACTACACATTTACATAGGAAATGGATTGAATAAGAATCGAATAGTCTCGAATACGAATACGAACATTTTCGAAAACAAAATTTTCTTACCACATTCATATTTGCTCGGATACGAATATCAGATAAAATGAATTATCCCTTACCGTTTTCCACCTTCTAGTCTGTTCTTCCTTTAATTGCTTCCCAACTGAAATTCTGGGTATTTTTGTAGTGCATGCGCCCACGCAAAGGAGGTGATTACTTCGATTACCAACTTCCTAAATTCGAATTCCTCAGATTTTTTTAGTGGCGATAACTTCGATTACCAACTTCCTCAATTCGAATTCCTCAGTTTTTTTAGTGACAGGAGGTACATGCATGCCGACTCATTACTCGTTCATAGATCAACCCGCCATCGCTGATGCACATGTTCTTGCTCGTCGCCGATGAGGCGATGGAGAAATTAGGGGGGTTACTGGGAAATGTCCCGCCTGCGTCATGGACTATCCGTGACTCGCCGAACCAACAAATTAAAATGGCTGCTATCACCACACCATGGCGGCTTGGCGAGGCAGGTTCCAAGAAACTGAAGATTCTGTAATTCCAAAGTTACCCCTGGGTACTCTCCAAATTACGCCCATAAGCCGCCAGCTGCCACGCCTGCAAAACACTAGCGGGACAGTTGTCTGTCCAAATCAGAAAACAGATCAGAGGTAAATCTCCCTCAGTCTCCCTCTTTTGGTATTTTGTCTTTTAGTTTCTTAAAAGTATGATTTTTTTTAAAATAGATTATCCAAACAGCTCCTGAGTCTAAAACTATATGCGTCGTTGGTATCGGTGTTTTTGTCATTCGCTATTATCTCAAAATACACAGATAAAACCATATACAACCCAAAAAACAGTGACTTATAAAGAATTTATGGCTACTCCTAGTCTCCTAGCTCCAGGGTATGTGTCTGCAATGCTGTTGTCAGTAACAAAGAAACACATGCATCATGCATTGATCTGACAAAACAAATTAAGCACATGCACCATGATTCCTGCGAACTTCAAAAACAAGCCGTCGCAGCAACATGTACTAGTAAAATTTGCCTTGTTAATCTTTGCGAAAATGCGACGTGAACAATAAGAGCTCTTTCACAAGGGCATGGCATATGACATCCGGCCAATTTTGGCTGGTTTCAGTACGACAATGAATCGGTGATACTGAGTTGCGTAACAAAGCATGTGAATCACGATTCGTCCTAGGAAAGGGAAGGATCCTTCAAAACATCCCCATACGTCGCAGTCTCGATTGCAGCAACACGTCCTCTCTCTCTCTCCTTTTGTCTTAATCAATCTTTCACAAGGACATGATACATGGCACAATGCCAACTAGTTGGCTGCATATTCTGTTCAATACGGCAATGGATGAGCTACAACATCGAATCGCCCAAAAAATGTTGAAAAGTGCCATCTATTTGGAAACATAACTTTCCCCGCTGAGGAGAGTGCGTCGAGCATCGATCTAACCAAAGTTCCTGACTCCACATACGTAGCTTAGTATCTGTATATTGGCTTCTACTTTTTGGTGAAAAAATCAGAAATTAATATATACATATAATTTTTTAAAGAAGATTTCTCACTCAATCCTGGCTCTACGATAAGATAAAGGTCACGGGGCACATCACATACTCCACTTCTCTCACTTTCATCTCGTACACGTATCTCTCTTTTATTTTCCTCATTGCTTGTCCTTTTATTCTAAAAATCACTTCTTTCAGATACTACTATTTATTTTTAACTTAAAGCCATCGGTCGTAGCTAATGTGAACATATCATTACTTTCTTATACGAGTGAAGCAATTACATGGTCCGGAAAATTGGCTGTTACACAGAAAAATAAGCATAAAGCCGATCGATTTCGAATACACTCGTCAGAATTCCACCATATTTCATCAAATTTGGTTCGTTACATTTCACAGGAGCCACGAATAACGCATGGCAATTCATGGCCAAGGCGTTCCACGTACGAGCTCGCTAGCGCGAGAGCAGCCGCCCGTGCAGTAATTCAACAACCAAGGGACCGAACCGCAAAACGACCACGTCTATAAGAAACCGCGGCTCCGCGGCGCCATCCTCGCACCGCACCAGACAAGAGGCATTATAGCTAACCCAACCCCCGCAACTCCCAGCTAATCTCCGACCCCTCCTCTCCTCCTCCACCTCCACCGCTCGGCTCGCGCGGCGGGCGGCGTGGCTCCGCGGGAGGGAATCGACGGTGTGGGGCGGGCGGCGGCGGGGGGTCTCGCCGGCGACGAGTTGGTTTGGGTATGAGAGGGGTTCATGCGGCGCCGACCACCGCTGCCAGCGTCCCCTGTAGCGGCTTCATGGACGGCCTCCTAATCTTCGTCTTCTACCTCTCGCTTCCTATACGTGGCGGCCGCGACCACTCGTTAATCTCCACCTCGTCTAATTGCTAGCCGCCGCCGGCCCGATCGATCTCGCCACGCACACTCTGCGATCCGATTCCGATCTCTCTGTTTCGATTCGATTCTCTCAGCCGCCGCCGTCGAACGTGATTTGGATCGGGTCCTGTTCACTTGCCCGCGTCAGAGGATGGACCAGCCACCTAATGGGTTCGCCGCCGGAGGTGCGTGTCCGAACAAAACACTCCCCCTTTTTTCCTCAAAAGTAATTGTTGTTTTATGTGTAATTTTGCAATTTTGTGTGTGTTTAGTGTTGTCTCGGGTGTAGAGAATTTAACATTCCACCATGCATCAAACTCGTTGCCTAATTTTAAAATTTTGCAAGTGGCATGGGGGAGTTAATAGTACTAAGTAAAACTATGTTGATTGCGTTACGCCAAACGTTGCTGTCATGGACTGACGTCCCAATCGCAATTGACTGTATGACATATTAGTGGCTTCTCCAATGCTAAAAGGGCAAAAATGTCAGGACAAGAATTGTGATTTGAATTCATTTAATATTGGTAGGAAACCATCCCTCACTGGGGCGGAGGGGAGGGGACATGCTTTGACAAATTTGCATTATAAGCATGAATATTTTGAGGAATATTACTGTAGTTAGCACTACTTGGCCTCTCTGTATAGCTTATTTGGCCCCCCTCATCGCTAAATCCCGGCTCCGCACCTGATCCCTCATGTCTGGGGTCATCATACAACACAAAACGATGGTAGGAGGGAGGGTTTAATATTGTTGATCAGCCGAGTTACTTTTGGTGGCCTCAACTGAATCACGGTAGGGACTAGGGTAGATGCCGAAAAGTGATGTCAATCAGCAAGAACCTAGAACAAAGAATGTTACAAGCAATGCAGGGGATTGTGATGGCCATTCACTAGTTAAACTGCGAAAGGGATGTAGAACAAGGTTCCAAAAACTGAGTCCACTAAACAATGAAAGAAAAAAAAGGACTTTTGCGTTCGGAAGAAACAAAATCGGGGAGCAGCATCCAAGATCAACTTGCTTCCTTGTTCTTGTTTGCATTTTTGCAGAATATGCTGCGCTGCTGCATCGGTTCATCCAGACTGCAGCTCATTGAATAATTCTAGGGATCATTCAGTTTGATCTAATTCCAACATTACACTTTCTTGTCACAAACCAACTGAAAAGAATAAATCACTCTTGATATATATTCCTGAAGTGTTCTGTCTCTAGACGACAGTCCTATTCAGCTGGCCACTCATATGCTAGAACAGCCAACTTTGTCCACTTGGAAATGTAATAAACAATTGGTCAGTAAAAATTAATACAGATAGTGACACTGAACGGAGTTTTTAATATGTGCTTATTCAGGTAGATGGTTGAGAAATATGCTATCCTAGTTAAATTTAATGCTTTATTGGTTTTAAGATGTCAGAATTTTAATACAGATAACAGTTCTTATGCAGTAAATACCTTATATATTTGCATCCAGGTCTTTTTGTTCAGCACATTGATGGGCAAAATGCTTCTCCCCCTTCTGTCATTGTGATTGGTGGAGGGATTTCAGGCATCGCAGCTGCTCGTGCGTTGTCTAATGCTTCATTTAAGGTAAATGTTGTCACTAGAGGATGAAAAGATGAAAACTTTTACTCTTCCAGGCTCTATTTGGCTTGCTGTCCAAAAGCAGTAAGTAAAACTAGTGTTTTGACGCTTCTGGGGCTCTTGTACTTAGATAAAGTTACACACCTGCAGGTCACATTATTAGAGTCGAGGGACCGACTTGGTGGCCGTGTGCATACTGACTATTCTTTTGGCTGCCCAATTGACATGGGAGCATCTTGGTTAGTTGCATACCAGAACTAGTATTTAGTTCTTTTACTCCTTGCATTGAATTTGATACAGAGTGATCTCATGGTTTTATCATGTGATTCAGGTTGCATGGTGTATGCAATGAGAATTCGTTGGCGCCATTAATCAGGCTGCTTGGGCTTAGATTATATCGCACCAGTGGTGATAACTCTGTGCTGTATGACCATGATTTGGAGAGGTAATTCGTAATCCATAATGGGCTATGTGTAATTGTGTATGCTCCTCCCTTAACTTGATTGGCTTTCTTTCTCTTACAGTTGCTGTTTTTGTTTATTTAGCTATGCTCTCTTTGATAAGGATGGTCGTCAAGTTCCCCAGGAGATAGTAGCCAAAGTCGGGGAAACATTTGAGAAAATTCTTAAGGAGGTATTGCAATCATTTGCATTTACATGTTATCTGTTCAATGCTTTTATGGAAACAGTTATGAGCTTACTTCTTGTTAATATTGCAGACAGTGAAAGTAAGAGATGAAAATGCAAATGACATGCCTCTTATTCAAGCTATCTCAATTGTCCTTGACAGGAATCCACATCTAAAGTAAGTGAAATATAGCATTTACCTAGTTCTGGAGGGATGATGTCTTAATGCAGGTGTGGAATGTTTATTGATGTGCACTTACCTTTACAGACTGGAGGGTTTGCGATATGAAGTATTGCAGTGGTGCATTTGTAGATTGGAGGCATGGTTTGCCACAGACGTGGATAATATATCTTTGAAAAATTGGGATCAGGTATGCAATAAGGGACTATTTGAAATATTCATATGTGCATATAGAGATTGCACCATTCAGCAAGCAGTCTGTTCAAGGATAATTTGTTTTGTCGAACCCCACTTACCAGGTCGGCAGAGAAATGCATGCTGACCTGAGTTATACAGGTGCACATTTACGCTACAGCAGTGCACTGAAATTTGCAAATTTACAGGAACATGTTCTTACTGGTGGACATGGGCTTATGGTGCACGGCTACGATCCTGTTATCAAAGCTCTTGCTCGAGATCTTGATATCCACCTGAACCACAGGTATGCAGCAACATATCCTCATGGTCGAGTAATTTACATGAATACATGATTAGCCATTTGTGAGGTATAATCCCAAATAGTTAGTTAATTGTCTCTTCCTTTTTTGATGATCAGGGTTACAAAAATCATTCAGCGGTATAATAAAGTTATTGTATGTGTGGAAGATGGGACAAGCTTTCTTGCAGATGCTGCTATAATAACTGTCCCTCTCGGTGTACTTAAGGCAAATATCATCAAGTTTGAACCTGAGCTCCCAGAATGGAAACTTTCAGCAATCTCTGATCTTGGTGTCGGCATTGAGAACAAGATAGCCCTCCGGTTCAACACTGTATTTTGGCCCAATGTAGAAGTACTAGGTAGGGTTGCCCCAACATCAAATGCCTGCGGTTACTTTCTTAACCTGCACAAGGCCACAGGACATCCAGTCCTCGTCTGCATGGTAGCAGGAAGATTCGCATATGAAATCGAGAAGCTATCAGATGAACAATCTGTAAATTTTGTCATGGCTCAGCTCAAGAAAATGCTACCAGGAGCCACTGAACCGGTAAAGCCTTTATGTTTATTTTCATATTCTCTACAGTAAAGTACTGGTAACTCTAATTTCCAGATTCTGTACAGTACCTTGTAGGTTCTAACCCTTGTGCTACACATCTCCAGGTTCAGTATTTGGTTTCACGGTGGGGCACTGACCCAAATTCACTTGGTTCCTACTCGTGCGACTTGGTCGGTAAACCAGCTGACTTGTATGAAAGATTCTGTGCTCCAGTGGGCAACCTGTTTTTCGCTGGGGAGGCCGCGTGCATCGATCACTCTGGGTCTGTGCATGGAGCTTATTCTTCAGGCATTGTTGCTGCAGAGGACTGCCAAAGGCGTCTGTCAATGCAACTAGGTATCTCCGATCTGTTCCAGGTCGGGAAGCTTATTATGAGGGAGGAGATGACTGAAGTCATGGTTCCCTTCCAGATATCCAGGCTGTAAAAGAAGAACAGACCTATCTATTTAGCAGTGTCAGCGTGTTATTCGATTTAACACTAGCTGCTTCATTGTGTTGCCTTCAAAACTGTTTTATTCGCAGTTCGATGTTGATGTAACTTACAATAATATATATACAGACCTTATTCTAGGAATTCATGGATACCGGACTTTTTAATTGAATGTCAGAACTCTTGTGTTTGGTTCAATTGTTAGTGTTAGTGTTAGTGTTTGGTTTGAGACTGGATTAATCGAGCTTTGACTTAATTGTTTTGCATCTTGTGGATAAATTGTTCTGAACTCTTCTATCTGTTGTCGAACAAGGAATCTGGGAGCTGAAGATTCTTCGTAGCGAGCATGCCTCTGTTTGTTCAGCCTATTTTAAAGCAAAATCCATAGGAACATATTTTGTGCTTCAAAGTACACGAAGAAACAACGCTGCATAGTTAACAACGGTGCTCAAATGCCTCCTCTGAAGGAGCATCCTCTGTCGAGAAACAACGCTGCAGAGACCCAGAGTAGACAAAAGGACCATTAACAAGGGAACAAAGTAAAACATGCATGATCGCACAATCTAAATTATTCTAGGTGCAGGCCAGTTGTACATCAATCTTGCCACATAATACAAAAGCTCGACACTGGATCCTTTTCCTTTCAGGCCTGAAGATCTCCATCGAAAACCTTGCAACACCCAAATCTGCATATTTGGGAATAGTTCCATGATCGAGCGAACCAAATCAAAGGTATCGTTCTACTGTAACATCTGTTGCCACCACTTGCAATTTTCCATTCCATTCTGTACCATCAGATATTCCATATAATAACCACAGAACAGCTAAATGCTAACAGAAATTTTCCAGCCAAACAAATTCTTTTTGCACAAAAAAAGGAAAAGAAAGCATAGAAATACAGACCGCCTTGGGGGGGCGTTCCTATTGACTTTTACTGGTAGTTTTTGGCTGTGGCTTATTACTTTTAACTGAAAATAAATAGTAATAGATGAAAAAAATGTCTTTTAGAAAAAGTGGCGAGTGGTGGAAAAGTGAGGTAGAGATACATGCACAACGGGAGTGAAAGGAGTGGAGTGGTGATGCACCCATGACCTCTTGACTTATCTCCAGAGCGAGAACTATTGGTCTTGCTATATTTTTATCACAACAGATACTAGAATAAAGAAATGATATTCCAAGTTTTCGTGTTAGGGTTACAACCGCACTCAAACGTTCCTATGAGAGTTTTCATCGGATCTTTTGACTGTAAGTTAAGTTTTGACTTTGAATGCCTTGAAAGCTATTAAAATTGACCGTTAGGTTTTATTTTAATCAAATTAGCCTTTTTAAAATGTTCGTGAGTAGGCATGATACTTTTTCTATCCGCAACTGAACTCCTGAGCTGTTGCGAGACGTACGATTACCCTGTTCTCAAAAACAGTCGTTACAACAGGTATCTACCGAGCTCCCCTAACTCAGCAGGTGACCTACTGAGCACCCCTTTTGTATGAGTAGACCAACCCTAGCCCACAGCTCCACCATTCCTTGTGTCATCCTCTGCAAACCAGCTTGTCATCACCGTACAGAGGCCTCCACAATTCATGATATCAGCGTGGGTTTGTTACCGTGCAACATACATTGGAAAGAGCACGTGCGAAGCGATTGCACAACTAAGAAGCACTACAGCTCCACAAAATGTTGGAACACATGCACAACGTACAGAGGTGTGGACTGTTTTTCAAGCTGTTGGTTCACTGGGCTTATAGCAAATAAGCTGAATTTGTTAGCTTTCAGAACAAGCTCAGAATTTTTTCTGGGGGGTAAATTCAGCCTACAAACCCTCACGGGCCTGTCAAATCTAGAAATCAGTAAGTCACTCCATTAGAATTGGTTTGTTTAACTGAAAACCTAAATTCAAGGATGAAGTGATTGTTTGGTTGATGGCTGCAGCTTAGGCTTATTTGGATCATAAGCCTATTGGTGCAATGCCAAATAGACCACTAGAACCCTCTTATGATCTTTTTAGTTTTGTGCCTCACCGCTGTGGTTGTGTTCTATCGGTTGATTATGTCCATTTTCTTGATTGTTTTGTATATGCTTTCTTTCCAGCTTTCTGAGATTGTGAATCATGGAAAACTGGTGTCCGATGCGGTCATCATAAGTCTGCTGTCAAAGCTCCTTGAAGAGGGAGCAGAGAAAGGTGAATTGGGGTTCATCCTTGATGGTTTTCCAAGAACCATAAGACAAGCGGTGAGCTAGTTATTTGACCTGACCGTAGGTATACAAAACATATAACTTGCATCTTCTCAGTAAGCCTTTTTCATTTGTATTTTCTTTGAGGGTGGAAATAATATACTTAAATGTGCTGTTTGAGACCAATAATGTGTAACCTGACTGTAGTGTTAGTCTTATTTTTAGTAGAACAATACACTGATATTTTTTAATAAGTTCGATTTGGTCATTAACACTAATCTGATAGATGACTAACCTAAATAAACTTATTAACCATGTATAAGTTGATAAGAGTTGCATGAATTTACTTTTATGTACTGCACCAGTGAGCATTAAGATGGTATCCCTGCACCTTTGTTGCATATGTCATGGTTGAGACAATAAACATCACCTATTCTTTTTGGTTGAGTCTTATGGCTTTTAGCTGCAGTTTATGGCTTTTGGGTTGTTCATACGGGAGATTACAGAGTAACAGAAACTTACGTGCGGTTTTTGCCAATATAAATGAAGTCGGTACAGTATGTACTACAATTAACTAGTAGACTCTATCTAAAAAACGCTTTGTTTAAAAGTTAATTATTGTAAAAAAGCCAAAAACTGAAAAAAGAACTGGGCCATCACCGAATGTTAAAACTTATCCACCGGTACTGCATGTCAGTTCCCAAAATAATTGCATTGTGTGCTTTTGTAGGAAATACTCGAAGGAGTTACAGATATTGATTTGGTGATCAATCTCAAACTCCGAGAAAAAGCTCTGCTTGCAAAATGCCTTGGTAGAAGGATGTGTAGCCAGTGTGGAGGAAACTTCAATGTGGCCTCCATTGATATTGAGGACGAGAATGGCGGGCCTCGAATGTTCATGCCTCCTCCGCAGTGTGAACCAAAGCTGATCGCTAGACCAGATGATACTGAAGAGGTGGTAAAGGAGCGATTGCGTGTTTACCATGATTTGGTACGCTCCAGTGGCCTTTGACAGTTTGACCTGGACTTATATTTCTACTTATGGGATCTAAATACTACGCTTGTAGTTTTGTACTCGTAGGATGCATGAGTGAATGTTTCTATAGGTAGATCAATTAGCGAATTTGCCTGTATATAAAAAAGACGATGCTAGATTTGCATGTGTGGAATCCTGAGACATGATATTGAACTTCAACATTGTGCTTTTAGTATTCAGTCAAATTATCATTTACAAGTTGTGTGTATTTGTTGTTTCATATTCAGTAATGAGCACACTTCCTCTTCAAACCTTTTTTTTTTTTGAAAAAGAACTTCCTCTTCAAACCATGAAAACTATATTATGGAACTCTCACATAATATAGGTTTGGAATACCTATATGTTTAACCGTAGCGTTGTTGTTCAGTGTGGCACCATGTTATCTTTTTTAAGTCGTCAACTTTGCACGGGGGAAACCCTTGCAGTTCAATTTACCAGGAGGAATACCCGAATCGTGGCCGAAGTTATTGCAAGCGTTGAATATAGAAGACCCAGACAAAGAAAAATCTGCATCAGCATGATTTTTTTTTTTTTTTTGTTTAGGAATGCATGTTATATACATTTGTAGCCTATGCCAAACGTAGTTAACTTATGAGCATTCCTTGTATCTCTAGTAGTAGTAATAATTCATTCAGGGGTCAAAATTATTTTGATCTAGCACTCAATTGTATAGTTCATTGATCATCATCGATCTTACAAGTTTGATGAGTGTGCTGCTTATTATTCTTGATGAAAAACCTGTAAAGTGCAAAAAAAATAAACATCCGACATTTTGAACACATTGATTTGTAGTATGTCCGAAGAAGCACACTTCGGCGTATGAGAATGTTTACGTACTTGTCGAGTTTTCGGTACTTGTATAGTTGTATGAGCTCCGCAATGAAGCCACGTGTGATATTGTGTACATTATCAGCATTGAAGTGTTGGGTGTCAGCTGGTTGTATATGTTGCATCTCATCTGAAAGTTGCTGAATATAATAGTCTCCTCTTGATAACGATAGTGGAAGTATGCTCCATTATATTAGGCATGAACGCCAGATCTCGAATTCTCAATTCCTGAATTATTAACACAAGGAAAACAACTCCTAGTGAAAATGCACGTCAGAGTCACAAAAAAAACAACGATGTTTGCGGCTTTAAAAAGTGGAAGACGATGCGTGCAGACGATATGCTGAAACGGAATCGATGTAAATTTTTATTCTAGAGAAAGCTATAAATTGGGGGTGTAGCTCATATGGTAGAGCGCTCGCTTCGCATGCGAGAGGCACGGGGTTCGATTCCCCGCACCTCCATTCTTTTTGAATCACACAACATTTTCTTTTTGTTCTAGTTTTTACTGCCGTAAAAAAAAAGGCACACTTGGTTCTGTCTGAGACTTGAGAGGACGCACAATTGGTTGGTTCAGTTCTCTCGGGGCGCCACTGTTCGTCTTGGGCTTTTTTTTTCGTTGTTCTCTTCTGTTTCTTCAAGGCCCAGCCGCGCGTTCCGTGCAAAAAAAAAAAAACCAGAAACGCATTGCAATTGCAGTGCGATTACGCCGGCGTTTCGCAAGGCACAGCAAACGCGTGAGAAGAAAGTGACAGTGGACCGTGCTACCGGCGTAACTCCCATCCGTTCAGCTCAGCCGAAACGCCCCCTTCGTCAGAAAGGGAAAGAACAGAGGGAGGATGAGAAGATATCGAGCATTTTCGCTTGCGTTTCAGCCAAAAACAGATACAGTTCTGCAACTGTTCCGTTTACTTTAGGCTACACAAGGACAACAGTGCAACCCACATCTCTACACGGAAAAGCCATAATTTGTGAGGAATGTTCTTGGTGGTGATTACCAGTAGTACCACTAGGGTAGGAGTTTGGTAGGATGATTTTGATAGGGAGGAATGGATCATTCCTTCCATTCATTCACCCCTCATTTCGTAGGCTTATTAAAGAGAAGAAGAAAATTGAAAAAAAAAGGAGAGAGGCTAGTGGTACCCGGTACAACTACAACATAATGCAACAAAAGGAGGGGGAAAGGCCAAAGCGCAACATCTACAAATGGAACTTCTGAAGTGGACCTGAGCCTAGGTGTAGTTCTGTTTCTAAGTGTGCAACTTGTGGGGGCTTTTGGAAGTAAAGCAAATGATTGTGATAAAGCATTTTTTCCCTTCTAAGATTGATTCATGTGCAATGCAAACCCCCCCAAGGGGCCAGAGCGCCGGTGAAAAGGCTCCTCGATGAAAAGCGCAGGATTTTGGGGAAGTGACACTGTTGGATTTTTGCGTATAATAGTATCTGTACTTTTCCACACGACAATTATACTAGAAGCACATTCAAAAGATTTATTCCGGCACTTTCATGAGACAATTTGGGTACTGTTTCGTCCTCTGCATTGCACAAATACAAGCACAATCACCCACAAAAATGAACAGCTACAGTCAGCCCTGTCCTAGGAAGAGCGGGGTTAAACTGTTAAATGTCCTTGGTAGAATATACGGCGTGGCCGGCCACTGCTGGAAGGGGCCCCGGCTTGTGCACGGAAATGAGGAGGGCACTCCGGCAGCTACGGGACACAATGTGCTCCATGGCATGCTACTCGGCTATCAGGAGTGATTAATGAGTGGCCTAAAAAGTTAAAGCTTGCTGATTAAGAAGGGCCTTCTCGCCCTTGGCTTTGTTATTGCAAGCCCAAACAAAAAGCTACAGAACTGAAGAGAAGCAGCAGCGGAAAAGGAAGGGATGAGGAAAAACACTGAGGTCCTGTTTGGAATGCGGGAATTTTTCTCGATTCCTGCGGGAATTGAACTGTTTCCTGCAAAATTCCTGTGAAATTCCTCTGTTCCAAACAGGGCTGAAGGAAAACGAACTGAAATGAAGGGAGAAGAGAACACGAGCAGAGGTTCAGTGCGTGAGTGAGCCTGGCTTTGCACGCTCCTCCCTCCTCCTTTCACATGGAAAACTGCCACTCTCCCAACACCTTCCAGTACCTTACATGCTTACACTACACACCCAACCAACCCACACAAAACGCTCCACTCACTCCGTTACTCTACAATGAACGCGGCTTTCCTATTCCTGTTTCTTTGTCCTCCTCATTCATCCAGAGTCACTTATCTCTTTGCTAGGGGATCTAAAGTGATCTGAATCTTCACCATATGGATGGAAACACAAGGAGACAGGGAAATGAGAACAGAGAAACCGCGTTCCTCTGTAATACCAGTAGCACGCACCGCGGTTAACGCATGCCACGGCCATCAGAAAAACGATCAAAAGACGATGGAAAAGACGGGGAAAACCCGCACCGCACGCAGCAAACGCCGTGCCATGTAAATACGGGCGCAACCCACACCGCCCTCGCATCGCATCCCAATGCCCAACGCGCCAACGCCCAAACGCCTTGGCTTAGCTTAGCTCTATAGCCAGCCAGCCATGTCGGCCTCCTCCGACCCCTCGCCCTCCTCCTCCGCCGCCTCCCCGCTTGCCCTCCTCCGCCCGCACCTCACTCCGCCGTCCCCGGCCACTGGGCCTGCCCCTCCGCCGCCCTCCCCGGCGTCCGCGCCCCGGGACTACCGCAAGGGCAACTGGACGCTGCACGAGACGCTCATCCTCATCACCGCTAAGCGCCTCGATGATGACCGCCGGGCGGGTGGGAGAGGTGGCGGCGAGGCCGCGGCGGGCGCTGGGGGGTCACCGCCGACGCCGCGGTCAGCGGAGCAGCGGTGGAAGTGGGTGGAGAACTACTGCTGGAAGAACGGCTGCCTCCGCAGCCAGAACCAGTGCAACGACAAGTGGGACAACCTCCTCCGCGACTACAAGAAGGTCCGCGACTACGAGACCCGCGCCGCCGCGGGCGCCGGCGGCGCAGGCGCCCCCGGTGCCCTCCCGCCCTACTGGACCATGGAGCGGCACGAGCGCAAGGACCGCAACCTCCCCACCAACCTCGCGCTCGAGGTGTACGACGCTCTCTCCGACGTGCTCTCCCGCCGCGCCGCGCGCCGCGGGGGCGCGGTGGTCGCGCCAACCCCTCCACCCCCGCTCGCGTTGCCGCCGCCCCCGCCACCTCTGCCGCCGCCGCCACCACCCTCCCCTCCGAAGCCTCTTCTCGCTCAGCCTCCGCCGCTGCCGCTGCCCCCGCCGGTGGCGCCGCCGGCGACGTCCGTTTCCGGTAATGGTCGGTGCGCGTCCGTACTTAGTACTAGCAGCTGTCCATCAATTTACTGTTCTTTAACTGACACGTGGGGCCGCGAGTCGCGATGAGTTTAGCATTCAAGCCGCGCGTTATGATTGGGCGGGATCAGATTACCTGCCTTGGGTTGAGTTGGCGTAATTATTTACCGCTGTGGCGGGTTGCTTTTTAACCTTTTTACTGTGGGTTCCTCCGGGCGGGGTGGTGGTGGTGGTAATAATGTAGAGGGCGCGGTGCCTGCGGGAATAAAGTTGCGCGCAGTGGTGCAGTTTATGCGTGGGAAAAGTTGGTGGCGAATCCAGCTATTTTATGGGGGTTTAATTGGAAAATTATTGCATATATCGCTCTCTCATCTCATCTACTGCTGCTGCTACCATCTCTGCGATATCTCATGAAGAAACGAAGGTTGCAATCGTTCACTTTTTAAAGGCCTCGGCAAAATCCATTTGTAAAGCCTGAAAGCTTGGAACAACTGAGCAAGCATGCAAGAAAGCACCTTTTGTTTTGGTTTCTTATTCGTGCATGTAGTGGTGTTTTTAATCTAGTAGGGTAGTGTAGTGTGCATTGATCGATGTCAAGCAGCTAACATACCCCTTGTGATCGGCTAAGTATTGTCAATGATCTTTTGATGTAGCCGAGGAGCTGACCGGGTCGTCGGAGTCCGGGGAGGACGGCTCGGGCGGCGAGCCGGAGCCGAAGCGGCGCCGGCTGAACCGGCTAGGGTCAAGCGTGGTGCGCAGCGCGACCGTGCTGGCTCGCACCCTAGTGGCGTGCGAGGAGAAGAGGGAGCGGCGGCACAGGGAGGTCCTGGAGCTGGAGGAGCGCCGGCTGCGGCTGGAGGAGCAGCGCACCGAGGTGCGGCGCCAGGGCTTCGCGGGGCTCATCTCGGCGGTGAACAGCCTCTCGAGCGCCATCCACGCGCTCGTCTCCGACCACCGGAGCGGCGACTCCTCCAGGTGATCCATCATTCATGAAGCTAAGCCAGAGCTCGACCAAGCAGGGCCGATCGAGTAATGCAAAGCTCAAAGACGATCGTTCGCGTTGATTCTTCCACCTTAGCTAGCAGTAGCAGTAGCACCATTGCATGCCGACATTTGCAAATCTGCGGGGTCCAGTGAGTGAGATGTAAACAAGGGTAATTGCTGGGAGGGAAGGGGAGGTTGTGCCTAGAATTTTTTTGGGGGTGCATCGCATCGCATCAGCGCATGGATGCATGCATGTTTTTCATTTTTCTCCTGTTCTTTTCTGTGCACTTGGCTGCGCGCGCAGTGGTGTAGACTGCATGGACCGGTGGTGTTGCGTTCCTCGTGTTCTGGGTTTGTCGTGGACGGTGATCATTAGTGGTGGCGCAGACGGGAGGGGAGGGAGGCCTCGCCGTCACGTGATCTCCGGCCGTGGGGCCGCCTCCTCCTCTCCTGCGCTGCCGCACTACTGCTGCGGCAATTGCTTTGCATGCATTGCTTTCTCCGTATTGGCATTGGGCGAATCAAAGTTCGTGCTTGCATGGAATGCCGCCTTTGCCCTCGTGTGTATCTACGTATATATCATATCACCTTACTAGCTGGTAATCTAGCTTATAGCACTCCGCATGTATGATTGTTCGACGAGTACTCATGCCATCACCTGACCTGCCTCCTGCAATGCATTGTTAGGCTGTCGTGTAGAACAGATCGACTAGACTTGTAAATCCACCGGCTGTTTCAAACAGCTTTAGCTTTTTTTTCTTTTTTTCTTTTTATCTTATTTAAACAAAAATTATTTAAAATACATCAGTTTCTCATATCAGCTTTTTTGTTTTTTTTTGTTTTCTTATTGTCCGTAGAAATATAATGGTATTTTTATTTTTTCAATTAAAAAACTTAAAAAAAACTAATAGCCGTTGTCAGGTGGTGATCATTTGGGCTTATTTTTGGTGATTTATGGCTGAAAAGCACTGTAACTGGCTGAAAAAAACACTGTAGCTGACAGAGGCTTATTTAGCATAATTAAATTTTAAAAAATAAAAAATTATAAAAAATATGTTAGCCCGTTACATATAATACAAACACATACGGGAAAAAAAGAACCGGCAAAAAAGCTCAACAAAAAACCAAAAGTTCAGAAAAAGACGAAATTTATAAATAGTGAAAAATAAGCCGGAAGCTAAAAGCTAAAGCCCAACCGATCACCCCTTAACCATGCACTTTTCTCTGCACTCGTACTTGTTTTTCTAATTATTTTTCTCCGGTCGATCTATTCATTTGTTGCATCTCACTGTGTTAGGCCCCGTTTGGCAGAGCTAGTCATCTGTAGCTCTAGGAAATCCTGCATCTAGAGTTGCAGGCATGTTAAGTGCATTTACATGACTCATTTCATTTATATTATATATTAAATAAAAATATTTAAATCACTTTAATTTAGTCAACAAACTACAGATCCAGTATAGATCTCGGAGTTAGAGCTGTGCCAAACGGGACCTTAGTATACGTACGTGGTACCAGATCTCTGGAGCTGTGTCGTCTTGCCCTGTATCATTACCGAGTACCGAAAAGTACTTCTTCCATTTACCGATCGATCGAGTGACTGCTGCATTCCTGGTGTTCATCAGAGACAAACACTGAGAGTCGTAAGTCATGACGTGAGAAACAGACATGTATAAGCAGCACTCAGTCTGTTTTCTTAACACTGAAATTGTGGCGGCGACCTTAGTGATCAACGGCGGTGAGGT
The DNA here is from genome assembly GCA_017311315.1 of Dendrocalamus latiflorus. Classification (NCBI taxonomy): domain Eukaryota; kingdom Viridiplantae; phylum Streptophyta; class Magnoliopsida; order Poales; family Poaceae; genus Dendrocalamus; species Dendrocalamus latiflorus. The sequence goes on along the minus strand of CM029656.1, from coordinate 37,565,894 downwards.
TTTCGCGTTGATCAGTTTTTTTTTTTGTTCTTTAGAGCTGCGGATAATACGGTCGATAGTTTTTGTCTGTGTTTTTTTATATGATAGCGAATAGCGAAAACACCGACGTGGACGGCGTATATGATTTTAAATTTAAAAAATCGTTTGAAAAAATTTGTTTTTACAAAATTACTCTATTTGACTTTTGAAAAAACCAAAAAATGAAAAGAATAGAGCCATATATCGGTTGGTGAGGGTGCCTTGCGGTGGCGGCTCCGGCAGCTGCAAGCTGAGGGTGGTGGTGGACAGCGGAAGGAACTGTGTAGCATAAGTATAGCATGCATGAACGCTTGGTGGTCGAGTTAGGTTTTGGGTAGACTAGAGAGGTTGTATGGTCAACGGCAGGTCGTCTCACCTGGAGAGGAGATAATTAAGAGGGGAGTGGACCATCTAGGACGCAGGAGAAAACGATGAGATCCACTAGATCAAGATGTATACGTATGCTTAAATTTCGAGTCCTTTTTGTTAAAATAAAAAGGTCAGGTGCTAGTACACCACCACCGGTAATCCGATACTCCGGTGTGGATCGTGTATGCATCGAACAGACAGACGGACGTGCGAAGAGGTGATACAAAGTTGCACCTTTGTGGTTTTTTCGTGCGTTCGGCCGGGGACCTACGCTGGCCGCCGGGCCGGGGCGTTTTTAGCATGCATGCATGCGGATGCGGGAGTGGGTCTGCATGTTCTCTCGGCGTGCATCCACACCATGCATGCGTTGTGCCTAATCGCCTAAATTAAGTAGTCCGGGAGCCAGCCAGTAGCGGAACTAAGAAATAGAAAAATCCGGGGCAAACCGATAGTGTGAAAAATACCAAGGCAGAATGTGATTCAATAGATAATATAACTAGTGATGTTAAATGCATTGAAATTGTCAAGATCTAACAGATACAACCAGACAAACATAGATCTAACTGATACAACCAGTGGCTCACCTCACCAGCTCACAGCCGGTGCTAGCAAACGGGCGGAGCGCGGACACCACACGCTCGTGACCCAGTGGCCCAGCTGCCCAGTCCCACATCTTGCAGCGCATGTAGCACCCCCCGTGCGTTGCGTCGGGACGTGCCGTAGCACCTACTGAGTCGCCGACCGCCGCAGCCCGCTTGTCGTAGCTCGACAGGAGGAACTGAGGAAGAAGAACCGAAGAGGTCTAAAAGGAATGGGGAATGGTCCATGCTGCGGTGCTGCGCGATGGGGAATTCGGAATTCCGAAATTAGGGTTGTCTACGAGCCTGGAGTAGTGGAGGCGTGGAGCTGGATGCTAGTGTGGGCATTTGGCTAATTAGCTTGGGCCTTGAGGCCTCGCCTTGGGTTGCCTGCCTCGGTGTCTTCGACTCAAGCACTCGGCCTACGGCCACGGCCCACACAACGCTAGGTGCAGCTCGCTCATTAGTTGGGGTTGCCAGTCATGGTGATGGTGCCATGGTCGGGGGCGCTAGCAGGCTAGCCAGGGGGAAGGGGGGTCCTCTGCCAGGGAGACCCGGGGCAGCCACCCCGGCTTGCCCCAGCGGTAGTTCCGCCACTGCATGCATGGAGCTAGTGATCATATTAAATGAAACGAACCAAAAATTTCAAAATTTTGGAATTTTCATGAATTTCACTTGAATTTGAAACCTTGCCAAATTAGGATGTTTCTCTTGGATTTGCACTTCCATTTCTAGATTTTCGCCTCCTTCCTTGCCCTGGCACCTTCTGGCTTTACGCTTCCTCTCCTGTGCTCCATTGCCACACGGTCATGCGCCGTTTGCTGCCAACTCTAGTGCACCGAGCCAACTAGTCACCGCCCCGACCTTCAAGCTTTGCACAGCTCCCTACCACCTTTTCGACCAAGCCTTAAAAGGCCATCCCATCCTCCCTTGGCCATGCGCCACTAGCCACCAATCCCGACCTTGTCGTTAGCCATCGTTACTGACCTCACCGCTGTAACATCAGTCGTTGTCCATTCGATGCATGTCGAGGCTTTGACTCACCCCGCTAGCATGCGCCCTCGCACCAGTGAGACACCACTATCTTCACAATGCCACCGATGTTGCCCGCGCCGCCGCCGACCTAGCTTGAAGTGCCTTAATTGCCAACGCCACCGTCCATGCGCCAATCTCACCACCTATGTGCTCTTGATGCCACCGCCTTCGAAGGTATTTCATGAGTGATTGTAGCAACAAGGCATAAGTAGAATATGGAATTTTAATATAGAAATTGTGGATGACAAACCCCTTTGTTAATTAAGTTTTGTTTTACTATTTTAAATGTAAAGTTAACATGTGACTCTATCCATTTGTACTTCTTGCATGTTAATTATATAGCCTTCACATATGACTTACCGAGTACCTAGTATACTCAATTTTGCTTATTTTCATCAAAAGAAGAAAAGATGTATTAGTTAACGTGTTAGAGTTATGACCACACTCAATTATTTCTGTGGGATTTCTTGGATTCCTCTAAATATAAGTTTGGACTTGAACAACCGTAAAACTGTTGTAATTTGGCCGTTAATTCATATTTTAATTGAGATAATCTTTTTTAAATACTTATAAATAGATATGATATTTTTTCTATCCATAATTAAACCATTAGACTACTGCAGAAAACATCTCAGCCCTATTATCAGAGATGAGGTCGTTACATTAAACACACACCAGCCATGCGTGTAAGTAACCCCATCCAAAACCGGTACCCCACACGCACGTCGACACGAGACATAGCCGTGTGACTACATGAGCTGTTGCATTCATGTGCAGCTAGCCTTCTCCGGGGTTATATCAAAGTACCGCAAATTAAACATGTTGCTCCATCCACTTTCTTACTTGACGTACTAAAATTCATACCGTTAATTTTTCTAAAGTTTAACCGTTGATAGATTTTAAAAAATATATATTAGTTATATAAAAATTATATTATTAGATTTATCATTAAAAATACTTTTATACTATTATAATTTTATTAATATATCTTAATATAAAATTATAAAAAGTAAGCACCAAAGTTACATCTTAAAACCATAAAAAGATAAAAAGAGGTCAAGGAAAAAGAATGAAGGGGGCAATTGCTGCCCCATATATATAGAAGGACAAACCTAACAACATATATATAAGGAAAATAATATTGTACTACTTGGGAGTATGTACTCCCGATTCTAGACGCTGTTTTGCTAATGGGTTCTCTCGTCCCTTCGCAACCCGATCCAATCCTCGTAACAACCCTTTCCCACGTTACCTGCAACCGATCCCCTTCTCGCAGGCGGCGGCCGATGGGAGCACAAGCTCGACTACAAAACCTGACCTTTGCTGCAACCACTGGCCGAACGATTGGAGCACATCAACGACGAACAACCAAATGGGCCTCCATCGCTATAGATCGATTTGAATCTTAAGTTCAATAATTAGTTCGTATTCTTTCTATTCATACTGGTTTCGTGGCTAGATCAGTACCATTGTTCTATATGGGCCATTTCTCTTTAGGAAAAGAATATGTGTAGGAGAAGAAAAGGATTCTTGTGACTAGCGATGAGGGTCTTATTAGGTTTCTTCAGTCAGGATTATGCTACGTCATTAATCGCAAGCTGTCTGCACACAGTATTGAGTAGAAAAGGCGACAAGAAATTTATGGGAGGGATAGACTCTCTATATATTGCTCTTTGCTATGGTATTAAAGATATGCTTCCTTTTCGTATACTGAAAAGCCCTGAAAAAATTCAAAACAAATTTTTGTGCTTTTTGCTGGTTTTTTTTGAGTGTTTTTCGAAAACTTTCCTTTTTGGGAAAGTTTTCCCCGTTTCCGCCTTCCTTTTCCGGCTGGACGCCTCCTCTTCCCGTTGGCGCCCCGCCCATTTCCGCTTTCTCCCGTTCCTTGGCGCTGCCCCGCTTCCTTTCCCCGTGGCGCCGTTTCCCTCCCCGCCTTTCCCCGCGCGCGTGCGCTGCGCCTGCGCCCGCCCAGCACCGCCTCTGCTCGCCTCAGCGCCGGTGGTCTCCGCGTCGCGCCGCGCCGCCCCGACAGCCTCTGCCCGAAGTGCGTGGACGCCCGCGCGCCGCGTCGCCCGCCCCTGTGCCGACCCCACCCGTCAGCCCCGCCTCCTTCCTCTCCTGCGCGTGGACGCCGCCTCCGCCATACCCCGCTGCTCACCTGCTCCCGTCCTCTCCGTCGCGTCGCCATCACTCCCCTGCAGTGCCGGCGTCACCCCCCCCCCAGCGCGGAGGAGACGCTTACCAACTCCAGTCCCCTCCTGTCGACCCCAGGCGCCCTCGCCCGTTCCTTCGCCCCGAAGCTCCGCCTCCCCGCTCGGGCATATAAGCCCCTCTTCCACTCCCTCGCATTCCGTTGGTTCCCCAACTCCCCCACCACTCTCATTCGCCTCCCACTTCTCCCAGCTCCCTCCCCGAGCTACCAATTGACCCCTCGTCGCCCTAGTCGCCGCCGCCATTGTTCCCTGCGCCGGCGACCCCCGTAGCTCAATCTACTTCTCCACCCCTCCGTTTCTCAATTGTATTAGCCCAGAGCATCACCACGGTGTACTAACCTCTTGGGTAAACTCCGTTTGGCAGGAGACTCACCGCAGGGCTCCGGCACCGTCGAGCCCCGCCGCCCCAGCCGTGCTCCCGTGGCCAGCCCTCCTCGAGACTCCCCGACTCACGCCGCCGCCGCCAGTGTAATTCCCTAGCTCCCCTCTCCGTGAAACCGCCGCCAATCGGCCCCTCTCGCCGCTGGCAACCCCCTCCGCTACCAAAAAGCCGAACCACCCCCTTCTCTCTCCCGCTCTCTCCTTTGATCCCCTCGCCTCCCAAGCCCCGAAAATGGGATTCCCTTGTCAAGCCGCACCCGCCGGTGCCCTCGGTCGCCGCCACCGACCCTCCGTGCGCCCGGACCGCCGTCGCCGCCGTGGCTCCGCCCCACTGGCGCTGTAGCGGACGGAGGAAGAAGACGACCGACGTGGCTCTATCTCGGCCGTCCTCTCCTCTCCGTGCCATCTAACTTCGGCCACCCGATGGCGACACCCCTCGACCGTCGGATCTTCGTAAACTCCTCCCCTCCTGTTCGTCCGATCAAACCGTACCGGTTCGACCGCCCTCGTCGTATCGCTGCCGTCCGATCGCCCTACCCCGCATCACGTCCGCCCGCTCCCTCGCCATCCCGCCCGTCCAGCTTCGCCACGCGTCGCCCATCCGTCGGGACGGGGCGCGCGCACGGGCCTCCGGCCGAGCGCGTGCGTGGGCCGCTTCTCCCCGGCCTGCTTCGTCCCCGCGCGTGCGCGTTTAAACTCTGGGCCGGGCTGCACTGTAGCAAACGGCCGGGCCAGCTACTGTTCATCCCGATTTTCCAGTGATTTTCTAATTTCTAAAATTCCAGAAAATCCAAATAAATCCCAGAAAATCACAGAAAATCCCAAAAATTCCCAAATTTCACCACTTTGCTCCAAATATTATTCCAGACCCAGTGGTGAACTCCATTTCCTCAGATTCTTCCCAAATAAATTCCTAAAATTCCTCATTTGGAGATTTATGCTTTTTACTCCTTTTTAAATAGTTTATTTTCCCTCGCTTGATTAGTCTCAAGCCGGATTTATTTATTTTATGTGTTTGCGCTAGTGTCGGAGATCCCGGAGGTTCAAGTGCAAGCTCAGGATCCAGGCGTTTCTTCGTTCGAGCTAGCTGAGATCATCCGGATTGACGGCAAGTCCCAAATCCTTGATCATGTCGTATCCCATGCCATTTAATTACATTATTATGCTATTTGCATTATGCTAATTGTGAATTGTTAATTCAAAGTAAAATAAAATGTTTAGAATGACATGTTATGTAGTTAAACCTACCACCGACAAATGCCCTGTTAAATTTGTTGCCATGCCTTTGTAATCCCTAGAAATAATTATCTGTTAATCTAGATAACTGTAGATTATTACTATCACTCAAAAGTCTTATACTAATAAGGTCGTGGCAGCGAGCCAACAGAATTTGTAAAACCCGACTCTAGGGTAGGGTGGTATGGGACACCGTGCCCTAGAGCGGAGAGTGCCGTCGTGCACAGGGTAGGGTAAGGGGGTTGTGGTGCATCGCAAGATGGTTATTCACCCATCTCTTACCCTAGGGTTGAAGGTAGGGAGGTTGTGGTGCATCGCAAGATGGTTATTCACCCATCTCTTACCCTAGGGTTGAAGGTAGGGAGGTTGTGGTGCATCGCAAGATGATTGTTCACCCAACTCTTACCCTAGGTTGGGTTGCGGGCCTGGTAAGGTTGCGGGCCATGTGAAAATATAAGGATTGGAACCCTTACGCTGAGCAAATGTCATAGTGAACGCTCAACCACAGGTGTTGACTTGTCAACCCTGGTTTAGTACCTGCTCAACTTAAGTGAAACCCCGCATTGGGAGTCAGTGCAAGACAACGATAGGTCCTCACAACTCGGGACCGGCGTTCCGCGAGGGCCAACGAACGCCCGAGGATGTGCGGAATTATTATCTATCGGGTGGAGTGTATACCAAGGGTTGAGCAGCGAAAAGACCCGGCTCCTTAACTCAGTCATGAGGGTTAAGGGTGCGTGTGGGTAAAGCTGAGCAAACTCTGCAGAGTCAAATAAATGGTATTCGAATACGCCGTGCTCCCGGTTATTGGAGCTGTGTCACTTGGGTGATTCCAGCAGCGAAGCTTAAGTAGTTTTGTACATACTTTAACTGGATTAGTTGGTTAATGAACTCTTCATGAAAAACCCCTGAGATCTTAAGAAGTAGTTTTGAGTCCATTTTATAAAATGTTTGTAAATAAAACTGCATCCACTCAAAGTTAATAAACCAAATATATTTCCCCTCCTTTGATGTTCCGTGCATGTAGTAAAATAGAATCCCTTTGGGATTTGCTGAGCCGGTTGTTTGGCTCACGGCTTGCTTAATCAACTTTTTAGAGGATCAAGACGAAGGTGAAGGTCTCCCCGTCGAGGACGTCCCTGAGGGCCTCTTCTTCGACGAGGACCCGTGGCTTTAGGTCTTGGCCGCGCTCAAGCGGATCTTGGAGCATCTGTAATGTAATTATACTTTGGGCTTGCACGCCCCGCTGTTGAAAATGGATGTTAATCCTTATGTGAAATATATGCTGGTCTTTTGTTGTAAGCATGCAATGGTATACTCTTGCGCGACACTTCATAACTGTTCATGCGTGAATAGTTGCGGAGTGCCGTGTCCGTACGCGCCCCTGGAAACGGGGGCGTTACAAGAAGTGGTATCAGAGCAGGCTCTTGACCGTAGGTTAAGACCTAAGGCAAACTAGGACGCGATTTTATCGCAAAACTTAATTTAAAGCCATAAAAAGGGGTTTACGAAAAACATAAGTATTATTGCTGTCTTTTCCTCTCTTGTTGCTACCTTATCTATCTTAGTTTTCTTCTGCTTAAGTTTTCTTTTTGCAAAATGTTTATTGCCCCTCTTGTCTAGCTTCAAAAATTTCGCTTCTCGGCAGCTGGAAGAGTAGCCGTTGTTCGCTAGACTAGACTGACCCTGAGTAGTAGCAGTACTTTTGTAATGTAAAGCAGGTGCAATCATGAACCCTAAGTGGTTTGTGTACCACTTGCATATCGTAAATCTATGTTCATTATCTTGTATGTTGTTTGCTTAATTATCAGTAATCCCTCTCAGTTCAAAGCCTTCTCCTGTCCCCTTTCGCTCTCGTTCTTACCTTTTTCATCCTATACTTACCTTGAAAATTCGATGTCTTACTTATCCCCTCTTGATTGCCAAAGCCGCTGCAAAGCTGACTTCAAGCTCCCAATTGGCAGATGGATCCGGCAGAGCAGAGTGGTCAGACCAACGGGCAGGGTGCACCTGCCACAGATCAAACCACATTGGCCAGAGTGATAGCAATGTTGGAGCAGAATCGACATCAAGGAGAGCAGAATATATTACGAGTGTTGGATCAACATGCCAGATTGATTGAACAGATTGCAGCCAGATCTCCGGGAATTCAAGGTGGAAGCAATGTTCCTCGGGAGGGTGCACCAATTTCCACCCGATGGGCAGATTTTATGAAAACACGTCCACCAGTCTTTTTCACCTCAGCTGACCCCATAGTGGCTGAGGATTGGCTTGTGGACGTGGAAAGGAAGCTTCAAACAGCACAATGTGATGATAAGGAGAAAGTATTATACGCATCCCATCAGTTGCAGGGCGCTGCAGCAACCTGGTGGATCAACTATCAACGCACCCTACAGAATAGAGAAGTCAGTTGGGAAGGTTTTTCAAAGGCTTTCCGCGAGGCACACATACCAGATGGCATTATGGAGGCTAAGCGCCGAGAATTCCTAGCGCTTAAACAAGGTGGACGCACTGTTATGGAATACTTGCATCAATTTAACCACTTGTCCCGGTTTGCTCCGGAGGATGTTGACAGCGAGGATAAGAAAATGAGCAAGTTTCGAGCAGGACTGCAACAGCCATTGAAGTTCCATATTTCATCCATGAAGTTCAAAGACCTGCACGATATGGTGGACAGCCTGATTACTTCAGAAGAGGCTAGAGGTGAAATGGAAGATTACAGGAAACGTAAGGCAGTGCACAAATCTCAGTCTTCTTCGCATAGTGCCCAGCGAAGCAAGACCTCGGGATCATCCTCATTTCGATCCCCATCCTCCCGACAGTATGTAATGCTACCGAAGACCCAGTCCGGACAATCTCAGCAGCACGCCACTCCCTTACCACACGCCAACAAGTGCCTCACCTGTGGTGGCAAGCATCTTGCTAGCAGCTGTCCACGAAGGACAGATGCATGTTTCCATTGTGGAGAGACTGGACACTACAAGCATCAGTGTCCCAGGAAGAGTTTGAAATCAGATGCAGCTAAACTCCAATTCCAAAACCAGCAGCAGCAGGAAACAGAGTCGCAGTCAGGCTCTAGTACCCCCGAAGGAGGCTATCCACAGGTCAAAGCAACCGAACCTCAATCCCCCGCAGGCACAGCCAACTTCACATCCGCAAGCAGAAGTGAAGGCCGCACCAGACCCACATTCTATACAAGAGTAAATCATGTGTCCGCAGAAGATGCAGCTGAAGCTAGTGACGTCATTGCCGGTATGTTCCCAATCAACACCATACCTGCATTGATTTTACTTGACCCTGGTGCAACGCATTCGCTTATTTCGTAGAGTTTTGCTTCCATAAATCAGTTGCCTTCTACTTCCTTGCCAAGATCTTATGTGGTTGAAACCCCCTGGATTAGAATGGAGTCCCACAGTGGTTGTGCGGGACTTAATATAAGAATCTACGGGGTAGACTTTAGAACGGACTAATTGCAATTAGATATGTCCGGATTAGACTCCATCTGGGGCATGAACTGGTTAGCCAAGAATAAAGGCAAGGTAGATTGTGAGATCAAAATAGTATCCTTGGCTAATCCTGAAGGTCAGAAAGTGATAGTAGAGACAGACCGAGAGGTATTGAAGGATGCAAAAAGACGCATGATCAACATGATAGCAGCCACACCTGATCAAGTATCAGTAGTACAAGAATACCCAGATGAGTTTCCAGAAAAATTGCCAGGCAGACCCCTGATAGACAAGAAGGACTTGCCATAGAGTTGGTTCCACGCACCAGGCCAATTGCGAAGCACCAGTACAGAATATCAGCTAGTGAGTTGAAAGAATTGGAGAAGCAATTAGATGAACTACTAGAAAAAGAATTTATAAGACCAAGTGTTTCACCTTGGTCAGCCCCAGTGTTATTTGTGAAGGAGAAGAATGGTGAGCTGAGAATGTGTGTTGATTACAGAGGTTTAAATACTGTCACAATCAAAACAAGTACCCCCCCTCCCAAGAATTGATGACCTGTTTAATCAGCTTAAGGGTGCCAAAGTTGTCTCCCAGATCGATTTGCGCTCGGGCTAACATCAGCTCAAGATCCGAGAGCAAGATCGAGAGAAGACCGCCTTCATCACCAGATACGGATTATTTGAGTTCACGGTCGTGCCCTTTGGTTTGACCAATGCGCCAGCTTATTTCATGAACCTTATGAATCTGGTGCATATGGACCAATTGGACAAGTTCGTGATAGTCTTCATCGATGATATTCTGATATACTCCAAGAGTGAAGAAGAACACAAACAGCATCTGCATATGGTATTGACCAGATTGAGAGAGCATAAGTTGTATGCCAAGTTCGATAAATGCAGTTTTTGGTTAAGAAAAGTTGCTTTCTTAGGTCACATTATATCAGAAGATGGAGTCAAGATTGATCCAGAAAGGATTACTGCAGTTACGGAATGGAAGCAGCCAAGACAGTGACGGAAGTGAGAAGCTTTCTTGGATGGGCGAATTATTATCGCCGATTCATAGAAGGGTTCTCGAAAATTTCTCGTCCACTCACTCAGCTGCTGAAGAAGGACAAGCCCTTCACATGGACAGATGCTTGTGAAGAGAATTTTCAGCTGTTGAAGACCAAGTTGACAACGACGCCAGTCTTGATTTTGCCCAATCCAGAGAAGGAATTTCAAATTTACTGCGATGCCGCGAAGCAAGGTTTGGGATGTGTGCTTATACAAGACGGAAAAGTTGTTGCTTATGCTTCAAGGCAGTTAAAACCACATGAAGAGAATTACCCCACATACGATTTAGAACTAGCAGCCGTGGTGCATGCACTCAAAATTTGGCGGCACTACCTGCTAGGGAATCGGTGTGAGATATTCTCAGATCACAAGAGTCTGAAGTACCTGTTCACCCAGCCAGAGTTGAACATGAGACAACGAAGATGGCTAGAGTTAACAAAAGATTATGATGTTGAGCTTCAGTATCACCCGGGCAAAGCAAATATAGTGGCCGATGCCCTTAGCCGAAAAGCTCGCCCAAGCAAAGACAGCACGACAGAGTACCCACCAGAGCTGCAAAGAGATATCCTATGACTGAACTTGGTGATCACTGAACGAGGTAGCATGGCAGTGTTAGAACTTCAACCATTACTGACAGATCAGATTAAAGCAGCCCAAGAGGAAGATGAAGAGATTCAAAAATTGAAAAAGGACATTCAAGAAGGAGTTAAGAGAATTAATCTTATCCGAAGCCCATTCGTCTCAATTCCCAATCCACCCCGAAGACACCAAAATGTACCAAGATTTGAAGAAGAAATATTGGTGGAACCTGATGAAGAAAGAAGTGGCAAAGTATGTAGATAAATGTGATGTCTGCCAGCAGATCAAGATAGACCAAAAAAAAAACCCATCGGGATTGTTGCAGCCTTTGCCAATACCCGAATGGAAGTGGAATAGCATTGGGATGGACTTCATTACTGGACTTCCCAAGACTCGAGAAGGATATGATGCTATTTGGGTCACTGTTGATAGATTGACTAAATTAGCTCATTCTCTCCCGATCAAGCAAACCTATGGGAAGGATAAGCTTGCCGAGTTGCATTTGACAACAATTGTGACGCTGCATGGAGTTCCGAAGAAGATTGTGCCAGATAGAGGAACACAGTTTACATCCAAGTTCTGGGAGAAATTGCATGAAGTTATGAGCACCGATTTGAATCTAAGTTCAGCATATCACCCACAGACAGATGGACAGACAGAGAGAACCAATCAAATTTTAGAAGACATGTTGAGAACTTGTGCGATAGCGTATGGAGCAACATGGGACACCTGTTTACCATTTGCTCAGTTCTCATACAATAACAGCTACCAAGCCAGTATCCAAATGGCCCCGTTTGAAGCACTTTATGGCAGAAAATGCAGGACTCCACTGAATTGGACAAAAACAGGAGAACGACAACTCATTGGTCCCCAGATTGCTCAAGATGCAGAAGAACTATGCAGATAACCGCAGGAAAGACTTGAGTTTCGAAGTTGGAGATTATGTTTACATCAAAGTCACCCCATTCAAAGTAGTCAAGAGATTTCAAGTCAAAGGCAAATTAGCGCCAAGATATGTGGGACCATTTCAGATAATAGGAAGAGTTGGGGAAGTAGCTTATCAAGTGCAGCTTCCGCCCAACTTATCCAGAAATTCACAACGTGTTCCACGTATCCCAGCTTCGGTAGTGTCTACGCCAACCAACAGATGAAGTGCCAATGTCAGATATTGAATTACAAGATGACTGCACATATGCTGAAGAACCACTACAAATACTTGAAACGACAGAGAGGCAGCTCAGAAACAAGAACGTCAGGATTTGCAGAGTGCAGTGGAAGAATCATACACCTGAAGAGTCAACTTGGGAACGAGAGTCAGATTTGCAGCGAGATTTCCCCAACTTACTCCCTGAACCAAGTTAATCTCGGGGTCGAGATTCTTTTAAGGGGGGTAGGTTGAAAAGCCCTGAAAAAATTCAAAACAAATTTTTGTGCTTTTTGCTGGTTTTTTTGAGTGTTTTTCGAAAACTTTCCTTTTTGGGAAAGTTTTCCCCGTTTCCGCCTTCCTTTTCCGGCTGGACGCCTCCTCTTCCCGTTGGCGCCCCGCCCATTTCCGCTTTCTCCCGTTCCTTGGCGCTGCCCCGCTTCCTTTCCCCGTGGCGCCGTTTCCCTCCCCGCCTTTCCCCGCGCGCGTGCGCTGCGCCTGCGCCCGCCCAGCACCGCCTCTGCTCGCCTCAGCGCCGGTGGTCTCCGCGTCGCGCCGCGCCGCCCCGACAGCCTCTGCCCGAAGTGCGTGGACGCCCGCGCGCCGCGTCGCCCGCCCCTGTGCCGACCCCACCCGTCAGCCCCGCCTCCTTCCTCTTCTGCGCGTGGACGCCGCCTCCGCCATACCCCGCTGCTCACCTGCTCCCGTCCTCTCCGTCGCGTCGCCATCACTCCCCTGCAGTGCCGGCGTCACCCCCCCCCCCAGCGCGGAGGAGACGCTTACCAACTCCAGTCCCCTCCTGTCGACCCCAGGCGCCCTCGCCCGTTCCTTCGCCCCGAAGCTCCGCCTCCCCGCTCGGGCATATAAGCCCCTCTTCCACTCCCTCGCATTCCGTTGGTTCCCCAACTCCCCCACCACTCTCATTCGCCTCCCACTTCTCCCAGCTCCCTCCCCGAGCTACCAATTGACCCCTCGTCGCCCTAGTCGCCGCCGCCATTGTTCCCTGCGCCGGCGACCCCCGTAGCTCAATCTACTTCTCCACCCCTCCGTTTCTCAATTGTATTAGCCCAGAGCATCACCACGGTGTACTAACCTCTTGGGTAAACTCCGTTTGGCAGGAGACTCACCGCAGGGCTCCGGCACCGTCGAGCCCCGCCGCCCCAGCCGTGCTCCCGTGGCCAGCCCTCCTCGAGACTCCCCGACTCACGCCGCCGCCGCCAGTGTAATTCCCTAGCTCCCCTCTCCGTGAAACCGCCGCCAATCGGCCCCTCTCGCCGCTGGCAACCCCCTCCGCTACCAAAAAGCCGAACCACCCCCTTCTCTCTCCCGCTCTCTCCTTTGATCCCCTCACCTCCCAAGCCCCGAAAATGGGATTCCCTTGTCAAGCCGCACCCGCCGGTGCCCTCGGTCGCCGCCACCGACCCTCCGTGCGCCCGGACCGCCGTCGCCGCCGTGGCTCCGCCCCACTGGCGCTGTAGCGGACGGAGGAAGAAGACGACCGACGTGGCTCTATCTCGGCCGTCCTCTCCTCTCCGTGCCATCTAACTTCGGCCACCCGATGGCGACACCCCTCGACCGTCGGATCTTCGTAAACTCCTCCCCTCCTGTTCGTCCGATCAAACCGTACCGGTTCGACCGCCCTCGTCGTATCGCTGCCGTCCGATCGCCCTACCCCGCATCACGTCCGCCCGCTCCCTCGCCATCCCGCCCGTCCAGCTTCGCCACGCGTCGCCCATCCGTCGGGACGGGGCGCGCGCACGGGCCTCCGGCCGAGCGCGTGCGTGGGCCGCTTCTCCCCGGCCTGCTTCGTCCCCGCGCGTGCGCGTTTAAACTCTGGGCCGGGCTGCACTGTAGCAAACGGCCGGGCCAGCTACTGTTCATCCCGATTTTCCAGTGATTTTCTAATTTCTAAAATTCCAGAAAATCCAAATAAATCCCAGAAAATCACAGAAAATCCCAAAAATTCCCAAATTTCACCACTTTGCTCCAAATATTATTCCAGACCCAGTGGTGAACTCCATTTCCTCAGATTCTTCCCAAATAAATTCCTAAAACTCCTCATTTGGAGATTTATGCTTTTTACTCCTTTTTAAATAGTTTATTTTCCCTCGCTTGATTAGTCTCAAGCCGGATTTATTTATTTTATGTGTTTGCGCTAGTGTCGGAGATCCCGGAGGTTCAAGTGCAAGCTCAGGATCCAGGCGTTTCTTCGTTCGAGCTAGCTGAGATCATCCGGATTGACGGCAAGTCCCAAATCCTTGATCATGTCGTATCCCATGCCATTTAATTACATTATTATGCTATTTGCATTATGCTAATTGTGAATTGTTAATTCAAAGTAAAATAAAATGTTTAGAATGACATGTTATGTAGTTAAACCTACCACCGACAAATGCCCTGTTAAATTTGTTGCCATGCCTTTGTAATCCCTAGAAATAATTATCTGTTAATCTAGATAACTGTAGATTATTACTATCACTCAAAAGTCTTATACTAATAAGGTCGTGGCAGCGAGCCAACAGAATTTGTAAAACCCGACTCTAGGGTAGGGTGGTATGGGACACCGTGCCCTAGAGCGGAGAGTGCCGTCGTGCACAGGGTAGGGTAAGGGGGTTGTGGTGCATCGCAAGATGGTTATTCACCCATCTCTTACCCTAGGGTTGAAGGTAGGGAGGTTGTGGTGCATCGCAAGATGGTTATTCACCCATCTCTTACCCTAGGGTTGAAGGTAGGGAGGTTGTGGTGCATCGCAAGATGATTGTTCACCCAACTCTTACCCTAGGTTGGGTTGCGGGCCTGGTAAGGTTGCGGGCCATGTGAAAATATAAGGATTGGAACCCTTACGCTGAGCAAATGTCATAGTGAACGCTCAACCACAGGTGTTGACTTGTCAACCCTGGTTTAGTACCTGCTCAACTTAAGTGAAACCCCGCATTGGGAGTCAGTGCAAGACAACGATAGGTCCTCACAACTCGGGACCGGCGTTCCGCGAGGGCCAACGAACGCCCGAGGATGTGCGGGATTATTATCTATCGGGTGGAGTGTATACCAAGGGTTGAGCAGCGAAAAGACCCGGCTCCTTAACTCAGTCATGAGGGTTAAGGGTGCGTGTGGGTAAAGCTGAGCAAACTCTGCAGAGTCAAATAAATGGTATTCGAATACGCCGTGCTCCCGGTTATTGGAGCTGTGTCACTTGGGTGATTCCAGCAGCGAAGCTTAAGTAGTTTTGTACATACTTTAACTGGATTAGTTGGTTAATGAACTCTTCATGAAAAACCCCTGAGATCTTAAGAAGTAGTTTTGAGTCCATTTTATAAAATGTTTGTAAATAAAACTGCATCCACTCAAAGTTAATAAACCAAATATATTTCCCCTCCTTTGATGTTCCGTGCATGTAGTAAAATAGAATCCCTTTGGGATTTGCTGAGCCGGTTGTTTGGCTCACGGCTTGCTTAATCAACTTTTTAGAGGATCAAGACGAAGGTGAAGGTCTCCCCGTCGAGGACGTCCCTGAGGGCCTCTTCTTCGACGAGGACCCGTGGCTTTAGGTCTTGGCCGCGCTCAAGCGGATCTTGGAGCATCTGTAATGTAATTATACTTTGGGCTTGCACGCCCCGCTGTTGAAAATGGATGTTAATCCTTATGTGAAATATATGCTGGTCTTTTGTTGTAAGCATGCAATGGTATACTCTTGCGCGACACTTCATAACTGTTCATGCGTGAATAGTTGCGGAGTGCCGTGTCCGTACGCGCCCCTGGAAACGGGGGCGTTACATATACAATGATACTTACGTTACGTGCACAAGGCACTAGCCTCTTGGGGTTGTCTTCCCTTTGTAATATCTCAAATGGGTAGTATATATTAGGACCAATCATGGTGATACCCCTTTTCAGTCTGTTTATACGGTTTTATGTGTTGGCCATGTATCAACAATGAGCTCAACTCCCTTTTGTAAGTATGGTGATGCTCCATTGCTGAGAAACGACAGCATGTATTTATAATACCTGTTAATCTCAGGATGCTTGCTTCTATTACGTTTCAAATTTGATTCCACATACTAATAAATGATGATACACACTCATTTTTGCTTAGCCATATACTCTCCTATGCTCCCACGATGCTTGGAGAATATTACTAAAATTTTTACTCACCCGGAAGAAGATTAGGGAGAGAACTTTTAAAATTTCTAAAAATTTTCCCAGCATTTAGTTTGAACTAATTAGTAGCAGTATCTACATAAATGGATGATGAAGTTGAATTAAGTGGCACTATACCCTTTTCTGCGACATCCATATAGTCCTTCAAAGCATGCACGATTACTAGTTCAAAGTTTGAATGTATGTACGTTTCAAGGGATTAGTTCTGTATGAACCATAATTAATTAGTAACTTAGGTGTCGCTCAGTTGGGTTGACATAAGCCGGTTTATGGCTGAAATTGCACTGTAGCCGACTGAAATTACACTGTACCTGAAGGTGACTTATTTGGTGTAACTAAATTTAATTTAAAAATAGAAAAAACAGGTTAACCTATCATGGAAAACGCAAACGAATACAGGAAAAAAGAACCGGCAAAAAAAATTCAAAAAAGCTAAAAAAACAAAATTTAAGAATAGTAAAAAAATCAAGTTAAAAGTCAGAAACTCAAGCTAAAATAAATAGGACCTTAGTTGTTTTTATGAGTTGGCTCTGCCACTAATGGGTATATCTGTTACGGCAACACCCGTTGGCATGGCTCTGATATCAAATCTGATCTACCGTAGGAAGGGGTGGGAGTACACACTCTATAGTAGTAGATGCTAGCAACACAATACAATGGAGTAGTAGCTCGATCATGCATGGAGCTAGGAGAAATATTATTTGCAGACACATTAATTCGTAGTACCTAGATGCTAGCTCTGGCTTTTCACAGAGATTCCATCTGCTCTGTTTCTTCTTTCACCTGGTTAAGGGATAACTCACTCGCGCGCGAGAAATGCGTCCACGCAATCCGGCGCGCGCCGTGTAGTGCAACTAGCTAGTTGCTACTAGTAACTTGAGACCGATATGCTTGCCTTTCCTTCTCCGGCTTGGCTTTACGAAAAGATTATCCATCTGCAGGGAAAAGCAGGCATCAGTGCATGCACGGCCGGCCGCCCAGCTTTGGCCCCTTCTTTTATGACTTATGATTTACCTTGAAGAAACCAATGAAACGGTTTTTTATATGTTATTTTGAAGTGTCTTATCAAAATAAATGTTTAAAGTAGTTTATCATATAAACACTTATGTTAAGATTAAAAGTCATCCGTCACGGCTATATAAGTTGTAAGAGCACCCGGTTTCGCGTAAGCCCGGCGCTGCTGTCAAAAGCGGCTAGATAGTATGGTGAACGCGGAGATGTATCAATGTAAGCATGGCGTTGTCATTCGTAGGCGCAAACTCATCAGTTACCACGGCGATCTTTGGGATCTGCACGCGGCGTGACGAGAATGCCCTCGCCGGACGGGCGGAATCGCGGGGGATGCCACGCGCGGGCGCGGCCGGGGAGGTGGTCTGTGCCTGTGCGTCCCTGGAGAAGGGTGGACCGCTGTGTTGTCGGCTTCCGGCCATCATCTCCCGGGACTCGGTGGTCTTGTCCCTTTGCGCCATCGATCCCTCCCTCCGGTGGTAGGGGCACTCTGGTCCTTCTGCGCCCGCAAGGTTGCACATCTCGCTGCAGTTGCATGTTGGATGTGGTGTTGAACTTGTGGCTGATAGCATAACATTTTTAGCTGCACATGATATAGGTACCTACTGAACTATGTAGTATGTGTATAGAACTACTAGTTAGTGGTGGATCCAATATAAAACTTTAGGTATACATAAGATATATTACACAACATAGCAATAAGATAGGACATAGAAGAAATGGCCCTGATCAATATGGCTTCAGCTTCTGGCTTCAGCTTATTTTTGCACTATTCATAAATTTCGTCTTTTTCTGAACTTTTGGCTTTTTTTGAGTTTTTTTACCGGTTCTTTTTTCCTCGTATTTGTTTACATTATACGTGATGGGCTAATATGTTTTTTCTATTTTTAAATTTTTTAAATTTAATTATGGTAAATAAGCCTCTGTCAGCTACAGTGTTTTCAGCCATAAGCCATGAGGCTTTCAGCCGAACCGATCACCACCTAAAGCTAACACAACAATTCACTAAAGCCGAACCGATCACCACCTAAAGCTAACACAACAATTCACCACCAAGTTGAGTCTTACAAAAAAGCAAAAAAAAATCCAAACACAAAACATATTGAAAAACACAGTAATAAGATAGGACATAAAAGAATACATTACTAATGAAGCTAACACAATAATTCGCCATCAAGTTATTGAACATAATAAAGATGAGACATAAAAGAAGCACCAACAACGCTTGTGCTCGAAACAATGCTAAAGTACCTCCAAATCCATTTTTACTAAATCAAACAAGCAACCAATAACAATGCATTTCAAATTTTACAATACTCTACAAAATGTATCACTTAGAAACTTATTATCACAACTTGGTTAGCTCATTTTTCTAATTTCCTCTAGGCCGTCACGTTCCCAACCGGCCTCTGCTCACAGTGCGCCTATTGCCTGCACCGCAACCCTAATTGATGCGGTTGGCAGGTGTGTGTCCCCGGTCAACATGCCCCCATTGGCAGCACAAAATGGGCTAAGTGACCGAGCCCTTGGACGCTGCGTGCTTGCCCACCGCGTGTTGCTCCCCAGCCGGCCGCCCCTCGGCCTTGGCAACATCGGTTCCTCACCTTGCTGCTCCGGTCATCACATGCCACAACTGCTTGCTGCTCTAGGGTTTGTCTAGGTGAAGGACAAGATACATGAGGAGGAGCGACTGAACGGTTGCCTGACCTCACTAGATGGGACGGTCCGCCTCTGCTACTAAACACGATTTTTTTGAGTTAATATATACACCATCAACTCTGATACACCATGCATTGCTGAGGAATATATATTCTCCCTTATAGATATTCAGGTTTTTCGTAGCGGCATGCCAACACGAAAATATAATTTTGATTTGTTACTCTTGGGGGAGGGGGGATCAGCACAAATCATTTAGTTTGTTAAGAAGTGTGTGAAGCAAACCCATGTTACCGGGTATCTAACTAAGGGTCCATTCATATAAGCTTTTAGTTTTGGCTTATAAATAGTACAGCTTGTAGAGAAGTTCGAAGAGAAAGAGTTATTCAAGTGCGATTTTGACTGATATAAATAAAGTCGTTGAAATATTTAAAAGCTAGATACCGTAGGAAAGTTATTTACTATAAAAAATAGTTTTTAGAAGGCAATATAAAGAGGGCCTGATTAGTCTCCAATTCGCAAATATTTTTTTCGTTTCAGCGTGTAATTGATTAAAGTTCTAAGGCTAAACTCAACAATAGCCATTATTTCTAATTGTCTAGAGTAAGGTTACTTAAGAAATACTTATTTAGAATAAAAGTTCTTTTTACCAACATACATAACCTCAACATTGCTTAACTATATTCTGAACATTCAATGTTACTTAACTTACATCACCAGTAAACAGCAAAAAAAAAAAAGAGAGAGAGAGACTACTATCAGCTAGACCATTTGAGGCTAATTTGGTGGCGCCGTTGATGATTTTTTGGTGGACACCGGCGGTGGTGAACGTATGGATTGCTCCTTTTGGTGTCAGAAAAGCGCCTGACAATCTCGGCTGTCATTGCGCTCAGGGCCGTAGTCAAAGTCCCTTGACCGGAGGAGGGCCTAAGAGAGAGATGCCATTTGCCATCCACCGTAGCTGTCGCCTCCTCCCCAAAATGCCCCTAGATAGCAGCTCTTCCTTCCAACTACTCCCTAGCAACTCTCCTTCACTCCCAGTCCCAGTAATACCTTCTCGTGTACTTCTAGTCCCAGCCTACCGTCTACTCGTATCGACTTTCACCATGCATGCATGTCACCTTAAGCCATCTCCTCATGGTAAAGTTAATAACACATAGAAAAAATAATTGGATAGTTTGTGCTCATTTGGGCTTTTTTTAATGGCTAATAGATGGAAAGCACTCTAGTTGGAATGAAAAAATAATGTAGCTGACAGAGGCTTATTTAGCATAATTAAATTTAAAAAAATATTAAAAAAATATGTTAGTCCATTATATATAATACAAACAAATACGGGAAAAAAAGAACCGGCAGAAAAGCTCAACAATAAGTCAAAAGTTCAGAAAAAATGAAAATTATGAATAGTGAAAAATAAACCAGAAGCTAAAAGCTGAAGCCAAAACGATCACAGCCTATATGGCCATGTAGTAAGCAGTAACCATTTTCCACTGTGTGAAGCATGCCTGCATGTCTAAAAAACGACGCAGCCAGCAGCCAGTGATTTCTGAAGGGGCTAGAGGAGGCCCTACACGTGCGTACAACACTAGTAGCTAAGCTATAGCTAGTACAGCAGCAAGGCCGCGAGCAGCATTGGATGCTAGCTCCACTCAAGCCGGCCACCGGCTCTGTAAAAAGGCATGCAACGCATGCAGTGGATCCGGTGCATGCAAGCTGTAAGAAAGGCACGATTTTCCACGCACATTTGCACGGGATACAACCCGTTTCCGTTCCGTTCTGTTCATCAGCTAGCTGTAGGTAGGGTTCATCATACAAGTGTCGGCCAGTGTGTGATCCAAATCCGTACAACTACTTCGACGTTCTAGCACTAGCAAAGACCTAACAAGCTAGAAAGCGTCGTAGTGCACCGTAAAACCAAGCCAGACAGACAGATATTGGGGGGAGGTCCAGGCCCCTACAAGGCTATGCAACATAACAACAAGATCCAGGACATAAAATGGAGTGTCGCCATTTATTCCAGGCTTTTCAGAGGAGAAAGGGAAAGAGAAGAAATGGAGGTGTGTGGCCATCGGGGACCTGAACGAACAGTGATCTCTCCGGAGAAATAATTGGAACGACGGTGTTGCAGCGATGCGTCGGAGATGCCGGTTCTATAAATGCGATCGCCCCAAACCAAACTTTATCTCATCTTCCCCTCGTCAGCTCGTCTAGGAGGGCCTAGAGAGAGAGAGAGAGGTGAAGCCACGGTTGCAATAATTCGTGCCCAGCTGCTGTGCCCAGAGAGAGAGAGAGAGAGAGAGAGAGAGCGCGTGTTGTGACAGAGTGGCACCGACCAATGCAACAGCAGCAGGCAAATCATAAGCCCAGGCCCACACTGCCAGTCAAACGTGCCCGGTCAAAACTCCACCATTCCCATAGGCCACAAGGCCCACACCATCCATACTTGATAGTACTGGTACTATAGTACATCTCTCTCCTCCCGGCTGCAGCATTTAACCTTAACACGGTGAGATAATTGACGGAGACGAGCGTGTCTTAACCCTCCCCGTCTCATCATGAGCTGGGGATTTTAGGCGTGAGAACGATCGAGCTAAGCAAAGCAACAGAGATGCCGACCTCTGATAATGATACTATGCTAGTTTCCTTGGACGTACTGGGCGGAACAGTAGAGAGACCAACCAACATGCTCAACAGGTGAAAGCACAGGTCTCGTTTTTCTTAGCTTTTGTCATCAGTTTTTTCCGAAGTTAAAACAAACGGAATCATTTCTCTAAGCAGCTACGGCTTCTTTAAACAGTTTACCAAACCGATAACACATGCACTGTTTATGTCAATATCTCCATCATTCACCAGTATCTCAAAAAAATGTAACAAAGAATCATCAATCGCAACCTAAAAAAAACAAAGCCTCAAACTACCAAAGGTACATCATGGTTTGAGTTGCCAACTGCCGACGACCTGCGGCAACTAGCACAACGCCAGAACAATCTCAAAGTTGAACCTTGCGATGGTGGCAAATCCTCAAGTCATTATTGCCCCCTTGCATTTCCGCTCGTGAGTGGGAGGGAGCACCATCTGGCATATCCATGGAAAATTGCATTTCCAATTAAACTTTTATCAAAGAACGCAAATTTGCAAACTCAGGAATGCAAAACCTTATGCTAAATACTCAACGCAATCCCTCGCATACGAACACATGCTAACGCACGAAACGGAAATTTAAACTAAAATCCCAGCCCAGTTATTCACATCCACTCCAGAAAAGCACTACATAGAGCCGACAGGCATGCAACTGTGTGCGTACGCCTCGATCAGGAAAATAAAACTGTATGCCTGCAGTTGAGCTGATCATGAAAGAGAAAGATGCTACTCCCTACTGCATAACCAAGTAACCAACTGGGTCTGAGGGAAACAGAATACAGAGCACCAACAAAAACCATGGAGAGGATATCACCCTTGTCTTTTCCCATATGTTATGACACACACAGATCAGCACATGGAAATGTACTAGCTGACTAGCAGTTAGTGTCACCCTCTGTTTCAGCATTTGACAAGACCCAAAGAAAAGCACCAGGTGTATCAGTATCACTGTTCAGTACCGGACTATAGTAATATGTGCATTAAATAGAACTACCATCCTACTTGGAGGTTTATGAACACATAGGACCGATTGGCAAAAGAG
This sequence comes from Dendrocalamus latiflorus, assembly GCA_017311315.1. Taxonomy (NCBI): domain Eukaryota; kingdom Viridiplantae; phylum Streptophyta; class Magnoliopsida; order Poales; family Poaceae; genus Dendrocalamus; species Dendrocalamus latiflorus. The sequence continues at coordinate 37,543,336 of CM029656.1, read as the reverse complement.
CATTTGCACACTTAAGCTCAGGCCACGGATTTATCCTTGGCTCCAAGCACCAGAGGAGAGAAAAAGAGGGGCAACAAATTAATCCTCATAGCAAAAGCAAAGCAATTAAATCATCTTGAAGCCCATGCTGGAATTGGATGACTTCTTCCAAGCATAAGATGAAATGGAAATGGGCTTTAGTCCCACAAAAGGTTGATCATCGAGTTGGCAAGCCCGGCTTCTTTGAAAGTTTGGTCACTTCCATACTCCAGTTTCTTGGATGCTCCAGGAATGGGCTGTACAAAGTGGAAACCCCTCTTATCCCCATCCTCCACTTGAGGAGAGCAGAATGACCACAGGAGCTGCATACAGAGAAAGCATCAGGTAAAGAAGTAAAAAAACAGAGATAGTAAGAAAATTGGTTTCAGTAATGTAACCTTAACAGAATCTGTGTGAAGAAAATTCCTCTGGATCCTCCGGCCATCAGGTAGTCGAATTGCAACCCTACAAAGAAGGTCCCTACTTCCCTTGGGTTCTTCAGGGAGAGTAGGATAGTCGGCCTTAACATCCAAGCTAGGTTCATTTTCTTCCTCAGGTTTAATATTGTCATCGGTAGCATCTGATCCCCCAACTCCTTTACTCTCCTCCAGGGAAGCCGCCACCGCCCGTGCTAGTTCTTCATCTTCATCCTCTACAGTTGTTTTGCCTACAAAGAATAACATTGTGAGCATTGTTTTGCCTACAAAGAATAACATTGTGAGCATGTGCCTTGGGCAAACGCAAAATGGCAAGGTAACAAGTGTACTGCAGGTATGCAGATGCTAACAAAAAACTAACAAGGAAAAGAACCGCATTATCAGTGGCTGAAATAAAAAAAAAATCACCAGAAGATGATTACAGAAAAATCTTTCGCTAAGCGTAGTAGCATTGCACTGACAATTACAATGATTAGTGAGCTATTTGAGATTTGTACATGTACATATTGGAAACTTTAATTTTTGTTTGTGTTATGCTATGCATGGCTAGATAACTTTTGTTGCGCATTCAATTCTTAAAAACAAATCTGGGTCATTGCTTACCATAAGCCAAATTTGCTATACCCCTAATTGCAGCCATGGGCCAAACAAACCTTACTTGTCATATACTGCAGCAATGCCACATGCGCAGCTTTTTACTTGCAGGACAATTGTGACCTCCAAGGCTCCAACCAAACATGCCTTTATTTCTAAATACCTATCTGCACAACCAATCGATCCTTGTTGACATGTAGATAAATTTTCTCACAATTATATGTGAGAATAAAAAAACTAAATAACATATTGTTGCACCATCAAACTACCAGTAGCTTTTAGTTTAAAAATATTCATGTGCATTGGTTTATATTATGCTTTGCCATTGCCATTATTCAATACAAGCTCTATTGGAAAACAGAAGTCACCATTTCCCACTTTCAAAGAAAACAGGAAATGACAGGAATTGCCGGAAGCCAGCCGTTTTCCAGTGGTATTCTCGTTGACCAATTTTTTTTAGTTTTCTTTCCATTTTCTCCAATTCTTGTGCATCCTAACATCAATGTTTTAGTGCTTGCAGACGTTTAGTGTTTTAGAGAGCACCTACCAAAATCCAGCTGAAACCAACCATGCAAAGTATTGCCAGTTATTGCCAGGAAGTTAAACCCTGGAAGTGACTATACTCACTACTCGCTAGTCGCTATGTGCATTATTTCAAACGGAATACAGTATGCTTCTGTTCTTTCAAAAATGACTTATTTCCTGCTGCAGATCTAAAATTATAGACAATGGAAAGTAAAAATGGTGCTCTCGCCAAAAAAATGATACAATTAATATGATATAGAGATACATTGGGAAGCTAAAGATGAGAGAAATTTACAAGTTAATATACCTATTATGAAAGGAAAAATGTTATGTGCTTCTAAATGCAATACCTATATCAATGGCTTAATTTGCTTCAATTAGGAGTAATCTTCGATTTATAGAGTGAAACTACGACGTTAAAACTTGGGATCTAGAGTAAGGTTCCACAAGGACAAAAGCGGGGCACCAAGATGCAGAAGCACTCTTGGAGTGCCTGGGAAAGAGCATTGCCAGTGAACCCAAAAAGGTCCTGTGACAGATGCTGCATGAAGACTCCTAAAGGGAATCCTCAGACTCCACCAAGGCCAGCCAGAGTGCCAGATACATCCACTAGACAGCCACTATTACATCATAATTTATAACAATTACCGAGCAGCCCACATTGGACAACTGCCCCTGGAAATCATGCCGATGTAGTGTAGAAAACCCTAAGGGAGGCTGGATGATACAGAGGTAAGGACTACCCACTCCCCCTTAGTACACTTGAAAATACCAGCTCATTTTGTAAAGCATCAAGTGCTAGTATAACTGTATAAGTATACAAAACAAAGCAAGTGCACCTAGAGGCCCCCTCACATGAGTGCCTTCCCTGCTAGTTTTCCAAGAATTGGACATCAACCAAAGGATTTGAAATTCAGATTGTTTGAAAGCCGTGAATCTTAACAGATGATACGTTAGGAACTTCATTAACCTCATATTGTTTTTATTTCTACACAAAATTAACCCAGAGAAAGCTATAAAATGCATCCAAGCAATGTTTAAAAAGATTGCAATGGAAGCAGTCAGCTTCAACAAAATGATTGTTTATGCATCAGATGTGCTTAGCTCATATAGTTCTGCAAAAATTAATCTTTTCTAGTTTAAATGTTTCAAACAAGACGAAAAACTTTCAGCACTGCTGGAGTGAAACTCTTAAGAGGAAATCAATACAAATCCTACCTTGTTTGCCCATAGAAGTTTCCTGATCAACTTTTCTTGGGCGCTTTTGAGGTTGAGCAGCATGATGGTCCTTTGGACCTTTATCCAAGTAAGGCATCAAATCCTGTGGCCAGTGCACATGCAGAAATTAATAAGGAACAGCTATGTCATATTACAGCTGATTACGAGTATTCACATGTCCCTAGAAGACACCACTACAGCCCAATATGAGAAATGAAAGACGGTTACCAAAAATACCTCCAGCAAACGGTCCGGGTGAACCATTCCATTCCAGCCATGCATTTTTTGTCCAGTGATTGGGTCGATTAGAATAATGGCAGGAACAGAGACCAAATTGTAGTAGGTGCATACCTTCCTCCCCTCACTGGTGTCATGATAAACCTGTGTTTAACACAAAAAAAAACATATTAATAGACAGCTGAGAAGTGCACAGACATTGTTCCATCTAGGGAAAAAAGTGAACCATATAACTATAGAACTCTTTGTTGCCAATATAATACCTAACATGTTAGGTGGGAGAAATTCCAATTTAGAGATTCAGAGCCACTGCTCAGATATGGAAAGAGAATGTATGGATGACCAACCTGCCAGAAAATAAAGTTTGATCGAATTGTCTGAGCCACCGCTTCATTCGCCCAAGTGTCTCGATTAAGCTTCAAGAAAGACAGGCTCACGAGTCAAAACTTTGCAACGAATGATCACTATAGGGCTGCATGAATGATGACAATAAAACTGAGCTTACCATGTGAGAACTAAATTCCTCTGTGGATTGCAAATTGATTAGCAGCCACTTGTCCAGACAAGAAGCCTCTAACTTTGCCTACATTTACGGAATTCATTTTTTTAGAAGCGTAATAAATGAGTATAGATAAGATCAAAGGATTCGCAACTTAATATTATAAAGTTCATCAACTTCAACTGAGTTTACGTGCACCAGTCATTAAATATGCTTTCAGCGATAAATAGTGCTAATAAAGCACATCCTAAAACATGTTTGACCTTGTTTCTTGTATAAGGAGAGGCAATGTTTTCTTGAGTAAATCAACTTACCAGACTAAACTAATTGTTCAACAGTTCGATATCTATCAAGCATCTGAGATACAATACAAGTGTTCATAGTTTACAGGTTGTACTGTTCCATGATAGCAGTTCACTAGGTCATTAATACAATTTTGCAATTTTCCAAATGCACATGACATGCCCAAACCCAAACAGTGTGTGAATGCAGTTTTGCCACCATAGGCAGCACATGGCTATGGCAGAGACAAATGACTTTGTGAAACAGGATATGTAAAAAATATAGGGCATCAAGCTGACCTTGTCAAAGGGTCCATTGAACATCAAAGCAAAAGGTGGACGATATAAAGAAGCCAGATTATCACGAGGACTTGATGTAGCATTCTGCTCAGAATCCCAAACAGCAGATTGTCTTGCCTCCTCTTCAAAGTTACGAAATGCGACTGTTGAGTTAGGCCGAAGGCTGAAAAGAAGTGTCCAAAACATTGATAAATTTTATAAACAGGCTGGTTTTAGCAAAGCAACAGTCGTAGCATCAAAAAGTCCAAAGACCTTACAATCTCAAAAGAGTCTGAAAACACTACATAGATTGCATAGTTAAAGCAACAAGTACTTGCTTAGGATATGTATGATAACACTTGCATCAAAGCACAAATAAAAGTTAACTATACACTATACAGGATAAAACATAGCAATACTGCCATATCTGGCTAACTAGCGTAGTTGCATGCAGCGAACAAATGACAAAATTTACATCAGTAGAGGTTCCCCCATTTATATTAAATATTTGGCGCAATGCATGAAAGCATTAAGAATCTTCGTATGTATCTCTCTTTAATTTGCAATGCCATGTAAGCTAGAGGACGCTTGGCCAATCTCAGATGCGCCATTGGTGTCACGGAGAACAGGGCCGAGAATATAAAGTTGTGTCCGATATGCATGTGAAACATAGAAGGCACTTTACAAGGTGGGTCAGCTGTTGTAGGCAGTTGGACAAGTCCAACTGGATGCCATCAATCTTGGTGCCCAGGGAGCATGATGGCACTCCAGAAAAATTAATAAGGTGTCATATGAGCAGTCATGTTTTTGTAATATAATCCAAAGGTCAGATTTTTTTCGACAAACTGGCTTTAATAAGGAGGCTTGTTTGCTTTGCAATTAAAGAATTCAGGATATGTGGTCGGACGAACCACAAGCACGTCGTTTTCGAAGTTCCAACATGAGCGCTGTCAAGCTATAAATAAATTCCCAGTACAATAAATTGGATCATTAAATTCGTTCCTGTTTGGCAGGGCTTGAATCTGTACATAATAATGATAAGGCATAAGCTAAGGGAAAGTAATTGAAGGCTTGAAGCTTCTCCACACAAACAAAGTACAAACATTCCAAAGGCAACCTGTCTGGCACGAGTTTGGGTGTGTTTTGTTGGGTATCGGATAGATGTCTGTATTTGGTTGGTTCGCACAGATGCCATAGCAATTTTGGTCACAAACAAAGAAAAAAACAGCTGGTTTAGTTTATAAGTATTATTTGGCTTGCCAGCGGGTTTGGTTGATGTCCAATATTCAGCCCGCCAGTGGAGTTCGCACAATTTTTAAGACAAAATTTGCTTAGCTATCTAGCCAAATCGTTTGCTCCATTTTGGGGCCCAATAGTTGGCAGCCAACCATTCGTCGTTATCTCTGTGCTAAGTGGGGACAATCTGTCTTGCTTGCCAATAATCAGCAGCCAACCTAATTCCTGCAACCTCATTGGTTGTGAACTATTGGAAAGAGAGATTGGACCCACTTGGCATAGGAAGACTTGGCTGCAAATTGTTGGCACTAGAAAACAGCGGCGCTAACTAATAGTCCTTAAGCTGTTCTTCTTGTTGTTTCATGCTCCTCAGTTTCGAGGATTTGAGCCTAAGAGCTCGTGTAACTTTTGGCTGTATATATCCCTCGTGGATATAGAGGCCGGATTTTATATCCTTTATCTAAAAAAACTAATAGCATAGCCAAAGGTGAACTTTTTGGCTAAAAGGCGTGAATTCCATCAGCAAGCCAAACAATGGCCATAACCACACATGCTAAATTTTATTGGCCGTGAGCAAAATTAGTATGGGTGTATAGCATCCATTGGACAACAACCAAACACACTCTTAGGCCTTTTATGGGTGGCTTTAGCTTCAACTTAAAGCAACTGGAAATGCAAGCTCCCCCAGACATGGCCTTAAGTTTATTGAGGGTTTTGAAGACAATCACAAGCCCCTATGGAACATGCCCCATTGCTCTGTGCGCTTAACACGTAATCCAACTTTAACTTCTAGTCAGAACAATGCGTCATCAGGTCACGCTAAAGTCAGTCCTGTGTTACGAATACACCCCATTTTCATGGAGCAATAGAGTATGCAGACCACAAACGCCACGCAGCACAGCGATTACATTTCAACATCAATAACTACTCGAGAAACTTAATCCCAGGATCCCATGCTAACATGACAAGTTGCTAGCCAAGCACCATTACTTACACAACCATGGGTCCATCGCCGTAGAGAGTCTCCCGCTTCACAGGCAGCGGCGCACGGACATCGTCCTCCTCCCCCAGTCCCTGCAACGTTCCATCACCCAGTGCAGCCGCTGGAGGTGGAGCGAACCTGCCGATCACAGCACATGATAAGCATACACGTACCACCCACCACGAAGCCCCTCCACGATCCAACCAAAGCCAAAGCCAAAACCCCTAAAAATTTCGCTCTGGTCCACCTACCTCAACCCCTCCTCCACCTCAGCCGCTGCCGCCGCCGCCGCCGCCGGCGACGGGGCCGGATGCGCCGCGAGGGCGGCCTCGCCATCGATGTAGAACAGCTGCAAAGCCTCCTCCAGATGCCAGCTCGTCATCTGCGAAACGTAAACCCCGCGGATCGCGTCAGACGGTTCCAGCCGGATCGAATCGATCGGAAGGTTGGGGGGGGGGCGGCCTTGGGACGAGAGAACACGAACCTGCAGGAACTGGGTGGCCGTCTCGGGCGTCTGGCCGGCGGCGATCTCGAGGAAGGAGGAGACGAGGGTCTCCTTCTCCGCGGCCGTCGGGGGAGCACCGGCCATGGCGGCGAAGTCGGCTCCCTCTCCGTTTTGGTTAGTTGGGTTGGGTGAGACGGCGAGTGTTGGTGGTGTGGGGGTGGGGTGGGGACAAATTTAGGAAGTGGAAACGTGCGTGCGAGATGATGAGGAAGACACTTCGAATGGGGGGCTGTCGGTCTGGTCGTCTGGCTTGGCGGAGGGAATAGCCCATCAAAAGCCCAGTGAGTTCAGGCTGTGGGCCTAGTGGTGTAGTATGGCATGGGCCGAGTCCTTGGTAGTTGGGGGCCCAAGTATGTCACGGAGGCATGGAGCTGTTGGTTGTATGGCCCGGACGGCATGCTGTGGTGATGTAGAACTGGGCCTTATGCCCATACAGAACTGCACGTCCCTTAGCATGCCCCACAACGGGTAAACTTGCCTAAGCCAGTATTCCTTCCGTTGATCTTAAGTTTTAATTTTTAATTTATTTTTTACTATTTCCAAATTTTATTTTTTCTAAGTTTTAGCTTTTTTTTGCCCGTTTTTTCGTATTCGTTTGCGTGTCACATGTCTTTTGAACAGCAAGGCAAGTCACATGTCTTTGTTCATGTTGAATCTACATTCATTTAATTAATTATTTACCAGTATTTTCATTATGTTATTTATGAACTGTTATTTCTTGTATAATAAATGTTTAGAATGATATGATAATAGTTTATCCTACCACAAAAAAAGTTTTGTTTGATTTGATGGCCATATTCACATTGATAGAACTTAGTAACACTGAATATATTACTTAAATAATCATGGTAGACTAGAAACTCACTGTTTTATACTGCTGAGAGACTTGGTATTTTACCGATAGAGTTTTAAAAGTGCTTCGGTAAAAAGTAAGGACTATAACCTTATGCTAAAGTAAAGAATAAAGTAATCGCTCAACCATAAGTGTTGACTTGTCAAATCTGATCTACTAGCTGCTCAAATCGATTGAATATCTACTATATAGATATAATATATTGTTCGAGAAAAGGGAACAGCTGACGAAGTACGTGGTATGAAAACGGTAAAACCATACTTTCACAATGGTAGGCTCCGTCCTATCAGACCGTCGAATTCCATTACAGAGGTACTTAGTCTATCGGGTAGAGGCTATACAAAGAGATAAGCAGTGAAACAATCTTGTTTTCTTAACTTAGTTATGATGGTTAAGGAGTCTTGTGAGTAAAGTTGGGCAACTCTGCAGAGTCATTTATAAATGATATTCGAATATGCTGTGTTTTCGGTAAATAAAACTGTGTTTAATGGGTGATTCTAAGAACAATGCATAAGTAGATTTGAAAATGACTTTGAAATGTTGAAGTTTGATATTCAAGATGTTAAACCTCAAATTCCTTAAGAAGTTACTATTAATTTATATTTAGACAAATATTTGTTCTTCTTTGAAATAATGACGAAGAAATCGTCATCTTTATTTATTCGAGAGAAATGTAAGTTGATAATAAAGATGAGGCAGCCCTTGATTTTTTTTTAAAAAACGGCAGCCTTGATTTTGGAGTGGAATGACTGAGGTTGTGATCGTTTTGGCTTCAGCTTTTAGCTTTCGGCTTATTTTTCACTATTCATAAATTTCGTCTTTTTCTGAACTTTTGACTTTTTGTTTAGCTTTTTTGCCGGTTTTTCCCATATTTGTTTGTATTATACGTAATGGGCCAACATATATTTTTATATATTTTTTAATTTTTTTAATTTAATTATGCTAAATAAGTATCTGTCAGTTATAGTATTTTTCAACCAGTTACAGTATTTTTTAGTCATATGCCATCAAAAATAAGCCAAATGATCACCACTGAATCGAACGATTACCACGTAATGTTAGACGATGTCAATCCCCTCGAGGCATCACTTCACTCCGCATGCCTCCTCCCGTCAAAAGCAAGATCTGGAAGGCGGCCATGAGGCAGCTCGCCCTCCTCGCCGTCCCCGTCCTCCTCCTCTCCGGCTCTCCCTCTCCGTCCTCCTCCTAAGACCATCCTCCCCGCCCCTCCTCTCTCCGCAGACCTCCAACCCCGACCGCCGCCTCAGGGTCTTTCTCGCCGACCTCCCCCGCGCGCTCAACTACGGCCTCCTCGACCTCTATTGGTCGCTCCCCGCCGCCGACTCCCGCATCCCGGCCTCCTCCGACCCCGACCACCCGCCGCCGCGCACCCACCCGCCCTATCCCGACAACCCCCTCATCAAGCAGTACAGCGCCGAGTACTGGCTCCTCGCCTCCCTCCAGCCGGATTCGGCATCCGCCAACTCTGCCGTCAGGGTCATCGCAGACTGGAGGCAGGCCGATGTCGTGTTCGTGCCGTTCTTTGCGACGCTGTCCGCCGAGATGGAGCTCGGGTGGGGCGCCAAGGGCGCGTTCCGCAGGAAGGAGGGGAACGACGACTAACGCCGCCAGCGGGAGGTCGTCGACCGCGTCACCGCGCACCCCGCGTGGTGGCGGTCCGGAGGCCGCGACCACGTCTTCGTCTTGACAGGTAATTCGGCTGGGGAATTGCAGATTTAGTGCTCAGTTTGGCTTATTATTTTTCACCGTATCTGCTTATTTGGCGCAATTAAATTTTAAAAAATGGAAAAAAATGAAAAAACATGTTAGCTCATCACAGATAATTCGAAGGAATACGAAAAAAAAGCAAAAAAGCCAAAAAGATAGAAAAAAACGAAATAAAGGAATAGTGAATTAAAAGCCAAAAGCTGAATCTGAAATAAGCGGGCTGACTGAATTTGAGTAGATCGAAGTGCCATTAATGACAAGGGCCATTATTTAGATTAATCCTCCATTGTTACCAATTTGTGTATATTTAAACAGTCTAGTTACTTAGGTTGTGTTCTTCTTGTCATCATTGTTTATTGTACTCGACACCACTTCTCAACAAGAAGATAGTTTTTCAGATATTTTTTCGGATTTGATCTAAATCAAACAAAGCCCTTGAATAGTCAGGTCAAGGTTCAACTTAGATTTGCACGATTGGCCCAACTGATCGGCAATTGCTGAAGCAGATATTTTTGCTGCTGCACTTTCTGACAATGATATTTAGAAGGGTTAGCTAATCGACTCTGCAACTGTGACCGGATAAAGGCTCCAAATCATTTTCTATTGTGTTAGTTATTGGCTGGATGTGATATTTTGCTCAGCATGAGACTTAGTTTAGTGTGTCCAGGAAACTGAGTGTGTTGATACTTAAATGTCATCATGGCAGAATCCTTACAATGCATTAATGCACAAATCAGAAATTAGTTTTACATACTGACCATTGAGGTCAGGATAGCCTGATTGGCTTCTTTGGTACCCTTAATAGTTGCCTCGACTGAGGAAGTGACTTACCTTTGAAATGTGATCACTTAAGAGACCAATTGTGGATCATGCAACTGTGTGTGCATATGTCATCAAGGGTACTAAACTACTAATCCATATATTAGCATGCTTTAAGAGTTGCAAAGAAAATTCTGTAACTTGTATGCAAGTAATGCAGCAATTCATATGTACTGTTTATGTCTTCACGAAGATTGATCTGCATAGCAGCTTATTGTACTTTTGGATGCTCAGGTTATGTTAAATACTGAGGCATTCTTTGACAGACCCTGTGGCCATGTGGCACATGACACATCCGAGCGGAGATTGCTCCTGCAATTCTTTTGGTGGTTGATTTTGGTGGATGGTACTGTTAAGGGTATTAGAGATAGAGTTTGTATTCTATTCCATATATGCCTTATCTCTATATGGCATATCTCCTTGTACTCTCCTATATATAGATATGAGACCCAAAGGGCTATATATAGGAGAGTACAAGGAGATATGCCATATAGAGATAGAGATTTGGTTTGGTCCATGTAGTGGTGTGGGTGGTGCTGACACCTCCAGCAAATCTAACCATCCATTAATTAGGGGCATACCCGTCATTTAACTTCGTCCTGTTGTAGAGAATGAGTCAGGCACGAGGCGCACGCCAGTCACCGCCGCCACTGGCCTTGGCGCCTCGGCCACGCCGCCACCCGGCCACGCCGGCCGCTCGGCCGCGCGTCGCCACAGCCATCCGCCGCTCAGCCTGCGCCTCATGGGTCACGGCCTACCGCCCGCCGACAACTGGAGGTGTGCTCGCATTTGATTGCCATGCTTGTCTATCTACATCCTAATCTTGATTGCTCTCATTCCCCCACCTCATCTCAGGCTTTAATGCATGCCCTTAATGATAGGACAATGTAGCTATACCATGAAAGCAAGCACATGCTGTTGATTGTTGCTCTTTCCACATCTTTTCTTTGGCTCCACAGAAAGACTAAACTGTGCCCGGTCACTTGAATCCAATGCAGGGGTTACTACAAATGCAGCAACGTCAGGGCTGCCCGGCGAGGAAGCATGTTGAACGGTGCGTAGAAGACCCGACGATGCTCATTGTGACATACGACGGCGAGCACAGCCATACCCGGCTGCCAACACAGTCCGCCCAGACCTAGGTATGCCGGAGATCGTCGCGCTCCATTCAGGAAACGCTGAGGCCCAAGCCTTTGCTGAAGGATGACCGGACCGGTCATGTGAAACTAGGTCTCACGAATTGCGAAAGCACGAGTAACAAACATGGAGCCATTTGGGAATCTAACGGGCAATCAAATTACTTATTTGCCCATTTCGCTAGTACCACCCCTGCACACCACTCACACGCACTGGAGGTGTTAAGGCCATGACAACCGTTGGATGGGCTACATTGAACGGCGGAGAACCACTGAATGTACCAAACCATTTCTCATAGAGATAAGGCATATATGGAATAGAATACAAACTCTATCTCTAATACCCTTATCTCTAATACCCTTAACAGGTACAAACTTGATTCAAAATCTGCAAGCAGCAACTCTTCTCATATGATACAGCATACTCAAGTGTCATTGCTTAAGGATGTTATTGTACCTTACACACATTTGCTCCCTACACTGCTACTGTCAGAGAATAAGGATCGACCCACCCTTCTGTACTTCAAGGGAGCCAAGCACAGGCATCGGGTTTGTACTATTTATCTCACTATTGAGCATTTATTGTTTGCAGTCTATATGCTACGATTTATCTGCAATCTGGACTCCAAATTGTACCCAAGTATTCACTGTATGCAATTGTAATTTCCTCCTTTAGACAAATATAACTTGCATTATTTTTATTGCTTATCTGCTTTGTAATGTTTGAAGCTAAACCTTTGGAAATGATAAGAAGAAACCTATGGCACATTCTACTTTTAACACTTTCTTATATATCCTTGCTAGCTCTATCAAAGCTTAATATCCAATTCAAACTTTGTTATATAATCAACCCAGAAAAGCATTATCATTTGATTTGTTTTGCTTTCAAACATGACTTCATCTCAATTGACATCATACTTTAGCTAGATAAATAATGACTTTTTACACAGCAGCTTTGTGTATGCTGCTTTCTCCATGTTATTCTACTTGGGAAATTCTGGCATTGATCATGAGATATTTGTGCACTGTACATTAGTTGAACTCTAGAACATAGCTTTGATGCTTCTAAAAAAAGAACACAGCTTTGAACTTTTGATGCCTTATTAATTTCTAAAGATATCATTTGTTTTAAGTGGTTAGTGTTATGACCAGTAGTGACAAAATAAAAATGCATGATTGAGCAATCAGACTACTTATCACTTTGACGTAGGTATTTGAATGAACTGGCTAAGTGCAGCATAGGAAGTTGGGGGCTTTTACTGCTCCAATACCAAACAAAATCATTTATCTGAGTTAGGCCCCGTTTGGCACAGCTCAGCTTCACTAGTGAAGCTGTTTTTTTTGTTTCAGCTTCACGAGCAGCTTCACCGGTGAAGCTAAAACTGTTTTGGAAAACTGTTTGGCAAAACAGCTTCACCAACAGCTTCATGCATGGCTGAAAGAGGGTAATTGTCCAAGATGCCCCTATCTACCTTACTTGTTCTAATATTTGGAGTTGTATGTTTGTATATGGTCATATGAATCAAAAAATAATATATTTGAATGAGTATGAATAAAAAAATTAAAATCATTAGAGAAGTGCGAACGGGAGGAGAGGAAACAGGCGTGGGACCCAGTGGCAAAGTGCTGTAATTTCTGTCAACTACAACTACAAGGGTAGTGGGTTCCTAGAAGTGCGAGTCTGAGAGAGAGAGCTGTGAAAAGCTACTATTTTCAGCTTCACCCTACCCCATTTCCTTGTGAGAGCATGATTTAAGGAGCTTCATCCATGAAGCTGTTTGCAAAAAGGGTGTTTGGCAAAAAACAGCTCACAACAGTTCATGAAGCTGTTGATGAAGCTGTGCTAAACAGGGCCTTACTATATCTTTTGAAATTTTCTTTCAGGGTAGTTTGGTTCGGGAGAAAATATGGGACTTGATGGTTAATGAGCCTGATGTTGTCATGGAAGTAGGTTTTCCTAATGCCACAGGGCGTGAACAACCAATAAAAGGTATGCGGACATCGGAGTTCTGCTTGCACCCAGCTGGTGACACCCCAACATCATGTCGCCTCTTTGATGCCGTTGCCAGTCTATGCATACCAGTCATAGTTAGTGATGAGATTGAGCTTCCTTTCGATGGGATGATAGACTATACAGAATTCACCATTTTTGTGTCAGTCAGTAACGCAATGAGACCAAAATGGCTAACAAGCTACTTAAGAAATATCCCCAAGCAGCAGAAGGATGAGTTCCGAAGAAACCTGGCTCACGTCCAGCCTATCTTTGAGTACGACAATAGTTATCCTAGTAGCATGGGCTCTGTTCCCCAAGATGGTGCTGTGAACCACATATGGAAGAAAATTCATCAGAAGTTGCCAATGATTCAAGAAGTGGTCACCCGGGAGAAGCCGAAGCCTGACGGCGCATCAATCCCACGTCGGTGCCATTGTACATGACCACTTATCTTAGCCGTCAATCCCCCGTAGGACTCTTAAGTCAATTCGTTTTTGTTGGTAGTTGCCAATATGAGCATGTAACAATAGGCCTACGTTTTTGAGACTCGTCAAGAGTGGTTTTCCACATTGCTCCATATGTGGTTGGAGGGGTTTTGTGTCAGGTGGGGTCGTACATATTATCGCCGTCGGCGTCCAGCCGCAGGGAGGAAGCCGGAAGCTGCTCAGGTTAATCAGGATGTTACTACCGAGTTGGTTACTGCTACGTAACCGAGTAGGATTGGAATAGAGAGGAGTTGTAAAAGGTATTTGAGTAGTTCCCTTTATGAGTTCTATTACGTAAGATAGATGAGAGTCAGTTCTATATAACGAGTGTCTTTTGTAATCAGAGGAATAAGATTATAAGAAGATAGTAACTCTTGTCCCTACCTCGTTCTTCTCTCTTCTGCTTTCGTATTGCACTCTTCTATTGTGCTTCTCTTATCTGAGACGCCAAGGGGCCTGCAGACTCCAATTCCTTCGGCGCACGGGTACAATCTTCGACCTCGTGATCGTGCCCGTGGCATTTTGTTTGTTCACTGCAACGACAATTGATAGGAAATTGTTCATTTGAACGAAAATTTGCCATATTATGCAAAAGAGAGAAGGTTGAATACGGATTGATGCATGAAGTAGTAAATGGTAAATGCTGACAAATTCTCCAAACGGAGCGCAGAGCTATCCGACGCACTGAGATTGAATGAAATGTCTGCAAATTTCTTGGCTGTCACCAAATTAATCACTGGCTTCCTAACGTTTATTTTGAGAGGATGAGAAAACTTGTGGAGCCATTGCAGGAGGAGCTCAAAATAGATAATGTTATACAGTTAATGTGCACTGGAGCCAAACAACAGAAAGGCTACAAACATGGTGGCCAAAGGTACAGAGATATTGTCATCTACAACATCAGTGACAGGAATACACTCCACTACAGTAGCTGCCAATGCAACAAGAACCAGTTTACCAAGTGCCATCTCCCAGCTGACCTGAATGTAACCAAGGCATGAGAAGTAGAACAGCATCCTGCAATGCAAAGGATCAATACATCTAACACAAGGCATGAAAATATGTGAAGACAGTGTATAACCAGAACCAACGATGCATGCTGAGGCGAAAACCTACAGAACGGATAGCAGGAAACCAGAAATGAACATCGCGATGCTCCCCATCCAGCTCTTCTTCTTATTGAATGGCAGCTTCAGTGAGCCGTACCTTCTCCCAACAATGTCAGCAAAGCCTGAAAAGTTAAGATCCAAGCAGGTGCAGATACTTAGCAGAAACAATCAAGTCATCAAGTGTAATGGTGTGTTACAAAACCTGTAACACTGCCTAATGCCAGGGAGCACCATCTTACCATCACCGCCACTCATCATCGACAAGGAAACAATCCCAATTGGAGACTCGCGCCAGAAGACTAAAACACTGAACAGTAGCACCATGACATAATAGAGAGGACCTCTCAGCAATTCCCTGTAAGCAAGCAAAGATCGTGTCAAAGAGTACTGTATTAAAACAAGAACGAAGTATCGCGACTAGGGGTCACTGCTGGAACAATAGGATTACTCTGGTTTTCCTTCACGGGTCACCGATTTTACTAGAGCTTCGTCAGTGTAAAGGCGGAGCCCGTAGATCAGAAGCCTTATGCAGTTCAAGAATGGAACAACTGCTGCGAAGAACCGTGCTTCAGTCGAATCACTGCAAATAGAGCATGTGTTGCTTAAGATCTCTAGTCTAATTTGGTTGTGGTAAACATTTTGAGTCTGGACTCTGGAAGCAGTGGCAGGGAAGACCTGAACAGTGGCCAGGAAGACATGAACAGAACCCCGGATAGCACATGCACAATCTTTCTGCTCAAACTCTGCCTTTAATGATGACAAGGATCACAAGTTAATGAAGAAGAACACAAATAAGGTATGATATATTCGTCTCTTTTATCAATCAAATAAACCTTAATCCTTTTATTACGTGTCCTAAAATCACTTGTTTATTCTGAGCGGTAACCAGTTGACCCCAGCTCACAATAGGTACTGAACTGGACCTGTTAGGATCTTCCTAGTAATTGACAACAAAGTTCAAGATACACACCACAACCCCACTCAATTGCACTTAGTCACATTTCCTCTCCGAAAAACAGCAAATAGAGCTAAAGATTTGATTTTTCGACAAGCATAGCGGGAGAAAGAAGCGAAGCACGAGACCTGTTCGATAAGCCGCCGGTCGGTGAGCGCGTCGAAGGTGCGCACGAGGGAGTAGGCGCTGGCAGTGATGAGCAGCGTGGCGCCGCCGTCGCGCAGCACCGCCGGCGGCACCGAGGCCGCAAGCGCCGCCACGGCCGGGGCGCCGACGCCGAGCACAAGCCGCCACCGCATGGAGCTCGCCGGAGAAGACGCGAGGTCGGAGCCGAAGGCGGCGGGGGTAGGAGAGCGCGAGAGCAGCAGGGAGGTGGGGGAGGAGGGGAAGGCTAAGGCGTTGGCGTGCAACGCGGCCGCGGCCATGTGGTCCTCCAGTACTGTACTGGAGACAGCGATTGCCAGCGGTAAGGCGCTAGCAAATTTGTCTGGGCGCGCGGGGTTCTTGTTTCGATGGACACTTTGGATCACGCTACTCTACAGAGTATTGATCTATTGGACAGTACAAGGGTACTACAACAGTCATTACTACTAGCCGTATAAGCGCGGCGCACCCCGCGCTAGCTACCGTGTGGACCAAAGCAAAAGAGACGATAATTCGCAGGGGCTTCATAAAAAAATTGAGGACACATGCGTAATTTTGGAAAAATCAAAGGTCTTTTTTGTAAAAAACCGAGGACCTGTAAGGACCCGCACGTAAGTAAATAAGGACCTATACGTAATTCTGGAAACCCGTGGGGCGCCATCCAAAATTTTTTTTTGTAAAAAAAACTTGCAGGGACTTTTTTGCGATGAAAAAGGACCTTTACGTAATTTCCAAAAAAGTCAAGGAAAATGCCTCCCCCGGCCGTACGCAAAACGCGCCGACACGCGCCGGCCGGGGGAGGATTCGGGGCGACGTGGCCTCACGCGGGGGCCGGAAAGCCGCGGGGTATATGGCTGGTATGATTTACTAATAATAGAGGCTATACAGTAATCTAGTACTAGCTAATACAGTGCTCGCTGGAGGAGAAAGGAGATCACCTGCAGTCCCAAGAGTAACTGCACGTTAAGGACTGCAAGCAATCTCAGCCGCCCGTTTTCAGAGCTAACGGCCCAGGTTGACAGCTACAGTGCCCGTCAATAGCGCTTTATGCTACAGTATCTGTCTGGGTCGTTGCACAACGTGTCACTTTCTGTCTGTTTGCCAATCTGCATCGTATCCTCCTTTTTCAATCTATATGCCCTGTCAAACCCAAATGACTTATATCTATTGGTTAAAATTATATTGTAGTGTCTATTAGTTTTTTGAATCATTCAGTTAAAAAATAAAATAAAATGAGAAAAATACAATTATATATTCACGAACAATGCAAAGAAATAAAGGGAAAACAAAAACTAAAAAAATCAAAAATACCTAAATAAGAAGCTGATACATTCTAAGTGACTTTTGATTTCTCGAAGCCGAAGCCACTTGGAACAACCCTTTGGGCTTATGTCTATCCTAGCCCTACGGAAGGCAATCATATCTATACTTGTCTTTCACAACCGGTAGCTGTCGAGTCTTATCTTTATGGTCGATTAGGGACTTGTTTGTTTAGGCTTTTCCTTCAACTTAAAGAAAAAACTATAGCCTAAACAAACAGAGGACTTTTCAACTGGGCTTGTAGAAAAGCCAAAAGCCTGTTATGCTAAAAACCATAAGCCAGTCCTGGAAAGCTTTTTTTGGCTTTTGCGGAATGAAAATAACACTTTGCCACTAAACTTCATCAAAATTACCCACAAAATGCCATTGATATGTAAACGCAACCGTTCATTTTTTCCTGAGGGCTTCATCCTCCCCGATTCCCCTCCCGAACTGAATCCCCTCCAAGTGATTAGGGTTGTGCAGCGATCCTGCCAGAGACCCACGACCCCGTCGGCCTCCTCCCTGTCCCCAACGCTGCCTTAACGCCGCAATCCTCCTTCCCCCGCTCCTTCCTCCCAAGATCCATCACGACCCCGCCATCCTCATCCCCTCCCCACCGTTGTTAGGGGATTGCAAGGACGGGTTCGGATTGCCTGGGCAGAAGACTTCGAAGAGGGTGCAGGTACTGGTGCCCGAGAAGAGGGTGTTCCTAGTGAGGCTTGGGAAGTTCAAGAATGTTGGGACCTAGGGCGCCGTTGAAGGCGACAATGCCAGTGGTGCTGCATTGAGGAGAAAAGGAAGGGAAGGGTAGCAGCAGCAGCTTGGATGCAAGAAGATGCTTCTCTATGGGCACCTATCAGGATGTTCTTGAGACTTCTGAGCTTTGGGTGGCTCTCTAGCCAAGCCGGATTAGAAAAGGCGTTGGTGGTGCGATGAGAGCAAGACCTACCGGGATAAGTTCTATCAATGCAGATATTATGGAGGGGAAGAAGATTTGCGCACGGAACATAGGGGAGAGCTTCTCCGTGTCAAAGATTTGGCAGTGGTCTAATCTAAAGGGTAAGCTGTCTACTGGCTCAGATTATTGTTCAAAAGTGAGGAGCCTTCCATGGATGAAGAGAGGTGGCATTGGGGATACACCAAACATGTGACTCTATACTATGATAGCAGCTAATCTTTTCTCTTGTTAGAGTTGCTCACTTAATTGCTTACCTATAAATCAATTTTATTGTTAGACCATGTGGTGGTCATTTATTTTGTTGATGATGTAACATTTGGGTTTCATTGGAATTTGCATTCGTAAAAGTTTTAGTTGATGCGCTTTTGTGCTTGAGTTTTCAGGATGTTAAACGACCACGGCAGATGAGCAAATGGTATGACTGCTTTGTGTTGGGCGGTATGACCGGAAGACATCGACCATGCTTGGTAGTCAAAGATTTCGACCACGTTAAGCTTCAACCATATCAAGCTTCGACCATAGCAAATCGAGCATGATATGTTAACCTCGGCAGGCTTTGGTCACTATAGAACAACTACTGCAGAATGATCACGATAAATCGACCATGGCATTTCTATCACTACAGAATGACCACGACAGGTAATCGTAGGGTTCAACCTCGAACAATGAACCGGTCGTAAGCAATAGTCAATCGGTCATAAGCAATAGTCAACCGGTCTTAGATACAGTGAACCGGTCGGTGGTCGTAAGCTCGTCAGCTACAATACTTTTTAGTGGTCGTAGTTACAGTGCTTTTCGATGGTTGAAGACCTGGTGATCGGTAGTCATAGACTCTGTATTTTTATAGTTGTAGACTTTGCAGTCTATTATCATAGTCATAGACTTCACAGTTTATTGTCATAATTGTAAACTTCACAGTCTGTTATCATAGTCGTAGACTTGGCGAACTGTTGTCATAGTTGTAGGCTTCGCTTTGTGATAGTCGTAGACTGGCCATCGAGGAGGCAAAGAGGAGGAAGAGCAAGGCCAGCGCGGTTGCAAAGATGCTGCCGCCTGTCATTGGTTACTAGTTAGGGTTGTTTTTTACAGTGTTGTAGTGCTATAGAGTGGATTCTTTTGGGCTGTGACTTATGGTTTTTTAATTTTGTCTATTCGTGATAAAGAGTACGAAGAAATACACAGTCGCATGTGATTTTGATCAATATAATTGAAGTTGGTATAGTGTTTACTACAATTGACTTGTAGATCCGTCTTAAAAAGACGTATCATTTGAAATCTAATTACTGTAGTAAAAATAAAAAACTATAAATAACAAGTCTAAAAGAACCCAGCCATAAACTGCTCATATGTGTTCCACACCCATCAGGACCAAACGCAGCCAAGGGAAAGGCCACAAAGGGAAGAAGCAAGAGAAGAAAGAACAGGCTGGAGCAGCGCCAGTCCAGAACCATGAGTCTGTAGCTGCACCAGATCTTGGACTGCATATGAACACTGATCGAGGGTTACCGAGTACTCCAAAATAAAACACCTTTTCGCTGATAAATACTCCTGAGAAACATAAATAGAGTACAAATGGGAGCGAGCTTGTGTACAGTGAATTCATGTAAGATAAAGCAAGGCAGCACTAGTACGACGTATACAATAGTCTACGAAAGACATCTAGTTCAAATTCTGAACAACATCCGGATGCACGGAAGCAAAAAAGCTCCACGCAGCCGCAATGCCGCGTCCCTCTCCTCCCCATGGACACCGCTGTCTCGGCGAATTCATGCGGTGTTCAGCTTAGCGAGCGTGCGCTTCAAGGCCTTCACGCTCAATGGGCTGTTCTTGCTCTGCTCAAATTCAAGCGAAAAAGAGGGTCAGTTCATCCATTCCGGTTTTCTGGTCAATCTTGGAAGCACAAGCAACCCAATGTCTAGTTCTTTAAGAAAGGCATGTTGATCGAAAGATATTTCTCAGTTAGTTCATGCATGTCGCGTGCCTTTAAACTGTCTAGCTTGCATAAGCAAAACACAACGAAGAAAGAACCTATCAGGGCTGTAGATATGACAGTGTTGCAGTGGGAATGAACAAGAAAGCGAAGTGGTTACCGCTGAGCAAGTTCCAGCCCTGGTGTTGCACACGGGGTAGTCCGGCGGGCAGCAGCTGGCGTGATCCTTGCAGCAGGTGGCGCCTTCGACCGGGCAGCAGCCCCAGACCAAGCAGAGATTCCTGAAGCCAAAAGCGCAGCAGCAGGTGCTGCCTGCGGGGCACGAGAAGTTCTCATCACAGACGTGGTCAGGGGAGACCGGGGGAGGCGGTGTGGGAGGTGTCGGAGATGGCTTCGGCGGGTTAGCGCCATTCTTGGTGGGGTATGATGCCATCATGGCAATGCCACACTTCCCAGTGTTGACATTGATGTTGCGCTCCATGCGGACATACCCGGCCTCACCCCACTTCGGACCCCATGAGTTGCGGACAATCCAGTAGTCCTTGCCGTTCTCGGTGCCATAGCCGACAGCAACCACACCATGGTCAAGTTGAGTGCCACAGCTACCACTGAAGACACCCTGTAATGCAAAACAAAGAGTCAGACGAGATCAAAACAACTTACACGTTAGGATAATAGCACACTGCTTGCTGCAACAAGTTCATTTACCGATTGGTAGAGCTGAAATTCGCGGCCTCCGGCCTCAATGGCAACGCTGACTGGCTGGTGAGCAACCGCCTTCTGCAATGATTTCTCATCGTTTTGAGGGACATCTTCAAAGCCATCAATGCTCACAACCTTTGCATTTTCCTGCAATGATCAAATTAATGTACCAGTTGGAAAATCAGCAACGAGCATCATGTGAAAGAAGGGAGTATTTGAAGTATGTAAAAGTTGTACCCTGTTGATGTCGCATTTGCCATCTACAGCTTTGTAAGGGTAGTCATCTTCAGTATCAATGCCTCCGTTCTTTATGATGAAGTCAAAGCCGTCATCCATAAGCCCCCCGTTGCAGCCACTGCTCTGACCGTTGGTCGCGCACTCCACAAGCTCCTGCTCAGACAATGTGATCATCTCACCAGTGACAAGTTGGTTAATGCTTTCTACTGTGCTGACTGCAGAAAAAGCCCAGCAACTTCCTGAAACAAAAGATGCATCAGTTAACATCAAAATAACTTCTATCTAAAGAGTGACGGACTGACGGGTGACGCAATTACAATCACTGTAACTTTTTTCTTCCCAGGACTGCATCAATTGAAGTCATACTCACTTATCTCATATATATGTGCCAATGGTAAACAGGAAAAGAGAGTGCCAAGCCCTCAATGGAGTTTAATTATATCAATTCTGTCAGAATAACATGGACAGACAATGGTTTCCAAACAGAATGCTTGTTTTGCCCTTCTGTTTTTTTTTTCCATGAGCAAATTTCGAAGGCAACCAGTTAGTCGTTTGCTTCTTGCAATAGCTAACCTCACAAGAAAAAGGACCAGGTACTTAGATATATATAGCGTAACAGAATGAGCAGAGCAGCAACCTCCAGCACACTATAAAAAACCATACTTTAATCACCATACAGAAAAAGCTGTACCGCGTGTGATATGCTAGTGCTACCGAAAAGCCTAAAATAGTTGTCATGCAACATCGTCGGATTTGGTTAATGCCTCGATAGTTGGTTGATGGTTTAAGTCACGATGATCAACTTGTCAGCAGTACCTGACTGGTAGATACACCAAATACGACCTTTGAATTGAAAAGACACCAACAAAAACTACCGCAACAACGGCGGTCCTAAATCAGCAAAAAAAAAAAAACGATTTGGAAGGGAGCCAAAGTTCAATCCTGCAAACAAGGAAACCACACTGCGCAAGGCAAATCCAACGAACGGCGGGGAATTAATTCCGTTCTAAGTCCACACCGCACGATTCAGGACCGTTGCTTCCTTCATAAGCAAAGAATGAAGAAAACAAACACCTTTTACAATGAATCAAACTCCCATGTGAAAAATTTTAAGCACACCGGCTGCATGTTCTTTCAAAATCGTAATCATCGTATTCCAACCAACTATTATGTTGATCATATCTGATTATTCACTCAGGAAAAAACTGCTTTACTAGAGTTTTTTAGACCTACTTCCTGATGTGATAGAAATATCCATCTTTTCCAACAAAATTAGTGTGCTTAAAAAATCTACTTTGATCCTAAAAAACTAGGGCATAATTGATGCACTTAGATCCGAGATTAGCGTTAAACAAATAAGGAATGCATCTAATCTCTCATAGTAAAATCGCTGGAGAGGAGTTAAAAGAAAGGGGAGAAATTTCTCACCGCATTGCCCCTGGTTCTTGACGGGAGCGACGGCCCCCTTC
Source organism: Dendrocalamus latiflorus (assembly GCA_017311315.1). NCBI lineage: Eukaryota > Viridiplantae > Streptophyta > Magnoliopsida > Poales > Poaceae > Dendrocalamus > Dendrocalamus latiflorus. The sequence goes on along the minus strand of CM029656.1, from coordinate 37,520,705 downwards.
TCCCTCCAGTCGACGGCGTCCGGCAGCTCCTCGACGCCGTCGTGGCGGTACCTCTCCCCCGCGGCGCGGCTCCTCTCGACGACCTTGGCGCCGAGGTAGGCGGCGCGGAACTCCTCGTTGGTGAGATCGGCGAAGCGGTTCATGCCGAGGCGGAACCCGTGCTCGTCCGCGCGTTCGTTGTGGGCGTCGACGAAGCGGAGGTTGTCCCAGAAGACGCGGAACCGGCGGTCGTACTCGCCGAGCGCGTTGTACGAGCGGCCGCTCTCCGCGAGCCAGAGGTCGTACATGGCCCGCGCCTCCGCCTCCGTCCGCTCCAGCCCCCGCGCGCCGTGCTCCGCGTTGTAGGAGATTATCGACATATCTGGCGCCGCGGAAGCGCCGAAGGCGAGGAGGAGGAGGAGGCAGACCGCGGCCATGAGGCCTCCGGCACGAGCCATGGTGTCGCGGTGGCGGGGGACGTGGAGACGGGCGTCTCTGTCCAACCCAAGCTTTTCGAATTTCTTTTTTTCTTTCTCTGGGTTTGTGCTGCGCTCTGGGTGGAGGTGGGGTTATGCGGATCTGATTTATAGAGGCGGAGACGAGAGGTTGGATCGGTTTGGTGTCTGGGTTGGGTTCGACCGGAGAGGAGTTCCGATGGGAAGGTGGAGTTTGTTGTTTGTTAGTCCTGATCCTAATTAAGGGAGGCCGAAACCACGAGGATGTTCTCTCCTAATAACTAAAAAAAATCCACAAGGAGATTGATGGGATAAGAATTCGGATCTACGGACATTAGAGTAAGCTGGTGACTCATCATCACGATCGATCAAGGCCGTTAGATCATAAATGGACACGTGAGATACATCGTCTATTTAATACTACTGTGGACTTTTTTTTTACTGTTGTATAGGAGTTGCAAGGGTTGCGATGATGGCATGAGAGACGATCCACTTCCGTAGGGTAAAGCTGTGACCCAAAATCACTTTTACCACGAGGATATGCTTGCTTGCTGCAATACACCACAAAGGACCTGTAGCACAGTACACCACTATCATCTAACACATCGTTAATCGTATATCCGTACCATTAATTGCTTGTAGACTAACAACAAAGGTAAGGGAAATATCGGCCTTCTTCTTTTCAGCGTATAACTTATGATTTTTTTTAATAAACAAGTAGAAAAATTTTATTATCATCGATTTGAAACGATTTATTAAGATAACTTTTCAAAACAACTTATCAATTTATTAATATTTGATTTGTTCACATAAATACTCACCATAAGGCTAAGTATCAGCTATAAGTCATCTCCGAACGCATTATTTGCGTCTTGCCATTCACTCATTCATGGCTCATGTCCCGAACCTGCTATGGCTTTCCGCATGACACCGCGTGCCACTACGGACTAACCAGTGACTGGACTGAACATCGGCGTGTCGCCGTGCATGCCAGACCCTTTCCATGAACGGAGACTTGCCTCGGTTGGAGCTCCGGCTAAGAGCAAGTACAATAGTATAGTCAACTAGTGGCTATAACACTTGTCTATTTCATCTATAGCCTTCAAAAAAATAGTTCATACAATAAGGTAGCTATTACAATAACTATTTGGCCCCACGTGTAAGAGAGTGAAATGCATATTTTTACGTGCTATAGCTAGCTGTAATTTAGTAGCCAGCTTCCTTCTCTTTCTTCCTTTCTCTCTCTGCCACGTAAGATTTGGTTGATATTATATTTGCTATAGTCTGCTGACTAAGCCTAAACTTAGGCAATATGTGGCTGCCACAGAAAGTGTGGCTAACAAAATTGAAGCCACACTTGTGGCAAAGTTTGGCAAGAAACTGAGTCTATGACATGTGGGGCCGGGTGCTAAGAAAGTGTGGTATACCACAGTTACGTCAGTGAACCAAACAGCTACCTAAAAACTGTGGCACGTCTAACTTGTGGCTAGGCAACTTCTGGTCATGAACCAAACAGGCCCTTATTGTATCTGCTCTAAGAAAGCCGTCAGCGATGAGCAACTGCCATTATCGGTAGGAGGAATCGGTTCGTTTTGTTCCGTGCCGGCACGGACTATCGCGCCCACGTACGGTATCACGATTTCATCGCCCATGCCCCAATCGAAGGCGCCTCCTTGCTCGGGAAGGAAAAAAAACAGGGCGGAGGAGGGGGAGGCAATGCGGGATGGAGCCACGCGAGCGGGCGGTCCGCGTTGGTTGGAATCACGGTGGCGTACACGACAAACGTCGTGCGTGCCTCCGCATGTTCTCGCCGGCCTAACACGAGCGTGCGGTGGTCGACCACTTGCTGGCGGCGGTGAGCCTCTCCAATCCAATCTCCTCGGGAACCGGAGCCCGTGCACGAGCATGGACGGGAACGTGGGACGCCTTCCTTGCCAGTTGAATCACGCAACATGCAGGTGGTAACCGGATCGTAGTAGTTTAGTTCAGAACAAACTCACGGACTGAAATACTGCACAAGAGATCACGTGTTATGCTATATAACATTGCTCTGCTGTGCGTTTTTACGCTGACCCAGGACGTACACCATACAGCTCCCTGGGAGATCTCGACAGTGTAGGCGTGTGGCACCGTGAATTTTGTTCACTCGCCCATCATGTGGCCGTAGGGAGGCGGTGTAATGTTTGGTTTGGGAGTGCTCCCGGGCCCGGGGCACTGACCCGTGCTTTGCTCCGTCTCCTCGGAAACGTCTTTGCCCACCCACCGGGGCCTCCTCCCAACACCGGCCTATACTAATTCACAGGGTCTGTTTATATTAATGTTGGTTTCTAGTTCTAAGTAGAAAAGCTAAAATCAATACGATTACATCAATTTCTGTAAATCGCTCCTATCAATCACTATTATTCATCAGCTACTTTACATTTTTGCATGTTATATCGTACTATGTATTTTATTATGTCACAGTTTCATAAGTCGCATAGCGGTTCGAATGTTGTAGTGACTTGCATTGCACTATCATTTATTCTATTTCTTACATAATGTTATCAACTAAAATCCATAAGCCAATACAAATATCCCAATTTTTATAAATTATTTTATAGGGGCGGATCGAGAGTCCCGATTCCACGAGGTTTCTTCTCGGATTTCGCTTCCTGTATGTTCCTTTGCTTGAGCGGCCACTGTGCTCAGCTGTGCGCCCCCGCCACACGCGTTTCTTGCGTGCGCCCGTCTCCGCACTCCGGTGGTTATCCTACCATCCGTGCTCATGCACGCCTTTTCAGTTGTCTTGCAAACCAAATTGTTATGGCTACAGACCAAACAGAGATAGAGTAGGGTAGTAGAGAGTTAGGTGAGTAAAAATAGCTTAAGGTTCCTCCCCATGGCCTATGCCATATATATATATCCAAATGATGAGTGCTTGTACAGTTATACCCTTACACGTGAGTATTCCCCTCAGGGGCACTCATGTCATTACATATGTCTCATTACGGACCTTACATCCTTCTAACAGGCCTACTGAGCTTAGGTGGGGCCACCTCTACAACACAAATCATTACTAGCAGTGTACAATGACGACTCGTGGTCGATTACACATACTACTAGCAACTATGTACAAATACTACTATACTCCATGTACTTGTGTATTGATTTCCACAGTACAGTACGGTAGGGCATGGGAACAGCCGAACAGGTGAAGGATACGCCTAGAGTATTTTTAAACTTTTATGCTCTGGATCAGAGACCCTCGAAGGTACAGAAACAAAAGAAAAGAACATCCAATAGCGGTAGAGGACACTACACGGGGCCACTCTAGAGGCCATCACCCGGAGAACATCCGAGGTGCTTGGGGCATGCCGTTCCTTCGTCTCTCTACCATCCATGATACCACTGAGGTCTAGAGTAGTTTCTTCCAAGAGATATGTCGATATCTTGGAACAGACTTAATCCGCGTCCGCGTGACCAATTTCTGCTAGAAATCAATTGAAATAAGTAGAACTTGTTGCCCCACGCTATGTATAATCCATAACTAAAGAAGTCTCACTAAGTCATGAGAGCTCAATTAGAAACTTGATCTTCCGAGCCACCACCGGATGGCTTTCAGATCTTTCAGCGACATTGCTTTTCAGAGCGCCCAAAGGCTCAGAGAAGCATTTGACTTTGAGTTAAAGCACAATTCTTTTTGACTTATCGCTTATATCTTATGTCTTCTCTCGTATAAACAATTGAGAGGGTCTGTTCTTTTTTGCTGCGGCTTATGGTTTTTGGCTGCGGCTTGTGACTTTTGGGCTATTTGTATAAGAGATTACAGAATAACAGAAACTCACGTGTGATTTTTACTAATATAAATAAAGTCAATAAAATATGTACTATAATTAACTGGTAGACTCTATCCTAAAACAATACTCCGTTTAAAAGCTAGTTACTGTAGAAAAGCCGAAAAACAGCTTTTAGAAGCCGAGCCAGTTTTTTCATCGCCATTTTGAAATGGCTTCTCGAGACAGTATTTTTGAAACGGTTTATCAGCTTATCGACATTCAGTCGTTCACACAAGCACTTATATTAGAATAAAAAATCATAAGTCGTAGCTCTCTCACATTACATGGGGGTGTAGCAGATGAAGTAGATAACCCAACCTGTTTATTCAAGAGTGAATCTACACACGGGTATCAAAGACTACTTCACAGGGCTGAGTCATTTTACTGCCAGGAACATGGACGGACAGGGCCGGGGAACCTACTGGCACTACTTCAACGATGAGCTCAATATCTATGCATTGATCACGAGTGAACTTATGGATATCAAAGACTACTTCACAGGGCTGAGTCATTTTACTGCCAGGAACATGGAAGGACAGGGCAGGGGAACCCAAGTCCCGAGCCCATTTACTCCAGTTATATTCTAGTCTCTTAATTGTTCACGCATATATTAGTACACGCTGTTCATGAATCCGTGTATGCAAGCAATAGTGCGATCCCACCCAACTCCTTGGTAATTTGAGTAGTGAGTAATAACCATGCTTGCATGCAGAAATTAGTAATACTTCTTAAATGGAAGGATTAAAATTAGAAGATGCTTTAAGATTGAGCCCACCCAACATAGGCGAGGCGAGGGCCAGTTCTGGCCCATACAAGCCTACCAAAATTTTTTCATCTTCGCAGATTTAGTTGTTAAGTTTGTATACCCATACCCCACCATAGTGTACTGCAATAGGCTCTCTGAAAGTCTGGAATATACATTGGTTATGAGACAGCATACATAATCAAGTATTTGGACCCCATGATAGGAGATTTGCATTTCGCCCGTTTCACTGATAGTATATTGATCAGAATAGTTTCCCAACATTAGAGGAAGGAAATCAATCCCTTAATGTGAAATATTGAAAAATCACATGGCAAGCCACAGAAATCTGTACACATGACCAGTGCACTAGTGAAGCAAATAGAAAAATCCAAAAGATCGTTAATTTGTAAGCATTAGCGAATTAACTGCCGGACCACTTTAATGATTTGAAAAGCATGACCAAATTGCATGTGCCTACACGCAATACACTAGAGAGGGTTGAGATAATGAAGAAAATTAAAAGTATTCCTAATCCTGTCCAGAGACCTCAGAATAAAAAGACGAGAATTACGGCCCCTCGAATCCCAAGTAGCTAGGGATGCTTTGTGAAAAGGATATAAAAGACTTACACAACCAATCACCAAAATTCCCCAGAACCAGAAGAAGAGCCAGTTGAGACCTGACACTAGTATGGCACCTTAAAAAAAGCATACCGAATTTGAACATTTCCATAGAGGAAGAAACCAGCATGGATGTGTGTGCACACATCGGAAATAAAAAACTAAAGAGACTTGCCCATGCAATTGGAAAAGGCGGTGAGCAAGTAGAAGCACTAAAAGATTCAACCCATGATGAAATAGTTATAAACTATGTGACCATGGGAGAATCCATAAATAAGACAACAACCAATATTGATATTTATTTTGCAAAGAAAATGGGCACAATCATCGATCTTGATCCAGAGCCTACATCGCTTACTGAATGTAAGAAAAAATAAGATTGGAAGGATTAAAAAAGGTAATAGAAACTGAACTATTATCTCTGAATAAAAGATGTGTTTGGGCCTGTAAGCCGCACGCTTCCCCATGTGCACCTCGTAGGACATAAATGAGTATTTGTTCGAAAGAGAAATGAGAAAAAAATAAAGTTGTAAGATATAAAGCAAAACTCGTTGCACAACGTTTCACTCAACGCTCAGGAGTTGATTATGAAGAAATATATTCCCTGGTCATAAGTGGTATTACCTTTAGATATTTAATCTCAATGACAGTGAACTTGAATTTACAAATAAAATTGATGAATGTGGTAACCGCATATCTTTATAGAAACTTGTATTCAAATATTTATATGAAGATGCCTGAAGGTATCCCTGTTCCGAACCAAGACAGCAAATAGAAACCTATACAGTATGAAACTAAAAAAAATCATTGTACAGATTTAAGTAATCAAGCAGGATGTGGGATAATCGTTTGAGCGACATTCTATGCAAGAAGACTACATGAACAATGAAGATTGTCCCTGCGTATTTATACGACGATCCTAGAATAGATTTTGTATAATCTCAGTGTATGTAGATGATCTGAATATCATCGGAAACTCTGGAAGATATAAAGGAAGCGAACTCTTACCAGGAGCCAGAATTTGAAATGAAAGATTTAGGTAAAATCAAATATTGCCTAGGCTCACAGTTTGAACATGTCCCTGAAGGGATATTAATGCATCAGTCAGTTTACACTCAAAAGGTGCTAGAGAGGTTCAGGTTTGAAAAGGCGTACCCATCAAAAGTACCGATGGTCGAGAAATCTTTGCAGCAAAACAAGGATCCGTACCAACCTAGAGAAGTGGGGGAGGAAATCCTAGCACCGGAATTCCCATACTTAAGTGCAATAGGAGCACTTATGTATTTAGCAAACTGCACTAGACCAGATATTGCAATTGCCACAAACCTATTAGTAAGGTATAGTGCAGAACATACCAAAAGACATTGCAAGGGATAAAGGACATATTCTGATACCTCCAAGGAAGCAAATACCTTAGACTGTTCTACATAAAGAACCAAGACCTAAATTTGACTGGCTATGCAGATGCTGGGTACCTGTCGGATCCGCATACAACCAGGTCACAAACAAACTATGTATTCCTATGTAGTAGAATTGCAATTTCACAAAGATCGTCTAAGCAAAGTCTTGTATCAATTTTGATGAATCACTCGAAAACCATCGCATTGTACGAAGCTGCATAAGAATGTGCTTGGTTTTGACGGATGATTCACCACATTCAGTAGTCATGTTGACTAAATATTGCGCAAGCTCCCACTATTATCTATGAGATAATGCAGATTGTGTTACACAAGTACAGATGGGTTACGTGAAGAGTCATCTCACAAAGCATATCAACCCCAAGTTCTTCTATGCTCATGAATCACAAAACATGAATGAAATTAAGATACTACATACTAAGTCATGTGAAAATCTTGTAGATATATTTACAAAGTCAATTTCAGCATCGAACTTTGAAAGGTGTATACGTGGAATTGGAATGATGAGAATTACAGAAGTGCATAACTTGGGAGGGGGCATCTTCACAAACTCTCTATTAAAACTTGATCACGAAAACCGACTATCCAAATCATAAATTATGTAGATAAAATAAAATTGGGTGGATTGTACTCTTTTTCCCTGGACGGGTTTTTTGGCCAAGGTTTTTAATGAGGCAATTCATACAATACAGCAAAACATGTATCATGTACTCTTTCTCTAAATTTTTCCCATTGGATTTTTGTGGAGTTTTGATGGGGCATGAACATGTCGGATGAGTGCCTAAGGGAGAGTCTTGGGAAACTTAGGCCTGAGCCTGTAGGCCATGATAGACATTCCATCCTTGATTCTATATATAGACATCGTTCAAAAAGTTAGCCTGGGCGGCCGCCCAGGCGGCATGTAGGCGCTCAGTGGTACAGGTCCACCGAGCCTCAGGAGAAAGTTGGGTGCTCAGGCGCTAGGCGGCGAGGCGGGTCGTAGGCCTTCAAAGGCGGCCTAGGCGAGGAGGTTAGCCAAGCGGTTGTGGCGGGTGTGCGGCGACCACGGCAAGCGTGTCAGCCGCCTAGGCGGGTTAGGCGGAAAACAGAGCATGGAGTATATAACAGAGGGAGGGAAAAGGGGTAACCAAATACCACATACCAATAGTCGAGAGCACCGCACATGGAGCTAAGTTTTCTTCACACGCGTGCATATGGCCGCCGACATCGACTTGCCGGATTATGCCTCGCCATCGTCGATAAACACCGTCTCACTACCTCGCCGGATTCCACCTCGCCTAGCCGCCCAGGTGCGTTCCGCGTCCCCTCCTCCACTTTGTTGTGTACTTGTTGTCTTCCTTCAGGCCTCCGCCCATGCTCGTCCGCCATCATCTCGACCTCCCCTCCCCTTCGCCATCTCCGCCCCCCTCCTCCTTCGCCTCCCCTCCCCTTTGCCTCCCCACCGCTGCACCGTCATGGCTGGATGGCCCCACGAGGGAGGAGACCAGCGAGGGTCGAGGAGGTCCAGGAGGAACGGGGGAAGTCGAGAGGTGACTCAGGCGAGAAGCTGAGATGGCGAGGGAGGGACTAAGGGAGAAATGCTGAGCGAGGGAGGGAGCCAAAATGGCTGAGATTAATGGCCTCGGCCACCGACTCTGCGAGATTGGTGGAGAGAGAAAGATTGGCAAAAAATGGTTGAGAGGAAGTGAGCCAGATTGGCGACTGGCGAGGAGAGAGAGAGAGATAGCCAGAGATGGCCACTGACGGTAAGAGTTTATATTACTTTATACCAATGAACTAATGCAGCCAGGAATGCTTGTTTCAGTTGTTTGATACAGGGATTTAGCATTTTGGTAATTCATTAATTTGTGAATTGTAATTACTGATTACTATAACTTCTTATTTTATCTATATGACTATATCTTATTGTCTTGTAGTCATTTGTGAATTGTAACTGCTGATTTCTTTCTTTCTTTTATACTTATATAGAAGTCTAAAGAATAATAGTTGTATCGCATTATCCACATACCAAGAATCTCATGTATTGCGTAATTCTTAATACGCAGGTTTGCAATTAAATGAAGCATTTACATCAAGAATTTATATCAAGTGATGAAGTATCCATCATCATCTATTGAATTTACAATATTACAAGTTACTTTTGGTAACAATATTATTCTTCCAAATATCACATATGTCTTGATATCGTCCGTAGCGCACTATGCCAAAGTCGACCATCTAGGCTCCGCCTAGCACCTACTTGAACATTGTATATAGGGGTCCCAATGATTGTATGATGACTTTTGAGGATAGAAAAGAAATAAAAAAAAAGAAAGAGTCCCCATATTGGTGTTAATTTTATTACTTCTGTACTTGTTCGTGTATGATTCTTCTTCTATCTGTGAGGTGATCATTGAACGGGACTCGTTTGCGGCGATCGCTCAACAATTTTTTTTTTGGTGGATAGAGAAGGCAGTAGGTAGTTTGAAGTCGGGGTTGTATTAAGCGTAGAAGTAGCGTAGTAGTAATGGGCTTCGTAGCTTGCGAATGTTGCCGGCATATCGTTTGTACCATAGATTGTGTTTCTAGCCCACTGAACGGTAGCTGACTCAAACGTGCTGCACTTGCATTTTCGTGGTTAATAGGCCACATTTATTGCACATCTTGTAAAGCAGTAGCCTCCTAGATAGCCCAATTCCACGAATTCGGCACAACAAACAACGGCCCAACAAGCAGAGGATCGTTCCATGTACAGCCCAACAAGCAGGACATTTACAGCCGATAAGTATAGGTCGACCCAACTAAGGCCCATATTGTCACGCCGAATCGTTCATTTCATCGGGCCATTTACGGCCCACATAACAATGGCCCATACGGTAATAACAAAGATACCGGCCGATTTATAGCCCAATAATAAAAATACGGGCCTAATTAGGCCAACAAGATAATATCGGCCATCTAAATAATACCGTACGGTTTACGGCCCATCTACAAAAGTATATGTTCGACCCCCTAAGGCCCATATTCTCACGCCAAATCGTTCGTTTCATCGGGCCATTTACGGCCCATATAAAAAGACCCATACGGCAATGACAAAAATACCGGCCTAATTACGGTCCAACAAGATAAATATCGGCCCATTTAAAAACACCGTATCGTTTACGTCCCAGCTACAAAAAAGAATATTTACGGCCTAATAAAAGACGAAGGCCCATTTACCGTCCAACTAAAATGCAGGGCCTTACGATTCATCAAATAATGGCCTCCCATTTACGGGCCAACTAGAAATATAGCGGCCCATCTTAAATTTCAATATCGTTGAATGCCTACCACAAAAATTACCAGACCACTTACGGCCCAACCAGAATGCTTCGGGCTTTAACCTTATTTACAACGCAACATTTCACGCCACCTAACTCTTTACAAATTCGGCCACATAATCCCCTGCAGACCATGTACATACCAACCTTCCATGACACGGCCCAACGACCTGGTTTGGGGCCACGGAGAGCCCCCAAAAAATACTCAAAAGGTCGACCAATGACGCTATTACTGTTAGGAAACTCAGGTCTAGACCAGCAGATTTGGTCTATAGTGGTCACCTCATCGGTAGATTATAAATAGGGAGTCGTACCGGCAGAATTTGTACTCATGCAATCAAAAGCAATAAAAAAGACCAGGAGTTCTCTCTACCTCTCTCTCTGTGTTTTCAATCTATTATTTTGTCTTCTGTGATTGATCTCGTTTTATATTAAGCAGAGAAATCGATCAGACTAGTCGTCAGCGACGGTTCCTCAACACGTTATTAGCACAAGTTTGCTCCGGTGAATGGAAGGAAATTATTGAAGCTCTAATAGATTGAATTATCTAGATCGCTCTAAATTCACAGTTTTCGCGTTCTAGATTAATTTTTTACGGTGCAAATCCGCTCTAATCTACCGCGAGCAAACTTGAAGTCGCCGGCACAATGTCGATCGGTAGATTGCATACAGAGTAGATGTTGATTGCACTGTGGATTGAAAAAAAAGAAAAAAAGGAAAATTCGCACGGACCGCTCCCGACCTACGATCACGCGCGATGGTCGACGACTTCTAACTTACGATGATGAGGTGTGATCAACAGCTTCTAATTTACAACCATGAGCACTGATCGATGTGTTTCGACTTACAACCACAAAGTGTGATTGATGTCTTCCGACTTACGACCACGAGCGTTGGTCGATGTGTTCCGACTTACGATCACGAGGTATCCTCGATGGCTTCCGACTTATGACCATGAACGATGGTCGTCGGCTTCCGATGTACGACCATGAGCCATTGTCGAAGGCTCTCAATTTAGGACCACAATCGATCGTCGACCGCTGCTAACTTACGACCACCAGCGATGGTCGACTGCTCTCGACCTACAATCACGCGCGATGGTTGATGACTTCCGACTTCCGACGACAAGGTGTGCTCGAGGGCTCCCGACCTACGATTGCGAGGTGTGGTTGATGTCTTCCGACTTATGACCACGAGGTGTGATCTACGGCTTCCGACTTACTTGACGGATTTAAAAAACTTTTAGAATATGTTTGTATGCATATTCTAAAAATTTTTATCACCCGTGAGTTTTAAAACATGCAGTATGATAAATTTTAAAAATCCGTAGCAACGCACGAGCATTCAGCTAGTATCCTATAATAAGCAAATCAAAAGCAAACATATATGACAAACTCATATTTTTAAAATCAGCAAAACATAAAATAAGCTTGCAGATAGCGATGGTGAACTGTATGTCATGGCGCAGACACGCATGAAAAGCCCTGAAAAATTCAAAATAAAAATTTGTGGTTTTTGCTGCATTTTTGAGTGAATTTTGAAAACTTTCCTTTTCGGGAAAGTTTCGTCGGGAATGCGCTTTCCTTTCTCGGCCTTTCCGCTTTCTCTTCCCGTTGGCGCCCGTCTTCCCTTCCCGCCTCCCTTTCTCTCGCGCGCCCGCGCCCGCGTCTCCCGCTGGCGCCGCCTCTTCTTCCGCCTTCCCCGTCGCCCAGCGCCTCCCTCCGCTCCCCTCAGCCGCAAGCGCCCGGCTCCCTCCCCGCCTTCACCTCGCGCACGCGCGTGCGCTGCGCGCTGCGCCCGTGGGCGCGCCTGCGCCCGCGCTCGTCCCCGCGCCGCCCCGGCCTTCCTCGCGCCTCCGCCGCCCCGACAGCCTCCGGGTCCGGAGGAGTGGCCACCCTCGCGCCACGTCGCCCGCCTTCACGCCAGCCCCACCTGGCAGCCGCCGCCTCCTCCCTCTCTCTCTCGCGCGGACGCGCCCTCGCCCCTGCGCCGCTACCTGCTCCCGTCCCTCGCCTTCAATGCGCTACAGCGCCGGCGTCACTCCCCCGGTCACCGCCCGTCCTGCGGAGGAGACGCCCCGACCTGCTCCCCATCTCCTCCTGTCGCCCCAGCGCCCGCCGTGGCTTCTCCCCGAAGGAACCCCCTCCCCTCCGCGCGGGTATAAAGCTCCCTCCCCCTGCCATTTCTCTCCCTTTGCATTCCGAGCTCCCCCACCGCCCCCATTCTCCTCCCCACCCTCCAGAGCCTTCCCCAGAGCGTCCGATTGAGCTCCCGCCGCCTGTAGCTCCGCCGCCGTCTCCCCCTGCGCCGGCGACCCCCTGGAGTCAATCTCCTACTCCCCTCCCTCATTCTCAAATTCCTTTGCTCCCCGAGCTTCCCCGCAGCTCACTGACCCTCCTCTTGCTCTTCCCTGGACAGAAGGACCCACGAGGAGCCCTGACGCCGTCGACCTCCGCCGCCCCAGTCGTGCTCCCGTGGCCAGCTCTCCTCGACACTCTTCAGCTCACGCCGCCGCCGTGAATGTGAGCCCCCTCCCCCGTAGATGGTGTAGCCGCCGCCTTTCGGCCCCTCTCGCCGCCGGTGACCCCCTCCACCGAGAAACCCCCGAACCACCCCCTTCTCCCTCCCTCTCTCCCTTTTGGTCCCCGCAGATGCTAACTACCCGAAATGGGTTCCCCGCTGTTCCCTCTACCCGCCGGTGCCCTCCGCTACCGCCGGCGAGCCTCCTAGCGCCCGGACCGCCGTCGCCACCGTTGCTCTGCCGCGGCTGCACTGTCGCGGCCGGAGGAGGAAGACGATGGACGTGGCCCCTCCTCCGCCATCGGATCCACCCGTTGCCGTTTAACTTCACCCGTTGGATCCTCCGTACCGGTTCGCCGCCTCCCTTAAGTCCCAGCCGTCCGATCTCCGCTCGTGTCATCCGAGCCTTCAGTCTTCCCCGCATCCCCGCCGCCCGCGCCGTCCACGCGGCGGCCATCAAGCCCGCTCGGGCGCGCGCACCGCTGGGCCGCGGCCTTCCGGCCCGCTCCGTCTCCCGCGCGCTCGCGCGCACGCGCATGGGCCGCGCTGGCCGTTGGCCGCGCGGGCCGTTCCCCGGGCCGAGCCACTGTAGCCATGAGGCCGGCCCGACACTATTCACACTAATTTCCAGCGATTTATCAATTTCAAAATTTCCAGAAAACTCAAATAAATCCCAGAAAATCCCAAAAATTCCCAAATTTCACCACATTGCTCCAAATATTATTCCAGACCCAGTGGTGAAATCCATTTCCATAATTCCATCCCAGATAAATTCCTAAAATTCCATTTGGAGTGTTTATGAATTTTATTTCTTTTTAATTAGATTATTTTGCCTCGCTTGATTAGTCTCAAGCTGGATTTAATTTATTTTAATTGTTTGCGTTAGTGTCAGAGATCCCGGAAGCCCAGGAGCAGATTCAGGATTCAGGTGCTTCGACGTTTGAGCTCGCAGAGATCATCCGGATAGACGGCAAGTCCCAAATCCTTTGATCATATTGTATCCCATAATGTTTAAATATGCTAATATGTTATTTGCATTGAGCTAGTTCTGAAATGTTAGTTCGAAAATAAAAATAAAATGTTTAGAATGACATGTGATATAGTTAGTCCTACCACCGCTAAATGCCATGATTAAATTGCAGCCATGCCTTTGAAACCCTAGAAATAATTATCTGATAATCTAGAGAATTGTAGGCTATTATTATCATGCAAAATGTTACACTAATAAGGTTGTGGCTGTGGGCCAATAGAATCTGGAAAACCCGACTCTAAGGTAGGGTGGTATGGGACACCGTATCTTAGAGCGGAGAGTGCCGGCGTGCACAAGGTAGGGTAAGGGTTGGGGAAGAGCCGCGAGACGGTCTTTGCCCACCTCTTATCCTAGGGCTGGAGTAGGGTAAGGGTGAGTGGGAAACCGCGGGACGGTCTACGCCCACCGCTTACCTTAGTTTGGGTCGCGGACCTGGCGAGGTTGCGGGCCATGTGAAAATATAAGGACTGAAACCCTTACGCTGAGCTAATGTCATAGCCATCGCTCAACCACAGGAGTTGACTTGTCAACACTTGTCTTTTAGCTGCTCAACTCGATTGAAACTCTACAGGAGGGTAGCAGTGAGGTTAGGTAGGCCGTGCTACGGATGCCTAACAACGGTGGAGTTCACTCGAAGCGGACGTTGTCCTCTCTTGTGTGTGTGTGTGTGTGTGTGTGGGTATGAGCCAGACCCGAGTGAATTCTACTGGGTAGAGCCTATATAAAGAGTCGAGCAGTGAAAAGACCTGGTTTTCTTAACTCTTTAGCGGGAGTTGAGAGATCGTGTGGGTAAAGCTGAGCAAACTCTGCAGAGTCAAATAAATGGTATTCGAATACGCCGTGCTCCCGGTTGTTGGAGCTGTGTCACTTGGGTGATTCCAGCAGCAAAGCTTAAGTAGTTTTGTACATGCTTTAACTTGGTTAATTGGTTAATGAATTCTTGTTGAAAACCCTGAGTTCTTAAGAAGTAAGTTTTGTGTCCGTCTTATGAAAATGTTTGCAAATAAAATTGCATCCACCAAATGTAATAAACAAAGTATACTCCCTTCCTTTGACTTTCCGTGCATATAGTAAATTAAGATCCCTTTGGGATTTGCTGAGCCGGTTGTTTGGCTCACGGCTTGTTTAATCCGATCTTTAGAGGATCAAGACGAAGGAGAAGGTCTCCCCGTCGAAGAAGTCCCCGAGGATCTTTTCTTCGACGAGGACCCTTGGCTGTAGGTCTCCGCCGCGCTCGAAGCAGTTTCTGGAGCCTTTTGTAATGTATTATACTTTGGGCTTGCACGCCCCGCTGTAAAAACTGGATGTTAATCCGTACGTCAAATATATGCTGGTCTTTTGTTGTAAGCATGCAATGGTATACTCTTGCGCGACAGTCCATAACTGTTCATGCGTGAATAGTTAAGGAGTGTCGTGTCCGTACGCGCCCCTGGAAACGGGGGCGTTACAAGAAGTGGTATCAGAGCAGGCTCTTTGACCGTAGGTTGAGACCTAAGGCTGTCTAGGAAGCGATTTTATCGCAAAAATTAATTTAAGGCATAAAAAGAGTTTATGAAAAATATAAGTATTATTGCTGTCTTGTTCCTCTCTTGTTGCTGCTTTCCTGTCTTAGTTTATTTCTGCTTAAGTTTTAATTTTCGCAAATGTTTACTGTCTTACTTGTCTAATTTCAAAATTTCGTTTCCGGCAGATGGTGCGCCTCGTTTTCTCCCGCCCCGACCGTAGGGATGGATGGCACCACAAGTTGTGGGAAATGCGACGATACCTCGGAGCGAGAGGAAACCACGGCCCAGTGATCTACGCTGAGGGACAGTTCCGCCAGGACCAGTTCTACGAGTACAAGGCTTGGATGGTCCTCGATCCCTTGCCTATCCGCCCAGACAGGAAGCGGAGGTTCACCGCCCGACGGGTGGACAGTGAGGAGGCTGCTCAGGACGTGGCTCAGAAGGCCGCGCTCTATCTCAGAGACTACTACCACCAGGAGCTAGCAGGGACGCCTTTCGACCTGGTGCCGCGTCCGCACTTTGGGGACTTTATAGTCCCTAGGTTCGGTGAGGATGACGATCCCCGCCTAGCGGGTATCGCCACCCTTATGTCGCAGCAGGTCGCCAGCTACGACAGAGCAGTCGAGGAGGCCAGAGTCTGGCAGAGGCAGTTGTGGGACACTCGTGAGGAGGTTCAGCGCCTCCGAGAGTCCCTCGTCCGCTACGAGGCCCAGGAGGCAGCAGAGGTCTCGGATAGTGCGGAGTCGCCCAACGTTCACTCCTCTTGTGCTTCGGTGCAGTCTTGGCCCAAGCGCCGGATGACTGCAGCGCAGTACCGTGCCCGGTTCCTCCCGGCAGCCCCGCTTGCCCTTCCAGCACCCGGGGACAGGGAGGAGTAGACGCTGTACGTTAGTGGTAGCCTGACCTTTTGGTGATAGATGTACTTTTGTATGTAATGCAAGTGTAACATGAACCTTTATGTGGTCTGTGCACCACTTGCTTTATTGTAAATTTATGTTAATTAATCTTTTATGTTGTTTGTCTAATTATCAGTATGTTCTTCCTGTGTTCAAAGCTTTCTCCTGTCCCCTTTCGCTCTCGTTCTTATCTTTTCGTCCTATACTTGCCTTGAAAAATTCAAAGTCTTACTTATCTGTTCTTGATTGCCAAAGCCGCTGCAAGGCTAACCTCAAGTTCCCAATCAACAGATGGAGCCGGCAGAGCAGACGGGTCAGACCAGCAGGCAGGGTGCACCTGCCACAGATCAAGCTACTTTGGCCAACGTGTTAGCGACAATGGAACAGAATCGTTATCAAGGGGAACAGAATATTTTGAAAGTATTAGACCAACATGCACAACTACTTGAGCAGATAGTAGCCAGATCCCCAGGCTTACCAAGTGGAAGCAATGTTCCTCGGGATGGTGCCCCAATCTTCACCCGATGGAATGATTTTCTAAAGACACGCCCACCCACTTTCTCCACAGCCGCCGATCCTATGGTTGCTGAGGATTGGCTGGTGGATGTGGAAAGGAAACTACAGACCGCGCAGTGTGACGAAAAAGAGAAGGTGTTGTACGCATCTCACCAGTTGTAGGGTGCAGCAGCGACTTGGTGGATCAATTATCAGCGTACACTTCAGAATAGAGAGATTAACTGGGAAGATTTTTCCAAGGCCTTCCGTAAGGCGCATATCCCAGACGGTGTCATGGAAGCCAAGCGCCGGGAATTTTTGGCGCTTAAGCAAGGTGGTCGTACTGTAATGGAGTATTTGCATCAGTTTAACCACCTCTCCAGATTTGCCCCTGAAGATGTTGACAACGAAGACAAGAAAATGAACAAGTTTCGTGCAGGTTTGCAGCAGTCTTTGAGATTCCACATTTCAGCTTTGAAGTTCAAAGATCTGAATGATATGGTTGATGGTTTGATCACCTCCGAAGAAGCTAGAAGTGACATGGAAGACTATAGAAAACGCAAGGCGGCACACAAATCGCAGTCATCGTCACACACCGCTCAACGAGCCAGGACATCGGGATCTTCTTCATATCGATCCCCATCCTCCCGGCAGTATGTGATGATGCCGAAGAACCAATCCCACCAGACTCAGCATTATGCTTCCCCTCTACCATTGGCTCTCAAGTGTCCCACTTGTGGAGGGAATCACCTGGCTAGTAGCTGCCCGCGAAGGTCAAACGCATGTTTCCACTGCGGTGAGATAGGGCACTACAGAGACCAGTGTCCTAGGAAGAATTTGCCATCAGATGCAGCCAAGCTACAAGTTCAAAACCAACAGCAGCAAGAGGGCAAGTCACAAGCAACCCCCGGTACCCCCAAAGGAGGATTCTTGCAGATTAAAGCAGCTAACCCTCAGTCACCTGCAGGCACTGCAAATTTCTCAACTACAGGCAGAGGCAGAGGCAGAAGCAATGTTAGGCCTACTTTTTATGCCAGAGTGAACCATGTATCTGCAGAGGATGCCGCTGGAGCAAGTGACATCATTGCCGGTATGTTCCCGATCAATTCCATACCTGCATTGATTTTATTTGACCCTGGCGCAACGCATTCATTTGTTTCGAAGAGTTTTGCCGCAAGAAATCAATTGCCTTCTGTTGCATTACCAAGACCTTATGTGGTGGAAACCCCTGGGGTTAGAATGGAGTCCCACCATGGGTGTGCGGGACTTAACATAAAAATCCAAGGGGTAGACTTTAGAGCAGACTTGTTGCAGTTAGACATGTCTGGTTTAGATGCCATCTTGGGCATGAACTGGTTGGCCAGAAATAAAGGCAAGGTAGATTGCGAGATTAAAACAGTGTCATTGGTCAACCCTGAAGGTCAGAAAATAGTAGTAGAGACAGATCGACAAGTGCTGAAGGATGCCAAGAAACGTATGATCAACATGATAGCAGCCACACCTGACCAAGTGCCAATAGTACAAGAGTACCCTGACGTATTCCCAGAAGAATTACCGGGAAGACCCCCTGACAGGCAAGTTGAACTTGCAATAGAATTGGTGCCTGGTACTCAGCCAATTGCCAAACACCAGTATAGAATGTCAGCTAGTGAGTTAAAAGAACTGAAGAAGCAGTTAGATGAATTACAAGAAAAGGAATTCATTCGACCCAGTACTTCACCGTGGTCAGCCCCAGTATTATTTGTGAAGAAGAAAACTGGAGAGTTGAGAATGTGTGTCGACTACAGAGGTTTGAATGCTGTCACCATCAAGAACAAGTATCCCCTCCCAAGAATTGATGACCTGTTTGACCAACTCAAAGGTGCCAAGGTATTCTCCAAAATCGACTTGCGCTCGGGTTATCATCAGCTAAAGATCCGAGAGCAAGATCGAGAAAAGACAGCCTTCATTACCAGATATGGGTTGTTTGAGTTCACGGTCGTACCCTTTGGTTTGACCAATGCGCCAGCATATTTCATGAACCTTATGAACCTGGTGCATATGGACCAATTGGATCGATTCGTGATCGTTTTCATTGATGATATCCTGATATACTCCAAGAGTGAAGAAGAGCACAAACAGCATTTGCATATGGTCTTGACCAGATTGAGAGAGCATCAGTTATATGCAAAATTTGATAAATGCAGTTTTTGGTTGAGAGAAGTCGCTTTCTTGGGTCATATTATATCTGAAGATGGAGTGAAGGTCGACCCAGAAAAGATTTCAGCAGTCATGGAATGGAAACAGCCTACGACAGTGACTGAAGTGAGAAGCTTCCTAGGATTGGCGGGTTATTATCGCCGATTCATAGAAGGTTTCTCAAGAATATCGCGTCCACTCACTCAATTGTTGAAGAAAGATAAACCGTTCACATGGACTGATGCATGTGAAGGAAGCTTTCAGATGTTGAAGACCAAGTTGACAACAACACCAGTGTTGATTTTACCCAATCCAGAGAAGGAGTTTCAGATTTACTGCGATGCCTCAAAGCAAGGTTTGGGTTGCGTGCTTATGCAAGACGGAAGAGTTGTTGCCTATGCATCAAGGCAGTTGAAGCCGCATGAAGAGAATTACCCCACACACGATTTGGAGCTAGCAGCTGTGGTGCATGCCCTCAAAATCTGGCGGCACTACCTGCTAGGAAATCGTTGTGAGATATTCTCAGATCACAAGAGTTTGAAGTATTTGTTCACACAACCGGAGTTGAACATGAGACAACGCAGATGGTTAGAACTGATCAAGGATTATGATGTCGATCTCCAGTATCACCCGGGCAAGGCAAATGTAGTTGCTGATGCCCTTAGCCGCAAGGCTCGTCCAAGCAAAGGCAGTCAATCAGAGTACCCACCAGAGTTGCAGAGAGATATATTACAACTGAACTTGGTAATCTCAGAACAAGGTGAAGAAGCAGCCTTAGAGATTCAACCACTATTGCCAGATCAGATTAAAGCAGCCCAGGATGAAGATGAAGGGATGCAAAAACTGAAAAAGGGTATTCAAGGAGAAAATTCATCAGAGTATGCTATAGACGAACATGGAATCCTTACCTTCCGTGGTCGCTATTGCGTACCCGACAAGAAGGAGTTGAGAGAATTGATCCTAGCTGAAGCCCACTCCTCTCAATTCTCAATTCATCCAGGAGGCACGAAGATGTATCAGGATTTGAAGAAAAGATATTGGTGGAACCAAATGAAGAAAGAAGTGGCAGAGTATGTAGCTAAATGTGATGTCTGCCAACAGATCAAAATAGACCATCAAAAACCATCAGGATTGTTACAACCTTTGCCAATTCCCGAATGGAAATGGGATAGCATTGGTATGGACTTCATCACTGGACTTCCCAAGACTCGTGAGGGATATGATGCTATTTGGGTCATTGTTGATAGATTGACCAAGGTGGCTCATTTCCTCCCGATCAAGCAAACTTATGGGAAGGATAAACTTGCCGAGCTATATTTGACCAGAATTGTGACATTACACGGAGTTCCGAAGAAGATTGTGTCAGACAGAGGAGCACAGTTTACATCCAAGTTCTGGGAAAAGTTGCATGAAGCTATGGGCACCGACCTGAATTTCAGCTCAGCATATCATCCACAGACAGATGGACAAACAGAGAGAACCAATCAAATTTTAGAAGACATGTTGAGAGCTTGTGCGATAGTGTATGGAGCAACATGGAACACCTGCCTACCATTTGCTCAGTTCTCATATAACAACAGCTACCAAGCCAGTATTCAAATGGCACCGTTTGAAGCACTTTATGGCAGAAAATGCAGGACTCCACTGAATTGGACAGAAACAGGAGAACGACAACTCATTGGTCCCCAGATTGCTCAAGATGCAGAAGCACATATCAGAATTGTCAGAGACAGACTGAAGATGGCACAAGACCGACAGAAGAACTATGCAGATAACCGCAGGAAAGACTTGAGTTTCGAAGTTGGAGATTATGTCTACATCAAAGTCACCCCATTCAAAATAGTCAAGAGATTTCAAGTCAAAGGCAAATTAGCACCAAGATATGTGGGACCGTTTCAGATAATTGGAAGAGTTGGGGAAGTAGCTTATCAAGTGCAGCTTCCGCCCAACTTATCCAGAATTCACAACGTGTTCCACGTATCCCAACTTCGGAAATGTCTACGCCAACCAACAGATGAAGTGCCATTGTCAGATATTGAATTGCAAGATGACTGCACATATGCTGAAGAACCACTACAAATACTTGAAACGACAGAGAGGCAACTCAGAAACAAGAACGTCAAGTTTTGCAGAGTACAGTGGAAGAATCATACACCTGAAGAGTCAACTTGGGAACGAGAGTCAGATTTGCAGCGAGATTTCCCCAACTTACTCCCTGGACCAAGTTAATCTCGGGGTCGAGATTCTTTTAAGGGGGGTAGGTTGAAAAGCCCTGAAAAATTCAAAATAAAAATTTGTGGTTTTTGCTGCATTTTTGAGTGAATTTTGAAAACTTTCCTTTTCGGGAAAGTTTCGTCGGGAATGCGCTTTCCTTTCTCGGCCTTTCCGCTTTCTCTTCCCGTTGGCGCCCGTCTTCCCTTCCCGCCTCCCTTTCTCTCGCGCGCCCGCGCCCGCGTCTCCCGCTGGCGCCGCCTCTTCTTCCGCCTTCCCCGTCGCCCAGCGCCTCCCTCCGCTCCCCTCAGCCGCAAGCGCCCGGCTCCCTCCCCGCCTTCACCTCGCGCACGCGCGTGCGCTGCGCGCTGCGCCCGTGGGCGCGCCTGCGCCCGCGCTCGTCCCCGCGCCGCCCCGGCCTTCCTCGCGCCTCCGCCGCCCCGACAGCCTCCGGGTCCGGAGGAGTGGCCACCCTCGCGCCACGTCGCCCGCCTTCACGCCGGCCCCACCTGGCAGCCGCCTCCTCCTCCCTCTCTCTCTCGCGCGGACGCGCCCTCGCCCCTGCGCCGCTACCTGCTCCCGTCCCTCGCCTTCAATGCGCTACAGCGCCGGCGTCACTCCCCCGGTCACCGCCCGTCCTGCGGAGGAGACGCCCCGACCTGCTCCCCATCTCCTCCTGTCGCCCCAGCGCCCGCCGTGGCTTCTCCCCGAAGGAACCCCCTCCCCTCCGCGCGGGTATAAAGCTCCCTCCCCCTGCCATTTCTCTCCCTTTGCATTCCGAGCTCCCCCACTGCCCCCATTCTCCTCCCCACCCTCCAGAGCCTTCCCCAGAGCGTCCGATTGAGCTCCCGCCGCCTGTAGCTCCGCCGCCGTCTCCCCCTGCGCCGGCGACCCCCTGGAGTCAATCTCCTACTCCCCTCCCTCATTCTCAAATTCCTTTGCTCCCCGAGCTTCCCCGCAGCTCACTGACCCTCCTCTTGCTCTTCCCTGGACAGAAGGACCCACGAGGAGCCCTGACGCCGTCGACCTCCGCCGCCCCAGTCGTGCTCCCGTGGCCAGCTCTCCTCGACACTCTTCAGCTCACGCCGCCGCCGTGAATGTGAGCCCCCTCCCCCGTAGATGGTGTAGCCGCCGCCTTTCGGCCCCTCTCGCCGCCGGTGACCCCCTCCACCGAGAAACCCCCGAACCACCCCCTTCTCCCTCCCTCTCTCCCTTTTGGTCCCCGCAGATGCTAACTACCCGAAATGGGTTCCCCGCTGTTCCCTCTACCCGCCGGTGCCCTCCGCTACCGCCGGCGAGCCTCCTAGCGCCCGGACCGCCGTCGCCACCGTTGCTCTGCCGCGGCTGCACTGTCGCGGCCGGAGGAGGAAGACGATGGACGTGGCCCCTCCTCCGCCATCGGATCCACCCGTTGCCGTTTAACTTCACCCGTTGGATCCTCCGTACCGGTTCGCCGCCTCCCTTAAGTCCCAGCCGTCCGATCTCCGCTCGTGTCATCCGAGCCTTCAGTCTTCCCCGCATCCCCGCCGCCCGCGCCGTCCACGCGGCGGCCATCAAGCCCGCTCGGGCGCGCGCACCGCTGGGCCGCGGCCTTCCGGCCCGCTCCGTCTCCCGCGCGCTCGCGCGCACGCGCATGGGCCGCGCTGGCCGTTGGCCGCGCGGGCCGTTCCCCGGGCCGAGCCACTGTAGCCATGAGGCCGGCCCGACACTATTCACACTAATTTCCAGCGATTTATCAATTTCAAAAATTCCAGAAAACTCAAATAAATCCCAGAAAATCACAGAAAATCCCAAAAATTCCCAAATTTCACCACATTGCTCCAAATATTATTCCAGACCCAGTGGTGAAATCCATTTCCATAATTCCATCCCAGATAAATTCCTAAAATTCCATTTGGAGTGTTTATGAATTTTATTTCTTTTTAATTAGATTATTTTGCCTCGCTTGATTAGTCTCAAGCTGGATTTAATTTATTTTAATTGTTTGCGTTAGTGTCAGAGATCCCGGAAGCCCAGGAGCAGATTCAGGATTCAGGTGCTTCGACGTTTGAGCTCGCAGAGATCATCCGGATAGACGGCAAGTCCCAAATCCTTTGATCATATTGTATCTCATAATGTTTAAATATGCTAATATGTTATTTGCATTGAGCTAGTTCTGAAATGTTAGTTCGAAAATAAAAATAAAATGTTTAGAATGACATGTGATATAGTTAGTCCTACCACCGCTAAATGCCATGATTAAATTGCAGTCATGCCTTTGAAACCCTAGAAATAATTATCTGATAATCTAGAGAATTGTAGGCTATTATTATCATGCAAAATGTTACACTAATAAGGTTGTGGCTGTGGGCCAATAGAATCTGGAAAACCCGACTCTAAGGTAGGGTGGTATGGGACACCGTATCTTAGAGCGGAGAGTGCCGGCGTGCACAAGGTAGGGTAAGGGTTGGGGAAGAGCCGCGAGACGGTCTTTGCCCACCTCTTATCCTAGGGCTGGAGTAGGGTAAGGGTGAGTGGGAAACCGCGGGACGGTCTACGCCCACCGCTTACCTTAGTTTGGGTCGCGGACCTGGCGAGGTTGCGGGCCATGTGAAAATATAAGGACTGAAACCCTTACGCTGAGCTAATGTCATAGCCATCGCTCAACCACAGGAGTTGACTTGTCAACACTTGTCTTTTAGCTGCTCAACTCGATTGAAACTCTACAGGAGGGTAGCAGTGAGGTTAGGTAGGCCGTGCTACGGATGCCTAACAACGGTGGAGTTCACTCGAAGCGGACGTTGTCCTCTCTTGTGTGTGTGTGTGTGTGTGTGTGTGTGGGTATGAGCCAGACCCGAGTGAATTCTACTGGGTAGAGCCTATATAAAGAGTCGAGCAGTGAAAAGACCTGGTTTTCTTAACTCTTTAGCGGGAGTTGAGAGATCGTGTGGGTAAAGCTGAGCAAACTCTGCAGAGTCAAATAAATGGTATTCGAATACGCCGTGCTCCCGGTTGTTGGAGCTGTGTCACTTGGGTGATTCCAGCAGCAAAGCTTAAGTAGTTTTGTACATGCTTTAACTTGGTTAATTGGTTAATGAATTCTTGTTGAAAACCCTGAGTTCTTAAGAAGTAAGTTTTGTGTCCGTCTTATGAAAATGTTTGCAAATAAAATTGCATCCACCAAATGTAATAAACAAAGTATACTCCCTTCCTTTGACTTTCCGTGCATATAGTAAATTAAGATCCCTTTGGGATTTGCTGAGCCGGTTGTTTGGCTCACGGCTTGTTTAATCCGATCTTTAGAGGATCAAGACGAAGGAGAAGGTCTCCCCGTCGAAGAAGTCCCCGAGGATCTTTTCTTCGACGAGGACCCTTGGCTGTAGGTCTCCGCCGCGCTCGAAGCAGTTTCTGGAGCCTTTTGTAATGTATTATACTTTGGGCTTGCACGCCCCGCTGTAAAAACTGGATGTTAATCCGTACGTCAAATATATGCTGGTCTTTTGTTGTAAGCATGCAATGGTATACTCTTGCGCGACAGTCCATAACTGTTCATGCGTGAATAGTTAAGGAGTGCCGTGTCCGTACGCGCCCCTGGAAACGGGGGCGTTACAACGCATATGCTTACAAACAGGCAACCAACTGCATCGCAGCACCGGAATGGATAAGCAAGGAAATACCGAAATAGACAACGACATCGATATGAATGAATGGTGCAAGCATAGAAGTAAAACCAACTGCAAATGGGGGGACCTTCCTTACCAATATCAATGGCAACAAAAGAAAGCACAACCAGCAGAAGTCATCACCTCAGAATAATAGCCTTCAAAACATACACCACAACCGCAAGCAAGCTATAGACAGGGCTAAAAAGATAAATAGAGAATGTTTACCTTTCCACAGTTAGGAACATCAACTTTCTCGAACAACATCCTGGTATTAAGGCACTGTATATGTGCGTTCATTACTTTACTTGCCAATCTTCATATGTACAGAATAGCACATTTGTACAGAGTAGTTCTTCATCTGCACGGCATTAATAACTTAAATCGCTGATCTTGCTGAATGCAGAATGGAAACAACTAAAAAGAGAACAAAATCCATAGCTTCACCTCAAAGCAACTCATTACAATCATCAATCAATACGAAAATCCTATCGTATGTGCTTTTTGTGAAACGTGTGTGAATTCCTTTTGATAAGCTCAGGAACGACCAGCTGAGGACACTGGTAATACGTTACTAAATTCAAATCATGAAATGCAAGCTATGTGAGGGGGAAAAATAGCATTCCGATGTTCATTCATTTTTTTAGATAATGGATAGAAATTCGGCCTCTATATCCACACGTGGATATACGCAGCCAAAGTTTACAGGAGTCTTTAGACTCAAATACTCAAAGCCTCAACACTGAGGTACGCAAAAAACAAAGAGCAAAAAGACTAAGAAAACTAGAAAGACTAAAATTCTAACTTCTATGTCCTTGCTTCAAACTTGCTTTGACCTTGTGTATTGGCAATCCTTCGCATCCTAGTTTACTTAGAAACTCTTGATGTCAGGCCTCAAAATTTGATCTTGTGCGGTAGCAATCCTTCGCATCCTCGTTTACTTAGAAACTATGATATCAAAACGAAGCCACCAAAGTGAGAACCGCGTGTGGAACTGAAAAGACAACGCCTTCAGGAAGGAACACGACGTAGCCACGCCGCCGCCGCCCGTCCAACATGGACAGGGATTTCTCCCGCAAGATCCACATCGAGAGAGGAGGGGTGCATCTACAGACAGACGCCTCCAAGGAGTAATACGGCTCCCAAAGGTATCGTCATCGTCAACCCAACAGCAAGACAAAGGCTTTCGCCTGGCACCCAACCCACTCCCACGACAGCACGCCAACGACTAGCACAGTCCAGCGTTGATGGCTGCACATCGACCACGGCCACCACCGCACAATCCCAAACACCGACGACCGTGCTCGGAGACACCAGATCCTTCAGCAACCACGGAGCGTGCGGCGCGGCCAGCCAGCACCTCACCGTGGCGCTGATCGTCGCCAGCGCCGCCTCCTGCGTGCTGCACTCCTTCACTGATAGCCTCGTCGGCCGGCTCTACTACGGCGTGGCCACCCTCCGAGGCTTCTTCCCGTTCTTCGACGGGACGAGCGAGGAGAGGAAGCCCTTCATCAGCATCCGCCGCTTGCGCATGAGGCAGCCGGCAGCCGCTCGGCCTCCCCGTCAGACGCCTCCGGCTCGAAACCAGCGTCCGCGGCCTCCGACGGCCGCCGCCGCGCTTCGCCGCCTGCCGTCCGCCTCCGGCTCGAAGCGGCTAGCGCTTGCGGCCGCTCCGCCTGTCGCCTTCCGGACGTTAGCCCGAGCTCGAAGCCGCCGGACCGCTGCCGCGGCCGAGTGCCCAAACCGAAGCGGCCGCCTTCGTGCCGACCTCCGACGCGCCCCGAAGCCGCTCGCCGCCACCCAGATCCAGCCACATCCGCCCAGATCCGGGCGAGATGGTCCCGCCGCTGCCTTCCTAGCGCCCGCGCGAGGCTCGGCGGCGTGCTCCAGCAGCGGCGAGACGAGGGGCGAGGTGGGCGCGGGGTGGCGGCGCTAGGTCTGGTGGCCGCCCGTGCCGCCCCGAGCGAGCGACGCGGGGGCTCCAAGTGGCCGCCTTCGAGCCGACCTCCGACGCGCCCCGAAGCCGCTAGGTCTGGTGACCGCCCGTGCCGCCCCGAGCGAGCGACGCGGGGGCTCCAAGCGGCCGCCTTCCTGCCGACCTCCAACGCGCCCCGAAGCCGCTCGCCGCCACCCAGATCCGGGCGAGTCGCCTCCCGGACGTTAGCCCGAGCTCGAAGCCGCCGGACCGCTGCCGCGGTCGAGTGCCCAAACCGAAGCGGCCGCCTTCGTGCCGACCTCCGACGCGCCCCGAAGCCGCTCGCCGCCACCCAGATCCGACCACATCCGCCCAGATCCGGGCGAGATGGCCCCGCCGCTGCCTTCCTAGCGCCCGCGCGAGGCTCGGCGGCGTGCTCCAGCAGCGGCGAGACGAGGGGCGAGGTGGGCGCGGGGTGGCGGCGCTAGGTCTGGTGGCCGCCCGTGCCGCCCCGAGCGAGCGACGCGGGGGCTCCCTCAATTCCGATGTTCATTCATGGGTTCATGGCACAATATTCTGAGATAACAATTACGGATTCCATCTAAACCTTCACAGATGCGTTTTGAAAACAGATTCACAAAGCAGCTTGCAGCCAGCATCTTGAAGTGTAGTACAAACAAAATACAACTGTACAATGCTCCAACTTAGATTATCTGAGTGGATAAAGAGACATTTCATTAGCCTATGTATTATGTGCAACCTAATTTCAATAAAATACCACTAAAAAAATTACATGATTTACTACTTCATGCATCAGAGAGGAAAACAAAAAAAAATCATCCTTCTAAAAAAGAAAATAATCTTAAGACAAATGCCAGGCTCATCACTCCAAGAACAATACATCAGAGAAAGGAAAAAAAACAAAGATAGCCTAGAATTTAAAAAATCATGTGATATCCAAGGACAACGAGCAGCACACAGTTCTAGTTTACAGTTCGCACCCCCATCTGATGCATGCTCATCCTTTGTATTAAGAAAGACATGTACATTCATTTCTCAAAGATAATTTTGGATGTTGCAAAATAATAAACCTTATGTGCTAAAAGCCTAAAACCATATAGTTTGGAGGTAACCTTCAGATGCAACATCATTAACGTAGTCAATGCATGTCATTGAACCATATTGTACATCTACAGAAACCATTAACATACAATCGTCCTCACATTGTTATATTTGAAAAACTGTCCTAGTACGTCTATGCCAATTTTATAACCACCTTTTAAGAAGAGTCAAATCAGTTCTAGCAATAATTTTTTAAGAGAGTAGCAAGAACAATAGTGCCCCCATTAGTGGCAAAAGGCAGGCTGTTAGGATGCTGCCAATGCCAAACCCTAGATCTGCGATTGCCCATTATAGCCAGACGACGCACCGACAAACGCTAGATCTGAACATTTATGGTGTGTAGAGTGTTTATGGTTATAATCGAGTACTCGTGGTCGTAAATGAGTATCCAACATTTATGATTATGCATGTAGTCGTATGTGTTAGTACTCGTAGTCATGTGTGTGGTCGTAAATGACTGTGGTCGAAAGTCGTGTGTCTGAGTACGCGTCTGTAGCTAGTCGGAGTCGAGTGGTCATGTTTGAGTCCGTAGCGGTCGGAGTCGAGCGTGTGGTCGTAAGAGATATTGCTATGACTGCGCCACCTGTCAATCTATATCGCGGGTAAACGGGCGGGGTGGGTACGGGTGGAGCTTACCCATACCTGTACCCGTTTACCCGACGGGTAGAGTGTTCCCCCCATTTTCATACCCGTGGGTGAAGAAAATATCCCATACCGGACTCTATTCGGGTATTTACCCATGGGTATACGGGTAAACGAGCACAATTGCCATCCCTAGTTGCAGCCTGAGTCAATAAGTAGTTAAGAGGACCGAATTGTGCGGATCATGGAGGAATTTCAGAAGTTAAGCGCATGATCGTAGGTAATGGGTAAGTGGTCTACATGAGCGACCGGTTGTTTCTATTTAAAGTGTATCAATCAAATGTAATAACCGAGCCATTTGCAGTAGTCATTTGTCTCTTGAGAACTTGTATTTGTTTCTTGAGAGAAATAGAAAATACATGAAAGAGCGAGTGAGAGATCTCCAACAGTGACGAGGGAGAAGAAAGTATGAGTACACGAGCTGGATCACCTTGGTGATTGCGAAAGGCGAACTGACGAGGGGGCTGCAATTTCGCCAGAGCTCTCCGCCGCGTCAGGCGGCTGATCCCCAGGAGGAAGATTCTCGAGCGGGACTGGGGAGGAGGAAGAGGGACGTGGAAACTGACATGTGGGTCCGTGCTTGGCACCGACTTCAGACTTGGGCCATCGAATAATGGTCCGTCCTAGCTATCGGGTTGTGTCTCGACCGCATAGTGGCATCCATAGAGGTGGCCAAGTGGTCGTGCCTTCAAACCTGTTCAAAACATGTTTCTGTTGGTCTAATGCAAATACGATATAAAATTATCACCGAATTATGCTGGGCTGGCATGATGTGTCGAGCCATGCTTAGCCAGACCCAGCACGGTCCTAGCCTCACATGGTCCATTAGGTCTGTTTATATATATATATATATATATATATATATATATATATATATATATATATATATATATATATATATATATATATATATATATTATGTTTTTTGAATTTTATAAGTATAATATTTTTGTATTTTTAAATTTCTATATATTTTCTAGGATTTTGTACTTTTTAGAAAATCATGCCAAATAGACTAATCGTGCTTAGGCTGGTCTGTGAGGCTATCGGATCATGCTTGGGTAGCCCATGGTCCGGCATGGCACAGTTCATCTACCCTACTCTATAATACACCAAAATTTTCTTTACTAAATCCACCCCCTCAACCACTCCCACAGTCATGCCCAATCTAAGTCCACCCAGATTTGTGTACCAAAGTAATCCAACTTCATACAAATGAATGGTCTGGATCTCTCCTCAAACCTTCTTCTCTTACTCATTGAAGATCCTAAGGCCAAAATCATTTGGATCATGCATTTAACCTAGAAACCGCTCCGTTCTCCCCTGTGCCCCCGCTCGAGCTGCGCTGCCCCCTCCCTCCGCCTCCCCCGCGCCTCCCCCCTCCTCCCCAGCGCCTCCCCTCCCCCCTCCTCCCCTCCCTCTGCCTCCCCCGCGCCTCCCCTCCCTCCGCCTCCCCCATCCTCCCAGCGCGCCCTCCTTGTGCTCTCACTCCATCCAGATCGGATCTGGATGGACCACCCGGATCTGGCCTTCTCCGGGCCTTCTCCAGTCGCGCCGCCCGCCGCCCGCCCCGGATCCGGCCGTCTCCTCCGTCAGGCCAGCCTCCTCGCCCATGGATCCGACCGACTCCACCGTCACTGCTCGGACCAGGGAGGCGCGCCGCCAGCGTCTGCAAAGAGGCCGAGTCGTCATCTGCACCGCAGGCGTCTCAACTGCCGTCGCCAGGCTGACTCCCGCCCGGATCCGGCTGGAGATCCCTAGCCGCACATCTCACCCGCCCCCGCCATGGACGAAGACTTCGACATCCCGGCGGCCGGCGGCAATGACATGATGATGGGCGACGACGGGATTGGCGACTTTGGCGGCGACGATGGACCGGTGATGAAGGTAGGCGAGGAGAAGGAGGTCGGGAAGCAGGGCCTCAAGAAGAAGCTGCTCAAGGAGGGCGAGGGGTGGGAGACCCCCGAGGTCGGCAACGAGGTCGAAGGTACCCGTGCTCCTGCCTCCTCTCAAATCCGTAGATAGTTATGTGTTTCCGTTTGATCCGGTCCATGCCTTGCTTTGGGTTTTGATGGTCCGGCAGAAGAAAGCCGCGGAGAGGATGCAGCAGCACAACCCGCCCGCCGCGACATCCCACATCGACCCTTACGGTTCGTCCATCCTTCTCTCACTCTTCCGGAATAATCCGTTGCGATCTTTGCTTCATCTCATAACCCGCTTTGCTTCGGTGCTTACTTTGCGCTGTAACAACGACGATGATCTGCAGGGAACCAGAGAGCCGGAGCAGAGGTTAGTTTCTCTCCTCCCCCCCCCCCCCACTTTTATCGAAGAGAAAGATCTAGGACAAGTTTGCTACTACTCCATTTAACAGCATTTGGCCGTTGAAGAAAGAGCTAGGATAACCAAGCCTTTTTCCCCTCTTCTGAATGGTAGCTTCTTGCTCGAGTTAAAGAACTTGAAAATGGGAACATGGAATTGGAGAGGAAAAACCAAATGCTGTTGTCCAAGGTATTTTGCCTGCAATTGGGTCTATTGTATAGTTTCTTGAGGATGGGCTGGTACTAACACAGCATGCTTCCCCCCAGATTGCTGAGAAGGATGCCCTGGTTAACCGCTTGAATGATCTCGTGAGTTTCATACGGTATATTGTTACCTGGTGCTGGTGGTGCACCTTAGTGCATCTGATTTTACATGCCTTTTGACCTTTGTGTGTTGATCTGTAACTTGCAGGAGCGGAATGTAGTACCCTCCTTGAAGAAGGCTCTAAATGACGTTTTGTGGGAAAAAGACGCTGCAGTTGTTGCTAAGGTACTCAACACTTGTTTACCCTTGTAGCAGTATCTATGTTATTGTGCATTCTAATCTGCTAAATATGTATGCATGCTTAATCCCCATTATCACCTATTCCTGGTATGCTAAGTAGGAGGATGCTCTAGCGCAACTCGGGAGCATGAAGAAGCGGCTGAAGGAGGCAGAAGAGGAGCAGTACAGGGTATTTCTAAAGTTTATGCCTTCGTAGTTCGTAGTAGTACTGTCAGTGTGCTGATCTTGTAACTCACAGACAGAAGAAGACTCTGCATCCTTGAGAGCACAGCTAAATACCCTGCAACAGCAAGTAATGAGCAATTCTTACAGTGGATATCCAGTGGGAACATCAAGCGAGCAAACTCTTTCCATGGAAAAGGAGATACAAGATTTACAGGCTCAGCTAAAGGTGGGTTGTTTGTGCCTTCTGCTTTACCATTGTACTTGTTTTTATTCTTATTTAATCCATCTAATATCTAAAATGGCAAACACAGCAAGAGTCACTGCTAAGGCAACAAGAGCAACAAAAACTGGCTGAAGAATCCCTACTGAGGCAACAAAATGATAAAAAACTAGCTGAAGAACAATCTCGTATTGTTTCTCTGGTGGCTGAAAAGCAAGAATTGGAAGACAAAATTGGTGTGTTGACAAAGAAAGCTTCAGGTGTGGATGACACATAAGTTTTATGGTATTATATCTTTTCTAAAGCCCCAAGTAAACATGTAGCTCTAGATTTTGACTTAGGTGTTTTCTCCCATGTTTATTTATCATTCTGTAGCATTTTCCATTACTTCACATTTCCCATATTTTACTGGTACATAACTACGTGCTAAGGTACTTATTCATCTTGTGGCATTCAAAATTATGCGCCCAGTTGTTGAGCATTCCCTGAATATAATCTTTACATTAATTCTATGCCTTGAAATAAGTTTTCCCTCCATGCAGAGGAGGCTTCTGAATTTGCTGCACGCAAGGCGTTTTCAATGGTAATGCATCTAACACATTCTTAAAATTTGTCATAATTTAAGCTTTTTCCAGTATATATTGGATAGCCCCATGTTCAGGTATGGGGCTGTGGCCATGACAACATATATTATGCCACCAACGGCTCAAAGTATGGTTGAGAGCATCTAACACATTCTTAAAATTTGTCATAATTTAAGCTTTTTCCAGTATATATTAGATAGCCCCATGTTCAGGTATGGGGCTATGGCCGTGACAACATATATTATGCCACCAACGGCTCAAAGTATGGTTGAGAACTTGTGATCATGCATGATAACTGGATGGTTGAGCACCTGTAATCCAGACACCTTGTCAAAATTTACAGGGGTGATTAGAACAGTTATATGTATCTGTTGTGTTTATTCATAGGATTCTTCTAGCTGAGCTCAACTCTTAATGCAAGCTGTACTGACAGCATTTTTCACTATGGCAGCAAGATAGGGAAAAACTTGAAAACCAGTTGCATGATATGGCTTTGATGGTTGAGAGGCTAGAGGGCAACCGCCAAAAGCTGTTAATGGAGGTGTTTGAAGTTACCTTCCTTTTCTTTGAAACGAAATAAGCTTCCTAAGTCGTGGCTAAGTTTTTTATTTTGTTCAACAGATTGATTCTCAATCATCAGAAATAGAAAAGCTGTTTGAGGAGAACTCAACCTTGTCAGCTTCATACCAAGAAGCCATGTCTGTTACAATGCAATGAGAAAATCAGGTGTGCTGACGGCTGCATACAGATGCTAAAAACCTTTATGGATGGAACCTACATCTTGCCTATTGACTTAATTGAAACTTCCAGGTTAAAGATTGTCTCAAGCAAAATGAAGAGCTCCGTTCCCACTTAGAGAAGCTAAGACTTGAGCAAGCTGGCCTGTTGAAAGCAAACAATATTAACATCCAGCCAGATGGGCAAAATGAGAACCGCATCTCAAATCCACCAGAATTGGTCACAGAAAATCTCTCTCTAAAGGTTAATAACTAAAGCTGTTGAAAATATTTTTGTTGCTTGGACCGCGACGGACTTTATAGTCTAATCCAATTAATATCATGTCATAATTTACAGTAGCCTGTATACTTTACTACCTTAATATCATGTCATAATTTACAGTGATCTGTATACTTTACTACCTGTAGGATCAGCTCATCAAAGAACAGAGCAGATCTGACGGGTTGTCGGTGGAAATAATGAAACTTTCAGCTGAACTTAGAAAAGCAGTCCAAGCACAGAATATCCTTAGACGCCTGTAAGTATACTGCCATTACTTATCAGCTCCTTAGCCTACTTCATTTATGCCGGGTGAAATTAAATCGTGATCGTCTCTTGTGCAGATATAGACCTGTATTAAGAGATCTAGAGAGCAATCTAATGAAAATGAAACAAGAAACTTATGCGACGATCCAGTGATGTTACTGAGGTATGAATGCAAACTTCACCATTACACCACTGGTGCCATTCTGGATGTGCCAGTTTCTAACATGTCATTTGCAAGAGCTAAGATGGCGTTGCGTTACAAATTGCTCAGATGGTTTTTTCCTGCCTGCCTACCCGCAAAAGGTAGTGCTTACAGCAATACTGTTCATTTGTAGAGTTCAATCAACATTGTTGTACCTGTACCACACTGATGTACTCTCGGTTCACTCTGATGTATCTTGTAAATTGGGAGTGATGAAAGAGAAAAATGAGCACCCACCGTCACACCGGTGCACATGTATTTAGCCTGTGTTGGATTTTTCTTTCTTTTTTTTAAGGCTAGCAAGTGCTTGATGGCTATTCATTCTTTGTGAAGCTGGTGGCAAGTGGCATTCCTGATGAAGAAAGGAAAGCTGCAATGAACTCCGTCAATCCGAAGTATGTTCTTCGGAACTATCTCTGCCAGACTGCGATTGACGCCGCTGAGCAAGGTGATTATGAGGAAGTTCGTCGGCTATTGAAAGTTATGGAACATCCATATGATGAGCATCCTGGAATGGAGAAATACGCACGGTTGCCACCAGCCTGGGCATACAGGCCTGGAGTGGGCATGCTGTCCTGCTCGTCATGAACCCAACACTAGCTATGACCAATATGCTACATTGTATTTTTTCTTTTGGCTGTATAGGAGGTTTACCTTTAAGCTATAGTGTTTGAAGCATCACCTGTTATTTTACTGGTGTGCCAGGAACATAGTTGTGATATTATCCTCTTGTTGACAGTAGCAGAGTTCAGCAGCAGTTGGGAATTGCAGCGCCCGACCACACCCAATTTTCTGAGATGGTGACTTGTCAGTGGAAGCCACTTGTTTTCAGATTTTCACACGCATATGAACATGAGACGTTTTCAGCTGTCAAACTGATGTGTCCAGCAACATGAGAGGTGGTTTCTTCAAAAAAATTTGTTTTATTTTTTACAAATTTTATCTTGTTTTATATTTTATCGTAGCGTTAGCACGGGCACACTACTAGTTTAAAGTAATGGGGCAAATAGGCCAATGCCTAAATAGGTCAATGCCCGGATGGGCCCGTGTTGCCCAATTAACCACCTTCGAGCGTAGCAGGAAGATTCGCTGGTTCCCGCGTGGACTAATGCAACAACCCAAGTTGGCCCATTTGATTTGGATTGCAGATAAGAAGATTTGCGATCCAAATTGGGTCCATCGGAATTTGAATGTTGGCTCCCTAGTGTGTTGTGGC
Organism: Dendrocalamus latiflorus; assembly: GCA_017311315.1. NCBI lineage: Eukaryota > Viridiplantae > Streptophyta > Magnoliopsida > Poales > Poaceae > Dendrocalamus > Dendrocalamus latiflorus. The sequence continues at coordinate 37,485,746 of CM029656.1, read as the reverse complement.
CAGAAAGCATATCTTTTTTTAGCTTATGATTTCCCTCGAATAAATAAACATGATGACTTTTCTATTATCTTTTTAAAGCAGCTTATCGATATAGCATTTTCGAAGTGACTTATAGACATTCGATTCATTTACACAAGCACTCATGCTAGTGCCAAAAGCCATCAGTCGCAACTATTGTGGTTACAGACTAAACAGTAAATAAGGAGATTATGATAAGACCATAAAGGGATTGTCTAGAGTCTTACAAATCGTGAAGACAACGAATAGAAGTTTGTGCTACCTAGATTTATCTGAAAAAGAGAGAGCCCACCCCCTATGGTGTCTTAAGGCATATATCTATAGCCATGAGAAGATTTTTTTATATAAATATCTCTATTTGAGTCTACAATTGTATAGACAATACCATCTTTTCTCTTACTACAGTCCTCTTGGGTCAGTCATGTGGTCTCATAATTATTGGGCCTCCTAGTGCAATAGACCGGCTGGGCTAAGGTAGGAGCCACTTCTCCAACAGCAACCATGAAGCTATTAACACAGCCGAAAAAATCCACCCATCGTAACATATGGCGAATCTCAATGCAAAGCAACTTGCTCTTCTTTGTTCTCCTTCCTCACGTGTGCATGCATGTTTGTTTGATGTTGTGTTGATGTCATCGCAAGAAAGTGAAGGCAGTAGCAAGAAATTTATCTCGATTTGCATTTAGGAGTACCTTTATTGCGATAATGAAACAAGATAGTGGTCTGCAATACATCACGGTCACCGACCGCCGACGCTAATCGGTAGCGGTAGGCAGTTAAATGACCCGGAAAGTCACCCGGCCACGTGGTGGCCCACACAATCATGCAATCAGAACGAGAAAGCGCTGACAAACTAAAAGACCAGATTAACGATCACTCTCTTTCGTGTGCACTTCACCCAATCACCTCATCGATCAGTTCCCACTCCCTTCGCGATGGCCATGCACCGCGCTCTGCCCCGCCGGTAACGCCGTCGCCGTTGCGGCAGAGGACGGCGGCCTGAACCCCGGCAGGTTGCAGGGGATGTGCGGAATGAAGGGGCAGTGCTTGGGCAGGTCGGAGTAGAACCAGTAGCACTCGAGCGCGGGGCGCTGGTCGGGGAAGCCGAGGATGCAGTTGTGGCGCACGTCGAGCAGGCGGCTCCGCACGAGCTCCATGCAGTGCGGCCCGACGGAGTGGAAGTAGTTGTCCGACAGCGACAGGTTCTTCAGCTGCCCCGTCTTGGCGAGCAGGCACAGCACGTCGGGGACGTGCCCGTAGAGCAGGTTCCCGGCCAGGTTGAGCTCCTCCACGTTGCCCAGGCACCCGAGCGACAGCGGGATCGGCCCCGTGATCTCGTTGCCGCCGGCGTCGAACACCGTCAGCGCCTCCACCAGCCCGACCTCGTACGGCAGGCACCCGGAGAGCTTGTTGTTCAGGAACAGCACCTCCGACAGATTCGCCGAGGTGTTGTAGATGGAGCGCGGGATGGGGCCGTTGAACTGGTTGTTGGCCACGACGAGGTATTCGGCCCGCGTGTCCCCGAAGTTCTCCGGGATGCCGCCGTAGAAGCCGTTGTTGTTGAGGAAGAGCGCCTCCACGGTGAGGTCGAACACCGGGGCCGGGACCGTGCCGATGAAGTGGTTGAAGCGGAGGTCGAGGAAGAGGAGGCGGCCAAGGGGGACCACGTTCTCGGGGAACGGGCCGGAGAAGTTGTTGTTGGAGAGATCGAGCTCGTAGAAGTAGCGCAGGCCGGTGAGGTCGGGGACGATGCCGGAGAAGTTGTTGGAGTTGGCGTGGAACAGCGCGAGGTCCGGAAACTTGTCGATGAAGCCGAAGAGGCTCGGCGCGCACAGGCCGTAGCCGTTGAAGTCGATGGACGCGATGGTGAGCGTGGTGTTGGCGTCCGGCGGGTAGTCGCAATAGAAGCCCTTGTACATGTTGCCGCCGGTGAAGCTGTCACAGAGCTTGGTGCCCATCCACGTGTCCGTCACCTTGAGCGGGTCACAGGTGATAGTCTTCTTGAACGCCTGGATCACCGGGTACAGCGCCGCCTGCTTCTGGTTGTCGAATTGCCACGCCGGCGGCGTAGGCGCGCACCCGCCGCACCCTACCAGCGAGCCCGACTGCGCCGGCGCAGGGCCACCGGCTAACTCCTTGCCCTTCCCGCCGGGCTTCAATGACGGCGAATTGCCACCGCGCGCCACCGACGAGAAGTGGGTGTGGTTGGAGCCGGAGGCACAGAGGACGGTGTGCATCGTGGCGAGCACAACCACAAGGGCAAGCAGGAGTGCATGGTTTGGAGCTTGAATTGCCACTAGCACCGCCATTTTTGCACGTTGCTGGTCACAATTCGATACGCCTTTGCTCCCTTTCTTGGAGCAATGCATGGACTTATTGAGGAGAGGAGGAGGAGGATAGGTGAGTGGCGGCTATGGCTGGAAGATGCCGGGATATAAGGAGAAGGAAAGGAGATGGGTCCATGCCTAGCTCCATGGACGACATGGAAGCAGCAAGGACACACTGGACACAAGTGGAGCACAAAAGCATAGCTTTAGCAACGAAAAGAGGTGGGAATGGGAGACGTTTTTGTGGGGGCAAGAGACGGAAGTGGTGAGATGGCACTCAGCGCACAGCCGCGCAGCGCAGATGGTAGTGGGGTTGGCAGTTAGTAAGTCCTCGTCGGCGGTAGGACGAGAAGCAGCGTACAGTGCAGAGTGCACCGAGTCAGGCGCAATGGCTGGCTAGCGAGCTACATGAGCGAATTCGGTCAAAGCTTTTCGGTAGCCCTGATGAGTTCTTGGCCAGTGCGGAAGGCAATGGCGGTAGAAAGATGGATAAAATGGCGCCGTGTCGGCTTTCCTCGGCAGAAGGGCAGATACATGATTTGCTGCGCTCTCCCTTTGTCAGTGCTCCGTTCTTGGTGCATGATTGGATTCAGTGACAAAAGTATTCTTCCCAAATCACAATGTGGGATATCGTCATACTCTGTTCAGATACACCTCGGCAAAAAACTTGTTTTTCTACTTCTATGCGTCTTCAGATATACGATTTGATTCACACCGTCAGGCTGCACCTCATTCCTTCAGTCTCTGATCGTTAACAGTTTGATACAGACAGTATAAAAAAACTGTATAATTAAGAAGTGTGCGCACTACTAAAAGACATATTTCTGGAGTGGTTTCTCTTTGCCTGATTGATGCTTATTCCCTCTACAACTTTGAAAAAAAGAAAGATGCCTCGCCAAAAGAGAAAGAAAGATATGATTGCACATGACAGACTTTAGCTAAGGAAATAAGCTCCCTCTGATAGGCGGTGCTTATGGCTTTTCTTTTTTTTTTGGTACTATAAAAGCTGAAAATAAGGGAAAAGGCAAAAAGCAAAAAAACCCAAAAACAAAAAAATGAAATTAAAAAAATCAAAAGCTTAAACTATTTCGAGCGACGCCTTGATGTGTGCAAAGATAAAGTGTAATATAGAGTATAGAAAAGTACAGTGTATGCAAAACAGTAGTCCTGCTTTAACCTTTGGTCCTACGATATTCTGACATTGTGGTGAACTGGTGATCGCAGGGGCTCTGTAGTCAGATATAGACATGCTCTTTTGAGGTATGGTTAATAACTTTTAGCTATGGCTCATAGGTCTAATAAATAATAATGATTAATAGAAGCCAAAATAAAAAAAAATTGACTAAAAAACCAAAAAAACATAGCCTAAAATACAAACTAGCCGGTAGCCACCATATAGTGGCTTCTGAGACATTGCTTTTTTGTCAAATGTTGCAACATTTCTACTTCACCCAGTGATCCTACAATTTGGCTAACCATATGTTACGAGGGTCCCGGCCCGTTTAGGTACCGTAATGCTCACAAATTTGAATTCCAATTGGCGTCCCTTTTTGAAATGGCTAAGCCTTTGATGTCTGTAATGACCCTCTACAGAAAGGTGTTCGACATTAAAGCCTGTGCAAGTTAAAAGTTTGGGGCCTGTGTGGTTGGTAGCAAAACATTGTCATACTTTACTAAACTAGGTAAATATAGTCGAATTAGCCGTCGATTTGGTTTATAGTCACACCTATGGCAATATTTCATTTCTATTAACTGAGCCCTATAGCGATTTTAAAAAATATGGCAAGATTTCTTTTGCTAGCCAATGTGTCGCTTTAATTTTGATGATCTAACCTTAGACGAGTTCGACAAAAAAGTTATGGTAAATTTTGACAACCCTGGTACATGAGCCAAAGACCCTAGATCAATTGAGGACATCTTAGTTGAGACTAGTAATACTATAATGGACAATGATTAGTTGTCCCAAAAAAAAATTGAAATTCAGGCTCCGGCGGCATGCATTACACATTTCTAAGGTACACTATATAGAATTCCACAGGACCCCAACTACGCACGATACCTTTCTACAGTATAGAATTCCCCAAGTATACATGATACTACAGTATAGAATTCCCCACCTACGCACGATACTTCTCCACAGTATAGTAGAACTTCCCGTCTGAGTTCCAGAATCTAGTTGAGAGCATGTTTGTGTTTGACCTGCTGAAGTCATTTTACACCATTCTGAACATTTTATAGTTGTACATAATACATATAATTTGCAGAACACCACTACACCAGTACACTGGCCTAGTAAATACTGCATGCAGCCGTGCAGGTATAGCAAAATTGGAACCATAGGACAAAATAGCTGGTCCTTCACACGATGAAACTGTCTATGCAAGTCATTCAGATGCGGGCTATGCCTATAAGCAGTTTTGGTATCAAACGAGCTCCCAAAGTTCCTTGGGCTTGGATACAATCTAACAAATAGAATCAAGACGCCTGCATAATGTTATTTAGTGCACAAGCAGCCAACACATTTGTAGCTACAATATCCCCACGTAGACAGATCTAGAGAGAACGATGTTGTGGGAGAAGGTATATATCATTATCCACAAGATATGCGCCCATGGTAAACCTCAGCATGTTTCATGTTCATGGAAAAAATATACAAATCATTCTATTTCCCAGATTGAACAGCGTGCATCTAAGCCACATATCAGCAGTCAAACATGATATCTTGGATATCCAAGAATATTTTCAGTGGTCGTTCACAGGTATAGAGAGTCAAGGATAAAAAACCCATGGCCTGCTGCACTGGACAACCGAAGAGGTTCCTGATAAGACAAAAACAATCATGAAAAGCAGCAATTGTCAGGAACACAGTGATGATATTTCAGACATTTGTACATTCCATATGAATGAAGATTTGCAACTTTAGCTTCCAAGAAACACACTTCTGCCAGTGAGAGGACTTGGTTTTATTTCGAGTGGCTCACATGCTGTCCCTGGGTTGATGTTTAGACGTACGCTGCTATTGTTCTTCAGTTTATTTTTTCTTAAATTGTTCTTCAGTTTCTTTTTTATTAATAAACATTGGAACAGGCGTTTTTGCCCTGTGTTTCTAATAAAGTGCACTTTTGCCTTCCAACAACACCAAAAGTCCGACAAGAAGTTATATTGCACAGCCCAAAGGGCCAATATACAGTACAAGACCAAACCCTAATAGGAAAAGACACTAATACCCTTATATCCTTAACACCCTCTCTCAAATGCAAGGCGCATGCAATAGCATTGTATTTGAAAGAGTTGACACTAAAATAAGAAAAATCCAAAATACGAGTCTTGAAGATGTCGTAGCGTGCAACTCTTGAAAATTGCATCTAGACCAGAAGATCTCCATTCGGAGTCGGGCAGCAGGCTATAAAGCATGGTGGCGTAGATCGAAATCCGAGACGACGGCGGCGCAGAAGAAAAGTGCAGCGGTCTTAAAAACTTGGGGGCGACGGCTTAGAGAGAAGCGGTGGCCTTAAAACTTCTACAATCTGCACTGGCTCAGAGAGAAGCAGCGATTACGGCCATGCGAAAAAAGGGAACCACACTCGATCCAAAAGGATAGACCGTTGTTAGCAAAGCAATAGGTTGACTGACACAAAATTTGTGAACTCACACGGCTTGTCAATGAACTAACAGATAGAGGCTACGAATTTGGATGGACGCAGTGAAAGACTCAAAAGAAAAGACTAACAGGCAGCGAATACTAGTAGCAAGGATACAAGTGTTCAGCAGCAAAAGCCTTGCCGACACCAGAGAGCCGAGTCCCAAAGCCAAAGCAGCCAAAAGCCTTTCTTCTCCTACCAAGTGCCACTCACTTCCTTCTCCCCCCCCCCCCCTCCCCCTCTCCAGCGCCAAGCACTCCATCCCATTCAATACAACAACCATAGAGATCATTGGAGAGAGAGCGGTACAATAGAGCCATGAGGAGCGACGGCGAGGCGCAGTGGAAGTCAGCGCGAGCAGGCGGCGACCTGCAGAGAGGCAACATCGACAACAGCCGAGGTGGGCCGAGGCAGCGGATTTAGTAAGGTGGCGCGGCGGCACCAAGCGGGAGGCGGCGGCTTGATCCAGGCTGAATCTAGGCTCATTGAGGTCGGCGGACATGAGATCAACGACGAGGATCCGGGCAGGAGAGCCTCCAGGTGACGGCAAGCCGGATCCAGCGCGGAGGAGGCCAGATCTGTGCGGGGCGAGACCGGCGGCCACTGAGGTCAGCAAGCGACAACGATCCGGATCCGGTGCGGAGGAGGCAGCGATGGATCTTGAGGACGGCGGTGGCACGCGCGAGAAGAGGCGGGCAGCGACTAGCAGGATGCGGCTGCTTGGCAGTAGCTTGATGAAGACGCTGATGATGACTGACGGCATGGGCGACAAGGGTGGTGCGGCGGCGCCCAAAGAGGTTGTCGCCCCCGGGAGTAGAGAACCTCCTCCCGGGGGCAGCGACAGCTGAAGACGACAATCAAGGCTAGGTTTTGAACGAAAACCCTAGGTATGGCTCTGATACCATGTTAGATCTATGGATAAATAGATGAATCGCACATGTATTACACAGTCCAAAGGGGCAATATATAGTACAAGACAAGGGACACAAGACCAGACCCTAAAATAGGAAAAGACACTAATATCCTTATATCCTTAACAAGATGATTCTATTAAGATTTAAAACAGACTTTGATTGGACCTCTTCCTAAAATTAATCATGTCACAGAAGCCACTCAAAACAAAGTAAACAACATTATGCCCCTAAAATATATTTAAATTATTAAATAAGATTGCTACCTTAGTAGATTCCACCTCCTACATATTAGCCTCTATATTTTTCATATCCTCTTATTAGGGGTGTTCACGGTTCGTGTTTGACCCTTCAACCCACGAAACCAACCTGGACCAAACCGCCTATGTAGCTTATGCACGGGTTAGGTTGGGTTACTATGTAACCCACCGAACCTGTATCTAGGCCAGGGTTGTCATGGCATCGCCTAGGCCCTGTAACTTAGGCAAGCGCCGAGGATCGCTGGGCTGTGTTGCACATAGAACAAAATAGCAGCTTTTGCTAACATTATTTGTTCATACTATTAAATATTCGAGTTGTGAAAGTTTTAAAAAAAATGTTGATTATGCTGCTGAATTGTTGGATGGTTAGTAAAATAGCATACCTAGTGACATTGATCTACCATGGTTGCAATTTAGTGGTGTTCAATACTTTAATATTACCTGCATTAATTTGTGAAGATAGAATGCTATTGTGCATCACTGACTTAGGATATTTTTGAATTATTAAAATCTTGAGGGTGTGTTGTGTACTAATGTTAGTTAACTTAGTTGTTATTTGGAGAATTTATGATATGCTTATTTAATTCCCTGCCAGATGAGGTATTATATGAGGTATATTTATTTAATTCTCAACCATATAAGGTATTGTTTGTTATTTTTATTACCACCGTCTACCTATTGCCATGGCGGGCGTCTAGGCTTCCAAGCGCCCTATGCTCTCGCGACTTGCCGAAGCGTTGTGACAACCTTGATCTAGGCTCTTCTCTGTCTCCTTCGTTGGATATCCTTGGCTTTCTTGCACAGGCTGCACAGGTGCAGGTGCAATGCCCCCAGCGCCACCGCGAGCACCTCCTTCCTGGTGCTCATGTTCATCTTCTCTGTCTCCCTAGCCATGTGTCATGATCCCAACGATGAAGTGGCCACATGAGGGTCTTTAGCTCGTCATCGTCTCCTCCCTCCTCCTGTGCCCAAGAACAAGGGAGCTGCTAGGAGATGCAATTGTTGAGGGACCACGGGGCGAGGTGCCGGTACCTCCAATTGCACCTATCGTGTGCGCCACCGGGGTATGTCGACTACGTCCGGCTGTTGTACTGTTGCTTCAATCATGGCCAAGGCTGGGCCACGCAGTGCTCGTATGTGGTCGCTCGTAATCTTCTACCTCCTCAGCGACACAACGTCCGAGTACTTCTGCACCTTGCTCGAGGGGCTCTCTATTGTGCTCCACCTGCCGCCAGAGATTACAGGGGTCACACTCCTGTCTGTTGGGAATGGCGAGCTGGACGTGCTCTCCAGCGTCATGGCCTTTGCTACCAATAGCGATGGCGATGCAGGGGGCGTGAAGCTCAGCAGTGTGCTCGCCAAAGCCCTGCTCATGTCCACAATCATCGCCAATGTGGTTGCCATCATTGCTGGGCACCATGGCGGAGCAGCCACCAGAACCATGTCGCTGGCGTGGTTGCCATCATCGCTGGGCACCATAGCGGAGTAGTCACCACCACCATCAAGGGGCGAGGCACTCCCGCTGGGGTCCTCGTTATCACTGCCGCAATGGCATGGCTGAAATGAATTAGCCTCCTAGCTTGTCTCCCTAACCCATCAAACCCATTGGGCTCAAACCGCCTAACTTGTTTTTTTATGGGTTGGGCTGGGTTTTCACCCTAAACCGCCTTAAACCATGGTTGTTCAGCCCTACCTCTGATCATGTCACTTCTCATGCCTGCTGTCCCTAAATTGTAATGGAAGTTTTTAAAGCAACAGATGGACATTAGCATTGCATTTTATAGCATATTCTTGGTTTTCTTGAGCCATTACATAAACTTAAGAACCCATGAGATACAAAATGTCACCACAACATCATGTTGATTACATGTGCATACATAAAAAAAATGTATAACACAGAAGCTCTTGGATTGGATAATTGGATTTGTAGTATACCATGAACAGGTAAAAAAAATTCAAGTCACGTTAGAACTTAGAAACTCACCAAAGGCAGCAAAACATTTCTTTTACTCAGTCTTCTTTTGCTTGGTTGATTGTTCAGTCTTGCTAATGATGGTATCTAAGTGCCTTGACAGTACACTGTGTGCTATACCAACCTTTTCATCAACATGATCCTGGTACTTCTCATACAATGGAGGAACCATCAGAGAAAACATCACACCTAAAAGAAATCAAATGACATAAGCTTAGTATACACAAGTGCTATGATACAAAAAGTAGATCCAAACACTATAGAAGTCCTGAAGCCACAAAGAAGCAAATTCACTAGAACTCACCAATGTAAATGAGTGTAAGTAAGTTGAAGAGCATTCCAATGTATGAAACCACCCACAGAACCAATATAACCTTTTGCACAGAACAGGGGACAAAAAGAGAGCACACAGTCAGGTACAGTAGAAAGATGTGTGGATGCGCGCGCGTGTGTGTGAGAGAGAGACCTGTAGGAAAACTTTCCTATCTCTCTTGATGGCGATATCATGGCCAACAGCCAACACCCTGTTGATCCATACAACAGCCTGATCTGCAGCTTTCTCAACGACCACATCTGAGACCTCTAGATTAGGAAGTGGTGGAAGAGGCCTGCAAACATCATACTTGTTTAATGTATTAACCTTGAATAGACAACACATACAGACTACAATGTAAGTACATCGTCAATCACAGCGCAACATATAAAACAACCAAAATCCAAAAAACAACTATTTTGCAGTTTAGCCATACAATCATTGCAACATTGCATAAATGAAGTACAAATCAATTATAGGCAAGGCAATAATCAAGTCGGATGGAATGACTAAAAAAATGTAATTGTTTTCCACCAAGTTAACAGAAACCCATGCCATGACCAAGTGCAACAAGCTCCTGATGCTGGTTAATCATAATCCATATCAAAAGACAAAGAAGGAGCAGTTAATACAAAATAACTACAAAAACACCTATAGGTTGCTTTTAGAAGAGACCATACAGCACAATTACAGGCTATGTAAAAAAGGGCTCATGACATGCTAGCAGAAGAAATTATGACTGGTATCACAACTTAGCTGTAAAGTAAAGCCACTTCTTTACTTTGTAGAGAAGGAATCGTTTACATGCATGTGATAAAGACAAAATAAGCAGGTTCGCAGCGAAGGGTAAATTACAGGATCCCCTGCATACGTAGCAGACAGATGAAACCTTGAACATTCTCTAAAATCTCTTAAAGATTAACTCCAGACTGCACCCAAATTCCAAAGTACTACGGACCCAACTTTTACCGCAATTCGTGACTATGGAAATCCTCAATGTGGCAAAACCTACTGGACAACTCTAGATCGAACAATCCATGAAACAATTTGGCAGTAAGGTTCCCTAGTCGAAGTGCAACAGATATTATACAACATCTCTCGGAAGAAAAATAGTCCAATTTTGGTCATAATCTATCAGAATCTAGCATGCATCAGTGATACGATTTCTAGATCAGATCTCAAACACGTGCCGCTCTAGAGCAGCTGAGTAACCCACCTGTTGAGCAGCGAGGCGGACTTGGACCAGAAGAAGAGGATGGCGACGAGGAGGAGCAGGGCGTTGGACATGACAGACGGGAAGCTGTAGCCAGCGCGCTCGAAGAGGAACCACACCGCCGTAGCGCCCACCACAGCTGCCGCAGAGGCGTTCCTCCGCCGCCACAGCAGCACGTCGGCGACTGGAGGAGGAGCGGCAGGAAGAGTCAGAGATCGAAGGAACTGGGGGGGGATGAGAATACATTGGGAGAGGAGGGGAGCGCGTGTGCGTACCTGCGCCGCCGCCGAGGAGGGCGTGGAGAGATCGACGGTGCGTGGCCATCGGGATCGGCGGGGTTAGGGTTTGGTGTGCGGCGATGAAGAGGGGCAGGAGAGTAGCGGACGGGGAATATTTGAAAGGTGATTTTCTTAATAGCGTGATTTGTATAATTTGTATAATTTTTAAAGCACGATAAATAGTAGATAAATATTACTTGTCTTTTTATTTACTTTTGGGATTTGTGATATTCTTGTTAAAAAGAAGTATTGCTCAGAGTATTTTCTATTTGGCTGTTTTGAAATGGGAAAGTGGAGGAGTAGCATGAGGCGACGAGATGAGATCAGATCTTTGTCCTGCCTTGGATCGGAATTCAGGAACGGCGCGAACGGTCAGTTTGCCAATGGCTAGATTATTTTTGGCTGTGTTTTATACATACAGTTTATGATTTTTGATATTACCGTGAACGTCTATGTGAATGAACTTAATATTGATAAAGTGCTTAAAAAACTGTCTGTCGCTATGTATCCTAAATCTGGAATTTCAAATCCATCAAATTTATAAACTTGTGTCATTTTGATTTATCTGTTGGTCAAGTGGTAAAAAACGACATGATAACCCTCAATTTATAGGTCCTATTTGCAGCATATGAATTTTACAGAAATACCAAGGTAAGGAGGACCTAGCACCTCTTCTTATCCAAAAATAACTAATATATGTTTAGTAGTGCCAATATAATTCTTAACATTTATTTGCAAGCAAGCTTGTTCCATGCTGTTTTGTTTGAAGAAATTGGCACTTTCATGATGTTTTTCTTTAATTTTAAGACGAGACATTTCCATGCTGTTGAGCTAGCATACCGCACAAGGTTGGTTCGAGTGTGAGGTGAGCTTTACTTTCGAAGGAAGCATCAAAACCCAGAGCTTAGAGAGTTCCGAATGTGCCCGATTAAATCAAGATTAGGTCCGACAGAATCGAAAATCTTATCGAAAGGAACAGCGTGAAACATGCACACCAACTAACCGGTCAGATCCCACCTTATCACTTCACAGAGTTCGTGGACTTGTGCAAAGGCCAAAGGGCCACAAAAATTTGTGATCCACTAAAATAAGCTTCAAACCAAACTCCAGGCAAAAGGGTCAGTTTAATCTGTAGAATATCTAGAGCTAACATAGGATACCTTTTATTCAACTACTAATAGGCAAGCCAACCTTATTAATATTGTTTTGTTTGGTCAAAATTTCAGCCTTATCTTGAAAAAAAAAACATCCCAAGACTTGTATACCTACTCTTCCTAAGAACTTAGAACCTTTGTTTAACTAATATAATGGACATGGGAAAGAACATTTTGTAGAAAAAAAAACCTTCGCCTACACCTTCCTCCCATTTTGAAGGATGAGCACGAGCATACGATGGAGTTATTGATATTGAAAAGAGATGTTAATACCAGAGTTTCTGTATTCGACTTACATGATCCAGAGAAACGAGCTTATTGCAGTACAAATCTTTTTCATGCAAACCTGCGAAATCTTATTATAAAATGGTAGAGTCGACCGTAAAGATTACCACATTTTATTCGATAGAATTAATACTAAACTGTTAACATACAAAGCACTTTGGCTTACAAAGATATTCCTGGCATGAAAATCGACTACTCAAATAGTTTGAGGTCACATTCAATTCAAGGTTTCAAGTATTGGACAGCAGCCATGAAGTTCACACTCGATTGGAGAATGTAAGCTGGAATCCAGGGTTATGGCATGAAAAATCTGTAGAAAAAACTTTTCACCTTTATTGACCTGCAGCTTCGTCTCGTTTGGAGGATCACGAGCACACAATGGAGTCACTCAAATCCATCTGGAATCCCACCTGAATCCAGTGAAAAATTACACTATTCCCTATAAAAAAAGGAATCCTACGTTCCAAACAAACCAAAGAGAAATATGAACGCCACCACAGTTTATCCAAACCACAATTCAGTTCGCAGGATGAACACAAGTTTACCAGTACGCAAAGCACTTTGGCTTAGAAGCATCTTGATAGCATGAAAAGTTTGATTCAATTCAAGCATCCAACAGCAGCCATGGAATCCCCCCCCCCCCCCCCCCTGACGAGTGACGACGACGTTGACGCGGCAATCCAGGCGCTCCCGTACATCCGCTGCGTGGGGGACTCGCGGTCGACGACGAGGCCTGCGCGCTGCAACAGCACGGCCGCCTGTGCCCGGACCACGTGCCGGAGGTCTACCACTTCGGCCGCGCCATGTCGCTGATCGGAATGCGCTACATCGAGCCCCCGCACATCATCCTCCGCAAAGGGCTCGTCGCCGGCGTCGAGTACCCGCTGCTCGCCGAGCACATGTCGGATGTCATGGCCAAGACGCTCTTCTTCACGTCCCTTCTCTAAACTCCACCACAGATCACAAGAAAGTAGGTGAGTTACCTACACGTTTTGACTTACAAGTCCCAATTACGTTGTTGTGCCTGCGAAAGGGGGAAAAAAAGAATAAGCTTGATGACGTGTGATGTGCTTGTATTGCAGTTGCTCAATTCTCGGACCATACATGGCCTCCAAATACAATAGCTGGACCTTGCCTTTTCCTGACAAAGACGCCGTGCGCTGAAGTTGGAAATTGCCGAACTGAAATAAATGTAATTGGCTCTCTGTAGCAATACTCTACAAATTAATGTTACATTTGTTGTGTTTCTTATGTGATTCGAAACTGCAGGTTTATTGAGAGAGCGCATGCTCTGATCCATGGAGATCTCCGCACTGGTTCCATTATGGTGACCACAGATTCTACTCTAGTGATTGATTCAGAAATTCAAATTCGTTAGGATAAATTGTTTATCTCTTGTAGATGAATGAATAATTGATTGGCAGACAAATATGATGCTTATCTCTTGATACCAAAGTTTAACAAGGATGCCATATTTAACATAGAGAGGAGAGTGCTTGGCAGACAAATAGTTTATTACCTCAAAAAATTGCGTTGTGTGGAATAACTCTGCTTACTTCTCTTGGGAGTACATAAACTTCTTTGGCTTATTCAGTGTTACATGTTACTTGATGGCCAGTTGTGGAAGTGTCAGTTCATGATATAGCACAATGCATTTGCATTATGTAACATTTAGAAGGCATATTCATGATACCCCACGTATAAAATAAGTGCTGAGGATGCCTATCTTTCGCAGGCTTACAAGCAATGGATTTAGAAGACAATTGAACAGTCATGGAATTTGTTCCATAAGAAGATTATGGAATAAACACAAAGATGGGAATGGGGAGGCATACTTGCCCCCTATATACAACAACTCGGAGCTTTTGAGCCTTGCACAGAAGTACATGACAAGTCTATTTCATGATAGCCTTGGATTTGGTGCAGCCAAAATGATCAGGTAATTACCCAGTAGATTTCTAAATAATATTCAGTTATTTGCTGAATCTTATTTACTTCTAGACTACGACGATGATGATATATCAAAGTTGCCCTTTTAACTGAGATGACTCAAAGCCGCACTAAGTTACGCCAATACAGAGGTTTTAAATTTCAATTTTGATGTAGTGTCTCCTTTTCATAATTGTGTGTCGGAAAAAAGTGTTCCAGAAGACCAGCTTTGATGATTGCAGCTGAAAAATCAACATAAATTGTTGGGTTTGAGGCACTTCAGGAATGGTATGCAGTGAAAAAAAAGCGAGGTACTTCTATTCTTTTTTGCCTGATTGATGCTTATTCCATCTACAACTTTGAGAAAAGAAAGATGCCTCGCCAAAAGAGAGAGAGAGATATGATTGCACATGACAAACTTTAGCTACTACTAAAGCAAGGAAGTACTTCTATTCTTTTTTAATAGTGATTTGCACTGCTCAAAAAGGCATAAATAACTTACAAAAAGTACCCTCATCAGAACTATAAATCACATTTAAACATCAATTGCAAACTTTGTGCATATTCTTGTGCCTTATGCATGATTCCCACCCGACTTTTGTTTCCTAAACTTGATTTTGTATGTGTAGGAGAATATATAGTTGGTACTGCTCACGTCGAGGATTTCGAGTCAATTAAAGATACCGGCAAAAGAGCATCATGTAAGCGCCGTGCGCTTGATTGTGCAATGTGATTGTGCAATGTCACTCCTGAAGGGAAAACACCAATTTGAAAGCATCAAGCAAATTATTGTGCACATTCAATGAGAAGATCATGTATTTCTAGAATCCAATCACTCAAGAGGTTTAGAGATATCTCTTCCATTGTATGAAGAGACAAATCCTATCTTGATCCATTATGCCTCGAAGTATACATCATGATAAACCTGAAAGCTAACTTTATAACTACCTAGTTACGGAGTAGCGTTCGGCAACCCCTAAGTTAGCTATTATGCATCACGAATACGTGCGACAACCTCAAGTCTAAGGACATAGCATACACATTGTAAATGAGATCAACTGATGACATGTAAGAATGCAACGTCCTCGCAGTGTCTCATGGTGGGTCAATCTAATAACATGTTTTCTAATATGTGTCCATATTATTGGTTTGATATTGTAGCACCCCACATACAGCCAAGTTAGGATACTACTATGGAATATCATCGCCAAAAATAAAGAGAAATAATAAAAGACAATAATAGAATTCATACACAAATTAAAACCTTTAAAGTACTTTATTAAAGTAATCAACGGAAGCTGAAATAGTGTTTGAAATATGGGACCAGTCCACTTCTAATCAAATGACAAATAAAGTAAATGGCAAAAGTAGTGGCAAGCCACAGTGCTGAAACTCGAGTGCTCTCACTCATGCATGCTGCTATCAATCCACTGGCTTTTTACCTGAGAAGGGAAAGATCAAGCGTGAGATTTGAAAATCTCAGTAAGTACTCAACAATGGTCGCAACACAAAGAGTAAAGACATGTAATGCAACCACGTGAAATAAGGGATAATCATCATAAGCAAGCAATGGATACCGGATAAAAGCAACGAACGAATGATACCAGAAATACTGTCATAGATGGGAGACGGATATCATAGAGATTGTGTAATTAAAGATAATTATTATGTGACAAGTTATAGCGAAGGCGCCGGCGATCTCATCCTACATACCCCGGTTATACGAGAATAGCCAGGCACATCCTTGTTCTCGACTGTATAACCGTCAACGGGGTGTAATATCCTGTGTAACGAGAATGTACGGCCCCCGTATGTTACCAGGTTGGGTGGAAATCTCCCTTATATATGGGTAGTCCTGGCCTGATAACCTTTAGTTCTTTATTTAGCGAATTAACCATGATGTAATTAGAAAGTCGTGAATGAAGTGATGTAAAGTTATGAGAATAGAGGTTTAGTACAAAGAGACCGGAGAGATAGAATTGGTGATACAAAGTGATGGTAAACAAGATCCGTCGATAGAGAGGATACTAACCGGAGTCACACAAGAGTTGTCAATCATACAATTTTATTAGGTGATAAGTGATTATTAGTCAGGTTAATGTACAACAACTAAATCAACTAAAGCTCACAATTAATAATCAACAGTTAATATTCACAGAAGCAAAACATATCAATGACCGTCTAGTGTTAAATATTACTAGTGGTTAACCTTAAATTTGAGCATGCTTATTCGCAACCCTATTTACAATTTAGACGTTTATTTAAATCCCTAAAATTCTATGGTTAGCATTATACTAATTACAAGCATTTAATATTAACTAATTCATCAAATTAAAATCTACCAATGCTACAACATCATAAGACAGGCAAACAATATGATGCAATGATCGGAAACCACACTAAAGGCAACGGGTAATCATGAAATATAAATGTGCAAAAGAACAGGTTACGGCCGCGAGGTAGTTGCCTTGAGTGCGCTCGACGGACAGGTTGCACGATGGGTCTGAGATGCGCAACTGCCCAGCTGCTCCCTCAACAGTTGCCTATAGAGTGGTACGGAAGACAACCGATCAAATATGATGAATTTGACAAAGGAACGACAGGAGATCATTGACCGGAAAGAAAACAGCTATTCGGCCGCACAACCGACTGTTCAACTGAGCGAAACGATGTTTGGCTGAGCGAACTGTCGTTCGACCGTGCGAACACATGTTCGGCCGCGCAAACGGTCGTTCGGCGATGCGAACAGACGTTCGGCCGCGCGAACGGGCGTTCGGTCGTGCCTCTGCCCCCGGCCACCGGCCACCACCCCTGGCAAAAACCGTGTGCAAGGCTGCGTGCGTGCGGGCGCGCGCCATGAGTGCGTGCAGGCGCGCGCACGCATGCAATACGTGCGCTGCTGCCGCTTTATCGGACGACCGCCGGCCGCCGCCGCTGGAGCCAGAGCCCTCATGTGGCTGCATGAACGAGAGAATGAGAGAGAGAGATTAGATTGAAACCTGGATCTGGAAAAAAATGCACGGAAAGAGAAGAGAGGTCCTCTTTTTAAGGCCATGTTTAGATTAGGGTTTACTTTTATTTATTTATTTATTAAAATTCTTTTCTTTCCCTTTTTTTCTTGAGTGCTACAAATATCTTCATATCTATGACCCGTAAAATATGATCATCAGCCAATACATATGTTAGCCTGTTCATATGTGTCCTCATATGTTTTCGACTAGGAATCATTTAAGAATAATCGTCATAGAAATATAGAGTTTCATAATCAAATTACATATTCGATAATAAATTTTAACGATATTATTCAAGAAATAAGATAACATATTATCTAATAGATTATGAACATAACGAAGCAATATGATCGAGCCAAAGTGTTTAAAACGACGTGGTTGATCAATGTGATCGACATGATTTTTTTTATGACTACCTCTAGAGCATATTTCTAGCATAGACCTGATTGGTAAACACCTGCTGATGTTCGTGTAGATACCCTTGGGAGTTCGGGGATATCAACAGGAGGTTTTCTTCCCGTGTTAACATAGACCTGCCACAGACCTGTGGAGGATATATCTGGTTGATATTCAGATGTCAAGGTTTGTTTGATGCTTTGTTACGATTAGGGCAGCTTCTGGATCTATAGGCGAGATCAGATAAACCCATTGAGCTAACTTAAGATTATTTTTCTAGCTACCCAAATTGGAGGTGGTTATGAACTTGGACCACAACCGTAGCGGTCAAAGTCAACCCATCTCATTTGTCAAGACGCGCCACGCAAAGTCAGAAACCGCGGCAGGAAGACTTGACCGAGTAGTTGGAGACGATCAGCTGACGACTTCGGTGCAGGAAGAGTAGACCGAGTAGTTGGCTAGCTGCCGGTAAACTCCCTCGCACCATTTCCGCCTTCTCCCCTCGCTCTCATCAGTCCATCATCAAATCGCGCTACCCATCCTCCCAACTAATGGAGGAGCCGGCGGCGAGGGCGCGCAGCTGCCGCTTCGTGGTGTGGTTGCACGGCCTCGGCGACTGCGGCCGCGCCAACGAGTTCGTCGCCGACTTCTTCACCGCGGCCGCCTTCGCCGACGCCCGCTGGGCCTTCCCCACCGCGCCCACCTCGCCTGTCACATGCAACCGTACGTACGTTATAGATGTCGCACGTTGACCAAATGTTCTCTAGCTCGCTTGAATCAATTGGCCCTCCCATTTAATTGCACATTGCTAATTGCTTGTTTACAATTCCGTGCTTAATCAGGTGGCATGCTCATGCCTTCGTGGTTCGACATCCACGATGCGCCCATTGCTTCTGTAAGATGTCTGCCGAACGAATTTCCCAATGTTTATGAATATGTATCATACATGCAGATTGCGTGCTACTCAGCTCGTCTCCTGTTTCTAAAAGATATATGCAGATTGCATAACTAGTTCACGTTAGCTTTGGATGGCCATGTACATGCGTGCAGAAATCTGTAAGGGATGAGGAGGACGTGCTCAAAGCTGTTCAAAGCGTGCATACTATGATAGACCGAGAGATAGCCGCTGGAACAAATCCGGAAGAAGTGTTCGTTTTTGGACTTAGCCAAGGAGGTACGTGGAACGACCCGACCTTGCCTGCATGGCTGTATCTGCATCGTATGACTGAGCTAGACTATGTTCATCTAGAGTTAGAATGCAACACATTGCATGTGCGTTAAGCATAGCAAGCGTGCTGCTTTACCCGAAAACGTTGGGCGGATGTGCAGTCTTCAGTGGCTTCCTTCCCTTCAATTCCTCTTTTGCCGCCAGAGTTACAACTGAAGCAAAGAAGGTATACTTTTCTTTCCACGCTTGGTGTTTAACGTTGTCTTATTACTGAAGTCCTTGGCTGATGCTAGTTGCTACTGATCTATAAAGTGTACTTGCTTCGTGATCTCCTTGTATTTTGCGGTTTCAGCAGCGACCGTAATTTAGGCATCGATCTTGTATGATAGATAAACAGCTCCTGCATTCGCTCAATCAATCAGTCTATAATGATGTTGAAGCATAAGTAAATTATCCGACTTTACTCATCAGCTTAAACTTTTGACATCGATGTTGAAGCATAAGTACATGCGAGCAGATCGGCACGTACTGCATGTGCATGAGTCTGTCTTAACAAATGACAAGATGCGCCTTGCAGACACCCGTTTTGTGGATTCATGGGCGAGCAGACTCACTAATCCCAATCGAGGCAGGGAGAGATGGACTAAAATTTCTAAGAGGGCTTGACATGAGTTGCGAGTTCAAGGTACAGTACACACATATAGCATCGTATGTTTTCCTCGGTTGGTCGATGCTGCTCTGCAACATGGTTTGACCGTCTTCTTGCGATCATGTGGTGAATGTGTATAGGCGTACGACAGACTTGGGCATGAGTTGGCCCCCTACGAATTGGAATACTGCGAGCGATGGGCCGAGGGTATTTTGAGCAGGCACGGAACAGGCCTGAACCGTGGGGTTTCAAGGGACAAGTGTTTCTGCGACGTCTTCAACTTTTTCTCCAGAGGGACATTCACTCGTGTCGGTGAATAAAAGGATTCCATAAAAGGATTCCTTTCTTTCAAGCCCAATTATGGCGGTTCTCTATGGATTACACAAGGCGCAAGGTAGCCATGGGATATCACAGCATCAGATGTTGTTTTCTGATCTTCTCTCTGCTGCTAGTGGAATGCCCAGGTGTCGGTGAAAGTCTTCTTTGTTAAGTAGCTAAGTGCTTTTGGTGTCGTGGTGTGTTCTGATGTTGTTTTTATATGTATTGATGTTACTAGGTGAGGTGTTAGTATGATCTTTTTGTGCCTTACCGGGGTACATATTGGTGTTTATATATTTTTTTTATAGTATTTTCCTTTTAAAGTCGGTGTATTCTCTTTATCTAAAATAAAAAAAACCCTCGCTCCATTAACTTCACTGTCCGCTTGTGTCATATTATAATATCACGAAGAGGGTTCAACCGACCGCGTGAGACCTGAATAGCGAATTCCATCGGTGTATCTTCCGGCATGGTAGGTACATTCTCGCTGTATAGCCCAGTTAACGCGTGGCACGGGCCAGTAAGGCGCAAAGAGGATGAGGCCAGGCCCCAGGCTGTAGGAGTATGGACTCGGTCACGTATTCCACTGCGTTTCTGTGCATGCGGCCCGCTCTGCAGTACGTGCGACCTGGGCCTGCCCCGCTGCTCGGTTGCGTGCGACGTGAGCAAAGACGTGAACTGAACGAACCGCTCGGCGAGATGGTCTCGTCGGACGGACAGAAGCGCCACGCCGACCCATGCCACGCACGCTCCCCCGCCCACCGGTCGTCGTCGGCAGGCAGGCGAGGCGGCAGTTCCAAAGCCACACGGCAGGACTGCAGGCCCCCAGGTGGTGATCACGCCGCACCGCACCCACAGGTACGGACTGCTCGTGATAACTTGCGCTAGAAACTAATATAAACTAACGGTGGGCGTTTGCACGATTATATTTATTATAAAGTTTTTAGTAATAAATAATATAATTAAGATGTTTAAAAAGATATATACGTATTTTATAGGCTATTTAGATTTTTAATATATGTAAACATTGAAAATGATAATAGAAGCTTAAAAATACAACTTATGAAATACAATTGAAGTATGAGCTTGATAGATGCGAACTGCATCCTCTTGCAAAATATGTTGTCTTTAATCTTAACGCTTAGTTCTTGAATACCTTCAGACGCCGGTGTTACGGTTTCATGGAATGGCGGATGGGTCGGTGGGCATACTGGGTATGCATTTCTACAAGAGCTTGCCACGACATGCGAGTTCAAGGTGGTAGTGAAACATACTTGAATTCATTATCAAAGTTCATTTCTTCTAAATTCAGTTAGCTACCAACAATTAACAAAAGGGTTTCCAAGATTGGAATTTATTTCTAGCTTTTCTGACTATTTTTTTTTCTTTCTGCTTTTTTGCCCGAACGTGTTACCAGACTTACCCTAACTCTTGGACATTCGTTGGTGGATGAAGAGCTCCAGTATTTTCGACAATGGATATTGGATCGTTTAGGGATCTCTCATGGAGCTGAAGTTGCTCATGGAGCTGAAGTTGCAAGGCCATCATCGTCATCTCACCACAAGGATCTTCACTGTTATGAATAGCGCTTGTATTCAATATGAGGCCAATGGGCCGGTATATATACACAAAGTACAGGTGGTAAATATGCAAAGAACCCCTCATAACAATGGGGAATAACAAACTATACATATATCTCTAACACCCCCCTCAAACTCATGGTGGATCAACAACACTGAGTTTGGAGAGGTAGAAGCTGTGCTGTGCGCGAGTCTGGGCCTTCGTGAAGAAATCCGCTATTTGAATCTCCGAAGGCACATACTGAAGAGTAATCACCTGATCATGCACACAAGACCTCATGAAAGAAGCATCAACACCAATATGCTTGGTGAGCTCATGCTTCACAGGATCACGAGCAATACTGATAGCACCGGTACTGTCTGACAAGAGAGGGGTCGGTGTAGTGACAGAAACACCAAAATCCTCAAGTAACCACCGTAGCCAAGTAATCTCTGCTGTCAAGAGAGCCATGGCTCGCAACTCAGCCTCTGCACTCGAACGGGACACTGCAATCTGTTTCTTCATCTTCCAGGCAATAAGAGAACCCCCAAGAAAAACACAGTAAGCAGAGATAGACCGGCGATCAGAGGGATCGCTGGCCCAAGTAGCATCCGAATAGGCCTGAAACTGTAACGAGCTGGAACGTGGAAATAAGAGACGGCGAGAGATAGTCCCGCGAAGGTATCGCAAAACTCGAAGAAGGTGGCTGTAGTGGACCTGAGTGGGAGCTGAAACAAACTGACTCAGAATATGAACTGGATAAGTGATATCCGGACGAGTAACAGCAAGGTAGACAAGACTCCCAACAAGATGACGATAGCGAGTCGGATCAGAAAGAGGCTCGCCATCAGAAAGTCGGAGATGAACATTGAGCTCCATGGGAGTCTCAACAGTACGCTGATCAGTGAGAGAGGCGCGATCAAAAAGATCCTGAATGTATTTCTCTTGGGACATAAAGAAACCATCTGGAGTGGAAGTAACCTCAATCCCAAGGAAGTAACAAAGAGGACCAAGATCCGACATAAGGAACTGCTCACTAAGACGAGCCTTGACAAAGGCAATGTACTCAGAATCATCTCCCGTAATGATCATATCATCAACATACAGAAGAAGAAGAGTCCGACCACGAGACGAAGTGTGGACAAAGAGCGCAGGATCATGATCACTAGCTGAAAAGCCAGCAGCAGTGACCACAGAGGAGAAGCGCTCAAACCAAGCACGAGGGGCTTGTTTAAGACCATAGAGAGAGCGACGAAGGTGACAGACCATGCCCTCAGGAACAGAATACCCGGGTGGCGGATGCATGTAGACCTCCTCACGCAACTCGCCATTAAGAAAGGCATTCTTGACATCAAGCTGAGAAACAGACCAGTGGCGAACAGACGCCACTGAAAGAAGAGTGCGAACAGTGGTCATGTGGGCCACAGGAGCAAAAGTCTCGTCGTAGTCAACACCATGCTCCTGCTGGAAGCCACGAGCAACAAGACGCGCCTTATAGCGCTCAAGAGAGCCATCAGAGCGAGTCTTAATCTTATAGACCCACTTACACGTGATGGGGTGAGAATGAGATGGAAAAGGAACAAGATCCCAAGTACCAGTACGCTCGAGGGCAGCAATTTCCTCGGCCATGGCAAGCTGCCACTCAGGATGAGTAACAGCATCCCGGTAGGAGACAGGCTCATGAGTAGCTGCGCCAGCAAAGGCAAAACGGGCAGGAAGCCGAATCGACTGGCGATCGCGGAGAGCGTAGCGAGGAGAAGATGACCCATCAGGGGAAGATGGAACATCAGAAGAAGATGGAACATCAGGAGAAGATGGCTCATCTGGAAGATCCTCAATAAGGGGAAAAGGTACTGTAGTGGGAGGAGCCTGGGGAGTCGTAGGAGACGACACAGGCGGCGACAACGGCGGAGAGGACATAGGGGGAATATGTGGAGACTCAGTGGGACAGGTGGACGAGGGCAAAACAGATATAGGTGTATCTGGAAAGGTCAAGAAGAACAGAGACTCCACAGAGGAAGCCGAAGTAGAGGCAGGACGTGGGTAGAATGGACGAGACTCGTCGAAAGTCACATCCCGAGAAACCCGTATCCGACGACCAACAGGATCCCAGCACCGATAGCCCTTGTGCTCGGCACTGTATCCCAGAAAGACACACTCAACAGAATGAGCGGTCAGTTTGGTGCGTTCTCGAGGGGCGAGGAGAACGTAGCAAACGCAGCCAAACAGATGAAGGGCAGAGTAGTCAGGAAGACGACCACAGAGACGCTCAACAGGGATCGCACCCTGAAGAGCAGAAGAGGGCTGGATGTTGACGAGATAGGTGGAAGTGGAAACAGCCTCGGCCCAAAAGTGAGGGGGAATAGAGGCGGCGATCATCAGAGCACGAGCAGTCTCAAGGAGGTGACGATGCTTGCGCTCAGCGACACCATTCTGAGCATGAGCATTAGGACAAGAGAACTGAGCGAGAGTGCCTTGCTCAGCAAGGAAGCCGCGCAGGTGACGAGAGAGGTACTCGCCAGCAGAATCAGCGCGAAAGACACGAATAGGAGTGGAGAACTTTGTGTGAATCATAGTGGCAAATTGTTTATAGATAGACAAGGCCTCACTACGAGAAGACATGAAATATATCCAAGTGTGACGAGAGAAATCATCTATAAATATGATATAATATCGATGACCCCCTTTCGAAACGAAGAGAGCCGGACCCCAAACATCTGAATGAACAAGATCAAAAGGGCGCTGAGACACAGACTCACTATGAGGATAAGAAAGCTGAATCTGTTTACCTAACTTACAGCCCTGACAATCTAAAGACACGTCTCCTGAGACAGACCCCAGAAGACCACGACGAACTAAGGACGACAGACGGGATCCACACAGATGGCTAAGATGGTGATGCCACTGCTGGAAAGAGCCGGTAGACGAAGTGGCAGAAGCGGAGAGACTGGCGGCGATGGTGGCAGCAGAAGGAAGGTGAAGCCAGTCAAGCTCCCAGAGACGCTGTGAGTCACGGCGCCGAGGGCCAGAACCAACCAGAGCTCCCGTGTGGCGATCCTGAACACAACAAGAGTCAGAGTCGAGAATGACCCGATAACCAAGGTCAGTAATCTGCCCGGCAGAAACAAGCTGCATGGTAAGGCGAGAAACATGAGCAACAGAAGGAACATGAAAGGAAGAGTTGCTAAGAGATCCTCGACCAGAGACAGAAAGAGATGTACCATCAGCAGTAAGAACACTGATAGGAGAATCAAGAGGTGTAATAAAAGACAGAGTGGAAGGATCAGGAGTCATGTGAAAAGATGCTCCAGAATCAAGAATCCACGGGGAGGTACCTGACTGTGTAGGGGGTGGTTTCTCAGTGCCCGAAGAGTCAGTAGCAGAACCTGCAGAACCTGTCGAGGGAGAACTTGAAGCGGCAAGCAGGCGTCGAAGTCTGGCTATCTCCTGCTCGGTGAGAGAAGCTGCTGAAGAAGTCGATGCAGACGTCGTCGTAGAAGCACTAGTGCCAGTAGAAGAACGGCGTGAAAGATGCCGCTTCTTCTTATAGCACTGGGACTCAATGTGGCCGGCCTTGTCGCAGTAGGAACAGTGAGGACGGCCACCTCCAGACGGAGGACGGCCACCACCACCTGTGGTAGCCGCTGGAGGAGGCAGTGTAGCAGGCGGACGAGCGGCGAGCACAGAGGGGAGTGGCATCAGACCAGCACCACTCAGACGAATCTCCTCCGCGCGTATCTCGGTAAGAGCCTCCAGGAGAGTGACACGAGGGTGGCGTGCAAGGAGCTGGGCACGCCTTTGCTCGAACTCAGGACAAAGGCGAGTAAGGAACTCGTAAACCCGCTGAAACTCCAGGTCAGCATGTACATCCAGGCAGCACGGACAGGTACGACAGCCAGCAGTGCGAAGTGAGTCCAACTGACGCCAGACAGCAGAACTCTGAGCGTAAAAAGCATCAACAGTAGCATCACCCTGCTGAAGAGAGTGCTCCTGGCGGACCACAGACAGGTACAGGGCATCACCAGAGGGCTCGTAGCGCTGACGAAGATGAGTCCACATCTGGAAAGCCGAAGGGAGTCCCACAACCTCAGAAGAAAACTGAGGCTGGACACTGGCGATGAAGACAGCAGCAGCTCGAGCGTCGTCATCGTACCACTGAGTGTAGACGGTCAGACGATCCTTGTAGGAATCCAGAGCCTCCTGGTAGGCAGAGGCAGCTTCATCATCAGCAGCAGCCTTATCGGCTGTCGGGGGCAATGCAACAGGCGTAGGCTCCGTCGGAGGAATAGGGCAAGGCGGGCAGGTGACATCGCCAGAGAGGACGCCCCAGAGACGAAGACCACGCATGTGAATGCGCATGTGAGACACGAAGTCGATGTAATTAACACCATCAAAGATCACCGGGCAGCGAGGGAGAGAAACGGTGCCCATTGGTAGGCGGCGCTGGACGGCGCGGCGACCAAGGCAACGAAGTCTAACAGGCGGCGCTGGACGGCGCGGCGGTTAGAACAACGTTTTTTTCTCTTTTTTGTTTTTTGTTTTTTTCTTTTCTCCGCTCGGTTAAAAACGACAACCGACTAAACGGGCCGGTCCGCTACTAAACTAAACTGCCTTTGTCGTCATTGCCATGTTCCCGTCAAAGATTACAGTAAGACCAGTTTTTCACCACCAGTGGCGAAGCCCAAATGATTATTTCCTCGTGCTGACCACTGGCCATATCCAGGCAAACGAGCAGCGACTTGTGATCACTGGACATTTGGACTGTTGCGGCTGCGATCGAGTTGTCACGACCTGCTTCCCTACTGTTTTGGTGGGTTCGGAAGAACTTTATCTTTTACTTTTTTTATAATAATTAGTTTTTAAATGGTATATTTTTTAAATCAAGATCTACTAATCGATTGTAGTATGTATTATACTGATTAAAATTATATGTAATTATCTTACTTTTCATAATCTCTCTTTTAAATAATTATAATTTAAAATTTTAAACCATAAGACACAGACTAAAAAACCCATCCATTCTGCGTTTTTCAGAACAAGCGACTCCTGCTTACCTCTTCGCGTGAGAATGCATGGTCCAGAATCCAAATCTCTTGACTTCGCATTTTCACCATGCATCTCTTGGGCTCCTCTGCTTATCGTCCATGCGGGACAAGCCATGTAGGAGGATCACCAGTTGAGTAGAAGCATATCAGAGTGCATGCTCTACAAGACATCACAGCACCTTCGTATCGTATGCAACACGCTCCTTTTCGGGAAATTTAACTATTTGCCACTTTTAAAGATGTCACCTATTCAAATGCCACTTTCTTCATTGCAATTAACATTTTGCCACCCTTAAGATGTGGTTGACTAATTAATCGCCACTTTCGAGCCCACAAGGCGCCAAATCACTGCCATGTCAGCAGGCGCGGGCGCGGGGACGAGGTGCGGGCGGCGGTGCGGCGCGGGCGACGGTGCGGCGTGGGCGCGGGGACGGCGGTGCGGCGCGGGCGCGGGGCGGCGGCGGCGTGGACCTCCAGGTACCTTTCCTCTCCTCCCCTTCCCGCCGGCGCCTTGGCCCGCCCCATCGCCCCTCGCACTAGCATCCCCGTGCTGCACACGCCCTCGCACCGCCGTCCCCGCGCCTGCGCCTCTGTCCCCGCGCCCGCGCAGCACCGCCGCCCGCGCCTCCGTCCCCGCGCCTGCTGACATGGCAGTGATTTGGCGTCTCGTGGGCTCGAAAGTGGCGATTAATTAGTCAACCACATCTTAAGAGTGGCAAAATATTAATTGCAATGAATAAAGTGACATTTGAATAGATGACATTCTTAAGAGTGGCAAACAGCAAGACGGAGAATCTTCTCTAAAATATTGGCAATTTTGGAGGTTAGCCTAAAGTTGAGTGCGAAAATTTGTACGGTATTAGAATTGCATAAAATTATACTGCTGCTGCTACACTTCTATTGACTGTCTTTAGAAGCGACAGATCAACAGTGAGTTCCTCTTCTCTCGAGTCTCGAGCCACTGAGCATTGCTTCTCTAGAGCGCATTCGTCGCCGGCCTTTTCCGTCCACTGTGTCGCTGTCGCTTCGGACTTCTGTTTCGGGTTGTTGAGGACGTCAACTTTTTAATTTATTTCTTTGTATTATTTATAATGATGTAAATTTTTTATTATTTTTATTTAATTATTTACAAAAAAATAATATCTATTATAGTGCTTTTTAACTGCTACAGTACTTAAAAAATAAAATATCCTCGAAATCAAATGAGACAAAAAAACCTATCGCATAAGTAGTATTTTTTCAAATTTAGTCTTTAAATACTTGTTTTTTGAAATCTAATTTCTTTCGTAGACTTACCGAGCTCGGTAGGTATCTATTGAGCTGATGGAGCTCAGCAGGTGCCTACGCGGCAACAAGAGGGGGCAGCATTGTGCATACTTAATTAGCATTTTAATTAGTGCTAATTATATTCAATTAGTACTGATATCAATTAATTATAGTTATTTATGAGCCTAATTAAACACTAATCACGTGCATGATTGGGCGTATCCAGCTTGAGGTGCCTTTCAATAAGTTGTCGATAACATGAATACTGTGGAAACCAACTAATTGTCAGGAGATTGCAATTATTACTCATCACACGTATATCAACGTGGCATCGAGTAGAAAATACAGACGGCTGAATCAAGTTGTCACTATATAATGCAGGCTACCTTTTCGTAGTACAAAAATTTGTTTAAGTATTATGCTGGTTACTACTTGTTGCAAAAGCTACTAACTGTATATATTTTTAAAGTGTATTATTATTATTGTCTGTACCGACCTTCTCAGATACTGTTGAGCAATTGTAGCATTGATACTTGGAAACTTCACGACGATAAAATAAAATGTTCATAATGGCCAAAGTAATATGACCAGTATGATTGAATCTTGTGGATAATACTATGTAATTAAGTATAACAATCATTCCCATGATCAACAGCAATCTTACCCATGATCAACGGTTAACTAAGCTCATAATTAATGCTAATTAATTATGATTAATACTAACTAAATATAAATAGCACTAATTAAAGTACTAATAAAGCGAGAAATTTCTATATTTGACACTGAATACGTGCGTCTCTCAACTTTTAACTCCCAATTCGCACGCCTTTGAAAATTTAACCCTGTCACTGCGAATTCTTTTGATTCAAGGGATTCTCCTCATTTTCTCTCCTTTAATTCAAGGGCACTACGGTCATTTCCGGTGGCTTAAAAATGAGGAGAATCCCTTGAATCAAAAGAATTCGCAGTGACAGGGTTAAATTTTCAAAGGCGTGCGAATTAGGGGTTAAAAGTTGAGAGGCGCATGTATTCAGTGTCAAATATTGAAATTTCTCTAATAAAGCATGCACAGTACCCGCCAATAGGTTCGATAGGCGACTTGCTGAGCTACGGGACCTCGATAAGTGTCTGATGAGCTATTGTAGATCTATAGAACTCGGTAGATCTATAGAGAACTAGATTTGTAAAAATAAAGTTTCACAGCCAAATTTCAAATTTTTAGAGAAAAGTGGCGGCAGTTCCAGTTATGTGAAACAGTCCTGATAAAATCGAAGCTAAGTATGCGCCCGCTCATTTGGATTGAATAAATGTGACTTATGACTAAAATTACAATGTAACTGGTTGAAATTACACTGTAATTGATTATGTCTTATTTGGTGTAATTAAATTTAAAAAAATAAAAGAAAAAATAGATTAGCCTGTTACGGCCAAACGTAAATGAATAAAAAAGAATCGGTAAAAAAATCTAAAAAGTTTTAGAAAAGCTGGAGTTTAGAAATAGTAAAAACATAAGTGAGAATCCAGCTAGCGAGAGTACTGCTGATGGCAGGGGGCAGGGGCGATATGCAAATGCCTCATAAAGGGCCCTGCGGTACCTCATTTTAGCCTTTGCAGCAAATCGGACATCAAATGCAGTGCTTCTCTTCGTTTCTTTCGGATCAGCCGCTGCTCCTGCAACTTGCTTTCTTTATTGCCTTTGTAGTGCTGGTACTAGAGGGCAGTGCAGAATTGCAAACGCAGGCACGGCATTTATATGTGCCCATAAATTGTGTCAGCAGCCTGCTTCTTGTCCTTCAGCTATCAAGTCTCGCTTTCCAGGCCTAACAACTACAGCGACTTTATAGTTTCGGCGAATGCAAATGCAGCCGGTTTGGTGCCAAAAAAACGTAAGCAATTTTGTACCAGTGCCACCAGTCTGTGCAGTACTCACTACATCAGCGATGAGGGGAAAGAAAGGCTAAAAAGTAAAAAACTCATAGTATTAAAGTTGATGAATAAGCTATGCACTGACTGTACTAAAGGAAAGAAATTTTGTGGAGTACACGTCCTTGCCGGGCAGAGTGAAGTGTGAAACTAGTTCGCTCACGGCTAACTTTCGCTTTGCAAGTAGCATTTCTCTTCACATTTTTTTCCCATAGGAGTACCAATGCAGTGCAAGAGGAAAGCTCGAATGGTTATTCTCGCCCCGTCCAATAGTACAACTGAAAACAAAGGGCTCTCAAAGAAAAGGTACAATTCAAAAAAAAGATGTAAAAAATGACCAAAAACTTGCCTTTTTTGGGTTGGAAAAACTGGTTAACAGCAAGTGCTTCTCCATGAAAGGAACTGGATCAAATTTGTTCACCACATTCCAGTTGACGAGAATATCATGTTTATTATTATTTTTGTTTGGGCAGAAACTTCATGGGTGGCGAGAACTGCTCCAACTCGCTAAATAAAAAAGATGCTACCAATGATTCCATTATTCAGCAGCATGAACCCCACTAGTGCAGGGAACACGCTTAACGAACTTGGAAAAACCAATGGCTTTGCACAGATGCTTTTCCTTCCTTAATAGAGAAGGAATGGACAACGAGGCAGGCATAACTTGATACCACCTCCAACTGCAGACATACATCCCAAGCACTAAAGATTTCTTGCCCAAGCTTTATCCAAAGCAAACCAAATCTTCCTCCTCCTAGCAGTAATAGGAATCAATCCATAGTTCCATGCACACATGATACATAGTAACAATCTAACTACTACTACTACAAGTCGATGCCAAAACACGGGGACAGCAGGAAGAAATGGAAAGATTTTGTTCTCTTGCAAGAAGTTCCTTGTTGAACCAAAGGAGCAAAAATATGGTACAGAAGAGGATGAAGGGGAGAACTGAAATTGGATTACACCATGTTAATTCCCCTCCAAAAAGAGTGCTCACCAGAGTGCAAGAAATCAAAAGAACGAACATCAAAAAGCATGCAGCAGAGGTGTTCTTGATCAAAACAACTACTGGTACTGACCTTGACCTGACCTGACCTCCTACTTGGTGGTCTCCTTCCTTCCCCTAATCTAGAAGAACAAGTCAGCAGCAGCAGCAGCTCAACCTGCTCAGCTCAGCTCAGCTCAGTTCCACGCCCCCCACACCTTCTCCCCGATGAAGCGCACAAGCCTCCCCACCGTGCTCTTCTCGGCGTTGCCGCCGCCGCCGTTGTTGCTGTTGCAATCGCTCTCGTCCATCATCATCTCGTCGTCCTCGTCGCCGTCCATGCTGTCCCCCTCTCCCTCCTCGTCGCCATCGCCCTCGTAGTCGCCGTCCTCCCCACCCTCACAGCCGCAACCTGGGTGCTCCACGTTGACGTCCGCCTCCCCGGTGTCCGCCGCATCCTCACAGGCCTCGCTGCCGCGGCGGCCGCGGCGCCGGCGGCGGGGAGGGCGGCGCGGGGGACCTGTTCCTCCTCCCCCGCCGCCGCCCTCCTCGACGGCGTCGATGATGCGGTGTATGAGGTGGCGGTTGGGGGACGCGTCCCAGCGCGCCCAGAAGCTCTTGTAGCAGCCGAAGCAGCCGCAGCCCATCTCCGGCGAATGGGGCCCGCGGCGGCGGCGGCGGCCTCCCACCGCGCCGCCGCCGGACAGCAGGTAGGCGAGCACCTCCTGCTCCTCCGCCGTGAGCGCCGACGCCAGGGCCAGCACGGCGGCCGGCAGCGCCACCACCGCAGCGGCCTCCGCAGGCGCCGGGTGTACCCTCCAGCCCTTCCCCTGGTACAGCTTCTTCATCCTTGCCACCGCCGGCTCACTTACTCACTTGTACTTAGCCGCAGCTGGGTTTGGTGGGCACCAACTGCACGACGAAAAGGCGACGGGCGACGAGGGGTTGGTGGTGGTGGGTAGGTGGTGGGCGCTCTCGTCGGCTAAGACGTTGCTGTTTGGAGCCGCTGCGGGATGGCGGCCGCGCCGCTCTCCTCTCGTCTCAACAACAGCCGCAGCGAGGGCGAGGAGATGGGCGTCGTGTTG
This sequence comes from Dendrocalamus latiflorus, assembly GCA_017311315.1. NCBI lineage: Eukaryota > Viridiplantae > Streptophyta > Magnoliopsida > Poales > Poaceae > Dendrocalamus > Dendrocalamus latiflorus. Next base: position 37,454,039 of record CM029656.1, on the reverse strand, counting down.
GGTTTTGGTGACTGGGAACAACTGGTAGCAGCGGGCATACAGGGTGGGGTTTTTCCCCCTGTGATTTTAGTTTTTTTATTTATGATTTTTGAATTTTGATTATTTATGAGATATAGTATATAAAGAAAAATAATCATATATGATTTTAATCAGTATAATTAAACTACTATAATCTATATATAAAGCCGTTTTGAAAAGATACATCATTGAAAAGATATTTACTGTAGCATAAAGTGATAAGTCGAAGCGAGAGCCGTTCCGAACACATCCCAAAATCGGTTTCGGCTTAAAAAAAAAGAAGTCCGAAGTTGATTCAAACATCTTCTAAGAACACCTTATCTTATTCTTCTAAAAGCTGATTTCCAAATTTTATTAAAAAGTCATTTCTTTCTACTGTTATTATTTTATTTTAGTCCAAAACCATCGTACACAACGGAAAGGAAAGAAGGCGAAAGACGAGACACCCAGTACCGGAAAGGTAAGAAGGCAAGGGCGAGATGGGAATCTGAAGGGTATCTGTCTTTGCTTCTCTCCTGTTGTTCCGGTCCGAATGGTTTGGGTATGCGGCATGTGTGTTGTGTTGTACGGTCGCGACGGCAACGCAAGTCTTTGTTACGACGACGTAAATGTAAACGGTCCTCACGACAGAGCGGCACGGCTGCTTTGTACGTACCGTATGCACGCACTGACCTGACCTCGTGGTTGCACCTACACCTGTTCTGTTCTGTTCAGACCCAAGGTCAATCAGGTCACCACCTACTACTAGCTCTACCTAGTGCCTCTTGAGTCTTGAGTATGGGCCGCGCCCAGCGCAAGTTTAGATCTTGAGGCCCAAGCCCGATCGATATTCCTACTGGCTTCACAGATCATCCATTGGAGAAGACTGAAGTAAGGCACCAAGAAATTTACTTCCCTTGATATGGATTCAAAATGTACAACCATTGTAGATGAACGATCAATCTTTCGCATTGGAACAAGCCTTGGGAAGTTGTTGCCAAGTCAAGCCGCAGTTGCAGTCTTTAATCTCACTTCAGATGGTTGTTCCTTTTTCATTCGTAGGGGTTCCTGAATCTCTTCAGAAGCTCCGGGATGTCATACGCCAGCATGTCATCGACGCCCTGTACCATCTTAGGCCTTAGCTTCTCGAACTTGTCGAAGTTGTAAGCGCTTAGAGTCTCCTTGTACTCCTCCACGCTGGGGAAGTCTCCCGCTGGTAAGTGCAGTTCCTTCTGAACCTGGTAAGTGAAAAGGCAAACGCGCATTCAGCTACAAAAATGTACTGGTAGTACAGATGGCCATGTTAGTAATACGCAATGCATGCATGATAACCTTGGCAAACTGTTCGTCGAGGCTATCAAGCAGCTTCTGCTGAGCCTTGGCCTTGCCCACCAGTGCAGGCATTTCTTTCTTCAGATGACTGATTATATGCGCATGAACTTTCGCAGACCGTGCGCGCTTCACAAATTCGTTGATCTGAACTCCAAAAGAATCATTACGAAAAAGGTTCAGCATACCCTAACATGGCAAAATATTAACTGATGAAGGAAAAGTGTGTCTCACCCGACGGTCACAGGCCTTCTTAGGAATATCGTTTAGGTCGGAGAGCAAGTCTTCTTGCTCTTTCTCAAACAGCTCCATACCCAGTGGGCCAGCTGCTTGCTCCTTAATCGGCTTGTCGTTGAACGAACTATATAATTTAATTTAGTATTATCAGTGACAATGCTGCATTATTTAGTACTCCATCAAATTGATCGATGGACTGTCGTATGTGAAGTTTCTAGTGAAGATGACACTATACCCTATGTAGACACGCATAACTTCGGGTGTGTTCAGGACTTTCCCAAGCGACCATAAGAGTGCACCGTAGACTCTCATGAGCTGAAAATACTTTCATGAGTTGCTTTCAATCAACTTAGCTATTCTATTTGTTACCGCTTGAGATATGAAAACTTAAAATAAAAAATGCTGTTCTGTAGTTTATTTCAGGAATAAAGGGTGAAAATGGAATATGCTCACATATTGAGTGCTAAAGACAGTCATGGCAATAAGCAGGCATATTCACCTGTTGTGCATCAACTTGGTCTGCTTTGTTGAGAACTATACGTATTTTGTCGTCCTGCCCACGTAGTGATCCAATTACACGCTTGAACTCATCGCTGATGTCAAGCTTATGGGGATCAAATAGGAGAAGAATAAGGTCACACTTGGCCGCAAACCATGATGTAACTCCAGTGAAATCATAGCTGCGCTGTGTTCGCTGCTTTTCCCCTGATAAAACTCCAGGAGTGTCCACGAAGGTTATATGATCCAGTAGCTTGACAAAGAAAATGAAGCTAACTATTAGTTTTTTTCCACAATACAGAAAAAACGTGAGATAAAATACTCAATGCAGGAGATAACATACTGGATGCGGCATTTGAGAACACTCAAACTTTGATAAAAATGCCGTTCCAAAAGACGACAAACCACTGTATGGCATGTCAGCTTGCACGGCAATTGTGTTTCCAGGAATGCATCTTTCATCTGGTCCGGACTGCAGTAGTGGAAAGATGTATCATTAGATTAGAATGGGAAGATGCAGCGGGAAGATATGTACTGAACCAAAATATGAAAACTGGAACTACCAAAAGTTAGGCAAGGTAATCAACATCTCCACAAAGAACTTACAGTGATAACAACAAATCTGTCGGTTGTAGGCTCTGGTCCAACATGAGCACCTACAGAAATAACATCACTTATATTATTAAACAATATTCAAGAAATAGTGTGATGCAAAAGAAGAGGTACAGCAGGTTCTCAAATAACAAACGGGAAAAAGGAAAGGAACAACAACCCATTTTGCATACCTGGATAACTTGTCTTTAGCAAATGATTTATGAATGTGGTTTTTCCCGTGGAGTATTGACCCAACAGCATGACCATTGGCTTCGCATCAAAATCACTGCTAGTCTACAAATAAGATGACTTGAAAGTTATGATGTAGAAAATTCTGTGGTAAAGTCAAGCATGTGGGAGTAACAGAATATACATCATGTGTTATTTTAGCAATGCAATTTCCACATTAAAACTGTAGGGATGAACAATACAAGCATCATTTGCAATTTATTATTTTAATAGCATGATAGAAAATACATAATTGTGCTGAAAGAAGCCCTCCTTAGACATCCGCATATAGCAAATGAGAGTTTTGGTATTTATTATCTGGTATCATTTCTGTCAGTCTTTTTTCTAGGGAGAAATGCTAACTTTGGTTGTACAGTTTAAAGAGCACAGCGCAACACATTAAAACAAATTACCTCAGCAGAAAATAAGCACAAGGGAGAAGGGGGTGATACACTACACTGATACTTACCAGCAAAGGAGAAACAAAGTCAGGGAATTGATATGTTTTCTCTAAAGGCCTCAACTTCTCAATGTATGATTTCTTTAGACCATCGATGATTGAAGTAACTGATTTTAACTGAATCTGTAAAAATATATTTTTAGTATAATCTAACACTTGAGCAATAATACATATTCAAATCATTTGCACGCAGCTATTTGTTGATGTACCTTCTTTCCCGACTTAGAGTTAAACCAGCTAGCTGATATAGGTGATTCTGCTGGATGACATGCTGCATAATCAACAAGAATAACAGTCAGAAAAAGACTACAGACTAATAGAAAAATTGGTTAGCTCTTCCCTTAGGTAGTAAGGTAAACAACCCATACCAACAACAGCAGAGTCGCCCTTGTTCGCAGAATTCTTTTTCTTGCAGGATTGAAAAGAGAAAAAAGATGTAGAGAAATAAATAAGGCTGTGTGCTATTGCTGCAGCATTTTCCGGCACAGATCAAACTAAAAGATAAATGCAGACATACTAGTTTTTTATCCAGACCTTCCATTGTCGGAGGCTGCAACTTCTCCAAATCTGAAGTAAAACGAAATGGTAAGGCACTCAATAGTTTCTTCAGAGATGTCTTTTAGTAGTTACACTGTTAATTTGTATAAGCTCGACCTGCTTGTGCAATGGTCTCTTGACTGATCTCATGCCCTGCTTGTGCGAGAGAAACCAGCTGCACATTCCCATCAGGTTTAATGTACCGCACCAATTGCAAGAAAAGAGCCACATACGCAGAAGCAGAAATCAAATAGAAACAGAGCCAGCATCATCGACAAACCTGCATAGCTGTCATAAACTCCGAGAATCCAAGATAACCCTGACGTTTGGAATCAGCGATTGCCCAGACCTAAAGATTCAAAGGAAAAGTGTGGGTAACATGGGTGGAAAAGAAAGGAATGTTCTGCCTTTGTAAATATGACAATTCGGCATGCATGTGTGAAAACTCTCCCATTAATTGAAACGCATTACATGTTTTTCAGCATAATCAAACGGTTCGTGTTTGTGTTGGGCGGATCAAATTGGATGCTAACATGAAGAATCGCACATTATTCTATAGTTTCAATTGTGCCTCAAGGAGCTGGAATGCGAGGATCCACCTGCTTAAGGTCGGGCCGGGAGAGCCTCGACATGGCGAAGAACTTGAGCGCATCTTTCCCCGTCACGCGCCCGTCCCCGTCTACAATCGCGCAACCATATCGACACCAACAAATTCAGCAACATGCACCGGCAAGATCAAGGAGAGAAATCAACAGGGGATGCAGTGATTAAATACGGTACGAACCGTCGTCGGCGAGGGAGAACCACTGGAGGTAGGTGTTGCGCTGCTCCTTGAGGCTCCATTTCTTGGGCGACGAGTCCGATCCCATCTCTCCTCGGCTCGGTCACCTTCTCCCCCTTTTCTCTCCGACGGGAGAGGGAGAGAAGAAGAGCGGAGGAGAGGGAGTCAGGGAGAGGTAGGATGAGAGATGGGATGCCTGGAGAATGCTGCAATAGGCGCGGGGGGACGTGTTCGCGCGGGCTAAAACGTCTCGCCGCGGCATATGCGGCGTTGCCCATCGACCGCGCCGCGCGTTGGCAGGTGGCACCTCTCCGGCGCCGCATCTTGGGCTCCTAAAATTCGCCGAGAGGGTCACTTGAGACGGCCCAACGTAGGAAGATTTCCGGCCTTTTTCTGCCTCTCCCGGACCAGAAAAACGGTTACCAGCCGGCCCAAAACAACAGCAGATTACGCGCGGCACGCGGTGCAGGTGGGCGACCTGACCTGGTCACTCGGGGCAGGGCGGGCGCGTCTGGTGCCGTCAAAAGGGTACCCGGCGGCGCGAATGCGTGCCCACGCCACGCGTCGCCGTTCCTCTGGCCGCGGGGGTGTCGCCCCGACCTGTCTACAGCCTACGCATCCCTGACTGACCTGTCGACTCGGCGCGGTGTGGGCGCCACCATCTGGACGGGTGTATGGGCGGGAACCGGATTCTCTGCAGTCGCCGTACGGTGACTGCAGAGACAAGTCGTGGATCTGAGCCGTCCGATCGAAAAAGGACGGCGTCCTTTTTCAATCGGACAGCTCAGATCCGCGACTTCTCCCTACAGTCGCGTACGGCAACTGCAGAGAATCTCATTTCGTATGGGCGTGGGTTGGCCGACTGGAGGTCGTCCTCTGGTGGGGTTGGGTGGTGTGGTTACCGACGGTGGCACCACTGAGCCGACGCGTGGCAGGAAGTCAGCTGCTGATTCCTGTGAGTCCGGGACCAGTCACCTGTCCATCGCCGTTTTCTTACCGGATACTACAGTACAAGGTGATGACTGAGTTTGGGCACAAATTGCCAAAACTTTCCGTGGAGTGAAAATTTTGTTACTTGAAATTTGGATAAGCTCACGCTGGATTTAATCAACACGGCTACAATTTTGCGACGCAAATTTACCAAGCATTGACTTCAAAACAAATAGGCTCACGTGATGATGGCGCCTTCAGGAGAAAAAAAGTTAATGATGATGGCGGCGTGTAACAAACACTATGGTTTTCCTAAAGAGCATGGTGACGACTAATTCATCATGTAAGATCGATGTGTGTATATTCTAGAGAGAAATACTGAAAGTGATATATTATAGAGGTAATCATATATATTATTATATCATTTATATGTTTATGATATTTTTTATATGTTTATGATATTTTTAATAATATGTTACTTTGCTTCTTGGGTAAATGTCTTTCATATTGATCGATAAATATGTGACTTATTCGTAGAACTTTTTAATCATATTTTGATATTATTCTAGATTATCCTTAATCTTATGTCATTATACAGGATAATTATGATTTATAGATCAACACATATATTGATTAATGATCATGTTTCACAGATCATAGATATGTAGATATCAAATCAATAATATAGACACGTGTTATAGAACATAGTGTTGGATTGACCTACCATAAAACACTGCGGAAATTGTTATATTTAAGTGTCATCAATTGATCTCATACATGCATAGTGTATGTAATACTTAGACTTAAGATCGTCACAGTTTGCAATACGTGTAATAGTTTATTTTGAGACTGTCAAACACTACTTCGTAATTGGGTGGTCATAGAGGTAGCTTTCAGGTTTACTATGAAATATACAGAGGGATGTGAGTGACCAAGATAGAATTTGCCCCTTCTATACAACGAGAGAAATATCTCTAAGCCTTCCGATGTGGTTGAAATAAAAAAAAGTACATAACCATGCCAAATATGGTTAAGGAGTCAAGCACACCTAAATAATTCACTACAAGTTTAAGTGAAGGATCGAGCTATCATAGGATGGGATGTTTCTCACCTTGAGTTCGATATGGTATTATGAGGCAAAGAGATCGGTACATAACCACTATATAGGTTCGTTCGATATGATATTTATGTATATCTAGGAGTCGTCATGTCCTGCTAGTGACCGTTACTGACTTATGGACCGGAAAAGAGTTTTTGGCCTATAGTCAAATATACATGAACTTACAGAATCACACACTTAAAATATCGGAACGATAAGTGTCCGAATGATAGACTTCGAGTAGGATACTATCTCTACTCATATTGGATCCAATTGGAGGTTCTCCGAGTGAAATATGATATCTACTCGTATTGGATAAAGATCCAGTATAAGACTTCCCGAGTTGGATACGATATCCAATTATATCAAATAAGAATCCGATTGGAGGCTGTATAAAGAAAGGTGTGGGAGCGGAGGGAGGTATCTCGAGACATACCCATCAAAACTCTAGCCACCATCTCTTATAAACCCTTATCGTGCGTACTGGTGCTAATATACCGACGCACGGTACTGTTCCATCCCTGGACGCGTAGACCACAGTAGTGGTGTTGTTGCGACTGTTGTGCTAATCGGAATGATCGCGAGGAAGAGACGATTGGCCAAAGGACGATTAACTAATTTCCACTACACAGACACACGCTTCGTTAAACCAACCACTTCAACTCTACTTCCGTTGCACTGTGCGTATAATGATAACAATTTATGATTTTTTTACTCATATAACTTCCTGATTTATATGGTAGAAAATTTTAATCTGCACTAGTATAGTCTGTCCGTATCCCAACTAATACCTTGTCAAAATGAAATAGCCTCTTGGTCACAACAATTCATATCACGATTATAAATGAACCAAGGTACGACTAGCCAATACCAATACTATTAAACAAAATAATCAAATCAAAACAAGTCTGAGAACCAAGCCTTACTTGGGTAGTTAACGGAGGTGGTTGTACCCTTGCCCACCAAAGTTCAAATCCTAGGTTGGCTCTGTGTGTCTCATTTAGGAGATTTTTCTTTCAATAGAAGGCAATGTGCCCGTCGTAAGCGATGCGCCGTTGGTAACATCGTCATTTCTTCGTCAAGCTCTGTTCGTCCAATCTTCCGTAGGTGTTGTGTGTGAGAGTACGTACGTGTGATGATATGTGTATCCATGTGTTGTATTGGCTGTGTTTAAAAAAAATCAAAACAAGTCTGGACGGTCAGCTGGAACTCGTAATCCGAAGTTATAAATTTAGATGCCCTTTTTACCGGTGATTTCATTTCACCCGTCTCAATTGCACCCGGGAGGACTGGATTCGAATCCCGCGGCAGCCCATAGCATCACTGCATCAGATGGTGTTGTGCGAGTTAAATGCGTGCAAATCTTGCAGCAATCTTTGCTGAGTGGGGCAGAAGTCCGATCCACGCAGTGGACAGCACAGCGACCCCAATAGCACAGATAGCAGCAGCTAATAAGACCCCAAAAAAAAAACAAAGCCAAACGTGTAACGTGTTTTTGCTGCCCCATAGCGAAACGCGGGAGAGAAAAAAACAAAAAAAGAAAAGTAGACTCGGCAGGAGGAGGAGGAGGCAGTGGGGAAGGTGGGAAGCGGGTGCCCAGAGCCATCCGCGGCGTCGCCCCACCGCCACCTCGCCTCCTTCTTCTACCCCCCCAACCAGGCCTCCACGGCCACACCGCCCTCCCCCTCGCAGCCGGCCATAGGCAAATCCCGCGCGTTTCAGCTCAAAACTGCAGCGCCGCGAGGAGTTTTATTAGGAAGCGAGTAATAGGCAGGAGGCGCGCGGCGTTTTTATGGGAGATATCATGTGCGACGCGGCGGCCTTGGCTGTGGCGCCGCGGTACAGGGGCGTGCGGAAGCGGCCGTGGGGGCGCTTCGCGGCGGAGATCCGCGACCCGGTCAAGCGCGCGCGCGTGTGGCTCGGCACCTTCGACTCCGCCGAGGCCGCCGCCCGCGCATACGACGTCGCCGCGCGGAACCTCCGCGGGCCGCTCGCCAAGACCAACTTTCCCGTCTCCCGCCAGCTGCCGTCCCACCCCTGTGGCCGCGCCGCGCCTCCGCCGGTCGCCCCTGCGTGCAGCGCCAGCTCCACCGTCGAGTCCTTTAGTGGGCCCAGGGCGGCAGGGACGGCGGTGCCTCGCAGGCGGGTGCCGCGCCACCCGCCGCCGGCGCCTGACGCTGGCTGCCACAGCGACTGTGCCTCGTCGGCCTCCGTCGTGGACGATGACGAGGACGCCTCCACCGTCCGGTCTCGCGCGCCGTTCGACCTTAACTTCCCGCCGCCGCCGGACCGGGACCACGACCTGTTCACGGAGCTTCAGCTCTGATAGGATCCGCCGAATCACAGCATACGGAGAAGGCGATTTTGTCTTCTTTTCCTAATTAGACGCTTGTATTCGAAGAGTGTTTGTAGTACTATTCTTTATGCGATAAGAATGGCAAATTCGCAATGGAGGGGAGGATTTGTGCCAATTTGTGCAGTTTCAAGAGTTCATTTTTTTCGGTCTCTTGGATTTAGACCTGGTATATCTCCCTGCCCATTCTGTATGTACACCGGATAGCATCTACATGAAGTTCATGAATTACGAGCAAGAAAGACGAATCTGGATAAAATTTTTATCTATTTTATCGATTGTTTGGTGATGGCTTGAGGCCGATATATGCTTATGTTTTCGTTGTTTCGCCAATATGTTTCATGTCTTTTTCGCTCCGTGGTTGCTTCTTTTTGTACTCAAACCGCAAAGCCAACTTGATACTCCATTATCACTTAGTGACATTAACACGTACGTCCACAAATTCCAAGAAACCTTGTAGAACAACTGGACTACACTGGATGTACAGCATACTCAAAAGCCAAGAGCTTTGAGCAAAGCACTGGTACGATGGTATTATGCTTCAATAAATAACTGCTTTGAGTTCATGTGATCTCTAGTTTTTTTGACGGGAACTACGGCGGGCTTACGCTAACCTGAATTGAACCATATATTAACATCAGCAAGCTTGGGCGGATACAGGAGGTAGCGAGAGAAGAGTTCAGGGATCATCTGCAAGCTTCAAGGGCGGATACAGGAGGTAGCGACTAGCGAGAGAAGAGTTCAGGGGTGACCAACTACTGGGGCATGTTTCGGCACTTCCAAATGTTCCACAAAATGGCCGTAAGGATGGTGTTTCGGGTGATGTTGGAGGCAGGCGGTGAGGTAGGGAAGGCGAAGCTCCAAAGGTCTTCAACTTGATCCGTAGCAGCCGGGGGCCTAGCAACGAGACCAATGGCATCCCAGCCACTTCGAGCACGGGTGCAGACTTGGAAGAGATGTTGAACATCTTCGCAGGATGGACAGAAGGGGCATTTGTGCGGAGTCTGCCAGGCCCCTCCGGTCCGGTGACGTTGGTTGTTCGTATGAAGTCCGCTTTTGGCTCTACTCAGTTAGGCTAAAAAGCTGTAGGTTATAGCTGAAAATGTACTGTAGCTGACTGAAATTTCACTATAGCCAAATGTGACTTATTTGGCGTAATTAAATTTAAAAATTTTAAAAATAGAAAAAATATGTTAGTTTATCTCGGACAATGCAAACGAATACATGAAAAAAAACTGGCAAAAAAGCAAAAAAAATTAGAAAAAGACGAAATTTATGAATAGTGAAAAATAAATCAGAAACCAGAAGCTGAAACTGAAATGAGCGGGGCCTTTATGTGTTTTCTAGTTCATGTCACATCCCCTTGAACTGATTAAAAGCCAAATTATTCCAACTTTTGTTATATATATCCTTAGTAATTTTTATGATATATTTTACAACTAGTAAAAGGTGGTAGTAGAAATCAAATCTATTCATAGATTTCTTAAGGACATTATAGACTTTTCAATGCGAAATTTTTTAAAGAAAATTTAACAACACCTTGTGCTCTCTTCAAGTATTATGGTGTACAATTTAAATCCCTTAATTTTCAAGGGTATTATTGTTTTAATTCAAATTATCCCTAACCTTCCTAAAGCAAAACCAAACATAGCCATGCCTCTAGTCAAACATAGAGCGCCGCCAAGCACCTTGGCCACCGCCCAGAACCTCAAACCTCTCACCAAATTAACTCTCATATGCATTTTCACTTGCCCTTTACCTCTTGATGATTTGGTTTATTATATCCTCCTTAAACGTGAGTATTCCCTCTTCCTGACATTTTTTACCTACATTTTGCGTTTTCCTCATTTTTTGACCTAATTTACTTTTTTTTCCAAGGTGGCAAGGTGAGACCTAATGGTAGAGGCAAAGGTTATCACTTGTTCTAACAAGTATGGAAAGGAGGCTATTGGTCATTGGGGAGAAGCCCATGGCTAAGACTTAGGCCCTGTTTGTTTCCACTTAAGATTGTTATAATCAAGCTTATAGGTGGGGGATTATATAAGCTAGATTATAATAAGCTGGTGGGAAATAAGCTGTCAGGTGTTTGGCAGCCTGGATTATCAGAGTTATGGATTGTTGTATTCGAATGTTTAAAGACTACAATGCCCTTGACCTTTTTTGGTGACTTATTTATTCTTTTATGACATGTTTTTTATTAGTTTGGACTTGCAAAACATTAGTAACATAAGAATTTGAATACATAAGTGCCGAGGTTGCCGCCCATGCCCAGGCCGCCGGCCACGAGGCCTTCGACGCCAGCACCCAGGCCGCCGCCCCCGAGGCCGATGCCCACACCGAGGCCGCCGCCGACGCTTAGGTCGTCGCCCCCGAGGTCGCCGCCCATGCCCAGGCCGCCGCCCCCGAGGCCTTCGACGCCGGCGCCTAGGCCGCCGACCACGACGCCTCGGCCTCCCGCGACTCCGCGGCCTCTCCCGGCACCACGTCCCCTCCCGACGCCGCCCCGGCCGGCGCCGCCTCGGCCAGCGCCGCCCCTCCCAGCGACTTCCTCGGCGACCCCGGGGCTTCGCGCAACGGAATCCCGGTAGGCAAGCGCACGGGCAAGGCCGGCCTCCGCATCATCACCATCTTGGGGATCCATCTTGGGGAAGAGGAGAGGAAGGAGGCGCACGGGAGGGAGAGAGAGGCGCTGGGAGGGGAGGCGTAGAGAGGCGCTGGGAGAGATGCGCTGGGAGGGGAGGCGCGCCTGGGAGAGAGGCGCTGGGAGGGGAGGCGTTTCTGGGATGCGTTGGGGATATATATGAATGGCAAAGGTGGGTAATATTTCTAAAGTTTTATAGTCATTAAGATAAAAGGTGGATCTATAAGCTGAAATAAACTCCTTTTTCAGCTTATTAGATTACAATAATCTGGGCTATTAGATTATAATAAGTTACCTTATAATCTAGGCTGTTTGTTTCCACTTATGATTATAAGCTGGATTATAATAATCTTAAGTGGAAACAAACAGTGCCTTACTTTCATGGCAGAATAGGTTGTTAGGTTTCCTCCGCAAATTTTGCGTTACACTTGCTGGGCTACAGGTCTATAGACCATTAAACATAATCCTAAGGCACAAGTAATAATAGTAGCACAAGAAAGCAAAGGAGGAAATAAAAAAAAAGACATGAGGAGAATTGTATTGTTCTTTTTCTTTCGAAACCTATAAGGATTTATTACATGAGGAGAATTGTATTGTTCTTTTTTCGAAACCTAGAAGGATTTATTGTTCTTTTTTAGAGGACACAATAAACTAAATTAAGATGTACAGAAAACAAGATGCAGTTGACTTATAGGGGTCTATTGACGGTATAACGAGTGTGAAGACTATGCCACGTGATTGACCTTCGTGAATGGAGCATGAAGTTGTGGAAACAAAAAAGTACAAATGTAGCCACTATTTCGACCCTCACTCACCGGTGCAGCGCCCGTTCGTTTCTTTGTGCGCAAGTCGGTCGCCACTCGTCGCGGGGAGAAGGAACCAAACGGCGAATACCTACAAAATCGATCCCCAAATCCCCGCGCCAGGGGTGTCGTTAGCCCCGTCCTGTTTTCTTTATCTGAGTATAATCTCAATGGATTCAACCTACTCCTTATTGAACCTTAAGCTGTTTTGTAAATAGCTTTCTGTCAGATCATGGTATTGCATATTTCTTACTTTCTTCCGCCTCTTGGTTCATATCAGGAATTAGGTGGCAACTCTTTATGGGTTGATCGTTTCCTTGCACGGTTTGTTGCATTCCTTTACTACTTCATGACTGTTGCGATGTACATGCTGAGCCCAAGAATGGCATGTAAGGACACATATTACTTGCCAATTATGAAGTGAGTGAGTGTTTTTTTATTGCCGTGCTCTTTTGATATGATAGTGCTTGAACTCGCTTATCTTATATGCAGACCACTTTTCTGAATGTGTTGAGAGGCATGCATACTCAACTTATGACAAGTTTATTAAGCTCCATGACGGTAAGGCAACCTTGATGGGCAAATATTCTTCCTGTTGTGCAAAATTTTATCATGATAACTAGTACAATAGCTAACCATCTACTTCTGTGCTGTGCGACATGTGTTAAAATTTATATCTCTTGGATTTAATGGAGCAATAGTTCCTTAGCTATTGAATAGTAGCGTACATCATCAAGTTGGTAACCTCTTGTTTCACATGTTTGAACTACCTTCTGTTCAGAATTTATTGAGGCGAGGGACTGAGCGCCAAATCATTGTAATTTTACACCATTAGCCTTCAAACTATTTTTGAATCTGTCATTCCTACCAACAATCTAACAACTATAAAGCATTTTGGACAATTGATTGCTCTTATTCAATCATTGTTACATAGCTTTGACATCTACCTGGGCACTGGGCAAGCTGCTAAATCATTTGATCTGTTTTCCCAAATCCCAATTGGACATGTGTTTTCTTTCTTATGACACTTCCAATTTCATGATGTAAGCTATTTGTTTCTTTTTAACAGAGGAGTTGAAAAAACTACCAGCTCCAGAGGCGGCTTTATACTATTACCTGAATGAGGATCTTTACTTATTTGGTAATCCTTGCATTGGCCCCTTTTTCTATTAATTCTTTATATTGATCATTACTCCCTCCATTTCACTATATTTGTCATTGGCCTTGAGAGCATCTGTTTCAATATATTTGTCAATTGAGGGAATCTAGCGTGTAGTTATTGCAAAATTTTCATTCTCTACCCTCAAATGTTATGGAAGATGTTAAGTGGTTGTAGTATGCCATTTAATAGGGGGTGTATGGTCATTTCTCATCAAATATTTCTTAGATTTAGTGCTTTCTTAGTCTGTGCACGTGCTGGGCTGTAGACAAATATGACGAAACAGAGGGAGTAATATCTATACTTATTGCTTACATGACTTCTTTCCCCAGATGAGTTTCAAACGGCAAGTCTCCCATGTTCTAGGAGGCCTAAAATTGGTATAATTGTCCTTCCCTATTTCTTCCCCTTAACAGCTTTCTTGACTTAATGTTTTCAGAAGGTTTGTTTCACCGATCCATCATGAATTCGTTGGAAAAGTCTGCTGGTCTGCCTCCTGGCCTTCTGGTTTTAACTGTTTGTACCGATGTTGTACTGCCTATAAAGAAGTTGAATTCTCCCCTTCATTGCTTGGCTAATTTATGAAGTGCTCACTGTTTCCCATATCCCGTTTCAGATAATTTATATGATGTATTCGTCAATATACGAGATGATGAGGCAGAGCATTGCAAGACGATGAAGGCCTGTCAAACACGTGGAAATCTTCGTTCTCCTCACTCCACGCAGAACTGCTTACAAACTGATACGGAATGTGTAATACCTGAAGATGATTGCGAAGGCATCATGAATTGTGTTAAAAAATCTCGTGGAAGTAAAGATTGACCAATTGTATCTTCACGATAATCATAGAATATAATGCAAAATTTTGATGATACTCTTCCAGCTTCTTTTCATTTTTTTTCTTGTTAAGAATACATTACCCATCCTTTTGTACTTGTGAATCTTACAGAGTAGAAATATGTATGAACGCATCACAAATTCAGTGGAATGTTCACTGTGGATTAGATTCTAACGCAGGCTGTGAAACGTTGTAATCTGGCTGCGTAACGTGAAGATCTTGATGCTCTGTGAGTTCAATTTTGCTGTGGAAATGACGTTGGCAAATCCGCTCACCAAAAGCACTGGACAACTCCGTGATCAGGAGGCCCGGTGCGGAGATGGTCAGCGTAGCTCAAAAAATGAAAATGATGACAGCACATACGGAGGTCACCATGGAAGGTCATGAAGACAATCGGCTAGCTCACCGCTACACTGAAGGCAGCAGCGCTGAACGAACAATTGACCAAAGCCACTTGTCTTTTCCATTGAATCAGTGTACAGATGATTGCATTATTTACTGTCTCAAAACAAATCGTTGTATCGTCACTCTCGGAGTTGTTGTACGGTAAGACTAGCTACGTATGTGTGCCTATTAAGCGTATCTAGAAGTGAAATGTGCAGCAGAGCAGACCAAAGCTTTGTTGCTCACATCTTGCATGCTTTATCATCTTTACATTCACCCTGCGGAAGGACAACAAGGTCAGCAAGCTCAAGCTATTGCTATGTTCATCAACATGCAAACCGTATGATTATTACAGAAAGTTTCAGGCAGAGATGAACTCTTGACCAAAAGTAAGGCGAACTAACCGCTTGTTTTCGGGATGCCATAATTTCCTCCAGTGGAGGTCGACCTGTCGTAGGAACAAAAAATGGTCAAATTATACAGGCGCGTTTCGTTAAAATGGTTTTCACCTGATTACCAAAATAAATGGAACAAGAACACTATCAGAGCCAACCATATATGAAATTCTTAGTGGCTTAACCTGTAATTTCCATACGGTATTTGGCCCATACGCCATATACTGCATTTGCTATGGTAGCCACCTGCAGAAAATCAGAATAAGACGAATGACATAAGAAGATTAGGTTAAGTCGTTAGAAGAACAAAATGAACTCCATAATTCTTCAGGTTGATGTAGAAAATGTTCCAATATATCAAAAGTATAGAATGGCAACTCTCTCAAATGAACGAAACAAGCTGATCCTTTTATTTGCTCTCTGTTAAGTGTGCACTTACAGGTTCGTACTTAGTAACAGCATAAACCCATCCGAGTCCCACTTCCTCATAAAGCCTTCTAAATGCCTGCAATCATAACTAACCATATTACTATCTTTCAAAAATAAAAAAAAACCCAATTCATAACCAAAATGTAACTATATTCTGCATAGGTCCCTAAGAACATCTTATTTATCTTGGTATCAGAATCTCATGCTTTGTTAGCTTGGAACTACAGTATGGAATGGTTATTTTGTAGCTTAGGTCGAAGTAACTCCAAAGGCAAGTTCTCTAGCGTATGATTCACTCTGACAAGGTTAAAACAATTACTACAACATTGTGATGATAATAAGCTCTGCACATAATAATACCTGCATGTCATCAAGAAACATAACACTAAAGTAACATTACTATTTGTGCCTCGTGCCTTTCATTAGATCATTTAAGAAACAAAATATTGGTTTCTGAACTTTGAAGTGCCTCATGCACATGAACTTTGAAGTACCTCATGCACACGAACACAAAAGCATGAACTGATGCACAAATGCTGAGTATTCAAGCGACCACAGGAGAAAGAGATGCATTACAGGTTTGTGGTAGTGAAACATTGGAATGGATCATTAATTAGAGATGCATTACAGGTTTGTGGTAGTGAAACATTGGAATGGATCATTAATTAGTTCCATGTGTCACTCATGCCTTCCATTAGCTGCCAATTATGTCCCAACCGTTCTGTTTTAATAGCCCAACAGTTTACCAGACAGTAACTTATGCATTTTAAAAAGGAAAATCCCTGAAAATTTCAGTAGGAGAGGATATGAATGTCATACCTCAACATCTGTGACCACAGTTCCATCTGAAAGAATAGCATGTATCCTCCCCATGGCCTGAAAACAGAAAATATGTTTATTTTAAAAGACAAACAAATGTATACTATGCTTAAGCACCTCTTATATTTACCGAATTGGTCATGAAACATAACATTAACATGCAGCTTGGTTGCAGGAAACAAGTAATTAATTAAGCACTATCAAGAAATAACAAACTTAAGTAATTGGAGTAACAGAAAATGAATAGTACAAAATGGCAGCCATGAAAGATTCAAAATCAACTGCATAAGGAAAAACACATCATTTTTTTGGGGACAATGGACATGGAGAAATTCATTAATCACTACTATTGCTAAGTATGTTTTGTACCAGTAGCCTTTAAGAAATCAGACAGATCATGGGGATTTTGGACATTATGGTAATAAATCTTCAAACAATACAAATGTCATTCCTTCCCTATAAGCAGGCCTGAAAGTAAGTAGCAAGCTAATCGGTACTACAAAGTAATACACACAGTTTCATAATCAAGACCCTGATTGTCCTCCGGAGAGTAATCTTTCAAGCTTATGTCAACAAACTTTATAGCTCCATATGATTTGTTTCTTTCCTTCAGCATGTTCACCTGTAGACACAAGAGTTAGCACAAGAAAATTAGTTGTTGCAGATCACTACAGAGAGACAGTCTCTATTGTTTTGCCCATAACCAACACAATCAATGAAGAAAATCCATTCAAATTCAAATAAATATGAGCATGCAATTTTCAGAAGATAGTGCTGCACATAGACTTTGTAACATGGCTAACACTTGTCACAGGGTCCTAAATATGAAAGACTTAAGGTTCATGGCGGAGGACTCTGGTGGAGTCCGAACTCCAAACTGTGCCGGAAGACATGGAGTTCAGATATCTCAGCAAAAGTTCTAAGTATGGATGTAAGGTCTCTATCGCTGATGGAAAATTCCAATCAAACAAATTATGCAACGTGGAAAAGTGTAAGATGATGGCACGGAAGTTCCATCCGGGAATACAAATTGATAGAGAGAAAAAACACTTTTTAGAACACAAAAGTCACATGGTTGCTCAACAAGAATTTATCTACATCATGGGATGGTTCAGAATACAGACAATAATATGTCCTCTCAATTTGTCATATGTCATCATTCAACTATGGCACTAGTTGAAATGCTCAAGCTCAAGTAACTATTGGAAAGCAAAAGGCTGTATTCTTATTAAGCTTCATCATAGATTACAGCGCAGCATTGATTATGCAATGGCTAATTATAACAAGTCCCACCAATCATAGATTATGCAACATACCTCACGCATACAGAGTGGGCAATCGCCATCATAGAGCATCTTGATCTTCCAATTTTTAAATGAAATTTCCCCATCCTTCAATTCTGATGCAGGGCCTACTTCGACACCGGAGTGAACCTGGCATCTGCAGGCTGAAGTGGAACTCGCAGTTAATAATATAAGCCATGTAAAAACACAAACTTAACAACAAGGCATTTTTGCCCTTTTGATACGAGAGGACAAAACGCAGCATAGCATCATCCCACTAAACTTCGTGGGCTTCCTCAACCCTGAACAATCTACCCCTTTGTACTATTATTTCAACCACCTAAAATTTACAAGCGCGATCTCCTAACGAGAAAGTGCAGCAGAAAACTCCAGACATCAAGCGATGAAGCATCGCAGCCTAGCAGTTTTGATGTGGAGCATGCGGCTTGATCACCAGAATTGATGCTCAGAGTATACAGGCTATAGCCGCGACCCTGCAAGGCCCCCCTCAAAACGAAACGAAAACCACCGGAACTGCTATGCTTGCTCACCGTACAGCGAAGCGCGGCGGGGGGCGCCGAGCGAAGCGTAGTCCCACCGCCCCGGTGGCAGAATCCGCGCCGCCGCGACCGGGCGAGCGCGGGGCAGCGCCGCTCCCAGGCGGGCCAGCGAGCGTGCCATCGATGTCTCCCTCGCGAGTCGCGACGTCTCTGCGTGAGTGGGTGGTGAGCGAGGAGGCTTCGGGGCGCAGCGGTGGCCTCCGATTCAAATGGGTTTGCTCCTGGTCGGCCTTGCTCCACCGCGACCGCTTCTCTCCTTCCCTCCGCACCGCCAGTTATTTCCGGCTTTTCGCTTTTTCCGAAAGCGTATACAGTTGAAGCGGTTTTTTAAACGAATCCTTCGAATTTAAAATTATGTATATTGTATATATTAACATATTTATTATTCATTATTATTTTAAAAGATATAGATAAAAATTATCAGTTATAGACAAAAGTTATAGATTATAATACAAACAAATAGAGGCATTAGTAGTTTTCTTACCAATAATTGTTGGATAGTCACATATGTAGATCATAGACGGTCTTTATGTATATAATTCCATTTAATATCTTTCGATCGAAACTCGTTTGTCGCCTGAGATTTCTTTTCCAAATTTTACGAGAATTAAATTATCTAATGTGAAATTCCAGAATTTCAGTTTGTAGCTGTTACCTTTTTCGCACTTTTGTGCTCCATGATCTAAGAATTTGGTGCGAGTGAAAAGATTCCATATGCTATGCATTTCTCACGCGTCAATCAACCGGATACGTGTAACATTAACGCACGATTTTGGATTGATACTTATACAACTTAATGTTGATGTTGGGTATGTACAATAATATAACTAACTATTATTTATAATACTTTTTAATATTATCTATAGAGTGTACTAAAGACAGCTTTCACAATAAGTTATTTTTTACTTATCTCTATAGATAACTTCTTCATGATAAAATGCATATTATTTCTTGTGTTACAGTCGACTGTTGTATAATACATGACACATATGCTCCCTCACTCTCCTCCACATCAACTATACATCAGCCGTCTGTAAGCCTTACCACGTAGAACACGAGATGATGTGGATGAGAAGGAGGGAGAATAGAAAATTAGGCCGTTTTTCATGCAATAGTTAACTAAATTTTCTATACTAAAAATTGAACTACTTATATCTACATTTATAATTTTTTACTAACACTAATATTAAATAAAAAATATACTGCGAATACAATATTACAAATGACAAAATATCTGGATCTGGTTCTTCCTCTTCTCTTCTCTCACTCTTCCTTTCTCCCCCTCCTCTCCCTCTCCTCCCTCTCCTATCCTCTTCTCCCCCTCCTTCCTCTCCTCTTCTCCTCTCTTTTCTTCTTCTCCTCTCGACCGAACGCAATGAAAACAATGTGTGGGGGGGCAGCAGCGGCCGAGCGCCCGAGCCTTTTAACCCCCCCCCCCCATCGCTCGCCCGTTGGGCGATAGCAATTATTCGCCCAATGGTTACTATATTGGCTGCGTCGCCTCTTGTTAAGCGATTGGCTCTAGTCGCCCCCTCCGATTGGACGACTGGAGTCTATTTGTATAAAAAATATTGCCGCGGGTATATTTCTGTAATTTCAAATAAAAAATTAAATATTCGTACAAAAAAATTTATTAGCTTTGAACAAGATTACAGCCCCAAACAAACTCTCTCGTATGAAGTTTGATGCCTTGAGCCTTGAGAAGCCATGAGCATCGCTCCAGAGTACGAGAAACTTGTTTTGCACTTAGAGCATGTACAATGCAAGATGTTTATATATGAGTGTTTAAAGAGAGAGAATATAGCCACATCATCAAGCATCCATGCAAAAGTTATTTCCTCCGATACAAGCATCTCTTCCATAGGTACTTAGATGCTATATTATCTATTAATAGATATAGTTATACACATAAGCACCTACTAAGCACCGGTGCTTATTTAAGTATCGATGCTTCAAAATAAACACCTTATCTATCCTATGTGGCAAGAAAAATCAGTTTTTTATTACTAAGCATCTCTCTAAGCGCCTGCATTGGACATGCTCTTACGTGCACAGCATTATTACGTCTACCGGCAAAACAAAACTTAAACTCAGCAAAACCTCCTACTTAAAGGGCTTGTTCTTTTGCAACTTTTTGACTTTTTTTTGTAATAACTAACTTTCAAACGAAATATTTTTTAAGATAATATCTACTAGTTAATTATAGCATATACTATAGCAACTTTATTTATATCAGTAAAAAACACATGTAAATTTTTGTTACTCTGTAGTCTATCGTATAAATAACTTAAAAATAACAAACCACGGTCAAAAACATAAGCTACAGTAATAAAGAACGCCCTACGAAAATTGCACCTCTTTCTCGAGGCTGAAAGAAGAATTCGTTGGGCAGCCGGTGACAGGACTCAGGACTTCGGGGGATAGATTGAGGAATCCGGCTCTGCTCCGCCGCTGGCCTGCCGCCGCGCCGCCCAGGCCGTCGCCGACCGATCCCTGCACCCGCCTCTCCTCCCGCACCTCACCCCCTCATGGTGAGAGCCGAGAATTATCCTTGTGTTTTGCTCATTTGTTGCATCTGGCACTCGAATCCTTGGTTTCCACGCTCGAGCCAATCCAATCGATGCTGAGTTCGTAGCAAGGTTACGATATTGAGGTATTTAGTGGAGAGATTCGAGTGAATTTTTTGTTTTTTTGTTTTTTGCTGTGTGTTCGCAGGCGTGATCCGATAATAGCAACAAGAGCGCGGATTCCTCTCCGTGACGGCGTCGGCCCCCTGTACGGCGCGCGCACCAAGAAGAGGAGGAAGCTGCCATTCCTTCAGGGAACGAGGCTTCCCTGTCCTCCTATTGTCCTTTTATTGTGTTCTATTCGTGTCCCCTCAATTAAACGGCTGAAAAACGATTATATGATACAAATAACAGCTCACATAATTTTTCTTCTCACCATTGTGATCTTATTTTGATGTTTTTTATTAAGTTTTAATTATATCTTTTAAAATATAATTAATTATATTGAATATAATTAAAAACTTAATAAAAACATTAAAACAAGATCACAAGAGTGAGAAGAAAAATCATGTGAGCTGTTATTTTTGTCACATGGCCGTTTCCCAGCCGTTTGATTGAGGGGACACAGATGGGAACATAATGGGAGGGACAGGGAAGCCTCATTCCCTAAACGGCTGAGAGCTCATATGATTTTTCTTCTCACTATTGTGATCTTGTTTTGATGTTTTTTATTAAATTTTAATTATATCTTTTAAAATATAATTAATTATATTGAATATAATTAAAACTTAATAAAAAACATCAAAACAAAATCACAAGAGTGAGAAGAAAAATCATGTGAGCTGTTATTTTTTTCCACGTGGTCGTTTCTCAGCCGTTTGATTGAGGGGACACGGATGAGAACACAATGGGAGGGACAGGGAAGCCTCATTCCCTAAACGGGTGAGAAACATCCATTTATTTATATCTTTTAAAATATAATTAATTATATTTTAAAATATATAAATAAAACTTAATAAAAACATCAAAACAAGATCATAAGAGTAAGAAGAAAAATCATGTGAACTGTTATTTTTGTCACGTGGCCGTTTTCTAGCCGTTTGATTGAGGGGACACTGATAGGAACACAATAGGAGGGACAGGGAAGCCTCATTCAACCTAGAGAGCCCCGTCAAGAGTCAGGTGCCTAGGGCTGGAAACGAGCCAAGCCGGCTCGAGCCAGGCTAGGCCGAGCTCGCTCAAAGCTGCGGCTCGGCTCGGCTCGTTTGCGAAACGAGCTACGCAAGAGGCTCGGCTCGACTGGTGGCTCGAGCCGGCTCGCGAGCCTGAACGAGCCAAAACGGCTCGCCGCTGCCGACCGATCGAAAGCTAAATCGATAAAGCCCTCGGAGCTCCATCGAAGTTGCCAACCACCCCACACGCGCAAGGGCTGACACGAGATCAAATCCACACAGATCCGCCTACCGGGAAGCACAAATCTGCGCACTGAACGGCCGGCGGGGGCCTAAGAGAGCAGCACAGGCGCGCGCTTAGGCCAATGCAGCCGCGGTAAGGCGGGCAGGGTTAGATCCGGACCTTGCGGGTGGAGGTGGTGGGGGAGCTAGGCCGCGGCAGCGACTTGGCCGGGTCCTCAGGGTCGACCGCCTCCACCGCCTGGCTGAGCGGGATCGACGTCGACTCCTCCTTCGCCATGGCCCCCTTCTAGAAGCTTCTCTCGAGCCGGATGGAAGCGCTGCGGGAGACGCGGGGAGAGGGGAGGTGAGGCGTCGCTGCGGCTGCTGTTGGCTGGCGGGCAGTCGCAGCAAGCGGTTGGTGGGGGAGGTCGCAGCCAAGAGATGGAGGGGGGAGACGTCAAACGTGGCGTGGCGGAGTCACCAAGTCCAAGCCGCTGGGCCGACTGCGCTGCGGCATCTGGACTGGACTAGGCTGACTGGGACTCGACCGAGCTCGCACGAACCAACGAGCGGCTCACGAGCGGCTCGAGCTCGGCTCGTTTTCCTCACGAGCAGAACGCTGGGCTCGGCTTGCCTTGAATCAATCACGAGCCCGAGCCGAGCCGGCTCGCAAGCCTCAAGCCAAATGTCCAGCCCTACAGCTGCTCCTGAGGCGCCTCGTCGGCGGGATGAGGCCAAGCAGCTCCCACGGCCGCCCGCGCCTCCGATGCCGGCGCCGGTGGGGAGGCGGCGGGCGTTCATGCAGACGGGGACCGGCTGCGTGCTGGGCATGACCTGGACCGCGGGGACAACGCACACACCGTGAAGCGCCGGCTGCAGCTCGCGCAAAACGTGCCCACCGGCGAGACCACGCTCACCTTCGGCGACCGTGTCCTGGAGAGCGACCTCTCCTTCGTCCGCCCCGACTCGCCGCCGCTGCTCACCCGGAACAGCATCCACGGGAGCTGCTCCACCCCATGCCTCTGCCCGGTCTCCAAGGACTCTGAGCACGAGGACTGCAGCGCCCTGGTTGAGATACTCGGGTGCTCCAGCAGCTGTGCCCGCGTGAAGCACCTCGTCAACGACGTGGTGACCGCCATCAGAAGCGGCGTGGATCCGGTCCCCATTGACACTGGCCTTGGTGGCTCCTACTACTTCAGGAACGTCGTCGGCGACAGGGTTGCCATTGTGAAGCCGATGGACGAGGAACCTTTAGCCCGAATATCCCAGAGAGGTTCGTCGGTAGAGCACTTGGCCAGCCTGGACTGAAGAAGTCTGTGTGGGTAGGGGAGACAGGGTTCAGGGAGGTCGCAGCGTACCTGTTGGACCATGAAACTTTTTGCAAATGTTCCTGCAACGGCGCTGTTGAAGATCAACACACTCCGTTTTCAATATCAATTGTCCAGTGAACGGTGGCAATCTGGCTCCGACTCATGACCAGAAGCAGCAAGTTACAAGTAAGACTGCTTCGTACCAGCAGTTCATCGCTCATGACTTTGATGCCAGTGACCATGGCACATCGAGCTTCCCGGTTGCTGCCGTTCACAGGATCGGCATATTAGATATCAGAATTTTCAACACCGACAGGCATGCCGGTAATGTGCTGGTGAGGAAGCTTGATAGTGGCACTGGCCGCTTCGGTTGCCAGACGGAGCTGTTCCCTATTGATCATGGCTCGTGCTTGCCAGAGAACTTGAGACTTCCAGGAGCTGCTGAAAGAAGCCTTGCACGACCGCATGGCAGCTGCAGGTGCAGCGGATGAAGCAACGGCTGAGCACTTCCTGCAAATTTTGAGTAGCACCATAGAGCAGCATAGAAGAAATAATGTATTGCTACTTGTGTTGTTAATGGAGTGAGTACAGAAAAGGAGATATATGATCATATGAGACACCTACAACTTTGCGCATCGTTGCAGTGTAACTGTTTATGTTCATCAGGTAGATGAGACCAACGGCTGGTGATGGGTGTGGGCTGTGGAGAATTGCTACGCATGTTAATTAACTATGTTCAAAAAGTACTGCCTAATAAATGCTTGTCAGCTTTTGTATATTGTGTTAGACGCTAAATACTTCAGTGTGCGATTTGTTAGCTGTTGCTGAACATTCTTTGTGTTGTGAGCAGTGTGAATATGCACTTCTGATGTAAATGCTTACCTGTTGTTTGAACATATCTTCGATGCGCACTTGTTTTGCGTTGGTTCTGATATCCAAAATTCTTGATATTCCAGATCTGACAAGATTAAAAGTGTTGTTCCCAAGTGGCCAAATTAATACTCAAACTCACAAAGGGAAGTTTGTAAGAAATAAGAAATGAGCTCTTTCTCACCTCCAGTTACCTCATATAATTGCACATACGGGGAACAAACTAGCTTAATCATTGCACACACGGGGAACAAACTAGTTTAATCAGAGTTACATTATGCCTTCCGTTAGCAACGATAAGGTTCATACAGACACCCAAGCCAATTCCAGCTGCCAAGGCTGGACTCTGTACTCCATGCTTGCAAGAATACACTGCAGAGTATCTGCTGTGTTCATCCCAAGCCATCCTTATCTGCCGCGGGCCGGGGGGGGGGGTCAATTGCTTCTGTTGTGACAAAGAAAAATAATCAGGTGTACACTCATGAACAAGATGACTTGGTAAATGAATGAATGTTGATCATGATTACTATTCATCTTGTTTGTGCTTTACCAGCATTCAAAGTAAATAAGAGGGAGTAACAAAGTAGATTTTGTGAGAAATTGAATTGCTCCATTTGTGCAGTCATGATGGTTGATCTGTTAAAGATATAGCATTATCAACCCTCAAGCATAGTTTCCCTATGAATAGCAATAGAACTTACCAAATCCATTTGCCAATCAACAGCTTGACTACTGCCAAAAACATCCAGAGAGAGTACAATTTGCCATACCAGAGAGTATTGTTAACAAGATTAAAGAGTTTGCTGCATTTTCCAAAATAATGAAAATGAGGAACAAATCCAAGCATGGAATATGTTCCAAAGCATTTGCAGGATTGGACTAAGAATGACTGATAGCGTGATCTGAACACTGGCACCAGTATCGCAATCTTATTTGAAGGTTACCAGACTATGAAAAGTCATTTTCAAGCAAACTGATTGTGTGTTTACATTTTTAGCAAACAAAGTGGAAAAGGCAGATCTGCACTTACATAACTTTGTACCTTTGTCTATCTTTCCATATGCAACTAGTGAATTACTACAGACTACACACTGCAGTCTAACCTTTTCTCTCCATTTCGGACTCAGTAGCACAACACGGGAATCAAATGTCCGTATGCATTTCAGTAGCCAGAATCATTGAAAGCCTTTCAATTGAACATCTCAGTAAGCGAACACATATGGTCTAGCATCTTAGCAACAATACAAAGGATTGATGAAGGTCATGCCAAAAACTCCCAGAGGACACTACCTCCAATATTTATTTATTTAGTTGGCCATGTCACTCTCACAAGAAATACCAGCTTAAGAGAGTTAAGTAAATTAGTAGGTGTTAAGTGGAACAGTGTTTGTGAACTCAAGGGCACTCTGCACTGATATATTTGTTCATTTATACTTTAAGAAATCGCACTGCACTATATTTGTTCTGAACTTGCAAATTGCAGAAGCAACTACAGTTAGTCAGTTACACTGCTGCACAAATGGGAAATTGTGTATTGTGCTTGGCAGTAGATGGTCCTGAAAGTTGCAGCTTTATATGTCAGTGGAGTATTCGCTTTTAGGGGCTCATTTGTAGCTCGTATAACCTTGTGCTTGCATTGAATGATGCTGGAAACTAGTGAAACAATGTGCATGCATAGAATGATGCAGGAAATTTGTGATGGTGTTCGGTTCATTGGTTGGGTAAAATGCATAGCTAATTAATGACACTATCTAGGACTCCCTCATGGAACCAAAGTATCGATATTATCAGCCATCCTAAAAGGCAAAAACCATCTCGGCACATCCAGCACCTACTCAAACAACTAAACTACACACCAAGCTTAAATACATCTACTCAGGATGACTTAATTCAACTATGCACCCATCCATACAGAATAAGTAGCTTCATTCTGTCAATAGGTCACCAATAGACAAAACAAAAATATTGTGTGTGTCTCAAATAAGAAATAACTGAATTCCCAAACCTAAAAATGTTGCCTCACCAATAAAATGAAGTAAACATTACTAATAAGAAGCTAAAAGCTATGGAAATATGTTAGGCCTTAAAGAAGAATCACGGTACAAACATACATATCAAAACCGGGGGGGGGGGGGGGGGGTGCGGCTGGATAAGCTGTTTGGGCAACAAAAGAACACATATCATATGACGTTATTCAAATGACAACATACAGGCAACAGGTATCATAAGAAAGCGTGCAGCGATCAGTTACATGGAGAAATACCATCACAGATACAACCGAATTCCATTTTAATTTAAAGCAATTGAAACTGTACAGATAGAACTGCATGAATCAAAAGAACACCCCCCATCCCTCATAATAGCATAAGATCTTTTTTTCATTTCAGAGATGGAAATGGAATCATTTACAAGTCACTGTTTGCTAACAAAATGGGAATGGGAACAAGCAGACCTCCATTTGTGACGATACTTGTAGTTGCTGGAGTAGTGAAGGATCTCCAATGGCATGACTTGAGAAGATTGGTGGCTCAAGTCAACTATTAGAAAATGTTTCAAATTTTAGTCTCACAGAAGAAGCACTATTCACCAGCACTTGATACAGCTGACAGCCATGATTCAATAGGACATCACAAAAGCATCTGGATACTGAACCCAGAACCCAAAAGCATTTGAGCTCAGACCTTCACAAAAGCATTTGAGCTCAGCCATGATTCATATTGCCACCATCAATAGATTGATGTGTTGAATCTTGGCTCGTAAAAGCAGACCTGGCTATTGCACAGCTGGCTTGCACAGCCAGCAATCCATGACCAAGCCTTCTTATCCACATCGTATAGAAGACCTTTGCCCTGGTTCCACGACGTGAAACAGATCAAGTTGTCCTTGCCAAAGCACTCGAATCTCTCAGCAGACAACCTCAACAGCGCCCTGAAGTACTTGGGCGGCATCCTGCTTATCTCCACCCAGACTGTCCTACCATGATCCAGCTCCCAGATCCTCATACTCTGCAGCGTGCTATATAGCCCGATCCTCCCCACCAAGAACAACCTTGTGCGAACTCCAGCCACTAGATATCCATCCAGCAGCGACCGTGGAAACTTGGCCGGTATATGCTCCCAATGCCCCGCATCCACTCTATACATCATCAGCCCAAGCGGCGAGAGCGTCTCCAGGTACAGCCTGGAGTCGCAGAACGCCATCTTCGACGAGCACAGGTTCGGGGCAGGCATCATCTGGTGCACCGACCATCTATCCTCCTTGGAATCATAGACCTCAATGGGGAGCGTCTTGTCCCCATACACATCGCTCACAGCGATTACCTTGAACGACCGTCGCTTTTTATCGACTGCAAGCACCAGCTGCCGTTGCTGGTTGTAATGCATGTCGGGGAGCACCAGCCAGGCCTGCGTGAGCGGGTTGCAGACGACGGTGCGGAATCCGGCGCCGTCGAAACCGGAGAAGCAGACGAGGCCGCCCGATGAGCCGACGAGCCAGAGGTCCCAGGCGGGGAGGAAGCCGAATGGGAGCTTGTAGCGGGCGCGGAGGGGCAGGCTGAGCACGCTGCACTGCGGCGGGGAGTGCGCGGCGCCCCTCCAGAAGGTGAGGAGGCAGGGCCCGTGGGAGGGGACCCCGGCGTGCGCGGTGAGGAAGGCAGGGTCGTGGAGGATGGAGTCCCAGCGGCGGGAGACGGGGCGGAGGCGGAAGAGGAGGAAGGGCGGGACGCGGGCGAGCACCTCGATGAGGAGGTCGTCGGGGAGCGCGGCCCAGACGCCGGCGTCCATTCGGACGTCGGCGTGGAGGAGCGACGCGGCGGAGGGGGCCTTGATGGAGGGGAACGTGGCGGCCGCGGGCGCCGCGGTTTCCTCGTCGAGACCCCGCGGCTTGGTGCTGCGGATCGCCTTGGGCGGCCGCGACGGGCTCGTGGGCCGCGCCGCACGCGCCGGCGCGGACGCGTCCATCGCGCGATTCGGCCGCGAGCTGGGGCAGTGGGGGGGATTCGAGGGGAAATCTCAAATCTGGAGGAGTCAATAGGCGGCAGGACCTGCCTGAGTTGCTGCTCTCTTGTGTGTTTTTTTCCTCTCTGCCCTCCGCTCCTCTTTTTGGACGGAGGCGGCGTCCACTGTCTCCTCCGTGTGTCGCTGGAGCGCAGCTGCGAAATGGGGAAGACGCCGTCGGGGCAAACGGGCGGAGAGCGGATTCGGCTATTTTGGGCGTTTTGGGAACTTCTCACTTATGTAGCACGGTAGCTTTTTCCAATTTCGTCTGAACATTTTTTTTAAAAAAAATAGCCTCCTTCTTGAGTTTAGTGGTCACAACAGATGACACATATCACTTGCCGCGACACCCAGGCTCAGCAGGCCGGCTGTAGCACGGCAACTCGCGCGAGCGCGACAGGTAGGGGCGACGACTAGTGCGAGCACAGTAGGCTGGCAGCGTGCATGGCAGGCAGGGCTGCCAAGCACCTGGCCTAGTAGGGCTGTCGAGATCCCTAGCTTGGCAGCTTTGCTACCTGAGTTGCAGTCCACAAGGCACCGCTGGTCGTTTGCCCGTGGGTGAAAATACATCTGGTTTTGGTAGGACTTTTAAGCGCAAAGGGGATCTTGACGAGCAGATGAACCAACATCACTAACTTTATTTTTTAAGTAGTGTAGATACATTATTGAAGAAATTATAGAAATGGACCATGTGTAACCTAACTTAGCACTTCATAATGAAGGTACGAATTACAACTGCCTTATGGCGAAAATGTGAAACTGTACGCACCCACATGGCGTGGTGGTTATCCAGGTAGCGTGGACGTGGCTAATTGTCGCGGTAGTGGTACGCGCAATTGTAGCTTGCGTTGGCACAGTGGCAATATGGGTGGTAGTCGCTGCTGAGATGCATCACCTCCTTGTTGTTCCTCTCCTTGATCATCTACATGCAGAGCTCGTCGTTGTTAGTCATCTCGGTCTAGAGCACCTCTCATAACTCTTCTAAGCGAATGCGCGGTTTATGCATGTAAACCTGGGTGGGTATTGGATACGATAGATCAACCCACTCAGTGAACTTGCAATTCGCTGTCTGTAAGCAAGATAAAATTAGTACAAGTGTTCCATATATGCAAGTATACTTACGTAATGAACCACTTACTACAAATAGAGGGTAGCGAGAGAATCGATGTCCTGGGTGAATGTTGCCATCACAAACTGCACTGCCGTGTCAAGGTTGTGCTTGCATTGTGGCCAAGACTCAGGGATGTGTGGATAGTTGCGGAGGGGATTTTTAGGGGTGTACGACTCCCTGATTTCGAGTGGTAGATCGGAGCTTGGGTTGTCGCGATCCAAGGAACCATAGATGCTCGCGTCTTTGAGATAAGTGTCATGGCCTTGAAACCTAACCTGTGCTTGTCGTCCCCTCCCACACCTTGAGCCTCTAGCCTTGTCCGCCATGCTTCTGTTACTGTGGTGTGATCCCCTGCAATACAAAAAAGGATGGTTGAGTGTCTGTACAAAATGTGCATAAAAGCATGTATCAATCCGTACAAAATTAACATTAAAAGTTACAAAAAAGAACATGCTAACATTAGAACTAAACTTACTTTAAAGCGCACATAATTTGCATTGTCGAACATTAATTTGCTGTGAGTTACATTATAGGAAATGTCAGCCTTATAAAGAATGAACAATTACACAGGTGCAAGTGCTATAAATCGCTAGGTCCACAGGGCAGTTGACGAAGTGGGCATATTCGAGTAGTTCCTTATGGAGTGACTCGCTGTCTTGCATAGCCTGCACTTCCATGGCTTCACCTGTTGGCCACGTTGACTGTTGTTATGGGGGTGGCCCAACCTTCTGTGACTGGGCCTTGGAACTGGCCTAATATATAATAGGCCTAATGGTATAGAGGAATATACCAATGTACTCTCATCTTTTATAATTATGAAGAGATAGAATAGAAATTTCTTACCCCACTTATGTATATAAACCCTAAGAGAGGCAGGAGGAGGGGATCCTCTCATTCTTACTCACCCACTTTTGATCTCTGTGTTGCTCTCTTCTTCTTCTGCTAGTCCATTTCTTGTTCATATTTCTAACACATACAACAGTCTGTGCATATGTGCGGACGACGGCGACTCAACGCACGGCGTCGGGGCTACGGCGAGCAACGTTCCGGCGGACGAGACGACGGGTTTCAACGGATGGGATATGAGCCCCTTATATCCCATTCCCAGTCCCTCCTCTTATCCCATCCCCTCTATCCCACTTCTGGTATATCATTCCTACCCCTTATGTGCCATGATCCAAACGCCAGCAAATCGTTATCGTTTCCAGTCTCCACCCCTTTGCCGTCCTGTTGGGTTCGCCACGGCGGCGCCGCTCCGCCGGTACATCCGCCAGCCGCGCGGTGAAGAAGACTCCCCCGAACTCGTCCCAATGGGGTGGGGCGTACCCCCGCGGCCGTCGTCGTCGCGGGTCCAGGCCCTCTACGAGCTCTGCAAGCGCACCTTCCCCTCCCCTTCCGCCGTCTCATCCTCTCCTCCGCCCGCCAACGCCATCCGCAGCATCTCCTCTCTCATGGGTAACCTCCGCCTCTCCGCGACTTATTTCAACTTGTCCTCCATCCACCTAGGCACCTAGCCATGGCTGTTCCGTGCTTGCACAACCTTTGGTTCTTTCCTATCCTCCTGCAATAAGAATGAATGTGCATGCTATGTTCAGATACAATCAGTCCTGCGGATGTTGGACTCAGAGATGATAATCTTGAGGACGACAGAGGGCATGGTTTTTTTGAATCAAACTTCCTAAAGGGTTCGGCAAGGGTGGCTAGATGGGCGCAGCCTATCACATATCTGCACATCTACGAATGCGATGCCTTTTCTGTAAGTTCACTTGGTTTTCTTTAAATCTGTGACAGGAGTTTCGCTAATTGCAACCACTACTTCTGGACGACCATTGCCTCTAAATTACCCGATTCATTGCACAACCAACCCCTCTTGAGCCCTATAGACTAACAAGTAACAACCATTCTGCAAAGTGTTTCCTATGATTTCATTGCTCCTGCTTCGTGAACCATACAGCTCAAGCATATGAAGCTTACTCTAGTGGGCTGGTGGTTAACTGTGCAATTCCAAGTATTTTCCCCCCCTTTCTCCCTTTCTAATAGTCAAAGTACATCTCCATTTGGGTGTTCCTCTGCAGTTCATAAGTGGTATTTACTTGTTAATGGTTAGCATGTGTAGTTATTACCAATGTTTACCGTTGTGGCTCCATGCTTCAGCTTTGACAAATTATCCTAACAAGCTTATAATTCCATATTGTACTGTGTTTTTGCCCTTCATGTTTAGCTTCGCTTGACCGCAAGTTTTTACCAAAACTACAAGGTACCTGCTACTTAGAGTTTGTGGTGGTTATTTAACATCTACAGTGGCGTTTCCTATATGTTTTTGCAGATTGGAATATTCTGCTTACCAACATCAGCAGTCATTCCTCTTCATGATCATCCAGGAATGACTGTATTGAGCAAAATCCTTTATGGTTCCATGCACGTGAAATCATATGATTGGATAGAGCCCGCAGTTCTAGCAAGTAGCCAGCCAGGTTATTTTCCTGCTCTGTTTCAAATATTTATTCTCTCTATTTATTCATTATGTGTTATAAATATTGCAGTGCGGAGTTCTGACCTTCTTGTTTCTAAGAATAAAGCATTTCTTTTGCATGGTTTCCAGAGTAGCAAGTTATTGGGCAATGGTGGTTGTAGCGTAGTATTGATACCACATTCAGTCAACTCTATTAGTTACCAGTGTTACCGATAAATCATTTTAGATTTATTATTTCCATGCCTTCATGATTTTTTCAAAGTCTGGTCTTCTAAAAAGGATTTTTGATAGCCTGAAAGATTTTTTCCTTCTCCTGATATACAGTGAAACTGGCCAAGTTACATACGGATGATGTTTTGACTGCCCCTTGTCCAACTACCGTTTTGTATCCCCAAAGTGGTGGGAACCTACACTGCTTCACTTCAGTAACTTCTTGTGCTGTTCTTGATGTCCTTGCCCCACCATACTCCGAAGATGCTGGTCGGATCTGCACTTATTTTCATGATTATCCATTTTCTAGCTTCTGTAAGTGAAACCCCTTTCTGTCATCATTTTACATGTTTGTTCTTATGAAAAGTTCATTGAATAACTGCTTAACTAAGTCCACTTAATTGCTGGAAGCAACATTTCAACAATCGTATATGTTCATTTGAAACGTCTATTATTAGTTGCTTTTTATATTTGTTGGTCTTAGAATCTAGTTTACGAGAAGGTGGGAACCATTCAGGAGAACAAATCGGCTGTTTGTTTCATTGATTCCCAGTTGATTTGTATGAATCGATTGAAGAGTGTTTTCTGGTTGATTTTTTTGGTTATATCCATGAGAGTATTGGTGTAGGTGTAAGATTACTCTTGGTTTATTGAAGTGAGGTTATACATACACCAGGATGACAGCAACTAATGACTTGATTTCACTTCGAACTAGAGACTGGAGGCAGCAAACACCAAGTAACTTGTGGAACCGTAATTTGTCTTTGGAACATTTATAAATACTCATGTACACTGTACAAGGCAATGAAACATGGTCAAACATAGCTCTCGCATTCTGTAGAAGCCCTTTTAACAAATCCAACAGCCTACCATTTTCAGAAGTGGCCCTCAGTAGTATTCATATAACAGTTTGGAAGGGAGATCGATCTGCAAGACCACCTATGCCCTCTGGTGTGACTCAAGATTGCCATAATTGGTGTAACTCAAGATCTGCATGGCATACCTGCCACTATGGGGAGTGGCATTTTGATCCTGTTGCCTCAGGTTGGTGACAGGTCAGGATTTAGCCTATTGCCTTTAGTATCAGTCTGAGGTATATCAACAATAGTTTTTAGAGACATGACATTTAGTGTTTTAAGTCTGGTATTTTAGGTAGTTCAGATAAACATTCTCCTGTACTTTGTTCATTTATCCCTATTTTGCGAAAACTTTCTTTATGGAGATGCTGTAGTAGTGCTCTGAACACCCTATATTTGTTGGTTGCTTTTTCACTATTTCTGGATAGCTTTAATTTTTAATCTGGTCTACGACATATTTGATTTTCTCATGGTCACTTGATGTTCCAACTGCAGCAGCTGCACACACAAAGGTAGTCGATAGCCCAGATAATTATGCCTGGCTTGAGGCCATAAACATGCCGGTGAATATTTACATGCGCCCTGGCATGTATACCGGCCCAACTGTACAGGTATCCCCTAACTTCTTCATGTTGCTGTTGTTGTCTGCCATAGCAATCGCCAAGATGCTTGAGACAGTTCCTGATGGAAGTAATGTTTGTGCTTTCTAGGATCGTCTGCCGTAACCGATGCACAATGGACCGGAGCATCAAGCAGTGTTCGGGGTGCCACCTCGCTGATACAGTTCTTCTAATGTAGTGTTGTAAATGCACTATTGTTATGTTTGCCTTTCTATTCACCTTAGAAAAGCTGTTCGGCTACAGTTAAGATATGCACTGGAAGAGCATCCACAGTGTTAAAAAAAAAACTGCCTCTAAGAAGAGAGAAGAAACTTGGAGGCGACGTTATACACTGCGGGATGCTGCCTCCAAGCTAAAACATCTGGCATCGTCTCTAGCCCTGGAGGCTATCTCCAAAAAAAAAATTTGCAAGGCCCACCTGCCATAAGAGAGGCTAATGGAAAAGGGAATTTTTTATTGTAGTTGTGGGTTCGGTCTTAGAGGCAATAGTAATTTCTATATGTTGCAAAAAATTATGCTAAACTTAGAAAATATCTATGAGTCCCAGCTTAGAGGCTATGCGGTCTCTAAATATTATGGATGCCCTAATTTATCTTAGTTCGTTAGTGGAGAAGTTTACATTCGGTAGCTTGAGCTTGTGGCTTATTCATGTTTTTGCGCCGATGGTATAACCTTTGTAGTAACTTCTGTTGTTGACGGTGTTACCATGTATTCTGAGTTAAGTGCTAGATCATGTGAACTCTGAGATATGCATAGCATGGGGAAAAAATATCTGAATGTTTGGTACGCAAGAATTTTTGTTGATTTCCGTGGGAGTTGGATTATTTATCGCGAAATTCTTATGTTCTAAATAGGCCTTAAGGTAGCTAAAATGATGTGGTGGCCTTTTGGACAACATGTAGTCGTCGCTGCTCCTAAATCGGTAAACCAACAGAATCATTTGCGCCAAATGCTTGGTTTCGAAAAAGAGGCGACAAATGTCAATGTAAGATCAATGTAGGTTGAAATACTTGCTGCTCATTTGGACTTACAAGCCTTACTTTCTAACTTATTTGGTATCGGATGGCTTTTTTCCCGTTGAAACTATTGATACCTTATTCAGCGTAATTAATTTTTAAAAATTAAAAAGATTATATCATCACAAACAATACAAATAAATAAAAAAAGAAAAACCAAAAAACTAAAAAAAATAAAATTAAGAAGCTACAAGCTGAAGCTCTAACGAACTCAGCACTGCTCATTTGAGTTTTTTTTTGTGGCTTATAGCTTATTTTTTACTGTTTGGCACTGTAACTAGTTTATTTTGTATTGTAACTGTTGATAACTTTTTTTAGGTGTAATTAAATTTTAAAAAATTAAAATAGAAAAAATATGTTAACATATCAAAGATAATGCAAAGAAATACAGAATAAGAAAGACAAAAACCCTCCTATGATGTTAGTGGAACGTAAGGCCTGACAGGAAAACAAAACATAGGTTTGTACGTAAGTTACCTCCTCGTCGATACGAACCACGGATGATCGGCAGCTAGTATTATGACGCTGGGCAGACTCAGTAGATTGTGATGGCCGGTCGGACTCGCTAGGTCTTGATGACATGGCAGGTGAGCACGGTGCCTCCTCTGGGAGCCCGATGTGCACGGCGTGATCCGTCGAACAACCGAAATTTAGATTGTGCACTATTTTTTGTCTGCTTTAGGATGTACTTTAAAGTATTCTGCACGGCCGGTGATGTGTCCGGGCTAGTGAGGACAGTCTCGGACACACTTGCAATGCGTTGTGTCCACTCCAACTAAAATGACATACGAAACAGATTTAGTAACAACTAGCATGAATTTCATAAATAAATCTCTTGGAAATCACCGAGGTCATCACCACCTAGCTCCTCGGGGGTCTCCATATCTGTGGCGGATGTACCCGCTGAGGGGCCCAGCGGGCCAGCAGCGGTAGCCCCCGGCCCGGCCGATGCACCAAGCGCCGCTGCCCGCTGACGCGTAAGAAGATGCGAAGTGAATTTGATCTTGAAAATTGAAATGATTTATCCACCAGAGGAATAACGTGCGCTGTCTTCTGTTCCTCTCAATGTCGGGAACGATGATCAAATACCGTCTAGAGATGGTGATCCTTAAGGCCAGTACCGGAGCTGTTTTTTCTGTGTTCTGATGATTCGTAATGCTGTCAATGCAATCTATGTTCCTGTTTAATTTGCGTTTCTTTTAGCATTTGAAATTTTGCTGCAACCTGCGACGTATGCTCGGCAGCACCGCTAGCCGGCCATTGGTTGGGCGAGGCGAACACTCACCGCCGGCGGGCGTGACACGGAACGTTTACTACAGCTTAGCGAAGCTACTTGGCCGAGTTGAAAAATCCGCGTCAGGGTTTGAACAATAATGCGATTCCCAGTGAGTCAAAGGAAAACTCGATCGCTGGAAACAACTCATCACCAAAACGCAGGGAGAGTGCGAGCTCCGCTCCCACCGCCCTCGCCGCCTCCTCCTCTGCGCGAGGTGCGCCGCCGCCGGGAAGAAGCAAGCGTGCGGACACCGGCCGGGTTTGTGACGGCAGCGGCGAGCTGCCCGGATTCTCTGACGTAAGTCAGGTGACGTTGGGTCACTGACGCGTGGGTCCCACGAGTCGTGGGCCTGTAACGCCCCCGCTTCCCAGGGGCGCCTGAGGACACGGCACCCCGCAACTATTCACGCATGAACAGTTATGGAGTATCGCGCAAGAGTATACCATTGCATACTTACAACAAAAGTTCAGCACATACTTTACATAAGAATTAGCATCCATTTCTCCACAGCGGGGCGTGCAAGCCCAAAGCATAATTACATCACAAAAGTTCCAAGATCCGCTTGAGCGCGGCCAAGACCTAAAGACACGGGTCCTCATCGAAGAAGAGACCTTCCGGGACTTCCTCAACGGGGAGACAAACACCTTCGTCTTGATCCTCTAAAGAAAGGCAAAAGCAAGCCGTGAGCCAAACAACCGGCTCGGCAAGTCCCAAAGGGACTCTATCTTACTACATGCACGGATCATCAAAGGAAGGGAGTATACTTGGTTTATTACTTTGAGTGGAAGCAGTTTTATTTGCAAACATTTTATAAAACGGACCCAAAACTACTCCTCAAGATCTCAGGGGTTTTTCACGAAGAGTTCATTAACCAACTGGTCAAGTTTAAACATGTACAAAACTACTTAAGTTTTGCTGCTGGAATCACCCAAGTGGCACAGCTCCATTAACTGGGAGCACGGCATATTCGAATACCATTTACTTGACTCTGCAGTGTTTGCTCAGCTTTACCCACACGATCCCTTAACTCCCGCTAAAGAGTTAAGAAAGCTAGGTAGTTTCACTGCTCAATTCTTTATATAGGCTCTACCCGGTAAAATTCACTTGGGTCTGGCTCACACACACACACCCACAAAAAGAGAAAACCAACGTCCGCTTCGAGTGAACTCTACCGTTGTTAGGCACCCGCAGCACGGCCTGCCTAACCTCATTGCTAATCCTCCTCCTCCTCCACAACTGTAGAGTTTCAAAAGATTTGAGCAGCTACTAGACCAGTGTTGACAAGTCAACTCCTGTGGTTGAGCGATCACTGTGACATTTACTTAGCGTAAGGGTTTCAGTTCTTATATTTTCACATGGTCCGCAACCTCACCAGGCCCGCGACCTAACCTAGGGTAAGCGGTGGGTGAAAACCGTCTTGCGGTGCACCACAATCTCTCTTACCCTAACTTCAATCCTAGGGTAAGAGATGGGCGAAAACCGTCTCGCGGCGCACCACAACCCCCTTACCCTACCTTGTGCACGTCAGCACTCTCCGCTCTAGGGCACGGTGTCCCATACCACCCTACCCTAGAGTCGGGTTTGCAAATTCTATTGGCCCGCAGCCACAACCTTATTAGTACAAGACTTTGCAAGATAATAATAACCTACAATTATTTAGATTAACAGGTAATTATTTCTAGGGTTACAAAGGCATGGCAACAAATTTAACATGGCATCTGTCGGTGGTAGGTTTAACTACATAACATGTCATTCTAAACATTTTATTTTATTTTTGAACTAATATTTCAGAACTAGCTCAATGCAAATAGCATAATAATATAATTAAGTAACATGGGTTGCAACATGATCAAAGGATTTGGGACTTGCCGTCAATCCGGATGATCTCAGCTAGCTCGAACGATGAAACGCTTGGATCCTAAGTCTGCTCTTGAACCTCCTGAATCTCCGACACTAGCGCAAAACACATAAAATAATTAAATCCAGCTTGAGACTAATCAAGCAAGGCAAAATAAACTAATAAAAAAGGAGTAAAATGCATAAATCTCCAAATGGGAATTTTAGGAATTTATGTGGGATGAATCTGGAGAAATGGAGGTCAACAATGAGTCTAGGATATTATTTGGAGCAAAGTGGTGAAATTTGAGAATTTTTGGGTTTTTCTGTGATTTTCTAGAATTTATTTGGATTTTTTCGATTTCTGAAAATTGAGAAATTACTGAAAAATCGCTTTGCACAGTAGAAGGACGGCCCATGGCTACAGTGCGGCCCGGCCGGGGAAACGGCCTGCGCGGCCAATGGCCAGCGCGGCCCGATTGCGCGCGCGCGGGGGAACAGAGTAGGCCGAGGGAGGCGGCCCAGTAGC
Source organism: Dendrocalamus latiflorus (assembly GCA_017311315.1). Lineage (NCBI taxonomy): Eukaryota > Viridiplantae > Streptophyta > Magnoliopsida > Poales > Poaceae > Dendrocalamus > Dendrocalamus latiflorus. The sequence continues at coordinate 37,415,681 of CM029656.1, read as the reverse complement.
GCGCGCGTTCGAGCGGGTTAGATGGCCGCCGCGTGGGTGACACGAGTGGCGGGGATGCGGGGCGGACCGAGGGCTCGGGTGAAGTGGGCGGGGATCGGACGGTGGCGAAGTGGGGAACACGGGCGAAGCGGTACGGAAGATCCGACGGACGAGGTTATAAGGCAACGGGAGAGATGGAGGGTGGAGAGGTGGCCACGTCGTCGTCGTCTTCCTCTCGCTGTGCGCGGGTGACAGAGGGGCGGTGGTGGTGGAGCTGCTGTGCTCCGTCGACGGCGATGGCCCCCGGTGGCCGGGGAGGGCTCCTCTGGGTGCTACTCGACACGGGGAACCCATTTTGGGCGGTTGGAAGGCAAGGGGATCAGCGGAGGGGGCGGGGAATAGAAGGGGAAGGTTCGGGTATTTGGCGGCGAGGAAGGTCACCGGCGGCGAGAGGGCCCAATCGGCTGCAGTTACACGGTAAGGGGAGGGTGAGGCTTACAATGGTGGTGGCGGTGGAAGCTGGGGAGCAGTAGGGGACTCCGGCCACGGGGAGGGTGTGGCCGGAAGGGAGTCTCGACGGCGGCGTTCCTCGGGGCTTCACCTGGCCAGAGAGGTGCACCAAAAGGATTAGCACACCGGGGAGAAGCTCTGGATGAATACAATTGAGTGATGAGGGAGGGGAGCGGGAGATCCGCTTTACGGGGTCGCCGGCGCAGGGGAAGGTGAAGGTGGAGCTACGGGCGGCGGGGTTCCAATCGGCGGCTCGGGGCGACTCTCTGGAGTGGCGAGAAGGGAATAGGGGTGCTGGGGATGCTCGGGAAGCAAAGGAGAGGGAGGGAGCCGGAAGGGGGCTTTTATACCCCGAGCGGAGGGAGGAGCTCCTTCGGGGAGAAGGCAACGGGCGGTGGCGCGGGAGTCAACCGAAGTGACGGGGGCAGTTGGGGGCGTCTCCTCTACGGGATGGAGCCGTGACCGGGGCTGGCAAGGCCGTAATGGCGATGGACGGCACGGGGGAGCAGGTGGGCTGCGGCAGGGAGCGTGGGTGCGTCTGCGTGTGGGAAAGGGAGGAGCTGCCGCTGCCAGGTGGGGTTGGGCGCAGGAGAATGGCGACGTGTGGCGCGGGGTTTCTGCCGGCTTCAGACCGGGTGGCGCCAGCGCGACGGAGGCGGTTCAAAACGGTGGGCGGCGAGGGCGAGGAGGCGGTGCGGGGAGCGGGCGCCAGCGCGCACGCACGCGCGAGGGAAAGCGGGGAGGGGTCGGGGCGCCAGCGAAGAGAGGGAGCGGAGGGAGGCGCCAGGGGACGGGGAAAGCGGAAATGGGAAGGGCGCCAGCGGCGGAGGGAGGCGGCTGCGCCCAGAAAGGAAAGCGGGGAGACCGGGGACTTTCCAAAAAGGGAAAGTTCCTGAAATTCACTCAAAAATCCAGCAAAAAGCACAGAAATTTTGGTTTTGAATTTTTGGGGTTTTTCAGGGCCCACACGTCAGTGACCTAACGTCACCTGACATTACGTCAGAGGATCTGCACCCAGCGACGAGGGAGGAGGCGCGTGCGTTCGCAGGGTTCGTGACGGCACGGCGGCCACGGGGAGAGGTGCCGTGTTCACCGTCCGATCGAATATAGGCGATCCAGATCGCGGTGGGAACCGCAATCGTTTCGTTACAACCGTCTGATTAATGTTGGGCGGTCCAGATCGGGGAGGAGAAGAGTGTCGTGGTACAATTTGCACAAACAGCATGTGAGATCATATTTCACAACGTAAGCTCCCGACCTGGATCGCGAATGAAATCTGCCATCCTAGTTGGGTTCACAGTTGACCGTTAGATCAACTATAGGCGGTCCGGATCTAAAACCTACGTAAGCATGAGTAGTAGTTTGGCATGTAGGAGTGGGACCCTAGAATTGCTTTGTATCACATATTCCTTTTGGGCCGTGCCTCACCACAGAGGACCACGCGGAGGCGCGATGGCCGGCGCCGTCGCCGGCGCGACGCGACGCAAAGAACCGACGACGTGGGCGGCGCGCGCTACGATCTGCGGGAAACGCGGCCGCGTCGCCGGGCGGGGCTTACCGTCCCGCCTCTCGCAAGGTGCTCGACGTAATGGCCCGGAAGGAGCGGCGTTGCGGCCATTGCCGGCCGCGTTGTCTTGTGGACAAGCTGAGCACGGTGGGCGTCTTGTTCTTTCTTTCTTTTTGAAGGAAAGGCGTCTTGTTCTTGAAATGATCCATCAGAGGGATAGCGGCGTCTTCTGTTCCTCTCTTTTCTAGTATTATACATGATCCATTCCACTGGGGAAAAATCCCCTTGGAAAAATCTTCAGGATGCATGGACAATGATGCTCTTTTCTTGTTTAATTTGCATTTGATGCTGTTCATTTTATGCGATTTCACACACACACACACACACACACACACACATCATGTTTTCCTTATAAATCCTTGATTCGGATGTGAAAACGATCATCATCTTGTCTCATTGCTGAAAGTTCATGTTAACCAGAAACCAGGTACAGCTGACAGAGGCTACACATAGCAGGCACTTGCCAAACTAATGCACTTGCCAAACTAACTTGCAACAAAAATAACAGAGATAAGAAGGCTCAGGGAGGGTGCTGTGCCTCCAGCTTCCTGACAATGGCGTTGGTCACAGCCCAGTTGAACCCTCTGTACTGAAGCCACCTCACTACGCGTGCGCGGCGGTTCTCCAGGGACAAGCTTTGCCCTCTCTGCCACTGTTTAGATGCTTGAGCAAAGAGATGATCCATTGAAGCTTCTGATATCCCATACATTGTATGGTTTGCATGGCCATGACCTTCCTCGAACACCCTCCTTGTCGCCTGGTCTACTTCTTCCTCTGGCACCCCTTTTTGGCGAAGTGCCTAATTTGAACACAAACAGATAATGTTCTACAGTTTTTTTTGGGGGGGGGGGGGGGGGTAAATCTGTATTCATGGTATGCTTAGTTTGAAAAATAAACATGAGATACTTAATGCATGATTCATATTAGTTGCATCATCTCCATGAAATTAACCACAGAGCTAATATGTTTGTGAATCCATGCTTTGACTAACAGCTCCACACAGGCACAGGCAATATAATTTTGCTTTCAGAAGGCATTCACAAAATTAATTTTCGTTCACTTCATTGAACTTTTAGGTATGGAAATTATACTTACGATAGGAATATATGAAAATTCAAGCAAATGTGCAATGCAGAAATTGACAATTAATGAATCATGAAGAATGATTCCTAGCGAGCTTATACACAGATGTCAACTCATGACAAAGGACTTCAGTAAACAGATCTGGGATGGGTGTGTCGAATGTTTTGTTTGGAACAATAGGAAGGGGGAGAAAAGGAAAAAAAAACAATACTAACCTGTTTTATACGCCTTGGACCCCAAGTTGATGATAGCCACCGGGATCGTGAAAATGATTCCGCATAATAACCATCATTCAACAGACCCCTTCAGGAACAAAGGTACAAATATATCATAACTAAGAAAAGCAGGGGGCTAGGCACAGAGAAGATATATTGTTAGAATGAATATATTAATGCCTTACTGTGGCATCTACAAGTGCTAGTTAAATCTAACACTAAAATTCCCTTCACAAAATTTTTTGGGATTCCCCAACCCAGTAATTGGATCATCGAATGCAGTCCAGTTGTAGGACACATCATACGTAAGTTATAACGATGGATAATCACCACCATGGGTGAGCATGAAGAGTTACGTGCATCTACAATTCTACGCTAGTTGATTCAACTAGGATGATGATCCACTGTATCAATATACATTCACATTTTATTGTCAGCATATCAGGAAAACGGTCTTACCTTGATTTGAAATCAGCAATCACAGAATCGACTGTATCAACAGGATACTTCTTACCACGTAGTTTCTTTCTAAGCTCAGAAACCGTGAATGCTCTGCTCAACATAAACAAGAAAGCATATTTCAGTGTTCAGTTTCAATAGTGGTATACAAGACGCTAACGGTACAATAGCACAGAAACTTTAGACTATGTACGCTTCTTAAAATAAAACAAAACCATAACACAATAAATTGGGAAATTGAACAGGTTAATTAGTCGATTGGCATATGATATGTTATGGTACTTTGGCTTCCCGACCATCATACATAAAACATGCTTGCCCAGGATAAAGGTTTACATTTTTACACAGAATAAAAGTGTAATATATTGTTTCTTCAATGCTAATTCATATCAAGTTCCTGACTATCTCAGTGAGTAAGATTAACAAGTAAAACGAAATCGTTGCATTGTTCAAATGAGACATATGTATACATCACCTACAGAACATTCACTAGAATCGATAAACAGTCAATACTACGGACTAAACAATAACATTTAGAGCACCACATTGCTTCTAAGCAACTTTTCAGTTTGATTCCTCAAATATTTCTAGGTGGATATCTATAGAACATATATCAGTTCTGACTTCTGACCTGGCAGCAAGCAACTCGATTGCGGTCTTCTCCACATCCTGCGCTGTGCTTTCGCTGATTCCACACACCAAATCAGCACTTTCCTCCTCTTCCAAGGAAAGCTGCACAAACTCATTGGAGAAGTTCTTTTCCAAGGGCTCCAGGGCCCTGCCATCCTTGCAACGATTGAACTGTTCGTCCGGACTCGACATAGCCTTATTCTTCGCTGTCAGGCCAGAACCAAGAAGAAAGGTTACACACTTACACACAAGTCTTAACGAACACGATTCAAAATTTTCTGCAGCGCTCTCGCGGTCTCACCGGCATTCTCCTCTTCGTAAGCACCTTGCCGGTAGCTCACGAGCCTCCGGCGTGGAGGCTCGTGCCGGAAAAGACCCACCCCTTTTGCCCTGGAAAAGCATTTGAGGATAATGTGAATTTGGGTGCTGAGAAATCGAGAGGGGTTGGGATGTTGCGGAGGGGGAACGGGATCGAGAGAGAGGTACCGGGAAGAGTAGGTGATAAGGGCACGGGAGTGCAGGCGCAGCTCCAGCTCCGGCCGGAGATGGAGGAGGCGGCGGCTCGCGGCCAGGGCCGCCATCCTTTGCGCCTGGTGTCTGACGCCTCCGCACAATAACCGAATTTTTTGTATTTAAGCCCTTTTTTTGAAAAATATTCACATTTAGACCCCTGATGGTTTTAATTCCGTTTTTGGACCCAGGGGGTCGGAGCCGTGACCCACGGCGCCGAGGTAACATGTCTCGGCGCCGTGGTCCATGGCTCCGAGGTCGCAGGCCCGCTCCAGCCTGGTGGCCTGCGTGGCGCTGCCGTGGCAGCACCTCGGAGCCGTGGGTCGTGGCGCCGAGCTCGGAGCCGTGGGTCGTGGCGCCGAGATGCCTGCCACGTGGCGCCGAGCTCCCTGCCACGTCTGCAGACACTCGGCGTCTAGGGTTTGCACCGATCAGGCTTTACGTTGTCGCAAAAAAAATTACTAGTTGTATTTTGTTAATTTGAACTGTAATGATTATAAGTTTTGTTAATTTTGTAGTTGTGAATTACAAAACAATTTGAAAAAATTGTAAAACAAGTTTATATTGATTGGCTCGTTGTAGATGCATAAAAAAATATGGTAATTTTTTTTAGGAACGATTGTGCGTAGAACGGTCGATATATAAAATGGTAAGTGTCTTTTAAGGTTTGATTCCCGTGGTTTTTGCAAGGTTTGTTATTTTGTAGTTGTAATATGGGAACGAATCTGATGAAGTCGTAATAAAAATTTATGTTCATTGCAGGTTGGACATGCAAACCAAATTAAGCTAAATTTTTTTGCCGAAGGATTGAGCGTAGAAATATCGATGCATATAGTGGTAAGTGATATTTCGAAGGTGAGTGATATTTTGACATGGCAGGCATGTGGCATGTGTGCAACTCTGTATTTCTAATGTTCAGAATTCCACGACTAGTCCTAACATGCATGCCTTAGGGAAAATAACTTGCTGGGTCTATTACATTTTGTCTATTGGGTGTAGCGTGGTTGTTTCCCCTTTTTGTCACGCCCTGAAGATGGCTCCGCTGCATCCTTCTTCCTATCACTCTTGGTCTTGAGAGCTGCCTCCCGAGCTTGAAGCTCCTCCTCCTGACGCTTGATGGCAGCTTCACGCAGACTTAACTGCTCCCGCCTCCTTTGCAGCTCATCCTCCTTGCCCTTCAGACGATTTGGTCCACCCTCACGCGACGCTCTTGGTCAAGCCGCATCTGTCGTTCCACCTCGCGAGACTGAGTCATCTTGACAAAGTATTGTGCTTTGTTTTCCACCTCCACTGCCCGGTTATTTGGCCATGCCGGCGACACCCGATCCACCCATTCGATGAACCTGCAAGCCTATGTGTGGCGTGGTAGATGTCATCGATCAAGTTGAAAAAAGATAACGAGAAACAAATGATTTAGTTGTGGTCGTTACCACGAAGTCGTCATCCAGGTCAGGACATTTGAAGAACCTACGGCCGTATTTGGCTCGTTGTACTCGATCAGTCCAGACTCCCAACATCGTCCTAAAGCCGCAATGGCACTTCGGGCGCTCATGCCACTCCGGCACTCCAAATGGGTCGGACCTCCAGGAAGACATTGTTGTGTAGTAGTATTGTGATGCCTTGGGGAGGAGATGTGGTATAGAAGACATAGGAGGGAGGCCTTTATGTAGGCAGGTTATCTGGTGCAGTGGGCATAGTCCATGGAGAGGATATTTTCGCTTTTTCTGGATTCCAGTGTAGCAATAAATGGCCCTATGTAGGCTTTTCAGAGACTATAGTCTCGTAATTCCAGTGTAGCCTTTTCAGAGATTGGACCATTCAAAGCCTAGAAAGCTAAAGACCTACGCCCCTATATGTGTACAGGCCTACAGGCCTACTCCTGTAAAGGCTAAAGACCTACGCCCCTATATGTGTACAGGCCTACAGGCCTACTCCTGTAAAGGCTAAAGACCTACGCCCTATATGTGTACAGGCTAAAGGCCTACTCCGTCACTGCGCAAAGCTGGCATATGCTGCCTCGTTTTGTCATGTCACTGAGCAAAATCTGAACTCTTTTGTCATGTCACTGAGCAAAGCTGCCCTCTTTTGTCATCTCACTGAGTAAAAGCTGACCTCTTGTGTCATGTCCCTGAGCAAAGCAGGGGCGTGTTGTCATGTCCCTGAGCAAAAGCCTCTTTTTTTGGTGGTCACTGCATTAAGCTGCCCCGTTGGCTATAAGTAGCAGGGTTGGGGTCCCATGACATTGTGAATCGAACAAAGTAGTACCCTCTCTTTCGTGGTGAAACATAGCATGTCTGAAGTCGAGGGCCAGTGGGATTTGGGTCACCGAAGGACGACATTCCCTTAGAAACGAGGGATATGTTCAGTCCGCAGTACCGATTGATACCAAGCCGGCGTGCTCAACCACCGTGGCCGAAATGCAGACACAATGAGTACGCGGTCGTCCAGATCTTGGATTCCCCGAACGATGGCGGGCGACGTTTCTTCCGATGCTCACGCTCCGGGGTACAAATTAGTAATGTTACATTTTGTATTGCTTATGGACCCTCGAAGTTTACCGTCATTTTTTGTGCAGATGGCCAAATGCGACTTCTCCCACTGGATCGACCCTCCTCACGAACGGTATGTTGATCGTTATGTGGGTACATTATGGGCTCGAATATGGGACTTGGAGTACCGAATGGAGAATCTCACTGAGGAGAACAACGACCTCCGCGAACAGATGCAACGCGAGAGGGGCAACGAGGAGGTCGTGAATATAGGAAGCTCTTATGATCCCACATGTTGCTGCGCGAACCCGAGCTGCATATGTGCATGCCACTACCACGATGGACAACCACGTCCGAGGCGACCCCCTCAGCATTTCTCCATGTGGGTGCCACGAGGCTCGTTTGGCATGTAGGTAAGAAGGTGTATGGTTGTGTTGTGTTTTAGTTGTTGTGTTCGTTGATGTGTTGATGGCTGTAGTACTTGGTTGTGTTGCCATTTTTTGGTACCCTCTATGTTTACCGTCGTTGCTGTGTTGATGGTTGTAGTACTTGCTATATTTTATGTACGTGCAATCTATGTGTTGTTTCGTGTTGTGACTGGGTAAAGCTGTTTTATTTTAGGTCGTTTGCCTTTTCAGCCGATTGTGCTTTTTCAGGAAGCATAAATTCATAAGTAAAAAATTCATAGTTCGTATCATTTGCAGTCGTTTGCAGTAAACATAAATTCATTGCAGGAATTATAGAACAACAAAGTACAGACTACGGATTCGAACACAAATATCACATGAATATAACATATACACATACATACAAACAAGTAGCTCATTACAACACGACCCACAAGCCTACACATAAATATCACTGCCTCCTAGCCTTACCCTTACCCTTACCAAGGGCGTCGGTGCCTGGAGTGTAACGGCTAGGCTCCCGGCGGCGTCTGCGTGGTACAGGCTGTGAAGGCTGAGTCTCAGGAGCGCCTACGAGCTGAGACGGGCCTATCTCATCGTAAGTCTGTTGCTCCACCTCGTCGTCGTCCTCACCCCCCTCGTCAGGGAAAGTGTCGCTCGTATGGGATGAGCTCTGTGCCGTGTAAGACCCTCGCCACGTCGGGTCTGAAAGTCGTGTCGTAGGCACGTCTACGTCCCTCCTCGCGCCGGTGCTGCACCCACAACGATTAGCCGCACGACGTAGCCGACCTGCTAGCCTCTGTCATCCAACATTTTGTTAACCAACAAGATACGAAGATATTACGTACTAATTTTGTAAGTGGCTTTGTCGAAGCATACCTCTAGGAAGGTAAGCGTCCGGGCGTCGCCGACTGTCCTGGAGAAATGCTCTATGTCCTGTACGGACTGCTTCAGGGTGTTGCCCTGCAAACAAGCAAAAGAATGGATAATTTACTATATGTAGTGATATTTATATCTATTGGAAAATAAGCAATGAGATTGAACATTACCACACGGTCCAGGACTGGTGCCGTCTCCACCTGCGTCCCAAGGCGAGTCGACTGGTCGTACGGCGTGTCTTCGTCGCCCGAGGACGCAATGTTGGCGTAGTCATCCTGAGTCCATTGGCCCTTAAGCTTGGACCGCGTCGCACGCTGGTACCAAACTTGGTACCGCCGGAAGTTCTCGTTGCTGTGCGGCTCGTCGTTGTCGTCCACGTGGTCCTGAAAGTGTGCCCACTCCTCAACGTACACGTGGTGGTGCTGCTCGAAATCTGTGACCTTCTTCTGTCGCCAACGATCAAATCTGCATGTCACGTAAACCAAACGTTAAAAATAGAAAAAGCTCTGTGCAATTGGATTCCAAGGTTAGAATTGAAATTGCATGCCACTTACTTGTGCAAGGCCACAGACGTGGAGAACTGCGCTACTGGCCACATCTGCCTCATACCAAACTGGCGTGCAACTCTATGTGGCAGGTGATACTCAACAGCATAGAAACAGATAAGAGGGCACCTCTTCCTGTAGAGGGCCTCGTCTATGCTGCATAGTGCGCTGAACTGAATGGCCTCCACCTCCAGCTCGGCGTACGGCTCCCACTTAACCTGCATTGAAACAATTTAACGTTTAAGGTCATATACTAACAAATGAAAATCACGAAACCAAATAGAATTAACTTACACTGGAGGCCGTGAGCGCATCTAGCTCGTTCGTGTACTCTAGGTAGGCCCTCTTCGTCCGGGCGAAGGGCACTGAGACCTGGTCCCAAAGATATGCAAGTGTCGGACGTCGACGAGGAGGAACCTCTGCGAACCACGGACGAGGAGGCGAAACTGTGGGACGACCAACTGGTAGACGACACCACATCCACAGCTGGAGGAGGTAGAGGCAACCACCTACTGTCGCGTTCGGCGAACTCCGACGACACGCCTCGCAGAGGTGGCGGTAAAGGAACGCCAACACCCCGGAAGCCCAGCTGTACTACCCCGCCGTGTCCCAGTCGGTGAGGCAGTGGATGTACATCCACGACGCGCTGTCCCTCGTTCCGTCGGGGAAGAGAACGCAGCCAAACAAGTGCAGGATCCATGCCCTGCAATTATATGTGAAATGATATTAAATCAAACTATGTCAATTTAATCAAAAAGCTCGATTTGTACGACGAACAAGCTTGTAAAAGGTGAATGATACTATAGCATTGACGGGCATACCACGTATACCCCTAAGCAAGTTATTGAAGGATTCGGCCATATTGCTTGTCTGAAACTCGTACCTCCAGCCACCATCGTCATGAGCCCTTGTCCATTTGTCTACATCTCTCATCAATCCCGACAACCACTGTCTACCTTCTGCGGTTGTTGCAGTATTAAGCTGCTCCAACTTCTCCTGGAATAACTTGACCTCAAGCATTCGAGCGACCTCCTCGAACAGAGGAAAGTTATCCTTCCTACAATCCTTACGGAGTAGATTCTCGGCAAGATGCCGAGTGCACCAACGGTGGTGCAAAGGTGGATACCCCGGTATCTGCTCTTGTACGGCAGCAAGTATGCCCTGGTGTCTATCAGATATGACACCCACCTCCCTACCAGGGCCGACCACGTGCCTCCGAACGAGCCGCAAGAACCATCCCCAGCTGTCTTTGTTCTCCCTCTCAACCAAAGCAAACGCCAAAGGAACCAACGTGTTGTCTGCGTCACACGAAATGGCTATCAGAAGTGTGCCATGGTATTTGCCAAGAAGAAACGTACCGTCAATGGAGAAGACGGGACGACAATGCCGAAAGGCCTCGATGGACTGAGCAAAGCACCAGAAAGCACGGAAGAATATCTGCATCCCATCTTGAGTCCATTCGTTTGGTTTCGGGACGTACTCATAATGCATGCCTGGATTTACCGCTTTGATTGCATTGAAAAGTGCTGGCAACTGCAAGTACCCATCTTCCCAGTCCCCATATATCATCTTCCAGATGCGTTGCTTTGCCCTCCATGCTTTTCCATATCTTATCTCGTATCCAAATTTCTCCTTAACAATCCCAGCAAGTGTCTTCACCTTCATATTGGGTTCTCCCTTTACTATGTGACACAGTGACTTCGCAATAATGGTAGAGGTCAACTGCCGATGCTTCTGTTTGAGCTCTGCTTCGGCACAAGTGTGTGGGCCAACGATTCTTGTGATCTTGAACTTTCCCGTGTCCTTCTGTTTCCTAGCACAAACCCTCCATTCACATGTTTCCTTCTCGCACACAACTGTGTACCTCCGCTCCACATAAGAATGCCTCACCTTGAATGGCCTTTTACGAATCACTGAATACTCCTGCAGCCACCTTCTCAATGCAGACAAGTCCTCAAACATCATGCCCTTCTCAATTGTCATGCTTGAACCGGCCCCAGGAGCATCTATCAGCTCGTCATCCCTTCCTTCTGCATAAGCCCCATGAGAATGCCTAAGATCGCTGAATTCATGAACTGATGGATCCCGGCCAGGGCAATAACGCTTGATCAGCTCAATATCACTTTCGGTCAGCTCTCCAAAAGGGCGGTCATCGTCAGATTCAACGGCCCTTGCGATCTCGTAAGGCTGCAGATCATCCACAATTTGAACATCCACACTATTGGAGTCCCTGCAGACTTCTTCAACGTTGCTAGATGGAGCAACGGGAGGAACACCAACATTATCAGGAATGTCTCCTGCATCATAAGCACGAAAACGATGGGATTGAGACAAAAAAAAAGCAATGACGACAAAAGGCTAAAGTGTTGCTCGACACTTACTGGGATGATTCTGGGTCAATCCCATCTCCTGAGGGGCCGCCACGACATCATCAGTCCGACATTCAACTCGAACTGGTTGAGAAATCTGAACCTCGTTCGGGGCAGATAGAGCATCGGGCACCTCAGGCACTTCTTCCACATCCACCGCAAGATCCAGTAACGGAGGGTCAAAGGGTGCCTGATCACCTAGTTCTGGTGAATAACCGTGAGGGGTTGGTTCAATAGACACCTTCCGCACAACAAGGTCCAAACATTTTAACTCATTCCTCATAACCACTTTGACATATTTGTCCCACTCATCCTCACAACCAATTAAGATCAACCGCCTGAGAATTGTGTCTTTCGAACCGAAGTGAAGTAACCCCTCAACTGTGATTCTCTCCTCGTTTCCATGACAATGTAGCTTCTCCCGGGCCCTAGCAACCAACTCACTAAACGACGGCCGATCACTGAACATCAGAGGCACCCTTTGCATTTCAACAAATTGAACATTTCCATAATCATCACTTGTCACACTGCCTCCATGATATAGGGTTACTACGTTGTCCATCTAGTTCATACACAAAACCAAACTCAATACCTTTAAGCGAAATTTTGGATAAATCACATGCATACTTGTTTAAGCAATAAAATATCTAAATGAACCCTTTCCCATTCAAACATCTATATATCTAATACGATCCAGATATAGTCACATGAGATTTTCAGTTATAATATGCAGCCTACAATGTCTTTTTTGGAGTCAAACAGAACCACCAATATTTATCTAGATATTGTATTAATCACACCAAAAGTCTAAAATCATTATGCCTTCTCGTAGGTACCATAGATATGGCGTGAACATTAAGCGACAGTGTGTAACATATGTGGAAAAAAAATTCACGATATACTAGAGATTCACCTTGAACGCTTGCGGGGGCCGGGGAGGCGGTGGCGGGCGGGGAGGCGGTGGCGGCCGGGGAGGCGGCGTGGGCCGGGGAGGCGCTGCCGGCCCGGGGAGGCGGCGGGGAGGCGGCGGGGGCCGGGAAGGCGGCGGGGAGACGGCCGGGCCGGGGAGGCGGTGGCGGCGGGGGCCGGGAAGGCGGCGGGGAGGCGGCCGGGGCGGGGAGGCGGCCGGGCCGGGGAGGCGCTGGCGGCGCGAGCCGGGGAGGCGGTGGCGGCCGGGGAGGCGGCGGGGGCAGGAGTCGGGGGCTGAGGGCAGACGCGACGCGAAATGGCTCGGCCTGGCCTGGGTAAATGCCGCTAGCTCGGCGCCAAGATCCACGGCTCCGAGGTCGGAGCCACGAGTCACGGCGCCGAGCTCGGAGCCGTGGATCACGGCGCCGGGCTTCTGCCACGTCGGCACCACGCGGGTCGCCACGCTGGTGCCGGCCTGGGGCCTCGGAGCCATGGATCACGGCGCCGAGACGTGTTACCTCGGCGCCGTGATCCACGGCTCCGACCCCCTGGGTCCAAAAACGGAATTAAAACCACCAGGGGTCTAAATGTGAATATTTTTCAAAAAAAGGGCTTAAATAGAAAAAAGCTTAAGGCAATTTCTCGCTAGACATTTTTGCTTGGCCGCAACTTGTTTTACGCTGGGAAACTAATGGTTGTTTGGATAAAGCGATGGCACAGTTGACACAAGCAGCACTATAGTTATTTTTTTAAAAAAAAGTTTAATCATTAGACATCTATTTTTATAAATCTAACTTTCTTCTTGTGTCTGCTGAGCTCTCGGCAAGTAAATTTCTTTAAAAAAATTATAGTGTTATTTATTTGAATAGTTCACAGAACTTTGTTAGGAATTCCGTAGGAACTATATAATTCTTATTGGATCATTATGAAGAAGTTCCTACGTTACAAGTAGGACGGTAGGAGGTAAATTTGTTTGCTCGATGATTTATGACTTACAGGGGTTTAGATTTTTCTCAGTTTGCTTATTCATTAAAAATTACACTTTAGAGTTTAGACTCATTACTTTGTGCAAATGTAATAATGGTTTATGAAAAAAGATAGATAAAAATGCGTAATACTATTTTCCTATCAAGAAATGTAAAATATAAATATTGGTCATCAAATAAGCATGGTCAGTTGGTTTGGATACCAAGCAACTTCATGGGGGAGGCTATAGGCAGTCATATAATGTTTTTTTTGTCCATATATATATATCATATTGTTTTTAGCTTTTGACTTCTGCTTTTGATTTTTTTTACGGTAACTAGTTTTTAAATAGAGTTTCTTTTTAAAATGAGATGTACTAGTTAATTGTAGTACATACTGTATCGACTTTATTTATATCGGTAAAAACCACGCGTAAGTTTTTGTTACTCTGTAATCTCTCACATAAAAAGCCCAAAAGCTACACGCTACAGTTAAAAACCATAAATCTCAACAAAAAAAATAGACCCTTTAACTAACTAGAAGTACATAGAGCGTTGCTAATGTTTTTACAACGTTGTACACCAAATACCAATTGAGCATCGAGCATGACACAAACTCCATGGTTATCTATTTGCAATTAGAGCGTTAATCCAACAGTCTTGTAGCAAAACTGTACTCGAGTGAGAAAAACCATGGTTTTCCTGTCTCCTTTTCTCCTTCAGAGAAACCCGAAAAGCACCGAAAGGCGAATCTGTGCGCGTCCAGCGTAAGCATCACGCGAGTCGCCGGCGCCCGCGGATCCCCGATCGGACGGCCCACGTCGCTCCCTGGCCCTATATATTGGGCCCCCAAGCTCCCCCACCCAAATCCCCCGACTCCTCGCTTCCTCTAGCTTTGTGGCCGATCCCCTCGAGACGCCGTCGCCGCGGAGCGCCCGACGAAGGGAGGGAGCCAGCCGGCCGCCGCAGCACCGACCCAATCATCCCTCCCGAGCTCCCCCTTTGCCGATCGGTAGGCGGCTCCCAAGTCCCCCCTCTCGATCGGTTGATTTTGCCTCTTTATGTGCTACCAGGTTTGATCTGCGGGTTTTTTTTTTGGGGGATTAGGGTTTGATCGATGGCGTCCAAGAGGATCCTCAAGGAGTTGAAGGACCTGCAGAAGGACCCTCCCACCTCCTGCAGCGCAGGTGATTTGATCTCTACCGCCATGGATTCCGTCTAGATCTTGCCGAATTCTATTGCGATGAACACGTTGTTTGTGTGGTACTTGTTGTAGGTGGATGTTTGACTCTTCACTTTTTAGTCATGAGTGTTAAGACTGTTAGGTGCTTAGTTGTGGTTGTAAAAGCTGTAGAATATATAGAGAGTACCTGGGAACATATATATATAGCCTATGATGATGATGTGTATGATGTTCTGTAAGATGATAAAAAATACTTGCATGATTGTGATGGTCACATGAGTACAATATGCGCACCATGGTTATGTTTTCACTGTGTTTCTTCTTTTGGAAGTGAAAGATGTCGAATCTTTTACAGTTTGCACTAAAAATGCTATTGAGGATATCGCCACACAAGAACCTACTATGTACTAGTTTATCACATCATATGCACTCCAGCTACCCTTTAACCAAAGCCATTAAAATCACAGCATTGGCAATTAGGAGAAGCCATCATGGACTCAAAGAGACTTGTGTTTGATATAGACAGTCAAGATCCAGGACCAGAAAACACAGAAAGTACTAAGATACTACACCGACAAGAAGATCTGCCAAGAGAGGGCTGTCTTTTACCAGCTGAAAATTGCAATATGACACCTTTTGTAGCTAGTATGTGTCTTGAAAGGAATAGAAATGCTCAAGAAGCAACATTGGCATTCTTTTTTAACACTATTCGTGTGCAAATGCATTGAAAACTCTTTTGGCATACCTTACTAATTACCTGATGTTCTGTGCTTTTTGAGAGATCTAGCTCCAGCAAATGTCTTCTATGTTTTAACATTCTCTGCGCAGCAATTTCACTATGAGTTCCTTTGTTACAATATCAATTGGTTCTATGTTTTAACATTCTCTGCGCAGCAATTTCACTATGAGTTCCTTTGTTACAATATCAATTGGTGAACTTCTTCATTTGTAACAATCCTATTTTTTTCACATGCCATTGGTGCGTCTGCTTGAATCGAATCTTTCAAATTGCATTGGATAAAAGATCTCACTGAACTTGTTCAAATAATTAAAATGTTTTAGTGGTTGTAGCTTTGGACAAATAACATTAAAATATTTTCCTTAAATCCTGAACTGAACTAGTGTGGAGTTCCTTAGCACTGACTGTTTATGTTGTCAGGTCCTGTGGGTGAGGACATGTTCCATTGGCAAGCAACTATCATGGGACCCTCGGACAGCCCATTTGCTGGTGGGGTATTCTTGGTGAACATTCATTTCCCACCGGATTATCCTTTCAAACCACCGAAGGTTATTTTCTTGAGCTGGAACTGCAATTACACAAATGCTTGGCGTCCTCAAAGAACATATCATTTGCTGCCTGTTCTCTTAATTAGTTTATTCTAACGTTCAGATGATGAACTTATATATCCAGGTCTCTTTCCGCACCAAGGTTTTTCACCCGAATATCAATAGCAATGGCAGCATTTGCCTTGACATTCTCAAGGAACAGTGGAGCCCTGCTCTGACCATATCAAAGGTAACCATCCACACTCCCTGCTTGGTTTAACACCTCCACCCCCATTCCCTTTGTGCCTCGAGCTGATTGCTCTCTGATATTGCAGCTGGGTTACTTAAGCACTCTACATTCCAAAAGTAATCCTGAGTGTTGTGTGGTCTAACGTGCCTGTGTTAATAGGTCCTCCTGTCCATCTGTTCGCTGCTCACGGACCCGAACCCTGACGACCCGCTGGTCCCTGAGATCGCTCACATGTACAAGACTGACAGGGCCAAGTACGAGTCCACTGCTCGCTCCTGGACGCAGAAGTACGCCATGGGCTAGAGGACAGCCAACTGGTCAAATATGTGCCGAACCCAAAACGTTATCACCTAAATAACCAGCCAAGTCTCTCTCCCCAACGAAGTGAAGTATGAATGGACTTTTGAGGGCTATTGTGCCCGTTGAACTTGTATGAATGTACTCTACCTTGTGAAGTCCGGTAAAGCCTGGTAGTGTGTGCTACCTGACTGTTTCATTATCTTAAGTTGCTTCCTAAATCATATATTATATGATGTGTGCCATCCGTTTGCGGTGCCTTGATTATGAGTTTGCTGATTGGAAAATAGTATTATAGATGAGGACTTTGCTTGCTAGGTACATAATCCGTTCACCAAACAAAGGGGTGGATCCAAACATGTACACTGTAAGCTCTATAGCGCGACTAAGCCCTTATCAGTAACTTAATTGCTGCTGGTGGTCGCATCCGTCTGCCATTGCTCTTTCCCTGGCGTTACCGCATCCAAACAGTTCCAGATTTTAAGATTCGAGGTTTTCCATTATAGTCGGAACACGAGGGAAAGATCACTTTAATCTTCTACATTGTTGTTTTTTTGGCAAATGGTTCATAGCATCCAATCACATCGTTTTGAGTTTATTTTCCAGGGATCTTAGTCTTACTCCCACTCTCCAGTCCCCGCCAAGGCACTTGCCCAGACGGGGCTCCGATTCCTTGCGTGTAATAGTGCAGGGGAGGACCAACCATGGGCTATGGCAAGCACCGACCATGAGTAAGATCATTGAGGAATACATCCAGTAGGCATTGTTGTAGCATCAACGAAAAAAAATGCACATATTATCTCATCTACAAAATGATTTATTGCGTAGAAAAATAGTTCGTACTGTACCAATAGACAACAACAAATAATTACATATGAATACTTCCGTCCCAAGTAAGAAAAGAATAGTTCCGCTGTATATCGCGCGATGCATTCCCTTGCGCAACATCCTATAACAACAATAACCTGTTAAGTATTTACCCATAATCCATTTGTACTCAGTATGGACTTCATCTGTTCTATACACCGGGTACTGGATGCGGTATTGTTGTGTACCATATTTTGGATCTGAAGCATAACCAATAGACAACCCCATGTTATTTTTCTTGCTCGCGGACCATATCTCATATCTGTAGTGATGTGGTTCTATTACCATGCTCTCACAAAAGATGGAGCATTGCGGCGCATCTTGTGGCGGAACTGCTGCTTCTTTACGCACCATGCCTCAGTGAAAGTGCTCACCTAAAATTAGGGCAGCCATTAGCAAAACTAAACAGCGATAAATTGGTCACAATAATCAAAAACTTAAGGTGGCATATGCTATCCTTACATTGCTAATCATTTTTGCACCAAACCAGGCGGAATCGGTGCCAAATGAAGGAGGAAGAACTCTTATTCCTTCTGAAATGCATGCAGGAAGAAGTTTGTGGAGCTCTTTCTCCAGCCTCTCTGTTATATAAAAAAAGGTATGTGTCATGATGACACCAACCATAGACATAATCCAGAAAATGTAGCATTATCCATCATTATTCCAGCTTTATTGTGATACCCATTAATATCCAACAAGCAGTTCAGCATTAAAATGCAATAAGTGAGCATACCAGGCAAACCAGGTAGGCATGAGGTTCCACCAGCTAAAACGACCGTCTTGAACCAGCTGTCGTCACTGAACACTTCAGAACTGTAACAGTGATCCATACATAGAGATACTGCTTTATGCAAGCCCATAGCATGACTGCAAGGTCAACATTGAGCAAGCATAAGTAAACCATATTTAAAGGCAGAAAACAGGCTATGTCACAGAGAAAATAGCAGAAAACAGGCTATGTCACAGAGAAAATAGCATACATTCCTCCAATCTGGGGCTGGAAAAGGATTTCTGCCGTCTTGAACCTTTCTTCAGATAGAGTGAACCACCCTTCACCATCCACCTCACAGGAAGCTCGTGTGTCTTTACGTAGTTCAGCTTCATAATCAGTTGCTACGTAACAAAGTTTCTTTACATGTGGAATAGAAAAGAAAGATAGAGTCATGTGTCAGATACCATCTCCAATGTGTGATTGGTCATAGTTAAATAGGTAGCCCCCCAACTACTGGCTCCAAGCACAATTAGTTGGTCAGTAGCCCACCCAACTAATAGGCTCCAAGCACGGTTAGATGAGATTTATGAGAAGAATGTCAGATACACCAAACAACATTAGCTACCATGGAATAAACATAGATTTACCTCCTTGATGGTTCGAACAGTGTACAGTGACTCAAAAGGTATATTTCTTCGCTGCATTAGGTCCTTCAGAAATCCAGTAAGTTTGAGGGCACCTTGCCCCACAGTTTCAACTCCTATCTCATGCATCACCCTACCTTGAAAGACTGTTGCAAGCAAAATACATAAGAATGACAACATCAAATGAGTATTCTGGTATTTAAAGTATGCTAGTACCATTAGATCTAGTTTCATGTGTTATAATCATTCAGGACAAAGCCCTACCCTGAAAGACTGTTGCAAGCAAAATACATAAGAATGACAACATCAAATGAGTATTCTGGTATTTAAAGTATGCTAGTACCATTAGATCTAGTTTCATGTGGTATAATCATTCAGGACAAAGCCCGACCATGAAAAGTTATGTCAGTCCACACATAATCTTAGCCTCCCACCCTATGTCTCCCTCTGTGATGTGCACTCCTGAATGCCCATGTATTTCAGGAACTTGTCACAATTAGCAAGCACTCCTGCAACTGGGCCTGTTTGGCAAGCAACAAGCCGGTCGGCTTTTGGCTTTTGCTACAGTACCTAACTTTCAAACGGAGTATTTTTTCAAAATGGGGTCTACAAGTTAAACGCTGTACACGTTAAAAGCCCAACATCTGTACCAGCCAAAATTGTAAGTGAGTATCGGTCTCTCCATAATCTGTACCGTAAACAGCTAAAATTCAAAAATTTCAGCCAAAAGCCATAATAGGGAAAGGTCACTACGATTAGCCCAGAGCAGGTTGTTTTTATTAACTTCACATACAATATAATTCAAAAATTGCTTCTCTTGCACACTGTGGAAACTCTCCTCAGTTTGTATACTCCATATGTTAAATATCAAATATACAACCACAGTTCCAGATTATCATGTGTGGTTCCATGTTGTGAAACATCATTTGCATCTTCGCACCCCCAAAATTTAAAAGAAACAAAATTAATTTCCGAAGAAAACATTAATAAGTGTGATCAACTGCATTGAACCTTACAAAAAAAATCATGAACTAACCCATGGTAAATACTTACTGGGAGCAATAGATGTGGTATTGAATCCAATGTTGACAACAATACCAGAGGTCCGTTTAACAGCATACAAAGCTAGAAGTGCCTGGAAAGCAAAAGGCAAAATGATCACAAAAGTGTTCCTCATAAAAAGATGTAAAATTGATAAAACATACATGGTATGAACATAAACATGAAAAGTGGTTTGCTTCTAAAACTACATCAAAGCTCTGTTTTAATTTGAGGCCAAAATACTGAATACATATTTTACATACAACTCCCGGTTGAGGAGCTCCAGCGTGAATCACAACTCATGATTCTGATGCAATATAATTATGTGAACCTTCTAATTTTCCAAAAGCTAAATCCAAATGACAAAATTGTTTCAAATCTAACTCTCCCAACAAAATTAATTAAAGGGGCAGTGGTACAGAAGCAAATAGTGAACTACCAAAAATATTAAGAGGTGCAAAGTATAACCATTTGATTGAACAGAATCATCAATGGGAACATAAGAATGCATACTTGATCAACAGCACAAACAGCAGGAACATTCATATCGAACAAAACCGAGTACAATGTCTCCTTGTATTGCTTTCTTGAGGCCCTAGCAGACTCAGTATCTGTGACAAATTGAATTAGAGACTTACAGGCAGCCAGTTGGAAATAGTTTATCAACCATAGTAACCAATTCAACTTTGAAATGAAAACAAAAATGAAAGTAAAAGTTGATGGGCAGGCAGCTTTGAATTATATTTCAGGTCGGGAGCACCATACAATAATATTGATGAACATATGTAATATGGCCAAAATGCAGAACCATAAACTAGAAAGTGCGATCAACTAAAAATACTAACCATCAGAGTGGCAGAGTGGAAGGACAACAATAATTGGTTGAGTGGAAGGCTTTACTTGCATCCTGTAAAAAGGCGAGAATATCGAAAATAAATGTATGTTATGACAAACATTCAAAACTAAACATGATATTAGATGATTAATCAGAAAAACTTTATTACTTATAGCTCATAGTTACTACAAGCTAAATCAGTGGCCAAGAGAAAAGGAACTAAAGCACGATGTTCAAATTTCCTTCTTGTGTGAAACAGATTACCACAGATGTCAAAAATTGAATAAGAGAATTCAGATCAGATCAGTGCTTCAAGTTGAACACATATATGAGATCATATATCCTAATACAGTAAAGGATCAGTACTTTATAGCTCATGGTTACTCTGGCTGATTATTGTGTTATCTAGAATAGAATGTAAAACATGGCGTATCTAGAATGACCATCCCCCCTCCCTGAGTGTATATTTTCAAACATGTTGTCTCTTAAAATCAATTCAAAATATCCTACACCACCACAGCAATACATGGTTGCTCAGATAACCCGTCACAGAACTTTGGAGACCCAACATGTGCTAGAAGCAGATTTGAAACGTGTGCCATCAACTGCAAGTGTGCAGGCAGCAATACAAATGAGCACACACATCCTAGAATACTTGGGTATGCATGCTGATTGC
This sequence comes from Dendrocalamus latiflorus, assembly GCA_017311315.1. Classification (NCBI taxonomy): domain Eukaryota; kingdom Viridiplantae; phylum Streptophyta; class Magnoliopsida; order Poales; family Poaceae; genus Dendrocalamus; species Dendrocalamus latiflorus. The sequence continues at coordinate 37,394,394 of CM029656.1, read as the reverse complement.
TCATGTTCGAGCAAGAGATGGTGTAATCACTATAACAATAGGCAACCTAATCAGACAAAGTCATCATAATATAAACAAATTTGTGTCTCAATTGAATTCACCAAATGCCAATTCAGATCATCAATGAAATTCCCTTCAAGAAAAAAAGGGTCATATCTTGACAAATTTTCTCTAGGCATGTTTGATGTTGTGCAAGACAGCTAAGGCTGAAATGTTTAATCGGTGCTACAATATATGAACATCCTACAGCGGAAGCTAGAGATTTTAGGAACCTGGTGTAGATTGTAGAGAAGAAGTGACGAAGCCTGGCATACATAGGGGACTCAATGTTACCAAATTCCTGCATGATGATCCCAGCAGAAATAGCAAATAAATGACATCCCTTTATGGATTCAATTAACACAAATCATGATATTATTAAATCAACATTGGTCATGATGATATGCCATTAAGATTTGACCACTGATCACCACAGCTTACCAAAAATGTAGCACAACGCCCAGAAGGAGCAGCATACTTGCTCCAGCCATACTTGCAATAGCCGGAGCCACCTTTAATAAAACAAACAACAAGGAATGCACCATTTAAAGGAGACCACTAAGTTAAAGCAACTGAGATCAATAAACGATGCCCATTCCGTCGAACAAGCAAAGAGCCAGATACAATCAGCCTACCATGGCATGATGGCAATCTAATGCAGGTATATAATCGTTGCCTAGTTACCCAAGACCGAATATCAGAGATGCAAAAATACCAAAAAAAATTTGTCGTAGAAGTACCTAACGAAATAATTAATGCACATACCTATCCCACTCTCTACTGTTCGGCTTGATTAAGCAATCGCTGGCTATCTAGAACATGCACAAACTTGTACATCACGCATGTCAGGGAGATGCTAGCCCATACCATCGACTATAATAGAACCCGGAACCACCGCTCGGCGTCCGTAAATCTGCTTGAATGAGGGCTGCGGCGAGCTGCCGTAGTACACGCTGCATAAGTACGGCAATGTTAGGTAGGTGAAATACCAAATGCGAGGCTTCGGCGCTACGAAATGGGGGGAGGAGGCGGTAGGGACCTGGGGTGCGGGGCGGGGCCGGCAGCAAGGTGGGTCTCGGCGAAGACGACGAGGTCCCAGGGGTCGGGGCCGAGGCGGAGGAAGAAGGCCCAGAGGCCGTTGTCGGAGGCGAGGAGGCGCCAGGCGCGGCAGACGGCGCTGGAGCGCGCAGCGTCGGCGGGGCCGAGCAGGCGCAGGATCTGGACGAGCACGTCGATCGGCACGGCGTCGAGCGCGCCCAGCGAGGCGGCCGCAGCCGCCGGGGCGCGGCGACGCGGGGATGCCGCTTGGTCGGGCGGCGCCGCGCGGGCGAGCACGGAGCCCCACACCTTGCGGAGCAGAAGCGCCATGTCTCGTTCAGACACTGGCTGGCTGGTGGCGCTACATGTGGACGATACAACAGGGGGTTGGGATCGAGGAAGCCGAAGCCACCACCAGAAATTTTTGGAAACCGATTTGGGGATTTTTTCGAGGACGACGAGATCTGGGCTGGGGATATTCGCACGTGACTGCGAGTGGCCGCGGTCGCGTTGCTCTCGGTGAACTGTGTCGCTCGCCTACCGGTAGATCGACTCGGCTCGAGTCAGTGTCTCCCCTGAGTTGGGTTCCAATTACTCGTATTAATACCAGTCTATTATACAAGGTAAGCGATCAAATTCTCGTGAGATAAGCACAGATAATAATTAGTACGGACTCAAGTATGTGTTAATGTATGTATGCAATTGCACAAAGGTAGCAAGCAATCAAATCCTTGTGCACGTATTTGGTTCCAAAGAGAGGTAGAAAAGTAGTCAATTTAGGACCATTGAATTAGGCTATAGCTAACGCTTTTGACTGAAATGATATAGTAGTAGTTTATAGTTTTTCTTTGCTAAAACATTCAATTAAAAAATATAAAAACATTCAAAATAGTTTTTATTTTTTGGAAGTTTTTTTGGAAGTTAGAAACCAAAAGGTCAAAATTCGATTGGAACATGCGCTGATTGAAACAACTCGGGTGGAGGCGTGGAACAGCAGCCGGAGAGTTTCAGACTTCCAGTTGACAAATGTAACGGTGGGAGACCAAGCTAACTACTTGAATTCTGCATCTCACTGAGGCCCACCCATAGAGACTCAAGAATCCTGCATCTCCCGTGCTTTATTTATTACTTTATCTTATTTTCCCATTCAGTTTCCTCCTCTTACTTTTCTAGTTCTAGATCATCGTTGGAGAGCGCATGTCTTCCTTTCACATAACATTAGCAGTCTCATAACAGTTTTTGTCTTCCTTTCACTTAACATTACCAGTCTCATAAACAGTTCGACACCATTTACACTACTTCAGATACTACATTTGAAAGCATTAGCTAATTTATGCGTAGTGCTCTCAAATTCTTGCTATAGTTCCCATATACGCACATTACAAAAATACAAACTCAGCAGTTGCATGCACTGCATCCAAAAAAAACCAGCAGCTAGCTTCCGGATCACCGGTACACAATCTTACACGGCCATATAAAGCACGCCGTCACTGTAGCAGCGAGCTGGTCAAGCAACCGAAGGACAGGAAGGAAGGAGTAAGCCAACCACCACCACCACCACCACGTCCGGACCGGGTCCCGATCAGTGATCACTGATGAGCTGAGGTACAGGCAGGCAGGCAGGCCAACTATAAATGTACAAGGCGGACCACCAAATCCGCAAATCGGCATCAGCATATGACGCAGGAGTTGGGGTCCTCCTCGGAGCTGTGGACGACGTATTGGGGGTAGTACGGCGTGTACCACGGCGGGTACACCATGTGCTTGGCCGCCTCCGGCTTCTTGTCGCCGCCGTCCTTCTTGTCCCCGCCGCCGTCCTTCTTGTCGTCCTTCTTCTCCTCCTTGGCCGGCCCGACGGAGACGATGTGCGCCCCGGGGCAGAGCTTGCGCAGCTTGTTCACAACGTCGACGGGGTCGGCGGAGCCGATGACCGTCATCTTCTGCTCCTTCATGTCCATGGAGATCGAGTCGATACCTGAGGTTGAGTTGCAGGGAGTTGTGGTCGTCAGAAAAAGAATTCAGATGCGGATGGCAAACTGGAAACTGAGGACTGGTGGGTTACAGTGAAATTTTGGTCAATAATCGCTTAAAAGTCGAAACACGTTACACTACGGCAGAGTTGAACCGATGCTAAATGGTTGATCAAACAAAGTTTCTTCCAGATAACCACAACTTTGCAAGACCCATGCCCATCAATTATCATCGAAGTGTTGGTCTTAGCTTTGGTCATGCTTATGACTCGAGGAAGCAGAGCGTAAAGAGAAGGTAAAGGGAGAAGTACATACCTTGGAGAGTGGAGACTGCTTTGAGCGCCTTCTGCTTCTCCTTGTCGTCGTGCAGGTCCAGCTTAAGCACAACCTTCTGCGGTCGTCAGAACAACAAACCAGTTGATCAACCATTGATCGAGTGATCAGGGCATCACTGCAACGACACACAAAAAAGCCAAAACAAGAGTTCGCAATTCGGTGATGGTTATTTACCTTCATGGTGATACGCCGACCGGGGCTGATCCTTCTGCTGTGCCGAGCCAAGCAAAGACTCTTACGACCGGCGAGCAGGCGGGCACGGAATCACCAAGGTGATAAATGGATAGGTGGAGACGACGACGACGGGCTTGTTTTGTCTCGGCGATGAATTCTATGGGCGATGGACAAAGCTTAGTATAATTGGGGCGGCAAGGGAAGAGGCGACTCGATTTATAGCGAGAGGCCGTGGGCCGTGGCACCGCGGCGGGGCCGGCGCGCACATCGACGACTCGGCTTCCTGCTGCGGCTGACATGCCGAGGCCCGCGTCGAACGTGAGTTTTTTCAAAAGCGGAGTGGTACCGTCTCGGACAAGGAAGCCGCGGCGAAGGCTGGTTGATTGGATCGAGGCGCATCGTGGGACACATGGGCCCGCTTGGATTGAAAAATAGTGATTTATAATTGAAATTACAGTATAACTGATTAAAATTATGCTGTAGTTCAAGATGACTTATTTGGTATAATTAAATTTTAAAAACTTTAAAAATAGAAAAAATATATTAACTCACCACGGATAACACAAACGAATACGGGAAGAAAGAACCGACAAAAAAACTTAAAAAACCAAAAGTTCAGAAAAAAGTAAAATTTATAAATAATAAAAATTAAATCAGAAACAAGAAGTTCAAACGAACCGGCGAAAACCGCTGCGTACCTACGAGTCGATGACGTAACGAGATTTTTTTTTGTTCTTTTGCTCGTTCGCTTTTTCCGGCGCTGCTGCTTGGACTCGTCCGCGCATGGGTGAGTGGGTGGGTGGCCAGGTGGGGTGGGGTTCGCGGGGCGCCGTGTGCGTGTGGAACGGGCCGCGTGACACCGCGAAGACTCCGGCGGGGATGCGGAAGCCGCCGGTCAGCGTCAACAGGCCGCGACGGGGCCGGTGGCGACGCGAACGGCCGCGGTGGCCGCGACGACCTGCCGAGTCTTTGTCCTCCTCTGCGCTTGCTCTGTGAGCATCTTGACTGACTTGGGAGGTAGCCAATCTGGGATTGGATTGGAGGTACTGTCGCCAGCAATTAGCGGAAGTGATTCCGGGTCCGGCCTAATTATTGCTACTACTTAATTCAGTGGCAGTAATTTGTTAGTCCAGCGCTCCAGCCGCCAACCAATGCATGGTCAGAAATTGTAAGAGGAGTTTAGTGCACGACTAGGAATGTTACTGAATGCTATATCTTGACATCGCTCAATCTAGTGTGTTACTACCAGCGCTGTTGTTACTATCAGTGCTGTTGGATTAGCGCGCGTCGCTATTGATTTATCCCATAGCAATTGCTTTTCTCACCGGATGCATGCGTGTGCAGGCCCACCCCATATTCCTTGCATGGAGAACAGATATGGGATCCCTACTTTTGCATAAAGACCCCTTAAATTTTCTATTAATCTATAGCTCATCTAACTAAAAAGATTTGTATAATCATACATTTCAAACTATACTTTCAACTTGTGATTTATGTTTTTTTATTCTACACGACGAGACTAACTAAATAAGATTAATATCAGATATGTTTAAAGCTAGACAGAAGTGTTACTTTTTAGGTGGTAATATGTTTAAAATGTAGATGGTGCCTTAGGGTGGTAAATTCCTAACGTAACATAGTAATTTATTCAAGTTATACATGATAACTTAAGGTGCAAAAAATGATAACTTTTGAACTATTTTTTTGCACACTTATAAAAATGATGGTGAATTAGTAAATTTGAAACATTTTTACACATACTTACAAAGTGATGGTAAATTCTAAAATTAATGTGGTAATTTATTAAATCTTACAATGATAACTTAAGATGCAAAGGAGTGTAGATGAATTCTTGAAATTAGGGTGATAATTTGTTAAAATTGACAATAGTAACTTATGGTGCAATTAAACTATCAGTGGTAATTTAGGATCTAACTGATGATAATTTATATAACTTTTGTTTTGATAATTTATTAAAAATTCAGATGTTAACTTTTATTTTTAGTTGTATTTTTGAATTTCTTAAGTTAGATGACATAATTTAGTGATAAATGTCATGAATACAAAACCAATTTTTTCTAAAATTATTCCATAAAAGAAAAAATTGAGTGCTCTACAAAATTATTCCTAGGTGCTCCGTAGTCAATCCCGATATTTCTTCATTGGAAGTGTTACAGTCTAGTAGTTCTAAGAGAAAAGTAGCCTGACATTACACTCCAGAAATTAACGAGTACTTTGTAGCGAAGGATGCACGCACTTGTTCGTCTAGCGCATTGTACAGTACGGGCACTCCAATAGCTTAAGCAGGTACTAGTAGATGTCACGTTGGAACGTTGCCTGTATGCCCGCTCATTTCAATTTGGGTTTCTAACTTCTGACTTATTTTTTACTATTCAATAATTTTATTTTTTAAATTTTTTTTGAGTTTTTTATCGGTTCTATTTTTTCCCGTATTCGTTTGTACGGTTCGTGACGGGTTAACATGATTTTCTATTTTTAAATTTTTTAAATTTAATTACGTCAAATAAGTCACCATTAATTATAATATTTTTTCAGCTAATTACAGTAATTTTTAGTCAAAAGACACTCAAAATAAGCCGTTTTGAGCACGGCCGGAAGTATTGATAGGCGTAAGAAAGCAGCGCGCGGTGCAAGAAAACGCGAGGGAACATCGATTGATCACACGTTCAAACCTAGCTAGCATCAGATCGCGCCAACCCAGAATAATGTGCATGCGCATCTTGGCTTTCTGGCTTCGTCATGCGTTCATGCATCAGCGTACTGATCGGCGTCCTATTTAGAAACCAGACTTTATTACGTCTAAATTCTAATCATGCCCAGGCCACTGGCTTCGAAAATTCGCGACAGAAGAAAAATAGTCGAGGAAAAGCTAGCTACTTTCAAGCTCCAACCTTTTTGCCTTTCGCAAAGCAGCAGCAGTATGCTGATGAAAACCGTCGACCGAGAACGTTGGCAACGTGCACGGACCGGAAAAACTATCGATCGCACGCGTAATCGGAATCAAGTAAACACAGGAGAAGATTCTCGCCGCGTGGAGTTCAGGAACGGTTCGTTCGATTTAGTCCTCGATTCGTCTATCATGTGCTGTGAATACCTTCATACCTTGCAGACCGAGGCTTACTCGGTTGGTGAGGCGCAGCACCGGGCTCGAGCCCAGAACGCTGAATTTTTAAAGGGTACTCGTTATATAAATAGTACTCTCTGATTATATGTGTATCTAGATGTTTTTAGTGGTCAAAACACGTGTTACATTCCGTAAGACTTTGAAGTGTAGAAAGCCTTAAAAATATATGTATTAAAAGTACCTACATAGATATATGAGTGTACGTGGTATCATATATATATATATATATATATATATATATATATATATATATATATATATATATATATATATATATATATATAAGTACATTCTTATTGTACTCAGCTTCGAAAAAACTAGCAGCGTAAGTGCGGCAGCACGCCACGCTAGCTACCATGTGGGCCGAAGTAAAAGAGACGATAATTCGCGGAGAGTTTTCTTTAAGTTGAGGATACATGTGTAATTTCGAAAAAATAAAAAAAATCTGATAGGGACCTTTTTGGAACCGAGGACTTTTACGCAATTTTGAAAAATACAGAATTTTTTTACAAAAACGTTGATGTGGCATCGCTCAGGACCAGGAACTCCCTCGACTTTAATATACGGATGATACCTTGGTACCTTGCAAGGATCGCGCGCCGTCAAAAAGGTCGCGACGACGCGTTCTTGCACCAACCCAGTTTTGTTTTGTTTTTACGGAGAACCAAGCCGGTTCTACTGTGGTGGAGTTGAACGGTTCAAACGTCCGTTATTTCTTCCATTGAGAAATCGAGATGAGCCTCTAGAATAATCGATCGAGAATTAATGGTGATGCAGCACGGTCCTTGCGCGGCCAAATTAAGGGCCTGTTCCGTTGATGAGAAACCGTCCGGCTTGTCGTAGCCACTACAATACCTAACTTTTAAATGAAGTATTTTCTTAAGACGGGGTCTATAAGTTAAACGTATTACATGTTAAAAGTCCAACATATGTACCAGTTAAAATCGCAAGTAAGTATCGATCTCTCTGTAATCTGTATCGTAAACAGCCAAAATTCAAAAATTTCAGCCAAAAGCCGAGCCGCAGCAAAAAAGAACAGGCCCTTAGCTGAAGTCCACATTGTCAGCTGTTCGCTTGAATCATCAGCTATACAAACCCGGAAGGTTTCCTGGACGCTGAGGCCAGCCACGTCGCCCCCAACGCTCCCTCGGCCGGCGCGTGGCGGCCGAAATTTGCGTACGGTCGGGGGAGCGGTTTTGCGAAAAAGTCCCCGCATTTTTTCGAAATTACGAAAAGGTCCTTTTTCCTCGCGAAAAGGTCCCTGCCAGTTTTTTCAAACCCCTCCACTTTGCAGGATAGTGCCCCGCGGTTTCTAAATTACGTACGGGTCCTCATTTATTACGTACATGCCCTCGATTTTTTACGAAAAAAGCCTTCGACTTTTTTGAAAATACACATGTGCCCTCGATTTTTTTGCCAGTTTTTTCCAGCACCTCCACTTTGCAGGATAGCGCCTCGCGGTTTCTAAATTACGTACGGGTCCTCGTTTATTACGTACAGGCCCTTGATTTTTTACGAAAAAGACCTTCGACTTTTTTGAAAATACATATGTGCCCCTCGATTTTTTTAATTTTTTTTAAAAAACTCCTCACGAATTCTCGCCTCTTTCACTTCGGTACACACGGTGGCTGGCGCGGCGTGGCGCCGCGCCTATGAGGCTAGTAGAATTAATAGTCAGTTGATTTGACCAGCTCTAAATTGGCATGCATGCGCGGAGCACACTACACTACCATACCATACATGGTCAGATTCGGAACAGTGGTATATTATTATTATGATAATCCTCTGCATTACGTCTGCGATGACATGATAGTACAAGCATATCAGCGCCGTGGATCTGCAACCGTCCTAGTGTTGCGTTTGGTTTGAGTTGAAATAATCAAGTTAGTTAATCTTAACCGAACTAAATTAGTTTAACTCAAATTTTATAACTCTTCATTCTCTTTTACTTGATTTTCTAGAATTTGTACCATCAAATTTTTCTAAAGTTTGACCACCAATAAATTTAAAACTATCTAGATTGGTTGTATAAAAATTATATCATTAGATTTATCGTTAAAAATAATTTCATAATATTATAATTTTATAAGTATATCTTAGTGTAAAGCTATAAAAAGTAGCGGTCAAAGTCGCACCTCGAAGACCATGAAAAACAAAAAAAATCAAGTAAAAAAGAATAGAGAGAGTATTTAACAGCAAATCTTGTTAATACAAATTATTGTTTGGCTAGATTATGTTGATTAGTATTATAAAAACAAAATTTAGGAGGGTAAGTTATGTTATGTTAACTTATTCCACCAATTTGGTGGGTTAGTCTTGAGTTAGGAGGGTTAAAACGCTTTGACTAAGTTAAATTAATTCTCTTTAATCTAATGATGTTTAACGGGTTAAATTTCTAACCTACCTCTTAGACTCCAAACCAAACAGCGGCTAGGACCAAAAGCTGGTTATTACTAGCGAAAGCTCCTGCACTTAGGTAAGAAGGGCGATTGAGACCTGCAATTAACAAGGTGGACGGAGCACCAAGTGGGATTTAAGTAGAGGGGCAGACTTAGGTAGTGTTTATTTGAGTTTATATGCCCAGCCTTTTTAACTGTTGTAGATAAAAATACATTATAGATACCGTTAGTTTTTCAACGTAATTAAATTTAAAAAATAAAAAATATTATTACAGACAATACAAGGAATAAAGATAAAAATAAAAACCTAAAAATCAAAAAACAAAAAAAAATTAAGAAGTCAGAAGCGGAAGAAAAAAATTATAACCATATATAACGGCGAGTGCCACGTAACGATTGATGTGACTATCGTAGTACTAGTACTGGTATTTTTTTTTCCTTCTTGAACTCTGAAGAACAAGCGTACTGGTAGATGTTCAGATACACTAGCTATGTAGGCGTGGCGCCACGCCACGCTAGCCACCGTGTTGACCGAAGTAAAAGAGACGATAATTCACAGGGAGTTTCATAAAAAAAATCGAGGACAAATGCATAATTTCGGAAAAATCAAAGGTTTTCTGGTAAAAAATCGAGGACCTGCAAGGACCTGTACGTAAGTAAATAAGGATCTATACGTAATTTTGGGAACCCGCGGGGCGCCATCCAAAATTTTTTTTGAAGGAAAAACTTACAGGGACCTTTTCGCGAGGGAAAAGGAACTTTACATAATTATCGGAAAGTCGGAGGAAATTGCCTCTCCCGGCCGTAAGCGAAACCGCCTGCCACGCGCCGGCCGGGGGCACGCGTGGGGGCGACGTGGCCTCACGCCTGGGCCGGAATGCTACCGCTAATTAGGCGGTTACGATTAGGGGACAGCTATATTAAATACAATTATTTTTCGTATTGATAAAGTCCCAGTCGCGTTGTTTGAAAATAAGGAAGGGCGTCACTCTCAACTGACGTTGAAAATTGACAATAGAGACTTTCTTTTGAAACAGGGAATACAGAGACAGAGAAATTCTTATCGTCCTGAACGGTTCGGCTTGATCTTCTAGGTTATTTTTGCATTATTCATAAATTTCATCTTTTTCTGAACTTTTGGCTTTTTATTGAGCTTTTTTGCCGGTTCTTTTTTTCCCGTATTCGTTTGTATTATACATATTGGGGTAACATAATTTTTAAATTTTTAATTTTTTTAAAATTTAATTATACTAAATAAGCCTCTGTCAGCTACAGTGTTTTTTTCAGCCAGCTACAGTGTTTTCAGCCATAAGCCATGAGCTTTTAAGCCCAACCGATGTTGTCTGTCCTTGCCCCGCAAGTTATCATGACTAAAAACTTTCGAGCTTTGCAGGGATGAAAGAATGCTATATCTGCATTGATGCATTTGACAAAAAAGAAATCGATATTTGTAGAGTATTATGCAAGCAAGTGGCTCTCGATTAGGAAAATGGCAGACTGCTCGCGGAACGTTCCTCACCGCTGGAGATATGAGGTATGACTCCACTTGCTAGGATTTAAATCATGGTGTTCATCTTTATACACATATGAGTACTATGCATTTTAGTAAGAATATTGTGAGGTCGTGAATTTATCACCGATCATCGTATTTCTTAGACATGTGCTAGGGGCGCGTCGCGTGTGGTGTGCATGCATGTTTGTGTGTGTGCGCGCGCATATACCTTGTGATCTAAAAATATGCACTTGTGAATTTCCTTGAAATTATCTGAGTTTGTTTGGTATTTATTTTAGCTCATTTTAATTCTCATCTTTTCTTAAAATCAAAAATCAATTATTTTATTCCTTCAGCTTTGTGGGCGAATTGGCTTGGCCCACTCGTTCTCTTCTCTTCTCTTTCTTTCGGCCTGAGGCCCATTCCTCCTGCCTCTCCCCTTCATGGTCCAGATCTAGTACAAGTTTAGTCTGTTTCATCGCCTCCACTAGCATCTTCTTGGTTAGTTGCTACCTGGTTCTGCATCTACACCACTCCTAGGGTCCAAAGAAAATATTGTAGAATCTAGTCCCTCCATTACGAGTAAATAGTGGAGTTTTGGTAATTTTTTATAATGATTTGTGGACTAACATTTTTCATGAGTTAAATGTATATGTTAGATTCCACAAATAAATATGACTTTATATGTTGAAAATCATCAAGTCAAGATGTGAGATGAAAAATAGCTTCATGAGTTAAAGGTCATCAAGAAGAGGATACATCATAAGTTGATGCACATCCAAGAGGAGATGGTCATGAGTTGATCATCAAGTCAAGAGAAGATCCATCATGTGTTGATAGAGTTCAAGTAAAAGATGCATCATGTGTTGATGGATATCAAGATAATGACTCAAGGCAAAGATAGGACTAGCTAGTGCTAAAAATGTGTTCCTAATCTTTTATTGGTTTTAGTGTTTGGTTGAAAGACCGGATTGCTAGTATAGATTGACGTACTATTAAGAAGGGTCATGTTTAGGAGTTTGAGTCTTATTATGTATTGATAGCTCAACCTCACTTGCTCTAATTCTCTGTAACATGATGGTTATATTTGCGAATGTATTTTATAAATAGTTGAGACTCATGTGTTGAATCCTTGTAACATGTGACTATACATTGCAAATGTGTTTTACAAGTGTTTGAAGTCTATGTTTCCTACTTCTTGTGCTATGAGACTTATATATGCAAACGTGTTTTGCAAATGGTACAAACTCATACACAATCATTGTAGCGTGTGACTTAGGTTTGAGAATATGTTTTGTAAATATGAAGAATCCATGTACCTATACCTTGTGTCATTATGTCAAAAGTGTGTAAATATGTTTTGCAATTGTTGGGAATCAAGTTTGATCCTTGTGTGTATGGTATTATAATTTACGAATGTGTTTTACAAATTAGTTGAAGTATATGCGCTTTGCTAAAAAAATGGTAGTACCAACGACCGAAAGTCGGTAGTACCAATATGTGTTGTGCAATATGATCGAACATCGGTAGTACCAGCATGTGTTGCACGGTATGACTGACCAGCGATCAAACCGGCATATGTTGCGTGGTCGGGCCGACCGGCAGAAGTACCAGAGAGACACATGTTGGAAGAACTTCTCCTCCCCTAGAAAATGATAATTCCGCAATGTGTGGAGCGGCACTACCGCTGAGCGGTAGTACCGGACCTTGTATGGCGGTACTTTCGATTTTTGCTGAAAATGGCTAGTTTTCTGATCTTTGCGAGGACAGCAGTAATACCGGCCTTATAACGACGGTACTACCGGAATTCCTGATTTTTTAATGGTTTTGCTTCCAAAAGCTAGTTTTTATGTGTGAGGGTATAAGACTATAAGTACCTCCTTGTAGCCAGTTGGAGATGTTGTTGCTTGACTCTATTTTCTCTCTTGAGCTAGTGTAAGTTTCTCCTCTCAATTGTGCATATGTTGCACCTTGTGAGCAATAAGAATAGGCCTATTTGGCTTAATTTGTAGAGCTGATCCAATTCATTTAGGCTTACTCAACGTGGACTAGGAAGACCGATAAGTCTCCGAACACCACAGCAAAAAAGAACCGTGTCAATTATGGTTTGTTCTCTTGTGCTCAATTTACATTCAAGTAATTTACATTCATAGAATTAAATTTATTGCTTGTCATCCTAGGATTGCAAACCTTGGACATAGACTTAGATTGTTGGTGCACTTAGATGAATCTAGTTGATTTAGAACTTGTTTGTGTGAAAATAAATTAAGTTACGCTTCTAATCATATACTTGGTTTTAGCCAAATATAAATAAAAGAAAGATTTTTAAAACTGCCTATTCACCTCCCCTCTTGTCGGCCTCCTCAATCTTACACCAATGTCATGAGCACCGTTTTGGATTGTAGGGGAACAACGGTCCGACCCCTCCTCCTCAAGCTAGCATCGCGCGCCCTTTGTAGGCGCTATTCTTGATGGTAGTAGAAAGGCGGTCCAGCCTCTCCTCCTGCTGTGTGCGCAAATGCCTTGCTAACTCACCTCGTTGCAAACATAGAGACCTCAACCCTTAGTGTCACATTAGGGTATCCATGGCCCTTGCAAACACTTCGGCGTGGCTGAAGAGGGAACGGTACTAGACCTATGCAAAAAGCAACAAGAATAACAATAGTAAGTATGGACCGACACGTGCTGCCTACCTCGAAGGCATAGCCTCTATAGGGCGGCTCGATGATGATGGATTCGCCACTAGAGGCACTGCTTGCCTTGAGGGCCTTACCTTAGCAGGATGGCCTACCTCAACAGATCCACCTCTACGTGTCACCAGCCTCGAAGGCATAGCCTCAGTGGGATGGCTTGATGATGACGGCTTTGCCGCGAGAGGTGTCGCCTACCTCGAGGGCCTCACTTTGGCAAGGAGGCCTACCTCGATGGCTCTACCTCCACATGTCTCCTGCCTCAAAGGCATAGCCTCAGCAGGGCAGTGCAATGATGAAGGCTTCACCACGAGAGGCGCCACTTGCCTCAAACCTCGGCAGGGCAGCCTACCTCGACGGCCTCGCCTCCACGCATCACCTGCCTCAAGCAAGGCGTTCGACGACGATGTCATCGCGAGAGGCAATGCCTACCTCGAGGTCCTCACCTTAGCAAGAAAGCCTACCTCAATGGTTTCACCTCTTCACGCCACCCATCTCTAAGGCATAGCCTCAGCGAGCAAGGCGATGAGTCGATGATAGCTTCGCTTGACTCAGGGGCCTCACCTCAGCAAGGTGGCCTACCTCGATGGTTTCACATCCATGCATTGCTCGCCTCAAAGTCATAGCCTTAGCAGAGTGGCTCAACAAACGATGGCTTCACCGCAAGAGACGCTGCCTACCTCGAGGACCTTACCTCAGCAGGGTGGTCTACCTCGAAGGCTTTGCCTCCGTGCACCGCCTGCCTCGAGGACCTAACCTCGGTGGGGTGGCCTATCTCAATTGCCTCAGGGACGTGGAGTTGCTACCGCTTCATCATTCTTTGAGGGCCTTGGGCATCTTGACACCTAAGGGGCTGTGGCAACCACCTATTTCGTCTGCTCACCCTTCAAGACCTCAAAACATTCTAATGAGGGAGTACTGTTGCGGGGGACCCAACCCTTTGATCATCAGAATTTCTTAAAAGCCTCAACACAAGCACATAAGTGTGTTATTCAATCCCTTGGGCAGCCATGTACATATAATGGGCCTTAGGGTTAGATTATACACATGAGAGAATGTAACATTTTACATTTACTATTTTGCAATTATTAAGAGGTATGATGGGAAATAGACACCCCTACCTCTATATAAGGAGCCCCAAGGGTCATATGAGATCCCAATCCATGGCAAAAGAGAGATGCCGAAGAAGACATCGGCAAGCAAAAACTGGTAACAACCCTAATGTGCTCCACTGCTTGTCATCCTAGTCCTTGGTTGCAATCAACAATACAATTCTTCACTTGACTCTTGAAGAAGTGCAAGCAACACAATTCGCAGATAGTGAGTGATCTCTAAACGGTTCTGGTATAGCATAGTAGCTTGCAGAGGCGGAGTTTCTCACTGTATAACATTGTAGCTAACAAGCTAAATGTTGATCTCCTGCGCTCTCCAGTGGACTGGGCCCGAGGACCAGCCAGTGGCTGGCTACGCCCTTAGTAGCCTGGAACTTATTTTACCTTTCACTCAATTTTTTAGCCATCTGATCTGTTCCAAGATCTGCGCTGTGAGCATAATGGTTTTCGGGCTTGTTTTTCGCTATTGGGGGTGCTTTTCGTTCCCGAAGCTGCTTTGTACGAGCTAACCCATTAAGGCAGGGTTCTACTTCTCGCGGGGGACAGAGCTCAGCTCAGTTGGCCAAGGTTGCTAGTGGGCAACTCGGACGCGTGGGCTCAAACCCACGGGGCGACCCCATTTTTCAGGGTTACTGTGCATATAAATAGTGCCTTCGGGTACTGTTTGCATAAATAGTATTCCGTAAAACTCCCGGATCTCCGTTTCGCTTCAAACATATGCATTTGATGCACCCATATGAGTGCGTGGTGTCGTGTATGTACGTGTGTAAAATTCGTCGTTATTGTACTCACTTTAGAAAAAAAAATCTACTTCTCGCTATCTCTGTCTTGTCTTCCTCGATTCTTGCGTCACTTCGTGTCCGAGAGAGAGAGAGAGAGAGAGAGAGAGATTGGCGAATGGCGACCTGGCGTTTCTCGCTAATCGAGTATCAACGATCCGTGGCCATTGACGAATGTTCGGCTTCCCGCTGGCTTTCTCACTCGGCGGTGCGCTCCCTGCCTTCTGATGAAAGCCACCGTGTGCCGAATGTGCTACGCCCGGCACGACTGCCACATTAGGTCTTCCTCTTTCTCTGTCTCTCCCTCTATCTCTGTCACTCACACACAGATCGGAAGGCTTAAGCTGCTGCTCCTATGTCGAATTTTGAATTTGTGTGCTCTGGTTTTGATCTGGTGTCCTTTGTTATTGATGTTGATTTGACTCAAATTGCATATGATTTTTTACTCTATGCTGCTTCCACTTCAACTTTGTAAGGTTACTCCTGTGATTTTTTTTGCGCCCAAGTGATTTATAGGGTCAAGGCTGATAGTATTTGGTTGTATTGTTTTGTATGATCTGTAGGATAGTTTGTGATTTTTGAATGCACTATCTGTTCAGTAATCTGCTTGCAGATCTGTTTATTTAGTTGGCTTTTGTATATTCTAGCACAAATGGTTTAGTCTCAAACACTTGGTAACTTGTACTGATTGGTTAGTCATCATCATGATCTGAATAACATGATTTGTGCTGCCATCATCCTTGATATATGAGACCTCTGTTTGGTGATTTTTTTTCTTCTCATGGATTTTCCTGCAAGTGTACTTACAAAATATGTATATGAAATTTTCTGAGGTTCTTAGGGGTGCTTTGTTCTGTTTTTTTAGCAGGCCTCGGTTCTATTAATTGGGATTTTTTACGTAATACATGTGAAATGTTTAGGGATTTGTCTTATAAGATTTGTATATGAGACTCGATTACTGTAGCATATTGCAAGTTTTTAGGTGCGTTCTTTTTTGCTACAACTGATAGCTTTTAACCATAACGCGAGTGGTTGTGTGAATAAACTGATAAGTTATTTTGAAAATGTTGTTCCGATAAACTGCTTCGAAAAGACGGCAGAGAAGTTTTCCCGTTTATTTGTTCAAAGAAGTTATAAGCTGAAAAAATAGGATCTTTGTTTTTTTATTGTCAGGGGAGTATACAACAGATAAAAGACTTGCACTCTTGTGACTTATATTGTCTATGACACTCTGATTCCCTGACAAGACAATTTTTCTCAAAGTGGCATTATCAATATCCGTGCTCAGTATGTAAATGAGATGCTCTTCAGTGAGTTCAATATGAGAAATGACGCTAAACAAAAGCTAGTCACTGAGTTTGATTCTCGGTTTAGTGCCTCAGGTCTTTTCTTCCTTAGTTGATGCTTGTCAACTGGTTTTGCCGATTTTTAACTGTTCTTTTTTGTCCTATTTCCCCTTTGAAACTGCCCATTGGTATATTATTTTCTCATGTCTTCTTCTTTTTCTTCTTTGCAGCAACAAGGGAAATACGTTGGCCATATGTGATGTTGAGTGTCAGCTCAAGTCTTTTTTGGAATGATAAGCTAGTCCCTGGTTTTGCATCTGAAGTGGTTTCCAGCCTTTGAGAGCCTTGTCCCATGTTCTCATTATGTAGATATATTGTTTTTGCATAGCTGCTTTGTGTCATGGAGTAGCTTCTAATATACGTGCATATTACCATACAAAGAGATTACACTAAACTTAAATAAATCTTGCAGCCTACTCTGAGGTGCAATTTCAATACAATTTATCCACAAAATCATATTTAGTATTGTTTCTGCATTTTGTAGGGGTTCACATAGGTTAATTTTGTAGTTGTCTTTCTTTTGTAGTGGTTCACCAATCGTTAATTTGTCTTTGCTGGGGTTCACCTAGCCAACAATTTATCTTTTGTCTAGCTTAGAATAACTCTTTTGCATCTATATTTTGTATGGGTTCGCCTAGCTTAAGAATTTATCTTTGTCTAGCTTGCATTAACCCTTTTATATCCGTTTTCTGTGGTTTTGCTATATTTGAATATGGTTCCCAACCATGTTCAAAGAGGTCATTGTTTTTTTAATCTTTGAACCATAGATCTGTTAAAGAAATAAAAAAATCAAAATGTATTCACATTGTCTTTTCATAAAGAAGTTGATGCCTAGCTAAATAAATTCAAGCACGCCGTGCTCTTGCTTCTCTAAGATTAGTATAATTCAATTTAAAGTTAAAGGAAAGTTGTGTAAATATTTCAGTGTCACTTAAGATGTAATTTCAATAGATTTTCTGTACAATTTTATTTTAGTTATGGTGGTTCTTCCTATTTTGATCTAAGATATTCATCAGAGTGTGGTCTGTTTGAACCTCAATTTGAAATAATTTTATAACTAGAATATTTCTGCTCACAATCTTAGTACTGTTCTCAGCTCCATCTTTTTCGATGTAGTCCTTTTATTCATACAAGACTATGGATGCTTCACTGACATAGGAAATCTGCATTAAAAATAGTGTTCTAAAGAGGCCGGCCCATAAAAAAACAGGAAACAGCGGTTTCCACAATGGAGATCTAACGTTCTGAAAATTGACTGAGACAAACAGTTTTCAGTCATCTGTGCAATAGATGGCCCCATTTCAGTTTTCAGCCATCTGTGCAATAAATGTAGGGATACAATCGAAGCGAATACAGACCGATTTTGCTTATTCCATATTTTTTTTCTTAGAATCAAAATCGAATATGGATAGTGTCAGATACGAATACAAACAATCTTGGTCACGAATATTTAGTCGGATAATGCACGAAAACAGAAACCATATATTCTGCGGGTATAAGGATTAATCAACTATACTATATGTCTAAAATACAACTATATTAATAGCTTAACAAACAAATTTAACTACACAGCAAATTTAACTACACTACGATAAAAAGGGCTAGTTAAGCAAGTAGTAAGTGTAACTACTAAGTACTAAGTAGGTGAGGAGTGATGAGAGAGGGTGGTGGCGGAGAGGGGGGTCAACTGTGCTGGAGCCGGAGCTGGAGGGGGAGGGAGGCTTGGCAGCGGCGGCGAGGGAGGTCGTCGGCGAGGGAGAGCGACTGCAAGGGAGGACGGCAATTGGTGAGGGAGTTGGAGTGTCCACAGGAATGGATGAGGATGATGGGAGGTTACAAATAGCTGGATAGGGTTACTAAGTTAGGGGAGTGGAGGAGAATTTTTTTAATTTTTTATTGTCTATTGTTATCGAATGTGTTACCGGATATTTTACCAAATAGCTCTGACTAATTTTTCTTATTGCTCTGAATCCGACGGATATCTCCATCCCAAATTCGTTTACGTATCCGACAAAAAACTATCTAGCTCCAACTTTGAAATCCGACAACATTCCTAGACATATGGTTTCACGCTCTGAATAAGATTTAAATTTATTCGAACGGCCGGTCGAAAACTATCTGCTGTATTCGACCCGCTACTAAAATGTACCTTCTTAGCATCTTGTCCTTATTTGCTTGAGAGGAAGAGTATCCCAATGGTTGTAGATGCTGTTAGTGTCTCTCTCCATCATCATTACTATTATAAAAGAATGAGTTGATGGTTGTATGTCCCTTCTCATATCCTCAACTTTTCACCATTTTTCACTTTTCAACTGATCAGATTAGCTCTCTTTTATAGCATGATTCTTTATATATTCAATAAATTTTGTTGCAACGTATGAGCAGATAACTAGTCAACGAGAATGCTGTATGCAGCATGAGGACGGATGATTAAAGCGTACACAGGAGACGGCTGATCGGTTTCACAAAGCACATCCATCAAAACATGGAGGCCGGCAAGCAAAAACTGGTTACAACGAAACATGAATAGACAGCCCAATTCCAGCGTATCCTCTTCCCTTCTCGCCGCCCACCCGCCGTCGTTGCCCCAGCGAAACAGAAGCCGGCAAGCAAAAAAATGGTAACAACACTGGCTGGCATATGGCGTAAGTTGCATTACGTTTGGAACACCTCAAGTTTGCAACAGGACTCCTGTATTGTCACGTCTAGGAGCTGAAGATATAGGTCTCACTGAAGACTGAACCTCAGGGCCGTTCTCGGGCATGGGCGATAGGAGCGATCGCCTATAGTCCACAAAAGTCAAGGGTCTCAGTTCACACATACACAGTTTTGGTTCAAGATTGGTAGTCTAGAACTCTAGATTTTCAGTGCTTATGGTTGTGTTTGGCGACTAACAGAAAGTTCTGTATCAGTTGAAAGATTGAATATTTTTTTTAAGGTTAGTGCTTTTGCCTTTTAGTATGACCGATGACTACTTAATTATATATATCCTGGCTAACTGAAAAATCTAATAAAATATTTTTTATGTGGTTTCATTCCTAAAGGACATATTTGGAACATATGAATTTCACAAGACATCGTAAATTTCTCGATTCAAATGGGGCCTTAAAGGTTTATGTCTCTTGTAACTTGCAAGAAAAGTTTAGCATGTATAAGCTTGCCCATACATTAGGATATTGGTTCTCTTGAAGTATTTGTACTTGTTATTAGTACATATTAGGTTTTGACTAGGGGGAAGCTCTTACCCCTGTAAGTTCAAGCTCTATTAAATTGATTTTGGTGGTAATGACAAATATATTTGTAAGACTAATTTGTTTATCAACTATAATATTACTTAGTTTTATTTGGATGAAAAGGTAAAATTATAGAGGTGTGCTTTTAACACTCACATTCTTATATCTTATTGCATTCCTCGGACCCAAAATATAAATTGAACTCCATAAATAGTCAAACTTGAATATGTACATATGATTCCATTATACATTCTTGTATGCATATATCTAGGGAGAGTTTACTCTATGTTTTGAGATTTCATTAGTATTGATCCATCTTCGTTTTTTCACATATTAAAAATCTTTACTTTGAAACATATCCCTTAAATATATATAGTTTGTGTAGTTCATATATACTTATAATCGGGTTGTTATCTAGTTTTTCCATTATGTGTTAATGGTTGGATGATTAATGACAACTGTATGAGTAAATTTTGCTTAAGAAGCTTATCCTAGAGTATACAAGTGTTGTGTACATGTTGTATACACGTAAATCAATCTTTTATCTCATAATTGATTGCTTATCATTCTAGGTTTGCAAATCTCAATATAGCCTGAGGGTATTGGTGCACTTAGGTAAACTTATTGATTTAGCTTTATTTGTGCTAAACCAAATTGAGTTAAGCTTCCACATTATACTTGATTTTAGCCAAATAGAAGTTAATAATAATTGAAACAGAATTTTAAGACCGCCTATTCACCTTCCTCTAGTTGGCCTTCTCAATCTTACAGCCCCGACCCTCGGCCCCGTTAGCCTTCCCGGGGGGACAAAGCCCCCAACCCCCGCGGGGACCTGACCTCCACAGAGATCCCCGCGTGGGATTAAAAAATAGATTAAAATATTTTTTAAAATAATAATATGACTTTGTTTTTAATTTATAATTATTTCAAAAATACTTTTTATAAAATATAGTTTATTCAAGTTTTAGCCTAAATATATAAAAAATGATGCAATCTTCTATATTTAAATATATATTTTATTTTTTACCGGATCCCCGTAGGGGGAGAGCGCCTTCCGCCTCACCTCCAATGGGGAAATTCTCTACGGGCCATGTTCCTATCAGGGAAATTGCCACCCTTAGTTTTGACCATAGAAATATCTAATCGGTCTTTATAGTGTTAGCCTAGCTACCATTTTGTCTGTATATAGAATACCATGCAGATGGCATGATAGGCTAACAAATAAAAGTGATGTTTTTGAAATATTAGAAGCATCTTAAGACCTCTATTTTTACCTCATTCTAAAACCTCCAAAATGTGAGGAACGACCCGCTGAACCCACTAAGGGCCTGTTTGGAACAGAGGAATTTCACAGGAATTTTACAGGAAATAGTTCAATTCCCGCAGGAATCGGGAAAAATTCCCGCATTCCAAACAGGGCTTAAGAAAATATCGCCGAAATGCTATCTCCGCCACACCTTTCGTTTCCTTTCTTTTTCACCAAAGGCACCGTTCTCACCACTAGAATATACTACAATATAGTAGTATCCTGCTAGTATATTATATCCAAGGCACAGAGCGTTCCAATCAGATGAACCAATTCAGTTTGACAAATGCGACCATGCTCATAAGAAAAGGGAGAAAAAAAAACCTGTGCCTCACAAGACACAACTGCAGCCACAACAATACTGTAGTGGTAGTATACATGCATTCCGTGCACGCGTAGGCGGTTACGGCCGAAAAGGAGCAATTTTGGCGGCTACCGGCAACAAAAATCCCCGGAAACCACGCGGATGAGGCCCTCCTGCCCCGCGCCAATATAATTCAGAGGTATTCAGTTAAATATCTAAAAATTTTAACAAATGATCTATTATGTATAAGATATAATATATGTGTATACTAGTAATTAGGCCAAATTCATCATGTTCATATCCAGCTAGCTCAAATTAGCGTCAGATGCTTTTGGCTTATTTTCCCTCCCATCGACACTATAGGATGTATGATAACACGTAAATTCGTCTTATTCATATCTGGTTATAATCTTTCAATCATGAAGGATATATGATAACATACAAATCTATGGCTTGTATATACACAGTAGAGCTAGGATATATGATAACATCACCTTGGATTCTTGATTCTGGTGCTTCTTTTCATATGACATCTGATTCCACATGTCTTACTTCCATTAGTTCTTTAGCTGCTCCTATCACTGTCCACACAGCAGATGGTACCTCTCTTTCTGTCACAGGACGAGGCACTCTTTCCAATTCCTCTTTTCATGTTCCTGCTGTTTCTCATGTTCCACAACTAACCATGCAACTCATATCTGCTGGCCAGCTCACTGATCATGGCTGTCGTGTTATTTTCGATTCTGATTCTTGTTGTGTTCAGGATCGTCGCACGGGGACTCTGGTTGGTACTGGCCCTCGCCGCCGTGACTCCCAACGGCTCTGGGAGCTTGACTGGCTTCGCCTTCCTTCCGCTGCCTCAGTCAGTCCTCTCGCCTCCACCACTGCCTCTACAGCTGCTGCAGCCTCCACCGCTTCGTTTGCTCAGTGGCATCATCGTTTAGGACATCTTTGTGGTTCCCGCATGGCTTCTTTACTTCGTCGAGGTCTCTTAGGGTCTGTGTCTGGTGATGCTTCTCTACATTGTCAGGGTTGTAAGCTTGGCAAACAGCTTCAACTCCCTTTTCCTTCTAGTGAGTCGGTGTCTCAGCGTCCTTTTGATCTTGTTCATTCTGATGTATGGGGACCAGCTCCTTTTGTTTCGAAAGGAGGTCATAGATATTATATCATTTTTATTGATGATTTTTCTCGCCATACATGGATATACTTTATGTCATCTCGTAGTGAGGTTTTATCTATCTACAAGACCTTTGCCACCATGATTCGCACTCAGTTTGACTCTCCTATTCGTGTTTTTCGCGCTGATTCCGCTAGAGAGTACTTGTCGGGAGTCCTTCGTGGTTTTCTTGCTTAACAGGGCACTCTCTCTCAGTTTTCTTGTCCAGGTGCTCATGCTCAGAATGGTGTGGCTGAGCACAAGCATCGTCATCTTCTTGAGACAGCTCGTGCTCTCATGATTGCTTCTGCTGTTCCACCACATTTTTGGGCTGATGCTGTTTCTACTGCCACTTTCTTGATCAACATTCAGCCCTCCTCTGCTCTGCAGGGTGGGATTCCAGTTGAGCGTCTCTGTGGCCAGACTCCTGATTATTCCAGACTTCGCCTCTTTGGGTGTGTGTGCTATGTTCTTCTTGCACCTCGTGAGCGCACCAAACTGACCGCTCAGTCAGTTGAGTGCGTTTTTCTGGGCTACAGTGCTGAGCACAAGGGATATCGTTGTTGGGATCCTGTTGGCCGACGAATGCGGATTTCTCGGGATGTTACTTTTGATGAGTCTCTGTAACATCCTAAATTTTGGGTGTTTGAAAATTTGAGAAATTTAAAACTTTTATTTGCATCTTACTGACATTTGAATTTTGGTCCAGCATCTTATTTGGGATTTTCCTGAGTTTTGTGTTGAGCAAGTAATATCCGAAAATAAAATCTAAAATCAAACCACCTAGGCAAAAGAGAAGGAAAGGCCAGGAAATTTCTAAAGCTCACATTTAAGTAGCTAAAAATTTAAATGCTAAATTTCAAATGACATGCAATGACTTGAAAGCAATAGTCTTAAATGTGAAATAGAAATTCTAATTAAAAATCCAAAAATTTAAAGTAAAGCTTGAGCTTCATTTTTTTTCTTTTCTTTTTCATTTTCCCCTCTCTTACATGTGGATCCATTTCTCTCTCTCCTTTTCTTTTTCTCTCCCCACCCGATTCCTCCTCTGGCCACTGGGTCAGCCCCGCGCCTCCTCTCTCTTTCTTCCTTCCTTTCTCGAGCGCCCGTGCTTTCTTCTTCCTTCCGTGGCCAAGCACATTCCACGTCGCCCTTCCTTTCTCTCTGCTCTGTGCCAAATCCGCCCGAATCTTTGCTGCACTGCTTCCTCTCTGCTCTGCACGCACTGCTCGCCCAGTCACACCACCGCCGAGCCCCGCGCCGGACCTCCCCGCCCATGCCCTGCCGCGCCTCGCGCCGTCCGGTCATGTCATTGCCGCGCCCCGGCTCCGTTTCCCAGCGTGCGCACTCGTCTACAAGAAGCCCCGACACCTGCGCCTCTACTCCACGCCTCCCCTCTCCTTTTCCTCTGTTGCCCGAGTTAACCACGCCCGCACCGGCCGCTGCGCCTCCACGCCGTTCCGGCGAAATCCCGCTACTCCGACCACGTCACGGGGTGCCTTCTCATCCCTCCTACCTCCCTTCCAACTTAATTGGACAACCGCCGCCGGAGCTTGTCGCACCGCCTTCTTTCCCGCGTCCGGCTGAAATCCACCGCCGCCAGCGCCGCGCTCTTCTCGGTGGCTCCCGGCTCGATTCCTCGCAGGGGGAGCAACCACTCTACATCCCGGAGAGTTCCCGACCGTCGACCGGAGCTGTAGTCCACCTCACGCCGCCGGCGCCGTGCGCATGCCCACGCCGCCCATGGTCGTCGCCGCCGGCGCGCCCCGGTGCCTCCCCGGCTAGGCCGGTCGCACGGTAAGCACCCGTCCATCTCTCTCCCGCTCGTGCGCGCGCTATTTCCCCCTCTCTTCTTCCCGGCCGCCGGCGCACCGTTTCCACCTCACCGTGGCCGCCCCGCACCATCGCCCTCCTGCTTCGCCGCCGCTCCGGTGAAATTGACGCCACCCCTAGCTTCCCCATCCCCTGTGCATGCCGTTTTGCAGGTCGCCACCCCCTCCTCGGCTACCGTACGCCGCCGACGCCTCCGGCACCGTGCACCACCGGCTCTCCCCTGTTTTGGCCCCTAGGAGGAACTCAGCGTTTTTATTGTTTAGTGCCATTAGATTATCAGCCCAGGCATCCTGCCCTATCGGCTACCAGAGCACACACAAGGATTTCCAAGCCTTGAGATCTGGAGTTCGAATCCAATCTGCAGCACTTTTTCCCCACATTTTTATTCTGCTTTTTGTTGCTCAGTTTAATTAATGAAAATCAGGGAAGTAAGGGAATAGTGTAGAGAAGCTAATAGAAAATTTACTAAGATATAAATGAGACTATTTAAGGTTTAAGTTTTGAATAGTTCATTAATATGGTCTGAGCAATTATGTAAAAGGCAAATTATTAAATCCAGTGCAATAACACATAAATATGACTTTGGTTAAATATTCAAACATAATAAGGAATACCCTTAATTATAATACATGCCCAAATATTCATCATGCTATTGTTAAATAAATCCCCGTGGTAGATTTAAATAAATAGCGATATTGATTTAACAATCTGTATGACAAGCCTTGTTAGATAAATAATAATATTTGAGCTAGAAAGAAAGCTAAGTTTAATAATAACAAAGGTGTATACAAGATAATAATATTGACTAGTACACATAGATCCTAATGCAAAATTAAGCTAAGCTTAGTGCTAACTAAGGATACATAAAATGCTGTACTATAAAGTGCTATAAACCCGAATTCTAAACTTAATTCAGCAAACTGAAAATTGAGTACAACGCATGTAGCATACGCCCTGAATCTTAGCGATCGGCAAAATAATGCTTCTCAAATTACTAGCAGTATAAACAAAATTTATAGGCGAGTAGGTATATAGATGAATAGTTAGCAAAGCACGGATGACAGGAATGTAACCCCCTAGCAAATAAATTAGTACAAGTCTTGTGTTCATCACAGACCCAACTAAAAATTTAGACGCCACCATTACCCTTTTGCCGATCATAAAATTTTGTATGGTAGCTTTAAATTAGTAACGATAATAAAATATAATCATGTGTAGCAGGTTCAAGCAGTCATAAATAAATTAAGATTAAAATGTGTCAGGAGCTAAGAAAAAGGGGTAAAATATCAATATCAGTAACTTTCATAGTGCCTTCAGATTAAAAAGTTATATTAGTAAATGGGTACCAAAATATAATAGCCCTAGGTCGTCGGGCATTAAAATGACCTAACTAACCAATCTATGAATATTCTAAAATAAATATTTAATCAATAACACGAGTAATTAGGGATGCATAAAATGCTACCTATCAAATTACTAGCGATATAAATTAACTCGACAAGCTAAAAGTCGTGTATGTCGCCTAAGGAACCCTGCCTTAAATTCATAAATAGCGACCTCCAACCAATACAATACTTAATACCCAACTAAATTCATACACCTACACATATGTCCAGCTTAACTCAGGGAACTTCCTTGATAACTACCAAAATAATAACAAGAGATTATTAATAAAAAGATCAAGTTTTTGTATTCAACCATTGGCCTTGCCTCAAATCACACAAATCACCCGTTAACTCATAATAAAACTAAATTGAGTTTATTCGGATTTATTTGGATATCTTGAGTTATTTGCTTTTATTTGGATTCAGTCGTTTATCGCGTAATTAGAAACTGGAGTCCTGGAGGTTCCCCGGATCAAGCGTGGTCAGAACAAAGCGAAGATAAAGAATAAAAGCTCAAGAGAAAGCTACGAGTGAGCTCAAGACCGCGGTAAACCGCTCCAGGCGAGTCAATACTTTGATCATGTTGAACCTACATTTCTGCAAATTACTTTGCTTTAAATTATCAAATTGCACGCGGTTATTTATATGCAAATACATGTTAATTTTAGACTCTAGTTATATTCCATTGTGTGCCTTGAATTAATATTACCCCTCCGTTGGAATATTTGAAGTCGAGAACCTTGTCACCCTAGCAAAAATTATAATAATACCCTTTCGAAAATAAGTCCGTAATTATATGCCATGCTTAGTAATGTTTAGGTACTCATGGGCGCGAAGGCGCCCAAGCATCACTTTAATCAAGAGAAATTGGTTTGGGCAGTCATGGTGGGAATGACTGGTATATTTGACATGACTATTTTATACCCTCCAAAAATCTCAACATGCTTCAATATCTGGGCGGACTAGTTCGAGTGCGTGAATATGTGGTGCAGTGGAAGCACAAAGTGTGTTATTGGTAGACCGCCCAGATAACCCTAAGGACCGAATCTTGTCATGTCACCCGTGTAAAACAGTACAACCACAAGTCTGTAAAGTACAACTTGGCTAAGTAGATTTATCGAAAACTCTGGACTCATCTCACTAATAGGGGGAGAGAAGTAATTATGCAGGGGCAAGGGAAGGCCTAAAGGGACACCGAGTGGAGGGTGAAGTTTCCCAGTCGTGCTAGCGCAGAGGGGAGTGGAGCCCGTACGCTAGTAGCTGTGGGGAACATCCCGTGCAACATATGGGACCCACCGCAAGTGGGCAGTTTCCCATAGGGTGAGATGACAAAAGGGTCTAGATACTTTGAAAAGTCACTGTGATGGTCTGCTCAACCACATGACTAAGGAATCGTGTGGGGCAACGGGTTGATCGTCTCTTGTGGTGAAAGTGTACAAACTCTGCAGAGTCAAAACTATTCGAATAGCCGTGCCCACGGTCAAGGGCGGACATGGGAACTTAACCAGATATAGTTCTATTTCAAAATGTTTTGTGGGTGGGATGGAAAAGTGGAGGGCAGTGAAAGGCCCTAGTTTGGAGTTGTCCTGGGTGTCGTCCCAGTGGTAAGTTAAGCGGCTATAACGCTGAAGAAATTGCTATATGGTGCAGATGCCATGTAACGGTGGATGGACTCTGAATCGATATTAATAATGCATTTCCTTGTACATTATGATTTGTTCCAAAATTGCTAAGTCATAGGGTTTTTTTTAATTAATTGTATTCAAAAGCACTCTACGCAAAATAAAATAGCCTGAGCCTCTCCTTTGTTAAGCTATGCATACTATTTATTTGCATTCTGTGTATTGGCTCGCGGAGCACGGGGTCGGAGTGCTCACGCTCGCTTTTGCGACAAAATTCAGAGTCAAGAGTCACATCACCGCGCCTCAGCAACAAGGTTGGACAAGATGGCAGAGAAGATGAAGATGTCAAGAACTAGGCCGCGAACCTCCAGTTGGCTGCCTGTGGGCATGTCCTGAAGGTCCCACCTGTGTGCTCCGTTCTTCCGCTGCTGCAATTTATTGATTTCGGCCTAATCGGCCCATGAAGTAAGTCTATTATAATATTTACATTTTCGCATGATATGTACTTTGATATTCAGAACTGTAACTGTGTGCACTATCTACTGATCCAGGGAATAGTGCAGTTAAACACAGTAGATTCCGGATTATAAAATCTGGGTCCCTACAGCGATGGTATCAGAGCATATCGACTGCAGGTCGTGACCTAGTTAGCATGGTCGTTAGTCTCATAACTAGAATTATTTCTTCAAAATCTATTTCGAAAAATATAAGTTGTATCACTCATTCTCATCTCTCTTAGATAAACCTCCCTTATCCATATGCTGCCCTAGCCGTTTTACTTCTGAAGCTCTCTTACCCAAATTCAAAGTGATGAAAATCCAGTACTACTCTTGTAAACTTTCTATGAAAACGCACTTAAGGCCAAGAGTCATGGTGCTTAACCTTGAAGCTTTATATCAAAGATCGTTTTATTTTTGGAGTAAACAATAGGGTGAATATTGGAAGAACAAAAAGAAATTTGGTGGAACCTAACGAAAAGATTAGATTGACTAGATGGATGAATTAAGTTATTCTGGGAGAAATAAGAAATATGAAAATAATTGCGGGCGTACAACATTGATAAAGAACATAATTCTTGGGAGATATTTACAATGGTGGAATAACGGAATATGATCGATTGCTAGATAAATTGATAGAGTTTTGAAAAATTTGAGAGATGATAATGATTATCAGAGTACAGGCTTGATTAATAACATTATTCCTGGAAGATGTTCATAATAATGAATTAATTCGGAGGTTGTCACTGAAGATTTACGTGGTTACTAGAGGAGTAATTATGATTTTGAATACAATCTTGGATTATTAGGAAGTCCTGATACACACGACACTGGTGGATTTAAAAGTAATAATGTTGGATAATCATTAGAATTCAGAATTGGGGAGTAGATAGACAATAAAGATTCAGGTGGATTATTGGGGAAGCAAACTATGGATTTGGATCAATGACACTAGACTGGATTATTAGGAGGTCACGATACGAAAGTCATCAGTGGATCTAAATAAAGAAAGCTAGATCTTCTTAGGATTGGAAAGCTGATAAAATTGGCAATTGATGAACCTGAGATTGGATTTATAAAGATGTGGTGGAAATTCAGGCACATATAAGGATTTGGTAACCTCGATTCGATTAATAAAATTTTTGCTGGAAAATTTATATATAGGTGGATTTAGATGTAAAGGTATTGGATTTTCATTGGATTGTAGAGTTAATAAGTTGACCAATAGTGGATCCGAGATTTTGATTATACAGTCATGGTGAAAATATGATATTTAATCCACAAATATACGATTGAAAGTCAAAGATTTATGCGAGACTTAGATAACCATGACTAGATTAATGAAATGATGAATGATACAATAGGAGGAGTATGAATGGTGGATCAAGTTGAATAAATAATCTCATTCGCTGTTTGGAGTTTTAGATGGCAGTAATACCAGGAACAATTAATGAAGAAAGATAGCCTAAGTGCAGTTTGCAAAAGTGGAGGTTAAACTATTAAGGCCGTTGGATTCTAAGCCTTATGTATAAAAGTCGTATGGGAGTGAGTCAATTCATTGATGGATATTTGAACATTAAAAGAGATTAGCATACTTTGACAAAAAAAAAGGGTATTATAAGGTTTTGTATTAAAGAACAAAAAAAATATATATAAATATAATACAAGAATGAGTACTGATATAAATCAAATTACCTCTGAGTACTTTTCTATCTTTCCATCGATTTCAAAAAGGAAAATTTTGGTTTCCCTTCTCTTACCATTGCTCCAAAAATACAAGATTAGGATTGTCGAAGATGTTCCGGGAGATAAAGTGGTTTCGTTTTAAACGAGCTATGCAGATGAACCCCGTTCCCCTTATGTGTGTCCCCCGCATAGACGCTGTATTGTTGCAAGATTTTTGTTGGTCCCTGTGCACTGTCTTCTTGCCCTCGGGCGCCCTACTTCGCAGTCACAGGAAAAGCTTGCTTTTAAAAATTTGTGTGGCTCAGAATCACTCCAGTTTCCTGGATGTGCTTCTTTAAAATTTGAATGGGTTTGGATTACCTTATCCCCGCGATACTATCCTTACCCCATGCTATTCCCTCTCACCTATTGCTAAAAAAAAAAAAACCCCATCGGATCCAAAGGAACAAAATAACAAGTAACCCAAAACCTGAGACAATCAAGAAGAAGCGAAGACTTTTCAACTTCCCAGTATTTAAGGAAAACAACATCACTATGAAGAAGACCACCCGGCAGGAGAGAGACCACAGAGCAAGGTCACCTGTTTCTGTGAAGAACAAGACTCTTGCCCCAAGGTTGCTCATTGAACCTATTGCTGACCAAGACAGCTAAGAGTACAACAGATGAATAATGACAATCGTCATTTATTTAAGGGGGGTAGCACTGAGACAGAAATGTCGAAAACTACTGCGACGTATAATTGAAGTTGCAACAACCTGGGTTTAGAGCTAATCAAACCAGTACAAGGAGATTCGCAAGGCCAGAAGTCTTCTGGTGGTGAGGACTACAAGACGTACCTTTAGCAAAGATCATCGTGCTTGGCAAAGCCAAAGACTCAAAATGGGACCCCAGTAGAAGAAAAAGACCCCTACCTAGAAGTACCTCTGCATCCCAAGGCCCTCTACCCTTAGGGCATGGGCCATTGCTACCCATCTAGCAATATGAGATCCTACAACCGTATGTCCAATAAACGATGCAACCACTCCGTTCCACGACAACGTGAAGACAACAACATCAAGAGCAAGCGTTTAGAAGTCTACGACCGATCCAGAAGAACAAGTTTCTCTCTTTCCTTTTGACTTCTCCAAGTTCTAATCCCTGTTGTGCAGATTTTCATCTCTATGGAGCAAGGAACTATACGTCGAGTAATACCCTGAAACCCATTGCTAACCAACATAACCCATCTCCATTCTTTCTGCTCTACCGGAATCTCGGGGTCGAGATTCATTTAAGGGGGGTAGGTTTGTAACATCCTAAATTTTGGGTGTTTGAAAATTTGAGAAATTTAAAACTTTTATTTGCATCTTACTGACATTTGAATTTTGGTCCAGCATCTTATTTGGGATTTTCCTGAGTTTTGTGTTGAGCAAGTAATATCTGAAAATAAAATCTAAAATCAAACCACCTAGGCAAAAGAGAAGGAAAGGCCAGGAAATTTCTAAAGCTCACATTTAAGTAGCTAAAAATTTAAATGCTAAATTTCAAATGACATGCAATGACTTGAAAGCAATAGTCTTAAATGTGAAATAGAAATTCTAATTAAAAATCCAAAAATTTAAAGTAAAGCTTGAGCTTCATTTTTTTTCTTTTCTTTTTCATTTTCCCCTCTCTTACATGTGGATCCATTTCTCTCTCTCCTTTTCTTTTTCTCTCCCCACCCGATTCCTCCTCTGGCCACTGGGTCAGCCCCGCGCCTCCTCTCTCTTTCTTCCTTCCTTTCTCGAGCGCCCGTGCTTTCTTCTTCCTTCCGTGGCCAAGCACATTCCACGTCGCCCTTCCTTTCTCTCTGCTCTGTGCCAAATCCGCCCGAATCTTTGCTGCACTGCTTCCTCTCTGCTCTGCACGCACTGCTCGCCCAGTCACACCACCGCCGAGCCCCGCGCCGGACCTCCCCGCCCATGCCCTGCCGCGCCTCGCGCCGTCCGGTCATGTCATTGCCGCGCCCCGGCTCCGTTTCCCAGCGTGCGCACTCGTCTACAAGAAGCCCCGACACCTGCGCCTCTACTCCACGCCTCCCCTCTCCTTTTCCTCTGTTGCCCGAGTTAACCACGCCCGCACCGGCCGCTGCGCCTCCACGCCGTTCCGGCGAAATCCCGCTACTCCGACCACGTCACGGGGTGCCTTCTCATCCCTCCTACCTCCCTTCCAACTTAATTGGACAACCGCCGCCGGAGCTTGTCGCACCGCCTTCTTTCCCGCGTCCGGCTGAAATCCACCGCCGCCAGCGCCGCGCTCTTCTCGGTGGCTCCCGGCTCGATTCCTCGCAGGGGGAGCAACCACTCTACATCCCGGAGAGTTCCCGACCGTCGACCGGAGCTGTAGTCCACCTCACGCCGCCGGCGCCGTGCGCATGCCCACGCCGCCCATGGTCGTCGCCGCCGGCGCGCCCCGGTGCCTCCCCGGCTAGGCCGGTCGCACGGTAAGCACCCGTCCATCTCTCTCCCGCTCGTGCGCGCGCTATTTCCCCCTCTCTTCTTCCCGGCCGCCGGCGCACCGTTTCCACCTCACCGTGGCCGCCCCGCACCATCGCCCTCCTGCTTCGCCGCCGCTCCGGTGAAATTGACGCCACCCCTAGCTTCCCCATCCCCTGTGCATGCCGTTTTGCAGGTCGCCACCCCCTCCTCAGCTACCGTACGCCGCCGACGCCTCCGGCACCGTGCACCACCGGCTCTCCCCTGTTTTGGCCCCTAGGAGGAACTCAGCGTTTTTATTGTTTAGTGCCATTAGATTATCAGCCCAGGCATCCTGCCCTATCGGCTACCAGAGCACACACAAGGATTTCCAAGCCTTGAGATCTGGAGTTCGAATCCAATCTGCAGCACTTTTTCCCCACATTTTTATTCTGCTTTTTGTTGCTCAGTTTAATTAATGAAAATCAGGGAAGTAAGGGAATAGTGTAGAGAAGCTAATAGAAAATTTACTAAGATATAAATGAGACTATTTAAGGTTTAAGTTTTGAATAGTTCATTAATATGGTCTGAGCAATTATGTAAAAGGCAAATTATTAAATCCAGTGCAATAACACATAAATATGACTTTGGTTAAATATTCAAACATAATAAGGAATACCCTTAATTATAATACATGCCCAAATATTCATCATGCTATTGTTAAATAAATCCCCGTGGTAGATTTAAATAAATAGCGATATTGATTTAACAATCTGTATGACAAGCCTTGTTAGATAAATAATAATATTTGAGCTAGAAAGAAAGCTAAGTTTAATAATAACAAAGGTGTATACAAGATAATAATATTGACTAGTACACATAGATCCTAATGCAAAATTAAGCTAAGCTTAGTGCTAACTAAGGATACATAAAATGCTGTACTATAAAGTGCTATAAACCCGAATTCTAAACTTAATTCAGCAAACTGAAAATTGAGTACAACGCATGTAGCATACGCCCTGAATCTTAGCGATCGGCAAAATAATGCTTCTCAAATTACTAGCAGTATAAACAAAATTTATAGGCGAGTAGGTATATAGATGAATAGTTAGCAAAGCACGGATGACAGGAATGTAACCCCCTAGCAAATAAATTAGTACAAGTCTTGTGTTCATCACAGACCCAACTAAAAATTTAGACGCCACCATTACCCTTTTGCCGATCATAAAATTTTGTATGGTAGCTTTAAATTAGTAACGATAATAAAATATAATCATGTGTAGCAGGTTCAAGCAGTCATAAATAAATTAAGATTAAAATGTGTCAGGAGCTAAGAAAAAGGGGTAAAATATCAATATCAGTAACTTTCATAGTGCCTTCAGATTAAAAAGTTATATTAGTAAATGGGTACCAAAATATAATAGCCCTAGGTCGTCGGGCATTAAAATGACCTAACTAACCAATCTATGAATATTCTAAAATAAATATTTAATCAATAACACGAGTAATTAGGGATGCATAAAATGCTACCTATCAAATTACTAGCGATATAAATTAACTCGACAAGCTAAAAGTCGTGTATGTCGCCTAAGGAACCCTGCCTTAAATTCATAAATAGCGACCTCCAACCAATACAATACTTAATACCCAACTAAATTCATACACCTACACATATGTCCAGCTTAACTCAGGGAACTTCCTTGATAACTACCAAAATAATAACAAGAGATTATTAATAAAAAGATCAAGTTTTTGTATTCAACCATTGGCCTTGCCTCAAATCACACAAATCACCCGTTAACTCATAATAAAACTAAATTGAGTTTATTCGGATTTATTTGGATATCTTGAGTTATTTGCTTTTATTTGGATTCAGTCGTTTATCGCGTAATTAGAAACTGGAGTCCTGGAGGTTCCCCGGATCAAGCGTGGTCAGAACAAAGCGAAGATAAAGAATAAAAGCTCAAGAGAAAGCTACGAGTGAGCTCAAGACCGCGGTAAACCGCTCCAGGCGAGTCAATACTTTGATCATGTTGAACCTACATTTCTGCAAATTACTTTGCTTTAAATTATCAAATTGCACGCGGTTATTTATATGCAAATACATGTTAATTTTACACTCTAGTTATATTCCATTGTGTGCCTTGAATTAATATTACCCCTCCGTTGGAATATTTGAAGTCGAGAACCTTGTCACCCTAGCAAAAATTATAATAATACCCTTTCGAAAATAAGTCCGTAATTATATGCCATGCTTAGTAATGTTTAGGTACTCATGGGCGCGAAGGCGCCCAAGCATCACTTTAATCAAGAGAAATTGGTTTGGGCAGTCATGGTGGGAATGACTGGTATATTTGACATGACTATTTTATACCCTCCAAAAATCTCAACATGCTTAAATATCTGGGCGGACTAGTTCGAGTGCGTGAATATGTGGTGCAGTGGAAGCACAAAGTGTGTTATTGGTAGACCGCCCAGATAACCCTAAGGACCGAATCTTGTCATGTCACCCGTGTAAAACAGTACAACCACAAGTCTGTAAAGTACAACTTGGCTAAGTAGATTTATCGAAAACTCTGGACTCATCTCACTAATAGGGGGAGAGAAGTAATTATGCAGGGGCAAGGGAAGGCCTAAAGGGACACCGAGTGGAGGGTGAAGTTTCCCAGTCGTGCTAGCGCAGAGGGGAGTGGAGCCCGTACGCTAGTAGCTGTGGGGAACATCCCGTGCAACATATGGGACCCACCGCAAGTGGGCAGTTTCCCATAGGGTGAGATGACAAAAGGGTCTAGATACTTTGAAAAGTCACTGTGATGGTCTGCTCAACCACATGACTAAGGAATCGTGTGGGGCAACGGGTTGATCGTCTCTTGTGGTGAAAGTGTACAAACTCTGCAGAGTCAAAACTATTCGAATAGCCGTGCCCACGGTCAAGGGCGGACATGGGAACTTAACCAGATATAGTTCTATTTCAAAATGTTTTGTGGGTGGGATGGAAAAGTGGAGGGCAGTGAAAGGCCCTAGTTTGGAGTTGTCCTGGGTGTCGTCCCAGTGGTAAGTTAAGCGGCTATAACGCTGAAGAAATTGCTATATGGTGCAGATGCCATGTAACGGTGGATGGACTCTGAATCGATATTAATAATGCATTTCCTTGTACATTATGATTTGTTCCAAAATTGCTAAGTCATAGGGTTTTTTTTAATTAATTGTATTCAAAAGCACTCTACGCAAAATAAAATAGCCTGAGCCTCTCCTTTGTTAAGCTATGCATACTATTTATTTGCATTCTGTGTATTGGCTCGCGGAGCACGGGGTCGGAGTGCTCACGCTCGCTTTTGCGACAAAATTCAGAGTCAAGAGTCACATCACCGCGCCTCAGCAACAAGGTTGGACAAGATGGCAGAGAAGATGAAGATGTCAAGAACTAGGCCGCGAACCTCCAGTTGGCTGCCTGTGGGCATGTCCTGAAGGTCCCACCTGTGTGCTCCGTTCTTCCGCTGCTGCAATTTATTGATTTCGGCCTAATCGGCCCATGAAGTAAGTCTATTATAATATTTACATTTTCGCATGATATGTACTTTGATATTCAGAACTGTAACTGTGTGCACTATCTACTGATCCAGGGAATAGTGCAGTTAAACACAGTAGATTCCGGATTATAAAATCTGGGTCCCTACAGTCTCGTCCTTTCTATGCTCGTTCGTCTCCTTCCTCCACTTCAGCATCTGTCGTTGAGCCGCTTTCATTTCTGACTTTTCCTTCCAGTCCTATAGCCACCACTTCACCACAGCCTTTGGTCTCTCCTGTACCTCCTTCTCAGTCAGCACCTTCTTCATCACCGGCATCCTCTCCTGAGGCTGCTCCTGATCTTGTTCCTTCTTATCCTCTCTACTACACTCGTCGTCCGCGAGTTGAGGTTCCTTTTGATATGCCCTCTCCTTCTGACGGGTCATCTCCTTCGGCTACTCCTCGTTATAGTCTTCGCGATCGCCAGTCTATTCGGTCTCCTGAGCGTTTTGGTTTTGCTGCCGCAGCTCTTGCCGAACCGACTTCTTATCGTGATGCTGTTGTTCATCAGGAGTGGCAGCATGCGATGGCGGAGGAGATCGCTGCTCTTGAGCGTACTGGCACGTGGGATCTTGTTCCTCTTCCTACGCGTGTTACCCCTATCACGTGCAAGTGGGTCTATAAGGTTAAGACTCGCTCTGATGGTTCTCTTGAGCGTTACAAGGCTCGTCTTGTAGCGCGTGGTTTCCAGCAGGAGCATGGCCGTGACTATGATGAGACTTTTGCTCCTGTCGCTCACATGACCACCGTTCGCACTCTTCTTGCTGTGGCATCTGTTCGACAGTGGTCTACCTCTCAGTTGGACGTCAAGAATGCCTTTCTCAATGGCGAGTTGCGTGAGGAGGTCTACATGCAGCCACCCCCTGGGTATTCTGTTCCTGAGGGTATGGTTTGTCGTCTTCACCGCTCTCTCTATGGCCTCAAGCAAGCTCCTCGTGCCTGGTTTGATCGTTTCTCCTCTGTTGTCACTGCAGCTGGTTTTTCGGCGAGTGCTCATGATCCTGCTCTTTTTATCCACACTTCATCTCGTGGTCGGACGCTTCTCCTTTTGTATGTTGATGATATGATCATTACTGGAGATGATCCTCAGTATATCACTTTTGTCAAGGAGCGGCTTCATGAGCAGTTTCTTATGTCTGATTTAGGTCCTCTTCGCTACTTTCTTGGGATTGGGGTTATTTCTACTTCTGAGGGTTTCTATCTGTCCCAAGAAAAGTATATTCAGGATCTTCTTGATCGTGCATCTCTTACTGATCAGCGGACAGCTAAGACTCCCATGGAGCTTAATGTTCATCTTCGTTCCACGGATGGTGAGCCTCTTGCTGATCCTACTCGCTATCGTCATCTTGTTGGGAGCCTTGTTTATCTTGGTGTCACTCGCCCTGACATTTCGTACCCTGTGCATATCTTGAGTCAGTTTGTTTCTGCTCCCACTCAGCTCCACTATAGTCATCTTCTTCGTGTTCTACGATATCTTCGTGGAACTATCTCTCGTCGTCTCTTTTTCCCTCGCTCCAACTCTTTACAGCTCCAGGCATATTCTGATGCCACCTGGGCTAGAGAACCCTCTGATCGCCGGTCTCTCTCTGCTTATTGCGTTTTTCTTGGTGGTTCTCTCATTGCTTGGAAGACTAAGAAGCAGACAGCAGTTTCTCGTTCGAGTGTTGAGGCTGAGTTGCGAGCTATGGCTTTGTTGACTGCGGAGGTTACTTGGCTACGGTGGCTACTTGAGGATTTTGGTGTTTCCGTTTCTGCCCCGACTCCTCTTTTGTCTGACAGTACAGGTGCTATTAGCATTGCTAAAGATCCGGTGAAGCATGAGCTTACAAAGCATATTGGTGTTGATGCTTCCTATATGCGGACACAGGTGCAAGACCAGATTGTTGCTCTTCAGTATGTGCCTTCCGAGCTTCAGTTGGCAGATTTCTTCACAAAGGCACAAACCAGGGCTCAGCACAGTTTTCATCTCTCCAAACTTCATGTTGTTGATCCACCATAAGTTTGAGGGGGGGTGTTAGATGTGTATTCTATACTTGTGTATTTACCCCATTGTATAAGGGGTTTTCTGCATATATGCCACCTGTACATGTATATATATTGGCCCTTTGGCCACATGAGGAATACAAGCGTTATTCCAACACTTCTTAGACCATCACTGTTGATGTCCAGTTCTAATGGAGTGATAAAAAATACTAGTTTTTTCTTCTAGGGAATTGTACCCTTAACTGTCTACCATAGTTTAATCATGCATGATTACATGCCTTTTATTACTTTCTTTTGAGAGGGAACACACTTTCTGATCCTTTTCTGAAAAACACAGATAATAAGAATACAGTGCAAGTTTGTTGGGATTTTTTTGAAGAAAACGTGTAATAGAGAATCCTACATATTTGCACACCTTGATAGGTTTGTATGTGTATTTTTCTTTTGTCATGAATTTCTGTTAGTTTACAAGCTACTAACTAGCAAGCTTTTCCCCTGCATCTTTTTTTCTCAGGTTGAAATTTGCAGTGATTTTAAACGAAGAGAATGCAATTGATCTCTGTGTCGCTTTTGCCATCTATCTGCAAGTTCAAGTTCTGTTAGATAAAATAAAGTAAATCATATCCAATGATTCTTTTTTTTAAAACCCAATTTCAAATTACTATACATGGCTGCCAAATACATATATAGGAGGGCATACACCCTAGAAATGGCTCATCACAAAGTTAACCTTAATTCCTTCCGGACGTTTCTGTTCATTCAAAAAAGCTAGAACAATTGAGGATTGCAAATTTTTTTAGTACTCTCATTTGGGCAAGCTAACTTGTATCCACTGGATGTTCACAATAGAATATATTATTGTCCATTTAAAACAGGTATAACAATGTTAAAAATGTTTTGTAACTCTAAATACCTATTCTAAAATTTCTAGATCCACCAGTGTCCTGCCCCGTTCATTCCCATGGCAGATTCATTCAACCGACTGTACCGAACAACCCTGATGAGAGATATATCTGGGAGAGAAGACTGAAGAGCATGACCACGCCCATGGATGATGATCCAAGAGGGATGCATCAACAATATGTTTCACCTGTTGGCCCTGTTGCTTTTCCTTTGCAAGGAAGGAATGGAACGCAGACGCAGGCAATCAAACACTTCTATTAGCTGGTCAGCTGGTCTCCAGAGTGACTGGCTGCTCGTAGAATCCTGATATAATGGCCACATTATTTTTATCTTATAGCTTTCTTCGAATAAGTAAATGGAACTTCTAATGGCAACTGGGATAAGCACCCTTCCCAGTCAGGATTTGATTTATGGCATCCATTGAGCGTGGTACCAAACTCTTGTAGCGAGAGGAAATGGTAACATCGAACTGCCACCCAACACACTGGAATCAGATTATCAGAATCAGACAGTAGTACTAACTGCTGAGTCCCTTTTGTTGACCAAAAAATTATTGACACTTTTCTTTTTGATAATGATGTAACAATGATTACTAATCCATACAATAATGTTTAGTTCTCTGCCACATACTAACATTTGTGATGCCAAAGCCACACAACACAAAACGGGGGCAGAAGAATGGCCGATGCTTCTCCCCCAAAAAGAGCTGTTTTGTCAGCTTACAGCAGCCAAAACCGATTCAGCTTTCCTGCCCCACTTTGCCGCGGATTCAGCTTTCCTGCCCCCACCAACTCTACACACAAAAAACAAGCAATATCTATGTGAAAGACATCTTCACATAAGCCACACGACGAAGACGAGAGCAACCAGCACAGATTAAGAGGGATGTATCCAACACAACTGGGCGCAAAAGAATTAACAAATCGTCACAGCTGGTGACCACTCCGAAAACGAAACGGATCATCCGCAGCTCAGCTCACCTCACCTCGTCCTGGGGGAGACGTCTTGTTCATCTGGACGTACGCACGCACGTCTGTACATACATACGCAAGCGGCCGGGGGCGCCAATGGTTTGCTCCTGGACCGAATCATTCGGAAAACCTAATGGTGATCTGTGCAGTCGATCGAAAAGTCTACGTGCAAGGGATTTAATTTGCCCAGTGGCCACTAGTACCATCCCTATCTGCCGCATGCTTTCTTCTGCTTTGCTGATGCAGATTCGTTCAGCAGAGCCTACAAATACCACTCCTGGAATCCCATTTCTGCGCATTCGAAACATCTTAGAATCAGAGCCGAGAGCGAGCGCGCGCGCACCTGTGATCAATATATACCTGTCCGTCCTGTTCATCGGGAGGTTCGACGACGAGGCATGCCCGCCGTCTCGGGGTGCTTCTGGGCAAGAT
The DNA here is from genome assembly GCA_017311315.1 of Dendrocalamus latiflorus. NCBI lineage: Eukaryota > Viridiplantae > Streptophyta > Magnoliopsida > Poales > Poaceae > Dendrocalamus > Dendrocalamus latiflorus. Next base: position 37,354,567 of record CM029656.1, on the reverse strand, counting down.
ACGAAATGGCAAGCCAGCAGCAGCGAGTGTCGCCGCGGCATTGCCCGTGATCAACCTTGGCCGGCTCAGCAACAAGGACCCGGCCACGCGGGCGCTTGTCATCCAGGACATTGCGCGGGCGTGCCGCGAACGGGGGTGCTTTCAGGTTCGTGCATGCTTACCTGTTACTAATCTGCATCCTCTGATCCTTAAAACACTTGTCAGTTTACACTGAACCGAACACCACCCTGCATGGTCATGGTCAGTTAAAGAGAGAGAGTTGGTTACACGCGTGTGCAACACATGCATCGTCTTGACTTCCTTAGCTGTTATTGACCTGACTAACCTAACTTACTTACAGTGGTATGTAACTGTAAACGTACCGACAAGGTAAACTGGGTGAAAACTTACCCGTTCATGCACAGCTCGGTGACAAAGCTTAGCACGCATGTACGTGATGAACTTTGTCACTTGTCAGCGTATTAACATTATGGTATCTCACCTGTGGGGGGAAACAACTGAAAAGGAAAGTTGCAAGTGAAGTGAACAAACTGCATGCGTAAGTGACAAACATCAGATACCCAGAAGATGTCAAAGCTGATATCGTTGTCCTAACATTACCTGCAGGTGATAAACCACGGCGTCAGCAAGTCTGTCATGAACGGCGCCCTCGAAGTCGCCTCCGAATTCTTCGAATTATCCACGGAGCACAAGGAGTTGTTCTCATCAGACGACATCCAGCAGCCTATCAGGTACGACACGAGCTCGAGGGACGGGATCAGCATGGCCAGGTCATTCCTGAAGCACTATGCTAATCCCCTGGACGACTGGATCCAGTTTTGGCCGATGCAACCACCAACATACAGGTAACCTGCACAACACACAACTATATCACAGTATATATGCAACTTAATGTATCACCAAGCATACTAGCTTTCGATCAAATGACACCTCCAGGAAAAAAATGGGAGAGTACGCAGTTGAAATACAAAGAGTGTCAATGCAACTTATGGGAGCAATTGTACAAGGCCTAGGATTAGGACCATTTTACCTGCAAGAAAAACTTGGAGAAGGAGTGCAGTTCATGGCCTTGAACAACTACCCACAGTCATCACAAGCAGGTGACAAGGTCGGGTTGGCTCCTCATTCCGATTATGGCTTCATCACCATCCTGCTGCAGTGCTCCCCAGGGCTTGAAGTGATGCACCATGAGGATGATGTCTGGACGCCTGTCCCCGCAATCCCCGGGGCCCTCCATGTCCATATTGGGGACTACCTGGAAGTGCTCAGCAATGGCCGGCTCAAGTCCCTCATCCATCGAGCCATTCTCAATCCTAACGAAGCCAGAATTTCTATCGCCAGCATCCATGGTCTCTCAATGGACGAAAAGGTCGACTGCGCCGAGCAGCTAGTCGACGAGCACCACCCCAAAATGTACAGGGGAAGCAGCTTCCAGGACTTCCTTGACTTCCTACCGACAAACAACCACAAGTATAAGAGGTTTGTCGAGAGCCTCAAGATCGACAAAGCTTAAACAAAAAATATATATATTGGTTCTGCTGCACAAGAACATAGCTAAATGACATTCTTCAGATAAGAGTGCAAAACTAGCTAAAACGTACCTGCGAAGTGCGTTCGACTGGATGTTAACTAAGAGGGAACACTGCTGCATGTGATCAGTATCTATTTGAAGATACAGATTCATGTAAAAATGCAGCTAGCCTAGTGCTGATACAGTGACGTGCTACAAAGCTCCTCTTCTCATTGATGCCAAGCCAAATGCCTCTCCAGAAGTATGTGTCTAGCTCTGCATTCTTACCACTACAATTGCCCATTTAGTTATGCCTTAGTGCTAGAGAACCAACCCATTTAGCATCTTGCTGGGTATGCCTCAAGTACCACCTATCTCGTACTACCTCAATGTGCATTAGTGTATATGCGGTAAACAATAACTATAAATAATGGAATATGGTATCAGTAGAGCTGGATAGATGTGTGATTTGCAAGGTTCCCTTTTTTTCACCTTTTCTTTCTTTGGAGAAATGCAGGATAACTGTCTGTCTCTTTCATTAAAAGGAGGATCAAAGGAACCTTGCAAGGTTCATTCAAGTTGTTTGGTCCTACACTATGTGTTTGTCAGAGCAGTCCTATATAAGTTAATCAATGTGTAGTACTTATTGCGTGAGATGTGTATTGCCCAATTCATCAGTTAATCAAGTTATGGCATGCCATTCTTTAAGTTTTTCGTTGTTCCTTGAAAATAAAATAAAACTATATATGTCCATTGTCCAAACCCATGAAAAAGATATCTTGTGTGTTTCAAGATGCAGCCAGCTAACCAGGGAGCATATGTTTGTCCTTATCTCTTTCTTATGCTTCATATTCAAAATTATCATAATGCTAAATGAAATTATCAAGCCAAGTGGTGGTTTTTTAAAACATAAGCCAATTGGTTCTCGGCATCTGAAACTAGCTAGTCTACATTTTCTATATCAGAAACTAACTAGTAACTACTATATGCTTTGAGAACCCTGAAAGGACATGCATGACCAACCCATTTCTCACACTTACTACTTAATTTCAATAGTAATTTTTAGCGATGAACTTCAATATATAGTTGCCCACAATTACTGTGTGTACCTCGAGATAATATTGCAGTTGCAAAGAAGTCAGTAATTATCCAAATCCTGTTACTAATACATTTCACGCATGCCACCCCATGCAGTGATCCATATTTGACTCTTCCACAAACATCCCAGGTATAAATTTTAAGCGTACCACAAAAAAAAATTGTCTTAAGCAGGTGCCTCCTAGAATAAAGACTTTTGAACTAGAAATGGTTCTTAAAATTGAAGTTTGGAAACACATCCTCGCAAAAAAAACCCAAATAATAAAGAAGTATGATTTTCAGGGGAGTGGACTAGAAATACCCAAAGTCCCTGAATCTTCATGTTTTTCAATGGTACCCTCAAAACTGCAATCGAAAGCCGTGCAGTTATCTCAAATTCAAGATACCTCATACGCTGAATGTAGCACTCAATAATAATAATAATAATAATAATAATAATAATAATAATAATAATAATAATAATAATAATAATAATAATAATAATAATAAAAAATCCTAATCAAGATATAGTTTTAAATGAGGGACCTCTTTATTCCTTTTCGTGCACAGTTTTCAGGTTTTTCCCATCTCTTATTTTTCCTCTCTCCCTCTCTCCTCCCGTGCACGCGGCACCAGTGGCGGCGGCGACGCGCGGCCGTGGGCGCGGCGGCGGCAGTGGGCGTAGCGGCGGCCTGGCGGCGCGGCGTCGGTGAGCGGCTATCCGGCGGCGGCAACCACGACGCATGCACGCGCGGCATGGCACGAGGCGACGTGGCGGCAGCGGTGTCTCGGCGCGTGCGGCCATGGGCTCGGCGGCGGCCTAGTGGTGCAGCGACGGCGGCGGCTCGGCGCGGCAGCGACAGCGATGTAAGGCGGTGACGCTCGCACGCGTGGCCGTGCCGGGCAGCGGTCCGGTGGTGCGCGATAGCGGCGACGACCGGTGGGCAGCAACGGCGACACGAGGCGGCGGCGGCGCTAGGCACGGCCACATGCGGCCGCACGCACGCAAGCCACTGTGGAAAGTAATTATACATATCACTGATCCAAAGCATTCTTGAACCCAGAATTCTAGCAGATGTGTGAAGTGGGCATCTTTCCCTTATATAAGAATGTAGTAGAGATGCATACCACTACATAGTATGTACGGATTTGGGCATCCTCGATCATCACAAATAACATGGAAAACCAACAGCACCAATTGGAAGAGATGTGATTCCCTGCTACAATATCCAGTGAAAGAGGCGATTTCCATTAGCATTGTAGCTATCAGTTATCACCTCCACTACAGGTCGATGGCTACATACTGCCGGAGGTGTTGGCCGACAAAGCCAAAGTGTGAAAGATACTGTATGTAAAGAGACTCGCAAGGTAAGGCATACAGAAGGGTCATGTTCGCGCAGTCTCCATCAGCCAATACGTCAAGATGTTGTTCTGTTTCAGCTGGAGAAAGTTCAACAAAGAATGCACACTACTGTTTTCTTTTTCTTTTCTTTTCTTTTCTTTTTCAAGGAAGAGCACACTACAGTGGAAGCATAATCGAACCTATAGAGCAGTGCAGTATGCTGTCGAATGTCGATTGTTGTGAAGAAAAGCTGCTTGGCCTTGGATGTAAAACGAACGATCAAAATGAAGAAATATGTCTGGTTACTTCTGACGAAAAATAACACCAGCTTCTAGTATAAAAAGACAAATGGGGCTTGCCTGTTCCCTCCCTATGTTCCCCTCTATATTCCCTTCATATGTTATAATTTAATTGACTCTCCAATGGATTAGTGGGGTAATTAATTAATGTAGGTAATTAATTAGGCTAGTAATTAATTAGTATAAAATGTTAGTGTGAATAATTAGTATAGATCAATTGGAATAAATAGTAAGTATAGATTAATTACTATTATTTATTCCAATTGATCTATACTAATTATTCACACTAATATTTTATACTAATTAATTACCGGCCTAATTAATCACTTATATTAATTAATTACCTTACTAATTTATTAGAGAGCTAATTAAATCATGACATATAGAGGGAATATGGGGAAGGAACAGGCAAGCTGCATAATCCCCTAAACAAAGCCGGGGGGTTTGCCGCGCGGTCCGCCTCGCCATGTCGCCCGCGCCCGCGCTCTGGCCGGCGCGTGGCGCGGGGATTCCTGTACGGCCGGGGGAGGGAAATTCCCTGTACTTTCCGAAAATTACGTAGAGTTCCTTTTTTCTCACGACAAGGTCCTTTTTCCTCGCGAAAAGGTCCCTGCCGGTTTTTTCCGGTTATTTTTTTTCCTGAAAACACCCCTCCAATTTGCAGGATAGCGCCCCGCGGTTTTCTAAATTACGTACGGGTCCTCGTTTCGTTACATACGGGTCCTCAATTTTTACGAAAAGGTCCTTTAGCTTTTCCGAAAATACGTACGTGCCCTCGGTTTTTTTAAAAAACCTCCTCGTGGATCCTCGCCTCTTTTACTTTGGTACACACGGTGGCTGACGCGTCGTTGCGCCGCGCCTATGAGGCGTGCGAGTCCTCGTTTCGTTACATACGGGTTGGGTCCTCGTTTCGTTACATACGGGTCCTCGATTTTTACGAAAAGGTCCTTTAGCTTTTCCGAAAATACGTACGTGCCCTCGGTTTTTTTTAAAAAACTCCTCGTGGATCATCGCCTCTTTTACTTCGGTACACACGGTGGCTGGCGCGTCGTTGCGCCGCGCCTAAAAGCCCCTGCGCATTTTTTTTGCTCGATAGCGGCCCGCGGTTTCCTGTAATTATGAACAGGCCCTTATTTCTTCCGAAAAGTCCCTCGGTTTTTTGCGAAAAAGACCCTCCACTCTCCTTTTGTTGCGAAAAGACCCTCAATTTTTTACGAAAAAGCCCCTACGCTTTCTTTTTCCTGCGAATTTTCGTCTCTTTTATTTTAGTCCACACGGTGGCTGGCGTGGCGTTGTGCCACGCCTACGTGGCTAGTTCTAAAAAAACCCTGCCACCTAGCTCGCTCTTGAAAACAAGGCACGTGTCGGCATAGGAATATCATGGCTCATCAGTCATGGCAGCGTTGTGCCATTGTGTAACACCTTTAAACTTCCAGGAGATTTGTTTTCACTTTCAGGTATACGAAGGCACCGAGGCAGTGTTGGACAACATACGAGATACGACCGAGAAAAGATAAGGAAAACATCACGAAATGGAGTAGATAAATTCTGTTAAGAAGAGTGAACTGTAATTGTAACACCCCGCCCACCCTCTGGGCCAAGATGTTACCACCTCTGTAACTCTTACCACTTCATTAACACAAGAGGAATTTAAACCAACATTAATTTCATTTATATTACCGCGTTCAGATACAACATAGCATCTCTAGTGATTAATCTAGCCTAACAAAGCTAGAGTACTCTGACAAAGATGATACACAAGTGCCGCTGGTTCGTGCCAGTTATCCATGTGCTACTCCCGCCCGTGCCTGACGTCTTCAAAGGTCACCTAAAAACATCAACAAAGCAAGGCTGAGTCCACCGACTCAGCAAGTACAAAGCAAAACAGCAAATAACAGGTTCATTCATTAGACCATAATCATTCTAATTTCATTAACCACTCTTCCATTTATCCATTTCAAGATCCGATGGGCTATTCATCATGCACATGCCCCTTTTTCATATCCTTATCGATTCTCATCCCCCGATTATTATGCATATGCCCACGCACATGCTCATGCACATTCTCAACTCTTTAGCCTATACTACTTAACGGTTATCACCTCCCATCTTTGCGGACTACACATCACTATCTCTGTAACTATTCTACCGCTATCACTTTCCCTTTCTATGTGCTATTCCTCACTAGCTCTGTAATATTCCACAATCATCACTTCCCATTTCGGTGAGCTATCCCTCACCGTCTTTGTACTGTTCTACTAACATCACCCCCCATTTCTGTGAGCTATACCCCACTATTTCTGTAATTATTTTACTGTATTACCTTCCATTTCTGTATCTGTTTTATTAATAACTCTTTTATACAATACAATGCATCTGTAACTGTATCACTGTTCTGTTCTGTTTCATGCAATGCTACGCATGCGTCTATAACTGTAGCTCATACCGGTATAGCGGAGTGCTCACCCGTCGATGAGCCACTCAATTCCCGTCCTCTTTCATACGGGGTTCCAAGCTCCACTCCCGTGGAGTACCTACCAAAGTAGGTCATGTTGTCTGTGTATGAATGCAATGCCACATGCAACATGCTTCCACTGTTAACACTTAATTATAAGCAACACTCATCAAAGTATGATTATCACAAAATCATAAATCACTGTAGAACATGTCACCGACGACGTAAAGATACCAATCATTCGCCCCAAATCCACTGTTCTACCATGTCCTTACAAATTCCTTTATGTTTTTCAACTTATCATGTCTTAACGTTCATTATTCATCTTTTCTCAATATGCTCCCGGTAAAGGTAAACTTACCCCAAATCACTTAATTTAAGCGAAATCACTACCCGAATTCACCGCTTTACAATGCACTTGCCTGTTTAGCCTCGGGGATGACGCGTGGACGGCTCCATTCCGGACCTCCACCTGCGTGCATGATAACCCGACTCAACGGCAAAACAAAAGTCCAGAGCTTTAACGGATAACAACAAATCTAAGCGTAAATCCCAGTCTCTGGCGTAAACGCCTGGGTCTTTGAGGAACCTGTCGCGCAGGTGCCGAACCTTTTTTTTCTTTCTTTCTTTCTTTCTTTTTCTCCTCTTTTCTTTTTCTCCTCTTTTCTTCTCTTTATTTTCCTTTCCTTTTCTTCCTTCTCTCTCTCCTCCCTATCTCTTTTGGCCGAACCGGCCTGGCCCCTTCTTCCCCAAACCTCCCCCCTCTCTCTCTCTCTCCACTCGTCCGAACGGCCTCTCCAGGCGACGCAAGGGCGCGCCGGCCCCTCCCCTGGCCACCGGCCGTTGGGCACCGCCGGCCTCTCCGCCTCCACGGCCCTCCCCCACTCTCTCCCTCTCCTTCTCTCTCTCATGCGCGCTCGGCCAAGCGGCCGACCTCCAGGCGGCGCACGGCGCATGGGCGCGCCGGCTTCCCCCTTGCCGCTGGCCACTTGCCGCCGCCGGTCTCCCCTCTGTTCGCCTCCCCTCTCCCTCTCGGTGGCTAGCGGCGCGAAGGGCCCCGGCCCGTGGATCTGGGGCGCCGTCGGCAGCTCCTCCCCAAACCGGCCGCCTCCACGGCGTCGGCGCCTCCCCCACCGCCCCCAGCTTCTCCCCGCCGTTCCCCCTCTACTGCGCCTCGGGTCCGGGCCGAACCCGTGCCCACCCCTTGCACGCGCGGTGGCGGTGGGGCGCTGGGCACTGCCCGGCCGGCTCGGCCAACGGCCGCCGGCCGCCTCCGCCACCCTCGGTCGCCTGTGCCACCTCACTTCCCTCGGTCGCCCCTACCTTCAATCTCTCTATGTGTGCGTGTGGTATTCCCTTGATTGGAAACTCACCTTGCTTACCTGTGCTGGCCGAGATGGCAAGGCTATGTGGAGCTGTTCTAGTGGAGAAGAAGAGAGACATGAGCTTGTGTTTTTGCTTCTTGGTTCGGCAGTGAAAGGATTGGAGTGTGTGTTTTCGGTTGGCTCTGTTCTTACCTTGGCCGTGAGCAATGGGATATGAGATGTGGGCTTGGCAGCAAGGGATAGCTTATATGAGCATGGTTGGGGCTGCCCCTTGCACTTGTGAAATGCCCGGGATGCCCTCCCACTCCTCTCTCATAAACATGACTGATCAGGGGCATTTTGGTCCACGGCTATTGGCTTGGTTTCTACTGCAGCGGTAAGTTGGTAAAAAGGTAAGGTAGAATTTGCCGAATGATGAACACCCGAAACGCGAGATGGTGCCGACCGTCCCTATGCGGTCCGGGAACCTCTGAGAGCGCTAAATATACGGCTCTCTAGACGGTGCCGACCGTCCTGGGATGGTCTGGGAACCTCTGCGCGCGATACTAAATCGACACTCTAAAAAGGTCGATGGGTCTGACGACAAACTACGCTCTTAAACGCTATCATTTTCCCTTTTGCAAGTTTGGGGTATTACAGTAATGCTAGCTGTACCCTTATATTTTCTTGAGAAAGATCAAATATCAGAAATATCAGCTGAGATGAATAATCTGATTAGTAATTTAGTTAACGTTCATATTGGTTTTTTTGTTGATTTTTGATGGTGGTATCTTTAATTTAAAATATATAATTAATTTGGTTACTCACTACATATGTCTCAATAGATCTAGACACTTGTTGAGCCTAGCAAATTTCATTAGTACGTGCTAAGGATTACCAAATTTTCATATTAACTAATGGACTAGAGAGCTACACACCATTAGTACTTAGTCCTGCAAGTTCGTCATCCAGGAGGTAGGCCCCTGCCAGCCTTGTCTCCGTCTCTACCCCTCGCTACCATTTCACTTCGAGGATAAGATATGGGGTTACGAATGCATCACGCACCTTATTCCTCTCGTTCCCATCACACGTACATATCTTTCCCTTATTTTTTTCCACCGTTCATCCTCTTTTTCTAAAAAACCACTTCTTTCAGTTTTACTATTCATTTTCAACTAAAGGGTATAACCCATAGCTAAAAAGACATTAGTAAAAACAATACAAATGCCCTTAAATATGCTTAGAGCGTCCATCTTAATACCAGATCTCACATCTAATGTAATAATAAGACTTAGTTTTGCATTACAATGGATGATTTTAGAGGGATAACTACAATGGATAGTCTAGTATGTTATCGCTAACTATTGATAAGAGTCGTTCCACAAATATTTTAACGTAATTATTAGAAAGTCTCTTAAATAATTAGATACCGCAACTCACCACAACTGAACGCCGCAAATACCAAGCTGGTCCTCAGATTGATGGTTTTATACACTGTAATATTTGGGAAGAGGTTTGTTTCGTGTTGTAATTATGCAAGTGTGACCCAGGTTTTACCTAGGAAAACATACGGCACAACGCAACACACTGTAGTGCCAAATTGACGGTTAGAGTGACAATATTTAGATAGAGGTATATTTCAGTAGTCAAAATGTTCTCATTGTGACTCGTTTTTAGTTCTTAGGGGGTTTACATGTAGAGTTGAAGGGAACTTGTAATCAGAAAAAACTTTAACAACAGTACTAAGTATAGATTCTAAATCTATCGTAGTCTATGAGTCTATCCTTTTTAACCTATAAATTATATTTTTTTAGCTATGACTTAGTGATTAAATAATAATAATAATTAAATGAAGTCCAAACTAGAAATCACGAAATTCTTGGCCAATTTAGCGCCCCGTGGTACGACATGCCATTTTTTGACCCTCTTCCGCGCGTAATGCCTAATCTGGCCCCCTCATGTGATTGGGGAGCGCACGAGGGAGATGGTGTGGCCGGGGAGCGCACGAGGAAGAGGTGGCGCGAGCGAGGAGGAAGCGGTCGAGCCATCACCGTTGAGGCAGAAGACGCCGAGCGAGGGTGAGGCGTGGAGGAGGCGGAACCGCAGAGGCACGCGCGAGGTCTGACGGCAATGGTGCACCACCTCCTCCTCCTGTTGATGTGCAGCACTTCCTTGTCGTGTTCCTCATGTGCAGGCCGACCGCACCACCATCTCATCCTCGCGTGCGTCCCGACCGTGCCACTATCCTCACACAATCCACGGCCACGTCATCTCCCTCGCGTGCTCCTTGACCACGCCATCTTCTCTCACGCACTCTCTAGCCACGTAAAGAGATTAGATCGGGCAATACACACAGGAGAGGACTAAAAACGGCCTTGTCGTGCCGCGGGAGGCCAAATTGGCGAAGAGCTCAAGGGCACGTTTGGTTCATTAGTGAGTGGAGCCTGGCTGCCCCATGTGAGCCTGGCTGCCCCATGCGAGCCTGGCTCGCCAGAAACGCAAATGAAATCCGTATCTCGAGAGCCAGACTCTGAGCTGCCTTTTGCATCTGGAGAGCTAGGTTCAGACCTCGATGTGGGCAACCAAACAACTGAAACTTGCATCTGGAGAGCCTGGCTGGGCAACCAAACAACTGAAACTTGCATCTGGAGAGCCTGACTGGGCAAGAACCAGGCAACCAAACGCCCCCAAATGAACGGGGTATTGGAGTGTCCCTACATCACCAGAGGAACAAAGAGATACGCGACAAGAAAGAAAGGGGGGTAAACAATGGAGGCGTCCGCCGACGCGGGGGCGGCGGCGCGGACGCTGCGTTGGGCCGGCCGCGCGGGCCACCTGGGCGGCGTCCCGCGCGCCGCGGTGTTCGCTGCTGTCGGTGCGTTCGCCAAGGCGTACGCGTCGCTGCTCAACACCACCACCGTCCACAACGCCGACGCCCTCCTCCGCCTCGTCTCCTCGCGGCCCCCCGGCACACCGCTCCTCACCGTCAGCAACCATATGTCCACGTCCGCCCCCCTACCCTTCCCACTCATCTCGCTCCCCCATGTACTACTCTTGCTGTTTGTGGCTTTAAACTAGGTATAGGAGGAGAGATCAGAGATGTTGTGTTGCTAAGTTGTGCTTGATCTGTCGTTGTTCCGCCCCCCTGGTTGCAAAAGCTGTGCAAACTTTTTGGTCGATAGCCTACAAATGGGATCCTGTCTTGATATCATTTACTCCAGGATTGATGCTGCGTAGCAATAGAACCTGTGTTCATTGGGGGTTTGCAGCATGTAGTGGATTTCTATGTACTACTGTCTTAAGCATATACGAATCTGTGAAGCGCTGGCAGTCTTGGAAGACATTGTGTTTGTGTTTCGTAGAGATACAATTCGGACACGCCTCGCACACATGTTAGTGTTGGGATTTTTGATTTAAATTGTTGAAATTGTAGTTAGACAAATTTTAAGCATGGCATTAGCTCGAACTAATATTTGTTAAGTGTGCACGTTGCTCTTTTCTTATCTTCATTTGCTGGATCATTCCTTACTTACTGCATCAACTTATTGTAGAATAGTATCCATGCTTAAGGAACGTGTAATTTATGTTTCTTTGCCATCGAATGCGTATGCAGCGGCAAAAAAGATCTATCTTATTAATATGTGTCTGACAGGTTGTCTTATTGTACACGTGTCATGTATCAGTGCTGGTGATATATAGTTATGAATTTGTTAGGCGTGTAAGTTTGTTGTATATGATTTCTTTTGTCGGCAGTTTTGGTAACCTTGAGTGTATCCCGTACTTGTTTCTACAGGGTAGATGACCCGCTTATGTGGGGATTCAAGGGTTTTCCAACTACGGATGCAAAGCTTGGAAGATGGGTGCTGACAGCAGAGGATATCTGCTTCAAGAATGTATTCATGTCTTACATGTTTCGACTCGGTGAGGGTCCTTATGCGTCTTTGTTATTTCTGTTGCATGATTTGTATGGTTGGCTGATTATCAGGATGGTAAATTGCGACAGGTTACCATGTAGAATGTTTGCTGTTTGTCTTGATTTTGCTTAGGAGCATGTGTAGAAATTATTTCCTGTAACGGATGATGTTCTGCTAGCATGTGTTTTGTGGATCAGAAAGTGGGAATTGTAGACATAGTGAGCTTCCCATAACCTCGCTTTCATTCGTTAAAAACGTATGACAGTGGAACACCCTCCCAACTTAGGTAATAATTTATTTCAAGATATAGAACATTGCCTTAGGATGTGTTTGGTTTCTTGTTTTAGGATGGATGGAACGGGGCGGCCTCGTTGAAGTCACTGTTTGAATGGGAGTCACAGGGAGGCAGGGGCAGCCACCACCGAATATTCGGTCAGATTCGGGGGCGCCCCCATCCCCCGAAATCCAGCGGATGGCGCTGCCCCCAGCCCCCCACCTCGCGCTCGCTCCCTGCAGCCAGCAGCGCCCGCACGCGCTTCCGATCCCGCGCGCGAGCTCCCGATCCCACGCTGCTTTCCCCCGCGCGCGCGCTCCCGCCTGGCTCTCCCCCCCGCGCGCTCCCGCCTGCGCCTGGCTCTCCCCCGCGCGCGGTTCCCGCCTCGCTCCCCCACGCGCGCGCTCCCTGCTCGGCGACCGGTGGCGACCAGCTCCCCCACGCGCGCGCTCCCTGCTCGGCGACCGAAAGGTATGGTGCCCAATGTCAACCCTAAGCTCAATTAGAATGAGTGATTTCATTGGATCTGGATCTGTATTATCTTGGATGGATTAATTGGAATGAGTGATTATGTGTTGTAGATGGACAAGATGAAAAAACTTTTGATTTATGCTACTGCTGCACACATGTTGCTGTCCATGATGGCTATGATCACCATATTCATTGCATATTCATCCATCCAAACAAAAATTGGGGCGGCCTCGTCCTTCACTCGTCCTTTGCACCAAACAAAAAAAGGGGCTCGCCCCATCCATTCAATCAAACAGCGACAGGGGCCACCTCGTCCCAGAAAACAGGGATGACCCCATCCCATCCCACTTTGCCTCGAAACCAAACGCATCCTTAGTGGAGCCATTTAAGTCATTTTTCAGTGTAGAGTGTAAGAACCCTGTTTAATGCAGTGACTTGTTCGCTTTCATAAAATACATGGAGTGAGTTGCTATCAACCTCTATAGATTTTCTGTCACCTGAGAGTTCATGTTCTATGGCAATACTAGTGAATTGCTAGAGTTTAGCATCGGTATTCAAGGTATTTCTTCCTGTTGGACTACATTACTGCTGGGCATAGTATTTCTATATTTTGCACTTGCCATATAAATGACATTAACCATTATATCCTATCTCTCTTCTCTAGTATCTCGTATCAAATGATATGAGCTGATACATGCCATGCTACGTGTGGTGGTGGTAATACAAGCAACAATAATATCCTATCTAACACATCCGTTATTTCTAGTTCAATTGTATTTTAAATGTTCAGAACTTGTGTTTTCATCCTATTTATTCTTTTGTTTTCCTGCCTTTTGCTTTTTTGAGGATTTCTTTTAAGACGTAATTGGTATCACTGTGCATCTCACAACTTGACTATATTTTCCTGACAAAACATTGTATGCACAGGGAAATGCATACCTATCACAAGAAGGGCTGGCATTTATCAAGACCATATGAACGAAGCCCTTGAAGTTCTTAGCACTGGAGGCTGGGTATGGACATTTTCTTCATTTCAGCATCAATCATTCAGTTATTAACAGCTGCCATAACTCTGTTTATAAATTCTGGCCTTTCTTTAATTATAAATCTCGTCATGACACATTCAAACAGTTGCATTCATTCCCTGAAGGAAAAATAGCCCAAGATCATCAGCCAATTAGACGGTTGAAGTGGGGAACTGCCAGGCTTGTTGTTCGAGCACCTGTAACTCCAATAGTTTTGCCTATTGTTCACTCTGGTTTTGAAAAGGTATATGGTAATATCTCACTCTCTCTGTGATATATCATCTTTTTTGACCTTTTGATTTGTGTATGGTTGCGCACTTGCGCTACATTGGAGACAGCCATTTCAGTTTACAAAAAAAGGATGGAAATGTCAAATAAATGTTATATATATTGTAATACCTGGTCTGCAAAGCCCAGCCCGGCCCACCCCACAAATATCTATATGAGAGAGAGAGACAGAGGGAGAGGCAAAAAATCCATTTTGCCTTCTCCCCGTGCTCACCTGGCTCCTGCTGCTGCTCCCCACGCGCGTTGTTGTCGCCGCTGTTAGCTCGCTGGCGCCGCCGCTCATCGGCTCCGGTAGCCGCCGCCGTCGTCCCCAGCTTGCGCGCGCGCCGTCGCAGCCGCCGCCGCCGTTCGCGCACGCGCCGCGCGTCGCTGCCGCTCGTGCGCCGCTGCTGCCGCGCGCCTTGCCGTCGCCCAATCGCCGGTGCTGCCGCTCGCGCGCCGTCGCCGCTGTGCCGTCCCCGTCCCACTCGTGCGCGCCGCTCCAGTTGCCGCTCGGGCCGCCGCCCTCGCTCGCGCCTCGTCCCCCTGCTCGCGCCACCGCCGCTCCACGGGGTGGAGGAGAGGGAAGGCGTCGGCCGTGAGGGGAGGGAGGAGAGAGCCGCCGGCGAGTGAAGAGAAAAAGAAGAGGGAGGCGTCGGCGTGAAAAGAAAGAAAGGAAGAAGAGGCGCCAGTGTGAAAAAGAAAGGAGGAGGAAGAGTGCGGCTGGCCGACTGGAAAGAGGAAAAAAAGAAAAGGAAGAGAGGAAAAGAAAGAAAGAGAAGAAGAGAGAAAAAGGAAAAAAAAAGAGAAGTCTGATCTGCGGCCAGATCTGCCCGATCCGACGGAGAAAAAGGAGGGCTGTCCCCATCCGATCGCTCGGGGCCAGGGTAACGCCTCGAAACCTTCCCCCTGTTTATTTGCCGAGTCGGGCATTATTAATACCGATCATTATAATTGATGCATGTGATCAGTTAGGTATCGTTTATTAATATGAATGCCTGGACGACGAAATGGGTACTGCCACTGTTGATCTGGTCGATCCGTGGCAGAGGAGGGAAGAGGAGAGAATAAATTGAGATTAGACAGTATAACTGATTAAAGTGAGGTTAAGCGTGTAGAATTTGATCGGCGAGTATAAATAATGTGATCGCTCAATTTATAGACTGGTTAAGCATCGGGTCAATGAGAGGTTGCCCGGTGAGACAGGAGTGGGTTATGTCGATTGGACGGTTGAGCGATGTTATTTACTCATAATTGAATGTATTGCATGAGTGATAAATTGAAATAATTAATGCTTGTTCAGGTGGCGGTTCGAGTTTGGTGCCGTCCACGCACCGTCTTCCAGGTTAACAGGCAAGTGCATGGTAGACGGTAAATTGTGATGAATGTTATTCGTGATTCCATGCCATGATTTACAGTATTTATGAGAGGATGCCTGTGATTATGTGCTAATCATAGTTTGATGAGTAAAATTTATGATTAGACATTCACATTTGGAGCATATTGCATCATGCAATTGCATAAGAGCCAGGTCGGTGAGAAAGTCATGACTAGTTCGGAGTGCTCTTGAATCAGAGCTAGGTCGGTGAGAAAGTCATATGACTAGTCCGGAGTGCTCTGGAATAAGACCTACAGAGGTAGGCAAATGAGTGGTCCATCGACGGGTGGACGCTCCGCTATACCGGTATACGCTACAGTTACAGAGCATACAGATGCATTGCATGAGATTGCATTGCATTACAGTGACAGAAAGTGATACAGTTACAGTTACAGTTGTGATTTACAGTTTACAGTTACAGTTGTGATTTACAGTTTACAGTTTACAGTTACAGTTGCGCTTTATAGTTTACAGACATAGGGTTGAATTACCGTTTACAGACATAGAATTGATTTACAGTATACAGTTACAGACTTAGCATACAGTTTACAGTCATAGAGTGGAACTACAGATTACAGTTCATGAAATTGATGGAAATTGCTAAAGTGATGTTACTGTTTTATCGTGTGCTTGCTGAGTCTTCGGACTCACCCTTGCTTTGTCGTTGTTTTTAGGTGAAGAATGACAACATGCATGGAATGGGATAGCACTTTTGGCACTGCACAGATGAAATAACAGTTTAGCCGTATACGGAGTCTCTATGTTTGTTATAATGCTAAGAATTGTGGCTCGTTGTTTGATTTAGCTTGCTTACGAGCCAGGATGGCGGGTCTCCATGGTCGTGGAGCCCACCGTTTCTGTTTATATTATAACTTGTGAAATATGAAGTTAGTTGTTTTTGCAATCATCCTACTGTTATATATGGTTTGATATCTGTGGGTAATGATATTAAAAGGAAATAGAGGTGCTGCTAAAAATTGAATAGCAACACCTTCGAATTGGTAAGTGGATGGTGGTAGCATCTTGAGCCCTGTGGAGGGCCGGGGTGTTACATATATAGTACTCTTTCTGAAATATGAATATATTGCGGTTCGGTTTTATCTTGTCCAACGAACTTCACATCTCGTAAGTGCTAGTCAATGCTACAACTCAAAGAGCCAAGGGACAGGTGAAATTTGGGTTCTTTTCCACCAGTCAACTGAACGAGATTTAAAAAACTGTGAAAAGTGTAGAATAACACAGAGACTATTTCCTGGGATCAATGGTCTGATAAGTTAAGGATTGATCCTTTTTTGCAGTTAGCTAGAACTGTGTTCAAGATAAGTGAATTGGAGTGAACATTTAGATTCAATTGAGGATTGATCCTTTTTTGCAGTTAGCTAGAGCTGTGTTCAAGATAAGTGAATTGGAGTGAACATTTAGATTCAATTGAGGATTGATCCTTTTTTGCAGTTAGCTAGAACTGTGTTCAAGATAAGTGAATTGGAGTGAACATTTAGATTCAATTGATGTAGACCCAACTGAATCCTAACATCCCATGCATCTGCCATGTAGGCGCTAACGAGTGTACAGTACTGCATGACTATTGGCATTGGTTCGTTTGTGTTCCCTTTGATTTAACTAATATTGCTTTGGTATTACATGGTTTTCTTAACATTTCCCCACTGGACTGTAGATCATGCCAGAGAAATCATTTTTTGGACGTAGGCCACCAGTGCCTCTCTGCAACAAGGAGATACATATTATCGTTGGAGAGCCAGTAGAGTTTGATCTGGCAAGCTTGAAGCAGGCAGCATCAACGATACCCCATTATTCATCCGTCGAAAGGCAGGGGTGGCCAACCATCATGCCAGACGGGCTAGATGAGGCAGCGCAGAGATGGCTTTACCAGAAGTTGTCGGACAAGATCCAATCTGTGATGGAGAGGTTGCGGAAAACGCTTCTGAACTTAAAGCAACATTGATCTTTTTTTCATCTACTGGGCGAGGGGGCACCTCCTTTTTTGTGCCAGTACCTTCTTGAGTCGGTTAGGACATAGCTTCATTAACTAGTTGGAGTTGATGCCAACACAATTTGGCAATTGGGGGTAGGCAATGGACATTACAATTTACACCTGCCGAAATGAACGATTGAAGCGGCGGTGAGACTTTAGGCTCGAAGTGTTAGATGTTGAGTCTGTTTTTCAATAGTGTTAAAGAAATTTTCAGGCAGCTACTTTCTTGATTGTTTGGACTGGATTGCCATTTTTACCGAGGCATGAATAAAGACATCGCCTATTCAACTGCACATATGTTTTTATGCCCGTCTTGTGGTTTATTGTTATCAGCATTACATTTTCCCCGTCCAATGCGTTTGCGTGATTGGAGCAAACGATCGTCCAGCAGCTAGCTTGGTTAAAACTTATTAGCAGTCAGACAGAAAGATGCCAAAACTGTGACTTGCAATGAGATGGCACTTGTGCAAATGATTTATACGGCTTTTGTATCCACCGATGAATTGACTACTACGACTAACTAAGCTTCCTCCTCGAAAAAACAACAGTTGCTAAGCTTCCATCTTTTCTGAACTGGACGGCCGTTTCACTTCCCAGTAACGTTGATCTTGGATTTAACTCCGAAAGCCCAGAAGGAGCAGCTAGCTTTGGGCATGGACTGATCCAACGGCAGCACTAGCAACAGCCAAAATTAAGTTGGAAAACGCATCATTTCGTTGGTTTTGTTGTTCAAGTTTCAAGTTGTGGCTAGCCCACGGATCACTGGAGAATCCAATGACATGGTAACTGTGCGACCAAGCGAGCACTTGTTTTGTTTTGCCGAGCGTGACCCAACACACGGGCGGCCAACATGGAAACTGTCTGTCCGTCTCTGCCTGCCAGCTCCACCGGCTGCCTCACGTGCACGCAAACAGCCACACAGCTGAGCTGATAGAGCTGGGAGTCAGACTATGCCGTGATCCATTACGCTTAGGACCGCTTTGTACCGTATCAGTTTGGTTCTGTCATCTTGCCATGCCGTACCGTGTCGGCCCACCTTGCGTCTGGTCAGACCCAAGTACGGCTCAAAGTCCACTATTGGTCAGGCCTAAGTACGGCTCAAAGTCCACCATGCCGGCATTCGTGCTGTGCCAATCCAAACTCAGCCTAAAATAACTATACACGACAAAAGCGGCGGCCGCCACTATCTTCTTTTCTCTTGTATCCGCTTTGTTGAAAACTACTTAAAATTAAACTAGTTAAAATTAAATTAATTTATTATTTCAGTCCAACTAAGTAGTGCCTCCATTCATGGCTGACACGGCTTCACACCCACAGGCACCAAAAGACGTGACGCCCACTAAATGCCGTTGGTTGATTCCGCCCTGCATGCATGCCCCCGACAAGCCGTGTGCGAAGAGGTCCGGCTCCTGCCAAACACCGATGACTAGGGGGAGAGGGTGCCACATGCTCATGCATGGAGAAGATGATAGTACGTAGTAGTACGAAGCCTTGGTAGCTGGTAAAAATTATCTTCCATTGTATTGGAATTTGGGAGGTGTACATCGGTGGAGTGTGGGTCTACAGTGTGCAGGTGCAAATGAAAGAATTGAGGGTCACGGAAGGAGTCTGAGTCATCTTTTTTTTTTCTTTCTGTTCAGAACATAGTAAAAGTTTTGCGTGTCATTCCATTGACAAGAGAGGCCTTGTCACTTTTTACCAGCAGGGGCACGATCAAACTTGCTTGGTGCAAGCGAATAGGGTTCATGTTGCCCAAAATCATGTATTCACTTGGGAGTACAATTGTACAAATATAATGGAAACGGAAGTGCCACACGTCTAACTCTTGCATACATTTTCCCTCCAGAACACAAAGCATGCGTACCAACCCATCGATCAGGTCTCAGCTCCCCCTATGTGCTGGAAGGGAATTCGACGCGGTGCATTGGAACTGCATTCGAGTTGGGTGAGCTGCAAACTCCAAACTATACCACTTGATTTGGCTAAGCAGCTCTAACTTGCTAATTTAGCACGTGAATGTGATAAGCTCACGCGAACAACCCGTACAAAAAACAATTCCAAGCCATCCATAAAGGGGTGTGAAAAACTTCAAAAAGTAGTCATCTATGCAGTCAAAAAAGTGTACAGGATGTGAAAAGCCCCAAAATTTCAAACAAAAATTTCCTTAATTTTTTGCTGCATTTTTGAGTGATTTTTGACCGCCGCCGCTTTCCCTTTTCGGCCTGGCGCCTCCTCCCTCGCGCTGGCGCCTTCTTCCTCTCCGCCTCCTCTCCTCCCCGGCGCCTCCCGCTCCCCTCCCGTGTTGGCGCCGCCCCGATCCCGCCTTCTCCCGCGCTCAGCGCCTTCCCGCTCCCCTCGCCCGTTAGCGCCCCGTCCCCTCCCCGCCTTCGCCTCGCGCACGCGCGAAGCGCTGCGCGCTGCGCTTTGCGCCCGCCTCCGCACCGCCTTTCCTCGCGCGGATAGCGCCGCCCTCGGATCCCCTCCTCGCGCCCGCGCCGTCCCGACCGCCACGGTCCAAATCCGTGGGCGCCTCCGCGCCACGCGTCGCCCCGCGTCCGCCCTGGGACCCGCCTGTCAGCCCCGGCTCCTCCCTCTCCCGCGCGCGGACGCGCTTCGCCCGCTGCCGCACCTCACCTGCTCCCTGTGCCGTCCCGTCGCCATTACGACTGTGCAGAGCCGGCGTCACCCCGGTCACCACTCCATCCCGCGGAGGAGACGGCCGACCTGCCCCTGTTGACCCCGGAGCCCCTCCCGTTGCCTTCTCCCCGAAGCTCCGCCCCTCTCCGAGCGGGTATAAAAACCCCCTTCCGGCTCCCCGCTCCTCCTTTGCTTCCCGAGCCACTCCCCCACCTCCACTCGCCTCCCCAGCCTCCAGAGAAACTCCCCGAGCGGCCGATTGAATTTCCCGCCGCCCGGAGCTTCCCCATTGCCGTCGTGTGAGCTGGCGGCACCCCGGAGCCAAACTCCCTCCCCTCTCCCTCATTCTTCGATTGCTCCCGCCGAGAGCATCTCCTCCCCTCGCTGATCCTTTTGGTGTTTCTCCCTGGCCAAGTGATCGCCCGAGGAGCGCCGCCGTCGAAGCTCCTCTCCGGCCGTCGCACCCCTCCCGTGGCCAGCTCGCTCCGCCGCTTCCCAGCACTCCTCGCCGCCGCTATTGTGAGCCTCTGGGTCCCCTGTCGGTGTAGCCGCCCCCGATTGAACTCCCTCGCCGCCAGTGGCCCCCTCCGCCACCAAACACCCGAAGCACCCCCGTTCTTCCCCCGCTTTCTCCCTTGATCCCCTCCCCTTCCGGAGCCCAAAAATGGATTCCCCTCGCCAAGCCGCGCCCGCCGGTGCCCTTTCCCGCCGCCGGTGACCCCTTCTGCGCCCTGGCCGCCGTCGCCGCCGCTGCTCTGCCTCGGCCGCACTGTAGCGGCTGGAGGTAGACGACGACCCTGCCCCGCGACGTGGCTCTCCCTCGCCCGTCCATCCCCTCCGTAATATCTAACCGGGGCCGTCGGATCTCCCTCGTACCGCTTCGCCGCTCTCGTCATTTCGCAGCCGTCCGATCCCCGCTATCTCCATCCGAGCCGTCGTCTCGCCCCGCATCCCAGCCGCCCCGCCGTCCACGCGTCGGCCATCCGGACCGCGCGGACGCGCGCTGGCGTGGGCCGCCGCCCCGGCCCCCTCCCTCCCGCGCGCGCGCCGTGGGCCGCGCGGGCCGCACAGTGCCGGGCCGCACTGTAGCGTGGGCTGCCCGAGCACTGTTCACCCGATTTTCCCGGATTTTCCAATTTCCAAAAATCCAGAAAACCCAAATAAATCCTAGAAAATCACAGAAAATCCCAAAAATTCCCAAATCTCACCACTTTGCTCCAGATAATATTCCAGACCTATTGGTGACCTCCATTTCCACAGATCCATCCCAAACAAATTCCTAAAATTCCATTTGAAGGATTTATGCAGTTTACTCCTTTTTAAATAGTTTATTTTTCCTCGCTTGATTAGTCTCAAGCTGGATTTAATTTGTTTTATATGTTTGCGCTAGTGTCGGAGTCTCCGAAAGTTCAAGTGCAGTCACAGGAGCCAGGAGGTTCTTCGTTCGAGCTAGCGGAAATCATTCGGATTGACGGCAAGTCCCAAATCCTTTGATCATATTGCAACCCATGATGTTTATTTATGTTAATATGCTATTTACATTATGCTAATTGTGAAATGTTAGTTTGAAATAAAATAAAATGTTTAGAATGACTTGTTATGTAGTTAATCCTACCACTGTCAAATGCCCTGTTAATTTTGTAGCCATGCCTATGTAACCCTAGAAATAATTATCTGTTAATCTAGATAACTGTAGGTTATTATCATCATGCAAAATGTTACACTAATAAGATTGTGGCAATGGGCCAATAGAATTTGCAAACCCGACTCTAAGGTAGGGTGGTATGGGACACCGTATCTTAGAGCGGAGAGTGCCGGCGTGCACAAGGTAAGGTAAGGGTGCGTGGGGAAACCGCAAGGCGGTCTTTGCCCAATCTCTTACCTTAGGTTTGGAGTAGGGTAAGAGAGTTATGGGGAGTCGCGAGACGGCCTTCGCCCACTGCTTACCCTAGGTTGGGGTCGCGGGCCTGGCGAGGTTTCGGACCCTGGATAAATAAGGACCAAACCCTTACGCTGAGCAAATGTCACAGTGATCGCTCAACCACAGGAGTTGACTTGTCAACACTTGTCTAGTAGCTGCCCAACTCGATTGAAACTCTACAGGAGGTAGCAGTGAGGTTAGGCAGGGCAGGTTACGGGTGCCTAACAACGGTAGAGTTTACTCGAAGCGGACAATGGTTTATTCGTTTTGTGTGTGTGTGTGTGTGTGTGAGATCCAGACCCGAGTGAATTCTACCGGGTAGAGCCTATATAAAGAGTTGAGCAGTGAAACGACCTGGCTTTCTTAACTCTTTAGCGGGAGTTAAGGGATCGTGTGGGTAAAGCTGAGCAAACTCTGCAGAGTCAAACAAATGGTATTCGAATACGCCGTGCTCCCGGTTATTGGAGCTGTGTCACTTGGGTGATTCCAGTCGCAAAGCTTAAGTAGTTTTGTAAATGTTTAACTTGTTTAGGTTGGTTAATGAACTCTTGTTGAAAACCCCTGAGATCTTGAGGAGTAGTTTTGGGTCCCTTTTATAAAATGATTGCAAATAAAACTGCATCCACTCAGAATTAATAAACCAAGTATACTCCCTTCCTTTGATGTTTCGTGCATGTAATAAGTTAGGGTCCCTTTGGGACTTGCTGAGCCGGTTGATTGGCTCACGGCTTGCTTAATCTAATCTTTAGAGGATCAAGACGAACGTGGAAGTCTCCCCGTTGAGGAGGTCCCGGAGGATCTCTTCTTCGACGAGGACCCTTGGCTGTAGGTCTTCGCCGCGCTCGAAGCGGATTCTGGAAGTCTTTTGTAATGTAATTATACTTTGGGCTTGCACGCCCCGCTGTCAAAGCCTGGATGTTAATCCTTATGTCAAATATATGCTGGACTTTTGTTGTAAGCATGCAATGGTATACTCTTGCGCGACACTCCATAAATGTTCATGCTTGAATAGTTACGGAATGCCGTGTTCGTACGCGCCCCTGGAAACGGGGGCGTTACAGGATGCTTCCAAATGCATATGAAAAATGATTAAGGTGGTGATCGGTTCGGCTGAAAAGCTCATGGCTTATGGCTGAAAACACTGTAGCTGACTGAAAAACGCACTGTAGCTGACAGAGGCTTATTTAGCATAATTAAATTTAAAAAAATTTAAAAATATAAAAAAATATGTTAGCCCATTACGTATAATACAAACAAATACAGGAAAAAAAGAACCGACAAAAAAGCTCAACAAAAAGCCAAAAGTTCAGAAAAAGACGAAATTTATGAATAGTGTAAAATAAGCCAAAAGCCGAAGCCGAGTTGATCACCAACTAAATTGCGGGAGGTGATTCCATGCTCTCTCAAATAGTGCATTGCATAAGTTATCTATGGGAGTAAAAAGTATGAAATCACTCATCTTAAATTGCACGGTCTAAAATGCGAGATTGATAAAACGGCAGGACTAGAGAATGCGACATTTGTGAAGGGAAAAGAAATACGAGCAAGATATATAGTAAAGCGTCGCGATCCGAGCTCAGATGCATTGTCCGTCCATCCCAATCTACACGGTATTCCGGCGTCAACGGTGGCTCTCCCTTCCATTTGGGGGCTAGATGGCGAGCCATTTTAATAGTAGTACATCATCCTTAACAATGCATATAAGCGGCTGAATTAATCGCCAGTTCTAGCAAGGAATTTACTGCACACACATATCTTTTGTCTACGGAATTACCAGGCGCAAAAACATTTTAATCATCTGCAACACATCTTTGATTCAAACATTCAGAAGTCGCCGAGACGACGACCAATCAGATTTTTTCCACACACCAATTTAAAAGGCTATATTTTAAATACAGTAATTAATTGTACGCACCAGCAAAACTAGCAGTGCCATCGTTGCTGGCTAGCGGTTGGCTTGTCCAAGCTAAGCTAGTAATTAGTAAATAGAGTCTATAGAGCGGCCTACAAATTTTGGCAAGACTTGGGTTGTGATCAAAATGGCTGAAAAGCCCGTGGCTTATGGCTGAAAGCACTGTAGCTGGCTGAAAAAAGCACTGTAGCTGACAGAGGCTTATTTACCATAATTAAATTTAAAAAAATTTAAAAATAGAAAAAACATATTAGCCCATCACGTAAAATGTAAACAAATACGAGGAAAAAAAGAACCGGTAAAAAAACTCAAAAAAAAGCCAAAAGTTCAGAAAAAGACGAAATTTATGAATAGTGCAAAAATAAGCTGAAGCTAAAAGCTCAAGCCATTTTGATCACAACCTTGAAGTGAACTCTTGAGCTTTCTTGACTTGCTATCCATACTACGACCTGCAAGCTAGTTAGCTAGCTAGCTGTAGATGACAGCATTGTGCTGACTTCGAACTAGTCAGTTTGTTCTTTCAGGGAAACGAAAGTGGTACTAACAATATCATAATAAAGTTGATGATTTGCTCTATCATCATGTATTTTTTTGTGTCTCAATGCATAGCATCATCGGTCTTCTCGCCTGGCTTTTCACATGGTAGGCCTAGGTCCAGAAGGACCAGAACAAGCGAACAAAATAAACAAAAGGGATGCATGATCATCCACAGTTGCGTTGCCTAGATCTCGTTTTGAGTCTTTTTTTTTTATAAAAAATCTCTGAGATGCATCACTCGTGTGCAATCGGCAAAAGGTAGAGTAAAGGACGCTCGCTCGCCGTGGTCGAGCCCGAGCGAGCCCCACTCTTCAGCTAGCTTTCCTGTGGGTCCTCGTGTATCAGCTGATGATGGACACCAATGGCTGGTGGCAGTACACGGCCGAGCAGGCGAAGCTAGCAAAACAGGCAGCAATGCCCTGTGGGCTAGCTCGTGCTGCGTGGTTTGTACGTTTTGCACAGGAAAGGAACCCGTCAATGCACAGGATATATGTGCCTTGCCTTGTTGTTTTTCTTTACTACTTGTACTGTACCAGCTAGGGCTCAGTAGCTCCAAGCTTTATGCTGCAGCAACCGTACAAAAATGGCGCAGTCAGGGCCGTTGATGAGGGTGTGCGAGATGAGCGATCGAACAGGGCCCCCAAATTGGTGGGCCCCCAAACGGCCAAACCAATACGTATACGTATTACGTACAGCTGGTCCCAGTCCTCCTGCGGCTCCTGCCGATGCGCATGGCGTGCCAGTGCTAGGGTTTCTTCAATTCTGCGGCGCCGGCGCTGATGTGGTGAACTGTTATGCAACACTATCTTGTATGAACAAAATTCACAAAAATTTTCACATTATATGTTATTTATTTAACACTCATGTTTTCAGGTTTTGAACAAAAGTAGTATGCATTACATAGTTTACCAGCATACAAAACTGTATATTTATTACCATCTTTTGAGTGCTTGTATTTGTAAGCATGTGCTAAACATTTGGCAGATGTAGGCAAAATCAAAACCATACTGTTTGAAATTTGGAAGTTTCCATCTGCTCATATTTGATTTCTCTGCTGTATTAAGTTTTTATAATATTTTTGTACCTTCTCTCTTTCAAACTTTGGAAGCCATAAAAAGGAACAAAGGTGGTTCTGTGTTGGAGATATGCTGCAATAGTGCAATTGTCCCACGATTTTTCATAGTTTTTTTAGTACCACTAATTCTGTACTATTTATTCATGCTTTATTTTCTCTTTGTAACAAAATAGTGATCTCATCATATGCACTTCTCTCGTTCAACCTTCAGCTAATGTAAAGAATTTTTTGCATGGAAAGTGGAATTCAATATTTTCTGAAGAATTTTTTGCATGGAAAGTGGAATTAACAACATGTATAACTTCTCTTTCTTAGGTTTTTTGGATGTCAATGATACCACTGGGCAAGGATTGTTTGATGCTCTGCTAGAGGAATTGAAAAGTCTTGACCAATATTTTTTAAAAATTGAGGGCCTCACTTTGCAATTCGCTCTGGGGCCCCAAATTTCTGGAGATGGCACTGGGCGCAGTACATGCTCATTGCTTTGCTTAGCTTTAGCTCAGAAAAGGATTGAGGCACAGAATATTCGGTGTCGGTGGCAAGATCATGCATTCTTGCTGTAGGTTAGTGGCAAGAGGTTATTGTGGAGTATCTGGTGGGGAGAGGGAGTATCAGGAGCGACCGAGTTACATGACGTTTTGCCAAAACGCACGCTGACAGCTTTGTGGTTCTGGTAAATATTTGACGGGCTACTGCTAGGCTGGAAGCCCGCGGGTTTTTATTCAGTTTCTAAAATATGTTTTACGATTTTTCTATAATAACTAATTTTTAGATAGAATATCTTTTTAGACGAGATTTACAAATTAATTATATTATATATTATAGCAACTTCATTTATATCAATCAAAATTACATAAAGTTTCTATTATTCCGTATTCTCTTTCATGAATGGTCGAAAAGTCATAAGCTACTGCTATAAACCATAGGTGGGTTCTTTTGGATTATGGCCTATGACTGAAATTTTTTGAATTCTGAACTGTTCACAAAAGGTAGTACGCAGAGAAAAATAGTCGCATGCGATTTTGATCGGTACAGCTAAACTCAGTATAGTTTGTATTATAATCTACCTATAGACATCATCTTAAAAAACGCACCGTTTAAAAATTATTTACTCTAACATAAGTAAAAAGCTATAAGTCATAAGTGCTACCGAAATGAACCTATAAACCGAATAAAAAAACAAACCTGCAACATTCCCTTCATATATTGACTTGAACGGGTGTGCAAAACGCAACAAATCGTTAGGACAAATATGGCGGAATCGAAAGTGAGGATGTCATATCCTACTCCATTTGTCGGCTTACTACTAGTTTGTTTTTTTTATAAAAAAGCTTACTACTAATTGCTACACGTGGAATTAGTAGGGGCATGGACATCCAAAGTCCAGAACTCCAGGCGGCTGAGGGTGCGCCTTGGTGGTTAGAGCAAATTCAATAATGATCTTATAGTCAAGTTAGTCAGTATTTTTGCTGATGTGGAGGAGAGAAGAGAGGAGAGAGATGAGAGCTTGGCTCTCATGCAAGCAACAAGCTGGATACATGAGCCTATGCAGTGGTGGGCTCAGATAATAAATGTATGTGAGGAGAAATAAGAAAGAGAATGTGAGACATGGTACCACATAATAATAAAAACCTTTTGTAGACAAATAGAAGACAAATTATTGTATAACTTGGCTCTTATAACTTGACTTATAGCCAAACACTTGACTCTATTATTGGACTTGCTCTTAGTGCGCTTCATTTTACACATAATTCACCATATCAATTAATAGCAGAGATATACTACGTACATGGAGGATAATACTACTTTAGCGATATTAACTATCATGAATAAATACCCCTACTAGGTACTATGATACGTATGTCTTCACGTACACTTGGTTTATTGGAACAAAGTATTTCATTGTAGGAATTTCGTATGAAACAATGTAATTTTTACAGGAATCCCTTGAAAATTTAGCATTTTTGGAGTTATTGTCTTACATACAGTACTAAGTATATAGATCTACCAATTTTCTCATCATGATTTGGACTTTACTGCCAGAGTGCCAGTGATGGAGGGAGGCTTTTTCTGCAGAGTCAATTGACCTTATAAGCTTTTGTAAAATATATCTACTTCTACTGATAATTTTATAAAAATTTATATAATTTTAATTATTCTAATGAGATTGATCCATAGAATTTTAATCCTAGTTACCTACTGCACTGTACTGTTCGGCCCCGTTTGGCACAACTCTAGCTCCGAGATCTATGCTAGATCTGTAGTTTGTTGACTAAATTAAAATGATTTAAATGTTTTTATTTAATATATAATATAAATGAAATGAGTCATGTAAATGCACTTAACATGCCTACAATTCTAGATATAGGATTTTCTAGAGTTACAGATGACCAACTCTAAAAAAATATACAGATTTTCTAGAGCACGGGGCCTTCACCTGAGCCGCGTTCGGCCATGGCAGCCTCGCACGTCGCTCCCGGACACGGCACCACATGCCCCAACTGCCAATAGGGCCCCACCGGAAAGACCACTCCACCTTCTCTCTCCCCCTCGTATTCTGCTCCTTTTCTTTCCCATATTAAATTCAAACTCTTAATCCCCCCCGCCGAGCACACCCCGCCCGGAATCAAAATCAAAACAAAACAAAAGCGAAATGGAAGAATAAAAGCCCCTCCCCCTCTGCGTGATTTCTTTAATGATTTCATCCGCCGCCTCCTCACCTCTACGGTACCCTCTCGTCAGCCCCTCTCCTCTCACCCCGCCCCGCCTCCTCGGTTTGGATCTCGTCCTGCCGGCCGCAGCCGGACGCGGCGGCGACCCGGTCCTCTCCTCTCCCCGCAACACCCACCGCGCGCCGCGCTCCCGCCTAGATGTACTTATACCGCCCGCATTGCCGGGATCTGCTCCATTTGTCGAGCTGCTCGTAGGCGCCGACACGCTCTCTCTCTCTCTCTCTCTCTCTCTTCAGAGCTGGGAGTTGGGAGAGGGTTGGGAGCTTGGAACCGACGCTTCTGCTTGCGTTTTCCCCGTCTCGCTGGATCGATCTGACTGGGGCCTTGCTGCTCCGCGCCGGTGGGGTGGGCTTCTGGTCTTGTGGGTGGCGGCGGCGATTGGAGCTTGGTGGATGGGAGTTGACGCTTGAGAGGAAGTGTCCCTGAGTTGCGGCAGGGAGAGGGAGGGACAAAGGGAGATGGCGGCCGGCGGCGTGGGGACCGCGCAGCATCTCGGCGGCTCCGGGAGTGGCAGCAACGGCGGGGCAGCCGCTGCCGCCACGCCGCTTCACAGCTCCGCGGCGGCCTCCAGCGTGAATGGCGCTGGCGCTGGCGACGGGTATGACAGCGACGGCTACAGCTTCGCGCCGCCGTGAGTACTAGCCTCCTCGCCTTCTCGTGTTGCCGTTTCGATTTTGGTGTAGCGAGTTGATTTCGTGTTGCGGCTTACGTATACTTTTGATTGCTTTGTTCGTCTGAGGTTTTTATTTCGAAGTAGAGATAGTGTTGCCATGTAATGTTCCGTGTCACATTGCGCATGCCCGCTTTTCATTTACCTGGTGACACAGAATGGGATCCGTATTTAACAGTATTTACTCTTTGGTGTTACCGTTTTGCAGTACGCCGACGACTTTGTCCATGTCCATACCTCCGGAGCTTGCTGGAGCAATTCCGCTAATTGATAGGTTCCAGGTACGTGTCTCCTTGATCTTAGCATCCCCAGTGGTGTGATATATATATCATAGCAATTCCAAAAGAAGAGATATCTCATCGATGTTCTCATCAAGGTCGGTGGTTATGTTGTGCCTCTGGTGGTTTACCAAATGTTAACTTTAGCACCAACACATTATTCTGGTTGTATGGGGGATGGCTAGCATTATGTTTTCTCTCTATAAAGGGAGGGGGGAAATCAAAATAATGGATACTTAGCATAACTTTCATTCTTAAATTTTACATTCACTTCTAAATCGCCAAACAAAAGGAGGCTTTTCTACCTCTCTCTCCCTACTTAGTTCTACTCTCTCCATTCAATGGACAATAACAGTTATCCATTTTTTTTGTTGGGTCTCTCTCTCTTCATGTCTGTTAAATTTTGTCACTGTTGTTGAGTATTTTTAATCATTCAATAGACGCATCAAAATATTTCAGTAGGATTGGGTTTAATGATTTACAATTGTTAAACATCAGCCATCAGCTAGTAAGCATTAATTTGGATCCCATGTTAACATTAGTGCTGAAATATAACAGGTGGAGGGCTTTCTCAAAGCAATGCAAAAACAGATTCAATCAGCTGGAAAGCGTGGATTTTTTTCTAAAAAATCTGTGGGCCCACAAGTTCGTGAGAAGTTTACTTTGGAAGATATGTTGTGCTTCCAAAAGGTAACGTTATCAAACCGTATTCCATCTATGAGGTTGCACTGTTTTATTCTGATTTCTGAGCAAGTTGTATTACTGTTTTTTAATATCCTATGCAAAAGTGTAAGATTTGTCATAAAAATGCCTATGATGTCATTTTGGTCTATTAATTTAGTGCTTATTTGTTCTCTCTTTTGCAGGATCCTATTCCAACTTCGTTACTGAAAATAAGTAGTGACCTCGTAAGCCGCTCAATTAAGTTATTCCATGTCGTACTAAAGTACATGGGCATTGATTCACCTGCAATAATAAGTATGGATGAAAGGATTGAACTTGTTGCAAAGCTTTGTAAGCATACTTTGAAGTGTTCAGAACTTCGAGATGAGCTCTTTGCGCAGATTTTGAAACAAACACGTAACAATCCTGATAGGTAAGTAATGGGCTTCTCGTGGATAGCAAGCAGCTATTGTCTTAGTGATTTCAGACTTAATTTTAGGAATAATAGTTTTTGTTATTTGTACTTACAGGAGTTGGTTTATAGGAGCTTGGGAGCTTATGTATTTATGCGCATCGTCCATGCCACCAAGCAAAGATATTGGGGCATACTTGTCTGAGTATGTTCACTATATTGCTCATGGAGCCACAACTGATTCTGATGTTCGAGTTCTAGCGTTGAACACACTAAATGCATTAAAACGTTCAGTTAAGGCAGGCCCACGGGTTACAGTTCCTGCACGGGAGGAGATAGAAGTTCTTTTAACCAGCCGGAAGCTTACAACAGTTGTATTTTTCTTGGATGAAACTTTTGAAGAGATCACCTACGACATGGCAACAACTGTTGCTGATGCTGTTGAGGTACCTGCATTTCTCCCAAGCAAATGGTTTTGGAACTGATAGATACCAAATGGTCCTTTAGAAGAATAGATCTAGTCAGATCTAGAAGATTACTTGGTATGTGTAGAATTTAGGAATAGTTGTGTATAGTCCCACAGGACCCCCCCACACCCTTTATTTATAGTGATGTAAAGTACAATTAGATCCGTACACAATTTTCTCTAATATACTCAACACTCCTCCTCAAGATGGGCTGAAGATATCAATCATGCCCCTTTTGTTATATGTTATAACACCCTCACTAGGACCTAATCCTTTAGTGAAACAGTCAACCAATTGTTCACTGGACTTGGCATACTCCAGTTTTAACATCCCGCTATCGAGTTTCTCCTTGATGAAGAACTTATCAATCTCAACATGCTTGGTACGGTCATGTTATACCGGATTGTTAGCAATGTTGATTGCAGATTTATTATCACAATGAAATACTAAAGGATTGTTCTTCCATACCCAAAACTCAGATAATAAACCCTTCACCCATATCGTTTCACTCACACTGAACGCCATTGCCCTGTACTTTGCCTCTGCTGTAGACCGTGCTACTAACTCCTGTTTTTTGCTTCTCCATGACACAAGATTACCTCCCACAAATATGCAATACCCAGAGGTAGATCTCCTGTCATCCACACTGCTCTCCCAATCAGCATTGCAATACCGTTCCACATTCAAATGTTGATTCTTCTTGAACCAAAGACCTTTCCCAGGGCAATCTTCAAATATTGCAGGATTCGATAAATAGCACCCATGTGTCCCGTTCTGGGATCATGCATATATCTACTCACTATACTCACTGCATATGAAATATCAGGTCTTGTATGGCACAAATAGACAAGTCGCCCAATAAGTCTTTGATATGTCGCCCTGTCAGCTGGATCTCCTGACTCAACACAAAGTTTGTGATTCCTATCTCCTGACTCACAACTCACAAGCACCATCTTCATGTTATGGACCAAGATTAGCAGGAGTGCAAACAGTACCCAATGCGTGAACAGTACTCGTGTGTTTACTGTAGTGATGTTTTCTATTATTTGGGTAGTTTAATTGGTTTCTTAGTATAAAAGATTAGTTGGTTAGGTAGGCTTTGTGATTCCTTAACTGTCAAGTTATTGTTAGGTATAGAATCTTATATATTAGAATAGTTATATTTTATAGTTGAAAAGATTAGATTAGATTGTTAGGAGGCCGGCACTATATAAGCATGGCATTGTTATCTTTTCCAATTAAGTAACGAATAAACACAGTTCCTAGTCTCTCTCCCACTTCTTCAACTAAGCCTCAGAGCCTTGGCGGCGGTATGACCGGCCGTTCAAGGGTGAGTGCCGTACCCTCGGTCCTCGGACCCGTACCCAACCACCAACCATATCACTTCAACTCCCATATTTCCAAACAGATGAATGCATAGCTGCTCATCCTTGCAAAGATGTTGTAATGTTGTGCTTGATGTCATACATATGACCTATTGTGGTTTATTTTTTATTCCTTAATATTATGATCTCTAATACTAATGGACTTTGTTATTGTTGACTGAATTGCTATTGTTGACTGAAACAATAGTTTTACTTCAGTTATTTAGATCTAGTTCTTGGTTGACCAAGAATTGATATGCAACCACACCACCACATCTCAGTGTAACGTCATAATATACCTATGGGTTCTATTATTGTACATTTTATGAAGTTTAGCCACAAGCTTGTTCACATATCTTCTAAGGAAGCAAAATATGCTATGATGACAGGAACTTGCTGGCATTATCAAACTTTCAGTGTATTCTAGTTTCAGCCTTTTCGAATGCCGAAAGGTTGTTGCTGGATCGAAGTCTTCAGAAGTTGGCAACGGTAGTTCTTTTCACTACCAAGTTGTATGCCCCTTTTTTCTTCTGTTTAACAACTTAGTGCATGTGGTTTTGATATCGTGGGTTGAAGGAAATATGTGATTTAATGGAAGTTTCTCAAGCAGCACATGCATTTTTTTTCATATGCAGAGGAATACATTGCGTTAGACAATAACAAATACATTGGTGACTTGCTATCTGAATTCAAGTCAGCTAAGGATCGCAACAAAGGAGAAATTTTGCACTGCAAACTTGTGTTTAAAAAACGCCTCTTTCGTGAGTCTGATGAGGCTGTGACTGATCCGATGTTCATGCAGCTATCGTATGTCCAGGTACTTTTTTGAGTAGCTTATTGAAGCGCTGCCAATCCTTAGGCCATACAAGTAATCTTGTTTCCAATGTAGCTCTAACCAATATCATTGTTCTGCAGTTACAGTATGATTATATTTTAGGAAACTATCCAGTAGGCAGGGATGATGCTGCACAGCTCTCTGCTCTGCAAATATTGGTTGAAATTGGATTCGTTGACAATCCCGAGTCCTGTGTGTAAGTAATTTAAGGCCCCACCTGATCTCTCATATCATCTTTCAATACAGTCTTTGCTATTGTAACAATAATTCGCCTTGCCCCTTTTCTCTTTCCTGAGATGCTGTTTTTCTTGTTCTTGCTAGTGAATGGATATCTCTTCTAGAGAGGTTTCTACCTAGACAAGTTGCAATTGCTAGAGCAACGCGAGACTGGGAACTTGACATCATTTCACGCTATCAGTTAATGGTATTTATCTAGCTATGCAACTTTATGTTATTACATAGCAACCCGATCTAATCTTTTGATGTGTACGTAATTTGGAACACACTTCTCTCATTCAACTCCATGGCCTGCAACTGCAATCTGCATTAATCATAACAGCGAGGGACTAATTTCTAGATGCATCAGACATCATACTAACATGTAAGAAAGTGAAGTTGTTTTAAGTTTTAATTAATTTGAGATTCTCTCAAGGAATTAATTTTGACGCAAGTGCAGATGAAATAGTTTAATTTACAATTTAAATTTATATTCCCAAGCACACCTGATAGTTCTTAATTACCTCTTAACTTTATTGTTGCATCCAGGAACACTTGTCGAAAGATGATGCAAGGCAACAATTTCTCAGAATCTTAAGGACTCTTCCATACGGCAACTCAGTTTTTTTCAGCCTTCGGAAGATTGATGATCCAATAGGACTTTTACCTGGAAGAATCATTTTGGGAATCAACAAACGAGGGGTCTGATGCCTAATCATACGATGAAAATAGTATATTCTTTCCGCTAACTAAAGCTGATCTTCTATTTCTGCTTTAATTCAGGTTCATTTTTTCCGTCCTGTTCCTAAGGAGTACCTGCATTCTGCGGAGCTGAGAGACATAATGCAATTCGGGAGCAGCAATACTGCTGTTTTCTTTAAGATGCGAGTTGCTGGTGTTCTTCATATCTTTCAGTTTGAAACTAAGCAGGTTATTTTAAAGCCTCACAGAGAATAGTACATATATCCTGTATGGGGCCTGTTTGGCAAGCAACAGCCGGTCGGCTTTTGGCTTTTGCTACAGTACCTAACTTTCAAACGGAGTATTTTTTTCAAAACGAGGTCTACAAGTTAAACGTTGTACACGTTAAAAACCCAACATCTGTATCAGCCAAAATTGTAAGTGAGTATCGGTCTCTCCGTAATCTGTACCGTAAACAGCTAAAATTCAAAAATTTCAGCCAAAAGCTATAAGCCGCAGCCAAAACAAACAGGCCCATGGTATCTTGTTGTATCATATAAAGCTGTCAAAATAACCATCTGGTTTATCTTTTTAGGGTGAGGAAATTTGTGTGGCACTTCAAACGCATATAAATGATGTGATGCTCCGCAGATATTCAAAAGCACGCTCCGCTACTAGCGCAGCTTCTCAAAATGATGTTTCTCAAGCATATAAGCCACCAAACTTTGAAATATATGAGAAACGTGTCCAAGAACTGTCAAAAGCAGTTGAGGAATCTCAGAAGAAAGCAGATCGGGTGAGTAATTTTGGCATAAAAAATAATAGTAATAATGCATGGTGCTTAGATTTCAGGATTTTGTGAGAAATGTCTTATTACTGCCTCTGGGTAAATGTTGTTGCAATCTACTATAATAATTTTATATGTTGGCATAACTTTAAATTTCTAACTCATTTCATTGCAATTGGATTGATTGACTCCAAAGAGTTATTTGATTAGTGCCCTTCCCTGCCTACGCCAATTTATATTCCCTTCTGTAATGATGAAAAACCGAAAAAGCTGATGATTATATTGATCACTTGGTGTTTTTGCTCACCATCACATAAAAAATCTAGCAGCAGAAAGACAGGATGTGTACTGATGGATGTAGGAATGCATGTTGTAATTTCACCGTCTTGTAATAGATAATGAACCAGACTAGTAGGTCAAAAGGTCTATAAGACCATGTTTGGCTCATGTAATTGACAAATATTTGGTAAAAAAATATGGATAACTATCATAAATATCTTTTAGGCACAAGTTTGTAGTGTGCCCAAGTGTATCCACAATTTTCAGTTTACAATGGTCTACACTTATTTCATAAAGACTGAAAATTCCAGTAATAGTTAGGTGATGTTTTTAATATCTAACTTTTGTCTTACAACATATTGCAGAACATGGCATTGCATCTTTTACATGGCCATTTAAGTACATGTAAATTTTGTTAACTTACATCGCTGAGGAGTTAATGGTCCTTTTTTATTTTTTAGTTGCGGGAGGAGTTACAAAGGAAGACAAAACAAGAAAGAGAGATGCAAGAAGAATTGGATGGGCTAAGCGATACATTGCAATCTGAAAGACAAAGCATTAAAGAATTAACAAATGAACGGAATAAGCTAAGATCCCTATGTGATGAAAAGAACTCTTCTCTGCAGGTATGGTGATAGACTGTTGGCTTAGTTCTCTTCTCTGCAGGTATGCTGATAGACTGTTGGCTTAGTTAAATTATTTGGATCATCTAACTTGCAGTTTTATTAGGCTGCATTACTGGAGAAAAGTAGACTGGAGACCAGATTAACAAGAGATAAGGACCAAGAGAGCAATAATAAAATAGAAGTACCTGGAAATCATTGTGAGAGAGATACTGTGACAACCGTAGGCAGCGTCAACAGTGGCATTGAGGTATTTTAAAACAATTACACACATTAGAGGTTGCGTTTTGCATGAGATGACTTGTTTCTAACTTGTGTGGCCAAACTAGTGTTTGCCAAGATTTATGATACATTTAATTATTTTGTGTTTGAAAAGATGTTAACCAAACTTAAGGAGGAGTTGAAGTCATGTCAAAGTGAGCTTGACGCATCAAAAGAAATCGCGAAGAAGTTAATGATGGAAAGGAATCTGCTGGACCAGAAGGTTCAAAGGCTTGAAAGAGCAAAAAGTGAAGAGGTTTATGTTTAATCATCTGACATTTCCTTTTTCCTGTTCTGATTTCACAGTGAATAGTTTATTTATTTCATATTTCTGAAAATATGGTTATTTTAACTATGCAGAAAAGTACGATGGAAAGAGTTTACGAGGATGAATGCTGTAAGCTAAAAGCTCATACTGCTGAATTGGAGCAAAAATTGGAAAGTACGATACGGTCCTTAAGTGTCACTGAATCAACTCTTGCCTTGAGAAATACTGAGGTGGATACGTTGCAAAATAGTCTCAAAGAACTTGATGAGTTAAGAGAATTCAAAGCGGTCAGTGTAATATATAGAATAGTTGCATTCGGTCTTGTTTTTAGGTTCTTTAGAATATTATATACTTTCATTTTGCATGATTTCAGGATGTCGACAGAAAGAAACAACAGACTGCTGAGATTCTTAAAAGGCAAGGAGCACAGTTGGTTGAGCTTGAAAATCTTTATAAGCAAGAACAGGTTTTGCGAAAGTGTTACTATAACACAATTGAAGGTATGCTAGAAATTAAATATTTCCAGTCTTTTAGTTCTTATCGTATTTTGTGATAACCTGATTATGAATTGAGTTACGATTCTTTACAGATATGAAAGGAAAAATAAGAGTTTTTTGTCGCTTACGTCCTCTGAATGATAAGGAGCTTGCTGAAAAGGATAAGAATATAGTTTGCAGTCCTGACGAATTTACAATCGCACATCCATGGAAAGATGACAAGTCAAAGCAACATATATATGATCGTGTTTTTGATGCAAACACTACTCAAGAAGAAGTATTCGAGGACACTAAGGTGACATTTCTAAAATTAGGTTTTACGTTATATTATCAAAATATAAAATTTGTTACTAAGATTATTCACCTTTGGGTTTCATATGTTTTTTTTTAACTATGTGATGCAGTATCTTGTACAATCAGCTGTTGATGGATATAATGTTTGTATATTTGCTTATGGTCAAACTGGTTCTGGGAAGACTTTTACTATTTATGGTTCAGAAAACAATCTTGGTCTTACTCCAAGGGCTACATCTGAGCTTTTTAGGGTGATAAAGCGTGATGGCAACAAATATTCATCTTCCTTGAAGGTAAGAAATATTAATTGTCATGTTCATTTTAAATGCTTTCATATGGCTTGAAAGAAATCTATTCTTTCTGGGCTAATCTTTAAATATCGAATGTTGGATGAAGTAATTTGTACTGCCGGCCAATCCTGTGTTGATTTTTACATGGTTCGTGAATCATATTAGATTTTAATTGACATTGTTTTATTTAGTTTAACACATTCGTTGATTTCAAATATGCCTTTTCTATCATCCTTTGTTGACTATATTTCATACTATGTGCAGGCTTATATGGTGGAACTTTATCAAGATAATCTTGTGGACCTGTTGTTGCCCAAAAATGCAACGCGACAAAAATTAGAAATAAAAAAGGATTCTAAGGTACAAGAGCTCCTTTCTTAGTTTCTTATATACATTTACTTCAAAAAATTTTTTTTCATACAGTTCACTTGAGTGAATGCTTATATTTTGGCCCTTTCTTTGCATGCATTCTATTTTCTTTTAGCGTTTCAGTAAGTCATATTACAGGTTTTTCCCATTTGACCTTTTGTGTTTTTGAGCAACACCTTCTGTAGGTGTATAACTAATGTTTGCTTTCTTGGTTTACTTTGTTGTTGCAAGTACGAGCAGACAAATTTAGTCTTTTTTAGATAATAAACAACTCTTTGGTAGCATTTATCTAACGAAGACTCTTTCTGTACCTATACATACTAAAGCTGCATAAATTGAAAATAACTATGGATGGAGAGTAATTGTGGTTAGGGACGATCCATCATCCTTTGGGAAGTGTGAGTGTAGACTCGCTTCCCTTTGTTAACATGTGCTAGCATTTCTTCATTTACTCATGAACTTTAGCTATTTTATACATCTATGGAGCTAGTTAACTTATACATTTCGTTTTAGGGTGTCGTTACTGTTGAAAATGTGACAGTCGTGAACATTTCAAGTTTTGAAGAACTGAGGGCTATAATTTCAAGAGGTTCTGAGAGAAGACACACCGCTGGAACAAATATGAATGATGAGAGCTCAAGGTCTCATTTAATTCTTTCAATCATTATTGAAAGTACCAATCTCCAGACTCAATCTTATGCAAGAGGAAAGGTACGGCAGGATGCAGTTGGAGAGTTCACACTAATTTGGTTGAATGTAGTGACTAGTTTGTTGTTATTTGATATATTATTTTTTTAAAAAGATTGAATGTTCTGATTATCTCCCTTTATTTGTGAAGCTAGCACTTCATGTCTATTGATAAACTCAGTTATACCTTTCGCTTGATGCAGATTTGGCAAACACTCAAAAATTTAACTGGAAAACTACTCATAGCATAGTCGCATTTCGCATTTCAACTACTGGATAAGATTATCACACCATAACATGTGTACCTCGTCAAAGTTGCTTGGCTCAAAGTTCTCACTTGTATGGCATCTGTTTGTCCAGAGCAATAAACTTCCGCTTGCCTCTAGTTATTTTTGTTTTGCAGCCTTTTGTTTTGACTATGTAGTATCTATTGCAGATTGCTTGTAGCAAGGTTCCAAAACCCGGTACCGGCCTAAATCCCGGCGGGGGGCCGGTACCGGTTCCCGGCCGGTAACCGGAAAAACCGGAAAAAAATCTGGTCAAATTTCAAGTTTTGCAATTTGAATTTGAAACCGGTAACCGGAAAAACTGGCCGGTTACCGCCCAAAAAACCCGGAGAAACCGCTAAAAAACCGGAAAGCCTGCTAAAAAATCGGGAAACACAAGAAAAGGTTGAATTTGGGATGTTTCGAAGCATATTTAACTCATACAATAGGTAATCTAGTACAAAAAAGGTCTAAATCAACCTAGAAGGTGCATTACGCAGTCACAAAAGACTCACAAATATAAATACACTTCGAAAAAACCCGGCTGGTTTTTTATTTCCCGGTATCCACGGGAAATCCGGTTACCGGCCGGTATTTGGCTACTTCGTCTAGTGCATCAAACAACGTTTTCATAAGGTTTATTTTTCCTGTTTCGTTTGTTTGATATGGTTAGTTAAAATAGAAAATCTGCACAGAATATCTTGTATGTTAATTATTAAAGGCTATAAGATGCTAATTTAAGTTATCTTGGTAAATTGCAGACCTTTTTTCTTGTAAAGAAAAGCATTTGACAATGTTCTTCTGTGTGAACAGCTAAGTTTCGTAGACCTTGCTGGTTCTGAGAGGGTGAAAAAGTCTGGTTCAGCAGGAAAACAATTGAAAGAAGCACAAAGCATCAATAAATCTCTTTCTGCATTGGCTGATGTTATTGGTGCTTTATCTTCTGATGGACAACATATACCTTATCGGAACCATAAGTTGACAATGCTTA
Source organism: Dendrocalamus latiflorus (assembly GCA_017311315.1). Classification (NCBI taxonomy): domain Eukaryota; kingdom Viridiplantae; phylum Streptophyta; class Magnoliopsida; order Poales; family Poaceae; genus Dendrocalamus; species Dendrocalamus latiflorus. The sequence goes on along the minus strand of CM029656.1, from coordinate 37,315,246 downwards.
TGAGTGATTCTCTCGGTGGCAATGCAAAGACTTTAATGTTTGTGAATGTTTCACCAGCAGAGTCAAACTTGGAGGAGACTTACAACTCACTCATGTATGAATTTCCATTGCACAGTTACTCACTCATGTTTGTTTTTTGAATATGAAAATTTTACTTGTGAGTTCTCTTGCATTACATGCATACCTTTCTCTTCTATTAAGTAGATAGGGTAACTCAAATAATGTTTCGTTTCCATGGAATTGGGACCTTGAGTTTTTCGAAGTTTGTTCCAGCTTAGGTTTTTCCTTTTTTGTTCCCGTACCGCTGATGTGCAGCTGCTTACTGACATTGTTTGTTGCCTTGTAGGTATGCTTCACGAGTGCGTTGTATTGTTAATGATACGAGCAAGCATGTTGCCCCAAAAGAAATCATGAGGTTGAAGAGGTTGATTGTTTATTGGAAGGAGCAAGCGGGAAAGCGGAGCGAGGATGACGAGCTGGAGGAAATACAGGAAAAGAGGATCCCGAAAGAGAGAGCAGATAATCGCTTGACCAGTTGAGGAGATATCGGCGCTGATTTCTCTGATGTCTTGCGCTGTATGCACCTGGTTGCATTCGTGCACTATCTGCAGTGGTGATTGATGCTGGTGAGCATTTGCGACGCCAGATGGTTCTCCAATCGCCTTCTAACGGAACGTTCCAATATCATCTGACAATGTTGTACATCAATTGTATAGTTACAGATTATATTATGGCAGCGATGCCTGTTTGTACAAAGGAGATTTGTAGTACACATTCATACGAGAAGGGGGAAGAGTTCAGGGCTATTTTTTGGGCTTGCACATATGTTTTGACTGTTCGTGAAAAAGTATGATGATATAAATAACTCATATGCTATTTTAGTTGATATAAATAAAATCACTATAGTATATACTGTAATTAACTTGTAAATCTCGTTGTAAAAAAATATTTTGTTTAAGAACTAGTTATTGTAAAAATTGTAAAACAGCTCTTAAAAAGCTTTCAAAAAGTGAAAAAAGGGGACTGGACTAAAACTTTTTATTTGGGCGTTGGCGGGCCGTCACGGTTGCTGGTGATAGGGCTGGCAAAAAAGCTCGGGCTTGTGAACCAGCTCGGGCTCGTGGAGGCTTGGCTCGGCTCGTGGATGAAACGAGCCGAGATGAGCCAGCAAAAAAACTCAGGGTCTAAACGAGCCGAACCCGAGCCAGCTCGCGAGCGGCTCGGTTGGCTCGGCCCAACCGCCCAACTAAACACCCTGCCGAGTCCCGACTCCCCCAACTCCCCCGTTCCTCCCCGGCCCTTGTGCGGTACCTACACCGCAGACGCCTCACGAGTCACGCCTCCACTTCTCCAGTTCTCCTCCCCGTCTCTTCCTCTCGGCTCCCTCTTTCTCTGCGCTCCCTTGCGCCGCCTCTCCGCGGTTCGACTCCCCGGCCCTGACTCGCCACGTCGTGCCGCCGCTTCGCCCGGGTGCGGCTCTCCTGCACGCGCCTTCTCCTCGCTCGACCGATCCCAGCGGCGACGCGCCGCTGTGCTGGCCCCTACCTCCGCGCCGCTCGGTTCCACCTCCCCTCGCACCATCTACCCCGTCGGCGTCGCACCGCCCAACCCGTTGGTGCCGCGCCGCCGCGCCTTCCGATTTGGCTTCCCTTCCTCGGATTCCTCTCTTCTACGCCTCCTCTCCTAGGCGTCCGCCGCCGCAGGGTAAGCTGCGGCTAGATCCGACCGATCTAGTGTCTTTTCTCCACGTCTCACCCCTGATCTACCGGTTTTGGCTTGTTATTTTTGGTTGCCCGAGGTTTTAGGTTGGGAGGCGAGCTGCCCCGGCTAGCCAAGGCCGGCTAGCCGCTGCCCGTACGCCGGGGAAGTACCCGGTGGCAGCTAGTGGTGTGGCTCGACCGGCGGTAGCACGCAGCCGCCACCCTCTTCGGTAAGCCTCTCCTCTCCTCATCTACCTCCGGCGGTATACTTATGGGTTGGTCCATTGTGCTCTACTGAGGATTGATTGCTTATTGTCTCTAGTTCACTATTGGCTAAGCTTGGATGGATGTGGTATGTTGCTGTAAATCCGTGTGCTTCCCTCGGCCACTCGGCGTGCGACAGTTGGGCGGACTGGCGGAGCTAGATCGGCGCGACGGCTAGCCGTGGTCGGGGGCACCGTGGGCTGAGGACTCCCGCTTGACCCCTCCTCCAGATCTCATCTCGTTACGGGCGCGGCGGCGGCAAGGGGGCAGTGCCTAGTGTTCAGTGATCCGGCGAGGGCACTGTTGGCTCGTGAGCCCTTGCGAGCTGGCTAGAGCCGCACCACGAGTCGAACTGAGCCCACAAAAAAGCTTGATATCCTAACCAAGCCGAGCCGAACCGAGCCTCCATTCCACCAAGCTTTCACGAGCCGAGCCGAGCCAGGCTTGGCTCAGCTCGTTGCCACCCCTAGCTGGTGACATCGATCTTAGCAGTGTAACAAATATTTGTAGCTTCATATGGGCGACCTGGCACTAACTCTTGCTTGTTCTATGTAGACACGGGCCTTGGATGGGGATTTCCTCAGTTAGTTAGCACTGGTGATGTATTTTTAGCACTGGGCAACTATTGTAAGCTTATGCATGGCGTATTTTTATGGGTTATACGGCTCAATACTTCTTTCCAGTCAAATAATACATTTAATTGAAAAGCATAAGATATGTACGTATCTGCATCAAGTACTATAGTAACTGTTAGTTTTTTTTCTGAGAATTCAATTAAATGAAAATAAAGGAAAAATAAAAACATCGTTATATCTCTATGAATAATACAAAAGAAATAGAAAAAAATTGTTTTAAGAAGTAAACGTGTTCCAAACGACTTTCGGACGTGCAAAGCTGTAGCTGTAATTAAGCACGCCGTGTAGCATTCCGTTTTTGTGGGAGCGGATGATCACCGGCTTATGGGCATTTTCTTTCCAACTTCTAAAAGTTGTTTTCCAGTTTTTCACGATAACTAGCTTTTAATTGAAGTGTCCTTTTTTAAAATAGAGTCTATAAGTTGATTATAGCACATAATGTAGCGACTTCATTTATATCGGATAAAATCATATACAAATTTTTGTTACTTCATACTCTCTGTACAAATAACTTAAAACTCATAAGCTATACGCGTATCGTAAGAAAGCATGCATGCACAGTTGCCACGGGAAATGGGCCAGCCGATGAAGAATAGACGGAGGTAGTCGAACTGAGGAGAAATGGGTGAGGTTCTTCTCTATGTTAGGCCGCCCAGTGCATGGTGAACGGTGGCCCGGGGGTAGGTGGACGAAGAGCAAAAGGCTTATATATTATACTCTTGAGCCGGCTGAGGCAAACAGGCCTGACCAGAAACAGACCGAGCAGGTGCAGCCCACCCCTGGGCACACGAAGCTTTGCGCTCATCCGACGAGTGTGCTGAACGATAGCTCACTGGCAGTGGTAACCGTCAAGCAGCCGCCAGCGTAGGTTCGGTCCTCGGATAGATCCGAACCTAGAGCGTCTCGCATTGAGTAGTAGGTGTGTGTCCGTGCATCGTGAATATTCAGACCTCCGCTAGTCTAGTATGGGTAGTCACAGATCTAATGAAGATGTAGCAGCATGAGTCATTATAGAGGAAGTAGGGGATACCGGCGTTGCAGATCGGTCGTCTCTGGCATCCCGACGGCGACGCAATCGTCGACGTCGGTGAGGAAGTCTTGCTGATGAAGAGTAGAGGTGGGGATTTGGGCCGGGGCTTAGATTTGTGGAGAGGAGGATGCAGGCTGGGCTATGGTGGTGGTTCTCAACGCCGGTACAGCCAGTCTCCGATGACGACGGCGGCAAGGAAGGCGATTAGGAGGTGGCGGCTCTGTGGTGGCTTAGTCTTTGGGATTTTTTTCTCTGCTTTGATCGGTTCCAGAAAATTTGGCTGTGGAGTTTGGGACAGGTCGAGAGTGGGCTAAAGCCTAACAAAGCCCATCTGGTGGATCCGCTCCTGGGTGTGAGGGAGTTACCTTGAGTGTGTGTCCTCGTTGCACTTCAGAAAAAAAAAAATCAAACGGGAAAGCTGCTCTGGCGCCTCACACGATTCTTTGGCAGGTGCTGATGTGCAGCAGTGCGCATGGGATACCCGAGCACACGAGATTTGGGCCGCTCCGGAGCCGCAACCACCACCTCCTCGTACCGCAGCCCACTCGCACGGGTAGAAAGATATACTCGATCGTCCTCCCTGCACGAGCGCGCCGGCGTCATCACGAGGGCGCCGGCCGGATCGTTGCGCGTGGACGCGCGCTGCGCGGTTGCGGTTGCTGTTGCTCGCTCACACCAAAAGGTCGCGTCGCGTCGCAACCGCCGGCCGGACGGCTTGCATCACCGGGCGGCCCTGCCAAGCCGAGTGCCAGCGCCGGCCTCACCTGCTCCAGCCTCGCCCACCGCACGCAAGCCACGGCGAAAAGTCACCCCGACTCCAACCGCGTGCCCCCCACCCAACCAAACCTTCGATTCTCTAGCTAGCTTAGCTGCTCTGCTCTGCTGTGATGCCAATTGGAGCCCAGAGCTCGCTCACGCACTAGTTAAAAATCATTACTGTACGTGTGACAAGTTGTTTTACACGGAGCATCAGTATGTAGCATGTTCGTGATTCCCTGGCTGCAAATTAAACTTGTACTGATAATGTTCTGGGGCGCAAGTTGTAGTGCTACCAGTAGGAAAAATCTACCAGCCTCGATCCTCAGTTGCTTTAGGACTACAGTACTTCGGTTGGGCTGAAAAGCTGTGACTTATGACTAAAATTATAATGTAGTGGCTGAAATTTTATTGTAGCTGAAGTGGCTTATTTAGCGTAATTAAAATTAAAAAATTTAAAAATAGAAAAAATATGTTAGCTCATTACAGACAACATGAACGAATACGAGAAAAAAAGAACCGGCAAAAAAGCTCAAAAAACCAAAAAATCAGCAAAAGACGAAATTTATAAATAGAAAAAAATAAATCAGAAACTGAAGCTGAAATGAGCGGGGACTAGCACGTTCATGCACTGCATCCCCTAGCTCTCTATCGACAGCTCTTGTCCTCTTGAAAATGAGGCATGGAGTGCTGTGCAACCTACCGATACTGCAAATGGGTTGGTTGCAATTTATTACGTGGAGCTGTTTTGGGCAAATCAGAGGCTTGCCGTCCGGATACCACAATCTTATACAGCAAACTGTCACTACTCGCAACCGGAGACGATGCGTCCTATCATATCATAATGTACTCCATAGCCGCGACCAATATGTAGTTAAGTCCCACTTGCACGGCGCCTTGCCATGGAGACTGACAACTACACAAAATTATTGACAGAACAGTGTCGCCGTCAGATAAATCATACGGAGCAGGTCGGTCTCCAGCAAATTTTCTACTAGCAATCTGTGTTAATTTCCTTGACGAGGACCGGTGATTTTGGACAAAGCACATACGGATGTGCAGGAACGTCGAAAAGCAAATGAGGAAGCATGAAGAGAGAAAAATGAAGTCGTTGCAACATCGCATCAGAGACGTCAAATCTTTGTCCTGAAGGACTATTTGCACTCTGCAGTGTCTCTGTGTGTGTGTGTGTGTGTGTCAGGAGACAAGTATGAAAGGGTGCGCAGCTGCGTTCAAAAATCAACAGGTTTGTAACTCAGTTTGTGTAGGTCTCAGAGAGAAAACTCGGCTGTGTAGATTATTACACACGTAATGGTGACTACTTTGTCGACACACGGTTAGGTTGTTGTACTTACCTGGGTAAACAACACGGATCGATAGACCTCTTTGACACATATATTATATGTTGTTCCAATTGGGGCTTTTTACGTACTCGGCTTCATGGACTAGTTTCTCATCCACCTAAATGAAGTCAACCACATGTCGATCATATAAAAAAAACAACAAACTTACGTATCTGGACTTTTCAAGACGATGGAAGGATGGATGAAGACAGGGGATGAGAAGGACACCGATAAAGTGGTGTACATGCACGCATTGCCCAACTTTTCATACAAGATGTCCTTGTCACTTGTTTATGACTTTCGCTAGTAGTCGTTCCTAGGCTGCTAATAAAATTTGTCAAACTGAGCCTATATGAAACCAATGATCCTATTGTTTTTTATTTATAAAAAATTCTGCTCGTAGATACTTAGCATATGACAACCTTCTGCATGAGGACCATAAAAACTGCTATATGGGTCAAAGCAGGTTCAAGCGTTTAGCACAAACCAGGCTTAGAATTCATATAATAAATCAAAATGGCAACCTCCCTAGAGGATTTTTCAAACTATTCAAAATAATCCACATTTTGCGGCAATCAACCTTGATTTTGAGTTCAGGATATATATAATGATTTTTGTTGCAAAAGTTAAGGGGCCGCTCCAAGCAGCTTATGGCCACGGCTTTCGACTGTTGGCTGAAATTGCACTGTAGCGGCTATTAACTTTTTTTGAGTCATTCAATTAAAGAAAAATGAAGGGAAAAAAATGAAAACACCGTTATATGTTCAAAGACAATACAAAGGAAAAAGAAAAAAAAGAAGAAAAACAAAAAAGTATGAAATTAGAAGTCGACGTGTTATAAGTGTCTTCTAGTTTAAAAAAGTCGGAAGCTAGAAGCCAAAGCCGCTTGAAGCATGGCCTAAATTTGGAAGGAAGCATCCCATCAGTATGTAGAACTGTAGACCGAAGTTTATTGTTGGCTTATCAATTTCTGCACTTGACACCGGTTGCAAGCGAAGATGGGCCTATTTGCAGCTCAGAACAAATCGATACCGAATCAATTCTGAAGAAATAAATGTACCAAATCAAGAGAAGATTGAGCACTATAAAATTTATAAATAGAAAATTGTCTTCCAATCTTACTCCTAAATATCCAGCATTGATTTTCTATGGTATGGATCAAGCTACATTAATTTTTGCTCCCCATAGCAAAGAATCTGCTTCCTATAACGTTTGAAAACAAAATTGAAGGCGATTTCAAAAAAATTGAAAATACAGAGAGAAACAATCAGATAAACTCCAATACAAATGGCGCGGACGCTAAACTCTTGTGAGCCGTTCCTTCACAAACCAACGCTTGAGACCTCGGATGACTGGAAATTTCATCCAAATGCCTATTAGAAAACCGTACACATTAAATTCGCGCATATATTGTTCATATTTGTATTATCAACATACTCCTAGTACAAAACAAATTCTCACTTATCTTTATATCGACTGCCGGATCGCCCATCGAACGGCTCATACCGCAACCTTGCGCGAATTGGCAACCACAGCAAGCATCCAACGGCCCAAAACCCTCCGTTGGTCTATATAAACCTTTTGCCCCAGCCTCTCCCTCTGATATGCCCCCCATTCTGCCCTCTCGCATCTCTCCCTCGAGAGGCGGGTCACTCCCACCGCACGCCACCGCCATGAAGCTCCCGCCCCGCGCCACGTCGTCGTCGTCGGCAATTGGCGCGCACAAGTGGTCCCACGCCATCGCGAAGGCGCCGCCGCGGAAGATCAGGATCGTGCACGTCCTGGCGCCGGAGGTCATCAAGACGGACGTGCGGCACTTCCGCGAGCTCGTGCAACGGCTCACCGGGAAGCCCGCCGGGTCGGATGGCGGCGGTTCGTCGGCGTCCGAGGGCGCGGCGTCGCAGCCGGACTCGCCCGAGATAGAGAGCGAGGAGGGCGCCGTCGTCGTCGCGGGAGGCGGGGCGGCGGCGACGATCAAGGCGGAGATGAAGGAGGAGGCCGAGGCGTCGTTGGGAGGGTTCCTGCGCGCTCTCGGGGAGGAGGACAGCAACGACGTGTTCTTCCAGGGGCTCGAGGACTTCCTTTTCAGTCCTTGCAACATGGATCGCTTTAGTTTCTGATCAGGTGCAATGCATTGGAGGAGCTATGCCTTATTTTCCCAACTTATTAATCTCTCTCTCCCTCTGTTCTTGCATTGGATGTTTGGATGATTTGTGCCTACCTGAAAAGGATTCTAGGTTTGATTAATGGAGATTTCCCATTTGGTTTGTTTACATGGATAAGACATCAAACCTGGATTTCCTCCGTTTATTTCTCCTGTTCCTTTACAATTCACATATGGAGAACGGAATCCTCTGCAGTGTCAGGACTGATCAGGTGCCGGGCCAAACTTGCGCGGCACGTCCAATGGAGAAACAAAAAAAGATCAAGAGGTGATGGTTTCTCACGAGGATTTGAACATTCTTTCAAGTAGAATTGCCCCCTGTACTCTGGTCCTCTTGGTCGAAGATAGAGAATTTTTGTTTGTTTAATTTTTTATTTTGCAAAAAGTTCACTGTTTCAAACGTTAAGCCTTCAATTTTGAAGAGTTGTTGCTGCCGTCCCCACTGAATGCTGCACTGCTGATACGGAAAGGCAGGCTTTAGACTTCGTGCTATGAGAAGGTGAACAAAATGGCATTTACTTTTACACACGACGGCTTGCTATAACATCTGATTCCAGAGATAAAAAATCCGACGGTAGCCGATAACCGGTTCTACCGGTAGAATAAAAATCTATAGTTTTTTACTTAATTTAAATTTAAAATTTTAAATATAAAGGTTAGTTTCCCTAATAATATTTACATTGTTTAACACTAATAAAATGTATTACGAAGACACATACACCTTCTATGCTTGACTTCATACCTTTTGCTACCTTTTGCTATGAATGTATTAGGAATTTTCAATTTTCAATTTGAAAAACCGGTTTTCGCTGTTTTTCTCCGGTTTTTTGGGCGATAACCGGCCTATTTTTTCTTACCGGTTTCAAATTCAATTTCAAATTCAAAATTCGACACTTGAAATTTAGCTGTTTTTTTTGGGTTTTCGAGTTACCGGCCGCTGAGCGGTAGCCGCCCAGTACTGGAATTTCTAACCTTGTCTGGTACACACGGCGGCTTGCTATAACATCTGGGGACAAAGCCAGTTCAAAGTTTTTTGCTTGTCCATTTCATCGATCGAAATATTCAGCTTAGTTCATGAGTTGATGATCATATAATATTGCTCAACTCCAGATTAGCAGTGTCTGCTAGACACGCCCACGAACAGGAGGGAGGTAAGTTAACACAGTGAAGTGACTGTTGAATACGCTACAACTTATATGTATGTGCAAACTTGGAAAAATGGCTAAACAGAAAATGAATCACTGAAAAAGCAAATCACGATGTTTCAATTAGTACCCCAAACACTAGCTTACATATTCTGAAATCACTGCGTCTGATGTGCCATCAATTGGATTTGGTTGTGGCCCTTCCAATCTGGTTAGGACATCAGGTGAGCCAGCAGCATCTCTGATAATCTAAAAGAGAAGACAGCACAGCCATGAGAAGTCGCAACTTTTCCATAGTTCAAATTCTTATGAAACATGGTTAAATTGACTATCTAAATCAAATGATTCAGGGCAAAAGTCAACCCCAGCAATTTAGTGGGTATTAATGGCATTGGGGAGGGTTACATCAGAAGGGCGAGTGTGTGTGTTTATGTTTAGCAGTTGAGTTAATAGGCTGATTATCAGCATCTTAAGCTGCAGGTGATGTTAAAGAGTGCATTTTTCTCCTACTCTCACTTAGGGCATGCTCACCGATGAATTGAATTCAGTTCAAACTAGATTCTAATCTTGTATTTGCTACGGTGGATAGCACTCTCCAAAAGGCATGGTGAACTGGTGCTTCGGAGATTAAGGGCCTCAATTTGAACTGTAGAATGATGTTAATAAACCTGTGCAGTATTCCAACTCAGTCTGTCAACACTCAACAGCCTTCAAATCAATGTGCTTATGAGCTAAAGTTCAATAAGTACAGAACCAGGTGTAGTTCAATTAGTACGTTCAACTGGTGACAACAGTACAACTAAGTAGAAGAACCAGACATACAGTACAACTCAACATTGAAGCTATACAATTAGAGTGTGAAGTTTGAAGCTGATTCCATATCTTTGTGGAAGTTAAAACTAATGCAGTCCCCTAATCAAGGGGAATTTAGACTACACTAAAGGGAGATGATTATTTCGAAGATGGATCCCACATGGTCACTTTAGCTTGACTTTGAATGTGCACAGGTACAAGTATATATTATTACGATATGATTTTGGTGTTCACTAAAAGTGTGGAATAAACATACCAATATTTCTTCATCCAAGTAAGAAATCATGAATAAGCGCTGGAACATCCCATCTGTAATAAACAAGCATGCAATATAACTAAATAATCCATGTGATGAAGTTAATATGTATCATGGCATCACAAAATGAAAAATAACAGCAAAAGCATATCCCAACAATTTAAGATTTTTGGCAAAGAATTCTATGATTATAAATTTATTGAAACAAGCAAGGGTTCTTTAACAAAAAAGGATGGTAACAAATCCTGTAGTTGCTTTATCTGAACGGGCATTAGGTCCTCAAAAACTGGAAAAGTGATCAAGAAAGCGATGCACTTATTTTACAGTTAATTTATATAATTGCCTCAATGATAGTACTCTAAACCGGCATATTGCTATAATAAACATGATCATAAAAACACCGAAGCCCTGTGTACTTACTAAGTGGTAACTTAAGGCCCTCTGAAATAGCATCCCTTATGGGGGCAGGAAGTTGTTGCAGAGCTCCTGCAGTTTGGCCAATCAAGCCCTTTAGTTGTTCAGGCAGTGTTTCATCACTGATTTTGGGGATCTCTATGAGGCCCTCAACATATTCCTCTTTCATCCTGATAGGACCCTCCACGGACAATTGAGTAGTCAATAGGAACTTGCTTTGTATCTGCATACAACAAAGGGCGGTAAATTGTGAGAACATGAGTGCAACAACAGAACTCACCAAAATCATATACAGCTCCCAGATAAGACAGTAATCAATGGCCTGATGTAAATGACTTAAGTATGATTGTGGGGTCTTGTAAGATTACGGAAGCTATTCCATAAGCTACTGCTGATAAATGAAGACACACCATGATTGTGTGATGAGCCCTGCATGTTGTAGGCAGGCATACAAATGGCATAAAACAAACAAATATTGAGAAAAATGCAAAGATAGATCCCACAAATATGCAATAGTTGTAAGTGACCTTCCACATCTTGTGAAATTACTGTATTTAAGAACTTGAGGTTGGATGAAAGTTTGGAGTATCCATCTTTGATCAGCACATCAAGTCCCATAAAATGTGCAACAGTTGTAGGTGACCTCCTACAAAAAGATCATATTTGTTGTGTGATTACATTTTTTCTGTCAGAGAGAAGATCAATGTAGAATTATGTATTTGCATCACAACATCTAAAGACAAATTTTAACAAACCACATAACTCATTCTCATGAGAATAAGGAGCAACCTAATTTAAACCAGTAAGTCAATTGCAAATATCACTTGCATCCAGCAATAGGTACATACTCAAACAAAAGCCGGGCTGCAAATGCTCCAGGACTGCTATCACCAAACCATTCAAAGTTCCATCGACCTTCCAGAAAGGGTGATCTGTAAAGTGAAACAAATGTTATGGAATATCGATCAACGAAATATGTCCATGAGTTTTGTCAGAAATGATGGAAGTTCCTCTTGGAAAGAAAGAGCTACATGCAGGTACAAGAATGATCAAGAAACTACAAATAACTAACGCTACAGAGCATAATTCAACCATATGGGGCATGAAAATGCTGAGATGAATAAACAGTGGTTGGGGTGGGCCTTAAACTGATTATCATGGTAGTACTATTATGCTTGTACTAATGATGGTTTCATGTTGAGGTCTGTACTGATCACTTTTTGATAATAAATTTCATTCTCTTATCATATAAATTTCTAGGTCGCTGTCAAAAGTAACTTAAAACAAGTTGGAGCACATGATACGTTTCTTGAGCTGTAACACTTACGTTGTGGGGCGAGGAGTGGGGTTGAGGCGTTCCAGTCCAACGATTCGCTCATTGACATCAATCTTCTGCATCTCCGTGTTCTTCCCGCTAACCAAGGCTTCAAAGCCTCCAGCATCTTTGAACTGAAATGGGTAGTTTTTACATACCCTAGTTGAGAAATTAACTTGAAGCTCAGCATCAACTAATAGCATTGACCCAAAACTGTGAATGCACAACTCAACAGTCAGCACACAAACACGAAAACCTATGTTTACTTATCGGCAGTTGTGCCATGACGATAGAACACTGAAAGCAAGAGAGAAATAAGCAGGTTGGGGAATCGATCGAAACACCTCCGATTTGACAGGGTAGTGGGATACAATTGGTACATGTATCAGTGGCGCGTAACAACTAAGGCACTAACAAATCATTCTGCTAGGAAGGGGAAATCGGGACTCCCGCGGGCGCGCATACCAACAAGGGAAGGTCGAGCACTTAGTGAGAGACTGAGATGAGGGGGAGGGAGTGCTCACGGCAAGGAGGAGGGACTCCTTGGCGGAGAGGCGCTCCATCTCTCGAGCGTAGCTGGCGGCGGGGCCCCTCTGGAACGTCTGCGCCGTGGCCCTACAGGGCCCCGCGGCGGCGTTGGCAGCGCGGCGGGGCGAGAGGCGCAGACAGCCATCGCGTCGGCTGAGGAGGGAGGGCAGGAGAGGAGGGGCGGCGAGGGTGAGGGCCGCGGCGGCGGCCATCGCGGGACGAGACGATTTCGTGTGCTGGAGCTGAGGCCGGAGGGAAGGGAGATTGGATCATATATCCTCCCTTTAGTTGGGAAATTAAGGATTTACTCTCCATATCTCAATGACATGTGGGATCATTATAAGTCACTGACATATGAGCCAGGAGGGTAAATCCTCAATTTCCATTTAAATGGAGGGTATATGATCAATTTTTTCATAGAAATATCACTTTAGCTGTTTTTTAAATAGCGCTCTCATTTGCTATATTTAAAAATTCAAATAATCAGTAAAAAATCCTAATTCAGCAGGCCAACTTAATCACATACCGTCCAGTAGTGATAGGGCGACAAAAGAGAGAGCCATCCGGTAGGCGGGCGGTAGGCTAACGACCGTCCGGTGGCCGAACGGCAGGCCCCTGCCACCCAGTACCCAGGCTCCGATGTACAGATATCAGCTGCATGGTCCTATCGTCCAGTCACGCATACGGCTATTTTTATAAATATGGATTAAAAACATACCAAATGTGCTAAAAATTCGCCAAGGAGAGCTCAGTAGATGACCTACGGCTATTGTAGCTCAACAAATACTTACCACGTACGGTAGAGTTTTTCAAATAACAGATATCCGGATACTAAATTTTAAAAAAGTAACTAAAGTGATATTTGTGTTCTCAATTCCTGAGCTGAGACAAATTATGGAGGTATAGCAGCACTCTGGGATGCAAGTTCCTATAATTTTCGGTGCTGTAGGATACACCGATGGGGTCAGTGACCCATATTTGGACCACACCCAGATAATCTCCACTCATTGCTGAAGCTACCAACCCAATAAAGTGCAGAAGAAAAACTCAATGGTGACTAACTACACTGGCATAAACAGAAAGACGAGTTCTTACTTCTTGAAACATCTTTCAAAAGCTGAATCTAAAACATAATCCATAAAAATGCAATACAACAGGCTAATCACCTAAAGCTGCAAAGGGAATAGTCACAGTAGCCAGTGGATAATCCATGCAGGTTCGACCAAGACGCATCTCGGTTCTCAAACGGCACCCTTCCGCTGCTCGCTCTCACCATGAGCAAAGTGGCAGCGCTCACCGAAGGTGCAGGTACCCTTCACGAAGTTCTCGCATAGCTTAGTCTTGTAGTTGGCCCTGCCCCCAGGGCCACCTCGGCCCGCTGGCGCCACTGCACCAGTGGGATGTTTCGCAGGTGCGCTGGCGCTGATGGTTGCAATGAGTTCGCTCACCATGTTGCTGGCTTGCTTTATCTGATCAAAATTGCCTTCAAGCTCAATGTTCTTCAGGTTCGGGTCTGATTCGTGGTCACGTATTGAGAGCTTAACCCCAGTAATTCGGCATATCTGCTTCGTGTTGACCCCACCCTTCCCAATTATGCCTCCAGCAAGAGAGGCATCAACACTGATCTTGGCAGTAGCTGAGGCACCAAAGCTTCCGGCTGGAGGGCCCATCGCAGCTGGTGGAAGTGGTTCATGTCGGCCTCCGAATCGACCACCCATAGGAGGAGCCATAGCGCCTTCATGGGACATGTAAGCTGGCTTGCTGAGCTCCCTCTCACCATGGGCAAAATGGCACTTGTCACCAAATTTGCAGCCTTCTGCAGTGTTGTACTTGGTGCACATGCGTGTCTTGCCAGCAGAAGCTGGGTGAGAATTAGCAACAGCAGCATGATCCAGAGGAGCTCTTGCCGGTCCAGATACAGCAGGGTTGCCTAGGTTGAGCGTTTTTGCTACCGCCTGGTATCCGCCAGGGACAAAGTGCAGGAAATGACAGCCCTCACCAAAAGGGCACCCAACCGTGCTGCATCATTAAAAATATTATAGGTTACATATTGACATTGCAATAAAGAAAATACTAAGGAGCTTAAATCTCAGTTGAGTAAAGCCAAAGCATCTTGAGAAATGTAACCAGTAATCACACAGAAAGGCTAGACATTTGCTAATGACACTGCACAAAATGGAACAGCAAGATGAAAATGCACAGATGAACCACATTAACCACATCCGAAGGACTGAGATGAAACAAAAAACTGAGCATGTGCATGCACACTATCTATCTTTCAAAAAAGCTTCCATAACTTCTAATCCAAAATCCATATCGGTGATTTTTTTATTACCAATTTGTATTTGACATATAAGTATACAATCACCTTCAAGATTTGTTTACTATTTAAATTGAAATAGTAGATATTTAATAAAACATAATTGAGAAGTTGTATGAAGTTGTGCCTAACAATTTTCATTATGCAGGGATTTGACTGAGAATGATAACAAATTGATCAAATGAAAGACTCTAGAAGTCTAAACCAATATCCAGGGACACTCAAGAATCAACCAAGGTTAACACAAAACACATATAACACATGCAAGCTGTAAGTGCTTATACCGATGCTTACATTACTTAACATTACTAAACCATATATTAGTGCACCTCAATTACCAATTATCAGCAAAGGAGAACGACATATATATGTATATATGCTAGAACAAAAATGCGCAATAACTGTGAATTGAGGCCGTGTTATGTGCCTTATTCATTTAAACATTATCATAGAAAATAGCCAATTCATCTAACGTGATAGATTGGCAAAAGTGCAGTGCATGTATTATGATTCACAACATTTCATACAGCTTCTGCATAAAAAATAACATTTGCAAGGAGAATCAATTCGTAACAGTAATACATAGTGAAAATTAGAAGCTACCATTCTGATGTTATTTTGGATAGGTTAAGATTAGAACCTGAAAAACTTGGTGCAAGGCTTCGATTTGCTTGATTGACCAGTTTGATATGACTCCATTTCTGTTGCATAAAATTAATTATATTTCCTCACTTGTGAGAAGTTGCATTATTAATCTTCTGATCAAGTAAACATACACAATTTGTGTCCAATGAATGTGATGAATGGACAGAATTTTAGATCTAATAAAGATGATATAATTGAAACATATGAACTTAAAATAGATCACTGCTCGACTGATAAATACCGTGTGTGCGCGCATATTTCTTCTTGTTGCTTGAATTGGAGAATCCTCAAATTCCATTTTGATCAAAAGCCAAAAGGCGCTATGCTTTTCCAAACATGTTTCCTATCACCATCACTTTTCTACCATTTTATTTCCTTCTTTCAGAGGAAACCTCATCTAGATCAACTTTTCAGAAGTTTAGTACATGAACTCTTAAATGAATTGTTTCAGATTTTCAGTCGTCTAGCTCTTTTTACTGTACTAGACGTATTTAACTATGTAAATAGCATGCATACTGTCAGGCACACAGTGATTGCTAGATCCGGGCAAATCTGAACCCCGGTCCATTGCATGAAGCTGCTGCCTTACAATTGTACCAGACCAGACTGGAGAACAGCTCAGAGAGCTGCTACAATGATCATATTTACCATATCCATTAGCTACTCCAGGTGGGTCAGCTGCTCAAATCATACACTAGGATATAGCTTGTCCGTACTTGTATTTTCTTATAAGAAGTAGGGCTCAACTGTTCTGTCTGTAAACCACCTTTTCCAAATATTTAGCCTGCGGTCTCTCTCTCTCTCCTTTGATTTTTAAGGGCAAACACCGATCTGCCTGCGCGTGGCTTATGCTGAATATGCAAATTTCCTGTCTGTAGTCAAAAGTGTTCATCTAGTTTATCCTGTACTCTTATCATGAGATGCCTGCCCCCCTTTTCCCAGAATCAATCTGTTTTTTTACTGGCCTTCACTCGCATACTAACCAAGTAAAACATTAACCTTAGAAATCCACATCATAAACAGCCATAGTAAGACCAAACACAAGCTTGATTAATGTAATCTTACTTGGACTAACTGGCACAATACCCTTGCTCGCAGAACAAACCCTAGAACAACCCTAGAGAGCGTCGAGGCTTGCAGATCCAGCCGCATAGTTCACACAACACGATGGAAATCTAACAATATCTACAAGCATACGCGGATAGGGGACGAGAGAGAGAGAGAGAGATGGGGGCGCGGGACTTTACCTCTCGAGCGCTTCCCGCCGGCGGCGCTTCCGTTGGCCGTGTCCGGCCGAGATCTCTTGCGGGCGGCGGCGGTAGCTGCCCCCTCCATGGCGAGCCTTCGCGTCGACGAGGAGGGAGGGGGAGAGGCGGGCCGAAATCGAAACCCTAGCTTGCTTGCCGTTCGCGGCGGAGTTGGAGGAAGAGAACAAGTGCGAAGCCTCGTGGGTTAACGAGGAGAGACGGGCGTCAGATGGTTCACGTGGATGCTGGGCTTTGGGCCTTGAGTCCGATAGTGCTTCGACATCGAGAGGGAGCCCAATTTGCTGGTCCGTATTCGTTCGTGTTGGGCTTTGGGCCCTTGATTAGAGTTCGGTTCGGTACGTACACCTCCATGTACAAGAGCACAAGAAGTTTCCATCGGAAGCAAAGTTTTCTTCTCCCAAAAAAAAAAAAAACCGAAGCAAAGTTATAGTGCCATGCAAAATGCAGTGTACAGTGGCACTTGTACTACACGTTGGCTGTATTGGACGCACAGGATGTACAAAGCACCTTGCCAATCGCTTCTCCTTTTCCGAGAGAGGCCTAGAATTAAGCACTAGTAGTCTACTACACCGTAATACCCTCTGGTTTTGTAAAATGTACGATCTGATTTCTACCGCTAGTGATATTATTTCTCGACTCTTATAAGATTTGCCTTCGATCATAACTAAGTTTTACGTTACATTAATGAACCCAACAAACACATATTATTACTTTCAGACAGTGGTCGATCTAGAATTTCGTCACATTCTAGGTTATAAATGGCTGAAAACCACTACTATCTAGGTTAAGAGAAAGATTATGTCGTAGCCTTATCTAATATTTATACTGGTAAAAATTCCAGAGCTTAAGCATTCATTGGCCTGAATTCGCCGCTTCCAGATAACCAACCAACCTCCAACTCCAGGGCACAATTCCGCAAGAGTTGTACTCACATAGCGTCGCCTACTTCAAAAGTTCAGATTTCGGAAACCGAGCTGTGCATTCCTGACCATCAACTCCGGTACGACTCCTGCATCTCCAGCAAGAACTTGGCATGGCACCTCGCGATGAACTTCTCCGCGAGCCTGTCGATCTCATTCATTGCATTGTTGCCGTCGCTGTCGCGGTGCTCGTCTTCTCCTTCTTCAACCGCCGGTGCATCATCTGACCTCTCCTCCTCAAGCCAGCACAGGAACCCGCACTCGGCCGTGTCCTCGCCGTTGCCGCCCCACACCTCCTCCTCCTCCTCGCGCTGAACCACCACGTTCCACGTCGAGTCGTAGTACGAGTGGGCATGGTTCACGTCCAGATCCCTCGCTTGAGCCGACGAGCTGGCGGCCCAGGTGAACTGCAGCTTCACGAAGCTGGCGATCTTGCTCTTCTTGCCGCTCTTCGCCGACCTCGAGCGGTGGCAGTTGATGGTGTATTTTCCGCTGGATCTTGGCGTCCTCTTCTTGCTGAGGACTTTAACAAGCAAAGATGAAACAAAACTGAAAATTCAAAAAAACAATTTGAATCTTTGTTTGATTTTGATCTCTTTTGAATCTTGGCCTAAACTTTCACACATATCAGTCGTTCACGCCATGAATTCTCTGCCAAAACATCCCCTTCGGTCATTTTGTGCGTGGACACTATTCACGGTATGAAAATATCACCGCCGCACCTTCCCGATTTTGCCACACCGCTACCACGCCGCTGCAAATTGGTCAGTCCATACTATCTTGTCTTTCTCGCCCTGACACTCCTTAGATAGATGCCTTTAGCCGCACGTCGAGGAAGCCAAGCCAAAACTCGCACACCGCCACTCTGTTCCCTCTGCTCTGTCTCCCCTCTCAGTCGACTTCCCTCGTGCTGCAAATTCCTGCACCTTCGAGCCCATTGCTGCCAGCTAAAGTTACTATACCATACCTATTAATTGCCGCGAACCTCACCTAGACAAGTGTCGTAGCCGCCTCTCACCACCGCTACCGACCTCTATGCTCTCTGCCCTCTCTCTCTCTCTGTGTGTGTGCCTCCCCCTCACAGCCGACCTGACCTACTCTTTAACCTTTTGACCGCCGTTATGCCGTGTCCGAGGAATCGCAAAAAACTGCACCGCTAGCCACACTGCGTCCTCCCACACCTTCCCGACCTAGCCACGTGCCGCCTCACCGCCAAAGCCGCTCCTATGCCGAACCGCCATAGGATGGCTATAAAAGCTCGAGACCATCTCCTAGACATTGCATTAGCGTCCAGTGAGCCACCCCTATACCCCAATTGAGCCCTCAACCGCAGCTTCGCCAGCGATCATCAGAAGACCCGAAGTAAGCTCAAATCGTAATTTCTTTTATTCAGTCCAGTCCAATTTGATTGCTTAAGCCTGTAGCCTCCTTGCGCCCTTAGTAACACCTCCAAAGCATGGCCCTAGCTTCCTGAGCCCCCTAGTGTGCCAACACCTTTGACTGCCGCTCAACAATAAGAGGCTGTCGTGGATAGCTTAACCTGATCTTCTACTCGAGCCACCATTCCCCTAAGCCTCATCTAACCCTAGAGATGCTCAAACCCTAATGCTATTGTCCTCTTAACCCACCAATACTCTTTGTGTTGTTCAAAAGACCCGAGGAGGAGAAACCTCATTGCCGGTCATTTCCCTTTTTTTAGCCGCCCCTGACCCCAAAAATGGAACACTCGTTGCTCCTAGGACCCATCCCTTGCCTCAAACCCCGTAGCAAATCATCATAGCTGCGCCAAATGCCGTCGCTATCTTCCTCTGCTCTTAGCCGCTACAGTGCACACGTGGGGAAGAAGATGACACTATTTCAGTTTCGGCTGCACAGTGAAAGGCCGAAGAAAGCAACAGATCGTGCTAGCCATATCACTGTAGCAGACCCGGTATGAACAGTAGCCCTACCCATTACTGTTCACTAAACTCTAAAACACATATATACATCTATTTAAATTGTTTCGAGCCCGTCTACCCATTTTCCAGCTCTATTTTTTCCATATCAGACATCGATAGAATCTAAAACCATTGAAACACCGTTCAAAACCCTAAATGTAATACGATCCGAACTCTTATCGTTCACCGAAACCAATTAAGTATAGATATACCAGTCTAAGCCATTTTGAGCCATAAAGTCCCTTTCAACTCTACTTAGCCTAAATACGCTCTGATGAAATCTAACCCATCAAGATATCATTCCGAACCTGTGTCCGGTACTGTGTCAGCTATGACTATTCGCCGAAACCCTAAAAACACATACATACACCAATTTTGATCATCTTGAGTCCATCTACGCCATTCCCAACTCCATTTCGCCATCCTAGATTTCGATAGATCTCTAAACCACCTAGATGATATTCTGATCCCAAACCCAATATTATCCATACCCGTAGCTATTCGCGGAAACCTATATAATACCTATACCCTTCTTTGACCATCTTGAACCTCATCTAGTCTAATCCCAACTCCATTCAACCAAATCAAACACCACCCAAACCCCTTTCTTTGTGTCTTTCGGTTATTTTATTTTGTTCCTAGGTTGCATTCTGCAAAGTAAAAACTTATTTGCATTTGTTTTCTTACGTTGGTATTTGGACCTAGCGAGTTGGTCAACCAAAGAACTACAAGAGCAATTGAAGCAAGCCTGAAGTCTACGAGAAAAGACCAAAGATATCGGAAAAGGAGACAAGTCCTTATATTGATCATGTTGAACCTAATTTTCAAATGCAATATTTTGATTTCGAATACAAATGTATGCTTGCCTTTATTGTGTGTATAGATTGCCTAGCTACATCATACAATGATACCTCTTTTGATATTACCTTACTCTTGTCACCATAGGATTATCACAATAGTAATATTACCAAATAATAGTTGTGCTTAGATATGCTTCAGAGATAATGGTAAATACGACACAAATATTGCCAACTGAGTTTTGAAACATGATAATGGTAGTGGTAACATGGGTTACCATTGGAAACAGGGGATTTTTATAAAATGATGGGAGACCCGTGCGAGAAGTTGACTTGAGACCCGTGCAGGTACTGCCCGAGGTCTGGATTGTTGGGATTTGTCTCGCCTGAATTGATTAAGGACCGAATCCGTGTGTAGTCATTTCTACCCCCATCGTATAACCACAAATCTGGTATAGGATAGACCTAACCAACTAATCTGTTTAGTTTCGGAGTGAACTCATGTGCAAGTGTAGTTAGGTTGGGAATGACTCATGGGGTCATTGCCTGGTAAAAAGTGATTGGGGTGGATCTATAGGGGTCACTGCCTAGGAGGGACCCGAAAGGTCCCTGCCCTTACATGGAGTGTGTACTCGCCGATAAAGGGGTTGCCTTAACAACGGAGAAACCTTAGCGCTGAAGGATTCCTACCTCCGAAGTAGGTGAAACCTCAGAACTAAGCACTGTAAAGGTCTTGTTATGATTACTCAGCCGTACGTCTGCGAAAATGTATAATGACCGATATTATGAGATAATCATATCTTATGAATAAAGTTGTACATGTCTGTTGAGCGTTAATAATCTATTCGAATAGTCGTGCCCCCGGTCATGGGCAACGTGTTGAAATACCAGAGTGTGTAGTTATCATAAAATGGTTATTGGTATGGGAGTACGGTACATGGGCTGAGATCCATGGACCGAACATATGAAATTCCTATGAGGAGAGTTGCTCTCACATAGTCTAATACTTATGGGCATTTTACTTATTTATTTTATTTCAGTTAAAGTGCCTAAGTTGTAGATTTGAAATCTAATTATGATATAATATTGAAAATCTAGCTTTACGTAAAAAAACATAAAATCATCCTTTGAATTAACTTTGCATATAGATGATAGCATTATAAATGTATTTTGCTATAGGGACTTACTGAGTTCTATTGATTGTACTCAATCTTGCTATATTTTCACCATAATAGATACTAGAAGAAGAAATCATATTACAAGTTTTCGAGTTAGGACTATGACTGCACTCAAGCATTCTTGTGGAGTTTTCTTTGATTCTTCTAAATATAAGTTAAAGTTTTGGACTTGGTCGTCTTTATATTGTTAAAGTTAACTGTTTAGTCATATTTTAATCAAATTAACCCTTTTAAATATTCGTGGCCAGGCATGATATTCTTTCTGTCCGCAGTTGAATTCCTGGGTTGTTGCGGGACGTACGATGACCCTGTTCTTAAAAACGAGGGCGTTACAAAGGATTTGAACTTGGCGAGGGCGTGGTAGATGTGGGATTGGAGGATGGAGTTGATCTGTGGTGAGAAGTAGTGCCTCCATGTGAAACAATGGAGCTATGGATGCCGAGATGGGGAGCTCCCGGATGTGCTAATGCCACTCACCTATGCAAATCCATGGGCTTATAAGTAACAAGGCTCTCGTGTGGCGAAATGTCACCGTGATTCCAGTGAATTGCAACAATGCCACTGCTTATATCTTCGTCTTAGGGAAACATTAAACAATGCCTACTGTATTCAATAATTCAGAGACAAAAAACCTTTGCGCCGTGAAGCTTTTCTTTTGCTACAGACAAATGGAGTACTGAACAAAGTCGCTGATTCAGATAAGACAGCAAGTTCTTACTATTTCGTCTGAACAATGTTGCTGCAGATTTTGAGGGGTTCTGGCCTCTGGGGAACAGATATTAGGAATGCGCAGAAGGTGCCTGTCGTTACCTTAGTATCCTTTTGATAAGTGGACCAGCTTACTCTGCCCTAAGCCCGTGAAACAGGACATACCATCTTTCTTCTGAATCCTGTTCCTTTCGAATATTATTTTCCCCACTTTTATTTTCAAGGATATTACGTTGATAATTTCTTTTCTCGAGTATATTGTTACCAATCTTTTTTTTTGTCCCGTGATACAGATTTATCTTGATACTTTTTACATATAAAAAACTGAATTACTTTGCCTCTGCGAGAGGACATGAAGTGCAGTGCAGTGCTGCCATGCATGATCGGCTCAAGTCTCAGCAACATAGCTAGGGTGGATGTTACTGATAATCAGCAGCGGAATCCTAAAAAGGAACTCCTCTGGGTGTTCGTAATGCCTGCGTCAAAATCATGCTGTACTATTCAGTCTATATTTGCTTAGGATTCTAGTCAGGAGTCAGCTTACACACTCTTTTCCAGCTAAGAATAAACTACCTGCTGTAAAACAAGTACTACTCTCATGCAATCTCTTGTCCTTTTCAAAGAAGAGAGAGGACGTACATTTTCTTTCTTTGAGCTCTACATGTGTACGTGCATATCTGTAGCTAGTTATCTGTAACTAGGATACGGTAGATACAGTTTGCTATAGAGATTGGCCTAAGATAGAATTCTGCCGTTCCTTCCTGTAGCTTTCTGGCACAGTTGAGATCCTACGTGATCCTCACGATGCTGTGATTTGCATGCTCTTTGTAACTCCCTGATGTAATGTCCTGAGTATAAATATATACATCAGAACCCACGAGGTTCATTGCGGCATTATACAAACTTCTTCAATATGGACGTTATTCTGTTCTTGCTGGACGTCACTAGCTGCGATGTGGATAAGTACTCTCGCAGTTGTCAGCCGGAGAAGCAAGTTGGGAACAGCTAGAGATGAAGCATGCAAGCATCAGAATCAACTTATCATCCATGCTGCGAGCTCTCCTGAAACAACCTGAAAATTCAACACATTTGAATTGTTTTTGGAGTTTGTTTGAATTCCTAAAAACCTTCCCAAAATTGGCAATCCACCTTGGAATTCCACTTTCCATTCTTGGCCACTCCATCTCCTTCCCTCTTTGGCGCCGTTCAAGAAGCCGCCTCCCCTCCCTGTTCCTCTGGCCTCGCGGCCGTGCGACCGCAGCGTCGATTGCGGCCGCACCTCCCTAGGTGTTCACACGCCAACGCCCAGAGCTGCCGCCGTAGCCCCACCTTCAGTCGGCCGCCACACCCAGCTGACTTCTGTTAGGTCCTTATCATCATGCATAACACATCATCCACTAGTCTAGTGCTAGAACACCTAGGCTTAAGGGATTATGGTGACTTACGGTCGCCGATGAAAGCCATTAGCGGAAGACCCGTGCCTGCATGATGCAGGCGTGAGGAAGAGTCGGCGAAGACTGCAGTGTCGCCGGTGTACGGAGTGACGCCGGGGAAGTCCTGCAGAGGCGGCGGCGACGACCTTCCCGTTGCTTAACAGCGCGTAGGAGATCGGGTGTCTTTAGGGTTTGTGCAGGGCTTTTGGCTCTCACGTGAACAACGACGTACGGGAGAGGCCGGTACCCATCCTTTATATATAGCGCTGTTGCAACGGGGGACCGTAACCATGGGTTGATTTGGTACCCCCGATCAGGGCGCTGAAAATCAGGGACGCCCAATCAGGGCGCTGAAATTCAGGGACGTGGGTTTCCCCACGTCTCCCTCGTCTCGGCCGTTTGGCCTGAGATCAATACCAACAACTTCACCCTCCAACGCTTCGTGCGCTGCTTTGACTTGCGCTCTTCCTACCGCAATCCTCCGCCTCTTGCGCCCAACGCACGCACTCGCCGTACTTGCCTCCATCATCCCCTCGCCAACTCCTACAGAGCTGTAGTACTCCCCATCGCCACCTCACCTGCACACACGTCCCGCCGGCAGCTCCTCCCGCCACCTCTCCCTCCACGTGCCAACGTCGCCCGAGCTGACTCACTGCTGCCACCACCTTACAGCAACTTTAAAACCCAATCGACCACACAGAGCACCCTACGCCACCCTCAATTGACTAACCAAAGCACTGCCTTCACTCCTCCAGCACCATAGCCCCCTCCATCGACCTCCCCTACTCCGGTGAGCTCCCACGGCCAAATCTCCACTCCGATCAACCGTTGTCCAATGAAAGGCCACCATGGCATCCTCAGTACACCTTGAACACATTGGTGAACTCGCCTTAGCATGAGCATTTTTCTAGATCCCCAGCACCTTGAGCCTCCACCGGCCGTAAAGCCTCCACGTGGACAGCCCAAACAATACTTTGTGGGCCACATCAAGGATGTGGCCCTACGACCCATTTAGTTCCACCTGGCCACGCAAAGCAAAAAAAATCAAGCTAATTCGACTACAAATCGGTCATCTGGGTCAGTCGACGATCAAGTGAATCCGTTTGGCACACTCCACCTGCAACGACACAGGGCATCCGGCCCACCAAGTTGCTCTCCACGCTTCGCTGGCAAAGTCAATAACATGGGCCAAGTTGGATCGCAAATAAAATTCGCGACCAAATTTGGAGGCCCAAAAAATGCAAAATTGGAGCCCAGTTCCAGCTCTACGTATAGTATTTTTACACAAAAGACCCTTGTATATGGCAACAAATTCCCTTGGTTGCATTGCTGTGGCAGAGAGGTGTCGTGGGCGGGCCGTGGGTGGAACGCCGTCGATGAGCGGTGGCCAACGGCGTGGGTGAACTAACCTCTTGTGTTGACATCCAGTGGAGTTCCACCTCTCTAATTAGAAATACTCGAGCAAGATCCAAACCCTAGAACACTAGCAGTTTGAAAGAAGAAATATGCAAACAAGTACCAACTGAGAAAACTCGTCGCAAAAAGGTCATAGTCCTGCGAGTTTAGACGTTCTTGTATGTGCATCCAGCAACTAAAGAACGCAGACGTCTAAATTCAATTAATCCTCCAAGTTGATGGCAAACTGGTTGCTTGGAAAAGATGATCGCTTTGTTAGGTTTTCTTCAAACCCTAGATTGATTTTATGGAGCCTTTTCAGATTATTTTCTATTCTTTTATCTTTTTCGTGGTGCCGCTCACAATTGTATCATGAGGCTAGAGACATATTTATATACTCCACTTCCAGGTGTTATAAAGTGACCTACCTATTTTCAGTGAGACTCTTGAACCATATCATCAACCACGATCAGGTATACCAATTTTACGAATCTAAATATATACTATTCCCTAGCACACATGTGTGAGTCATGTGATGCAATCCGGGATTGACACAGAGACACCTGGCTTTCCATGTCGCTTATGCGATTGAGTCAAGGAAAAATCCGAGGAATTAAACAAGGTTCGGAGAGCCACTGAGCCGAGCAGGTTCTACTGGCTCTTCAGGCTTTCAGAAGACGGCCTAATAATTTCTTCCCCCTCCCAACCGGCGCAGCACCAGGGCCAAAAGCTATATACATATCCAGGTAAGATTCTTTCTTAATCCTTTCCACGTTGGACAGCGGCACGTCCAAATCTGCAATTGCATAAGTATTGTCGTCGATCGAGTCGCTGAATCCTTTTCTGTATCTGCTCTTGCATCAGCCTCTCTTGTAAAACCTTGAGCAATTTTACGTATATTCAGTCACATACATATATACACATGAACATACGTGTGTGCACACTTAACCAACACAGTATGGCATTTGAGATTTGATAGTGTCAGTATGTGTTGTTGGGTGGGACCGGGACGGCAGCTTCGACCTTGATTTCTCATTCTCGTTTATGATCAGGGAGATCCCAAAGAAGGAAGGAGTCCAATGCTCATCAAACACCTGCAATTCCTTTGAAGGGCTGAGTGACCCCCAATGGATTGCCCATAAAACTAAAAAGATGATTGGACGATTTTGTTATGATTTGGCTTTATTATATTAGTTAGAGATCAATGCACATATAGCTTTGCTCAAGAAAAGAGATTGTTAGTTACTTGTGCATGGACTTTGTGCTTCTCATGAGAAAATGCCATGAATTGATCTGTTTATAGTGGATCAACCGTGAAGGGCAGCGACAAGTGAATGACCGGAGAGTTCAATGCAGAATTGCATACGTAGTAGTGTTCCCCCGTTGATATGTGAATTCAATGCACCATGAACAGTTTTGATGACAAGAATCTAACTGCAGTATAGCCTAATGGTTGATGATACAGATGTAGAGTGTATTGTAACTTAAGATGGGAGAGGATATGGACCAATCAGAATCATGCATCACTTGGATATGTGGTAGCAAAGAAGCTAGTCTTTTTTGAAAGATGACTGAAAGAAAACGGTGTCTTCTTCAACGACGATTGGAATAAATGAAACAAATACAGGGATCGATGTTACCGTGTCAACAAAAACAAGACCAAATTGTCTGTGCTATTCGACGAACTTACCGTTCTATTTTGGCAATACTGTCTCCTTCATGGTGACTCTTGTTTACTTATTTATTTTGTCTGTATGGACGGTTGAACATCACATCCAAGAAGGTTCAATTCAAAATTTTGTTTGATTTGACAAATTTGTCTACCCTACCGGAATAATAGGTGTCCATTCATCTCTTGTTGGGATCTCAAAAGACAAGCGACGCAGAAGGATTGAACATAGAGATTGCCCCCCTGATCTTCACTGTAATGTTGTATGCTTGCAATCCAGCTAGAGATTGAGACCACAAGGGCCAAGAAAGCTAGCAAAGGAAAATGAGAGAGGCTGAAAGCACCAAAGTGGCTATTTGTCCCCTAGCCTTGTTTGACATGGAAGAGGCTCTGCCATATGGTAGGTGGATATCTATCTCTCTTTGCATCTTTATATTCTTGTGAGTTGTTTCCATTAGGAGCCCCCCACTGAGAGGAGTTCATATTCCATTAGGGATGATCAAGAGCCCTTTTTGCACCCATTCTTCCTTTCCAATTCTCCTGCAGATTCCCATCCTTCCTACAGATAGAGAGTGAGCTAGCAGAGAGAGAGAGAGAGAGAGAGAGAGAGAGAGATTATTGACCACCAGGAAGTTTCCAGTGCAAGCCGCGCGCACATGTGAATATGTGGTGCCTTCATGTTGTAAGTTGCTCTAACCATATGCGTATAACTATTGATTCCATCTCTGATCCTGCAACTTGCATTGCCGTGCTCCTGTTGCTTGCTCCTCCTCCGGCTACTCGTCGGCTGTTTGGCGATTCCGAAGATTTGTGTGTCCGGGGACATGCACCACCGGCGAATTATTCTCATCACGTTGCGTGCCACGCCTCTGGGAATCTAGGCCGGTGCGGATTCGCTTGTGCCACCAGAACCCAGCTTCAATTCCGATCGAGCCTTGCAGCATCGCCCTATTTAAGCATCGCCACTGCGCTAATTCTTCTTTCCTCCTCCAAATCTCGCCTTAGTTCATTTTTTTTCTAAAGGAAACTTGCTGCTTCAGGTCTCACAGAATGTTCTATATATATTTGCACTCTTTGAACTCCTAAGTTCGTCGTGAAATCGATAAGTTAATTGTGCTGCATATATTTTTCCTGCTTCTTTGTTCAGTTAGTAGTCCAAGACTTGTGCTCTATATGAACACCAAGAAGATTAGGCTGCACGACCATTACGGGTCGCAGCTATGCGATCCTTCGCCGCCGCAGATGCTAAGCTCCGGCGCGAAGCAGTTTCTTCCTGCATCCGCCGGGCTCTCGTTCCATCCGGGACTCGTGAACTCTGCCCCTCACCAGCAGCAGGGCGCGGGCTGGCTGCACGAGGAGTACATGCCGAGGTCGGTTCTTGCCCAGACCTGCGTCGGCTCCAACACTGCCGCGTTCTACGCCGCCGAGAACCTGCTCGGCATGGCGCAGTTCGACTGCCCTCTTGGAGAGGCGCTCCCGGTGATGCCGACAGCCAAGAGGCCGTTCCAGTTGTCGGAGAACGCGCTCTACCGCCCGGCCGACCCGCTGCTGCTCCGCGACCACTCGGAGAGGACGTACTACGTTCGGCCGCAGCAGCGGGACGCCGCGGAGGCGCCTCCTGCACTGAAGCTCCCATTGCCGCAGCAGCAAGAGAGAGTGCATGGGCTGTTCAGCAACGCTTCCCCCGCTAGGCTTCTCAGTGGTGAACCCAAAACCCGATCGTTTTCACCTCATGTAAGTGAACTACACTGCATGGAATTGTGGCTAGGATTCTATTATTTCTATTGCACGCCATGATATATCAGACCTTGATGATGGATGCTTCTTGCGTTCTTGGTTATCTGAAAACTATGAAGGTTGCGGCGAACCCGATTCTCCCGGCGATGGAGGCGCCGAGCCTGCAGAGCCAGATGGAGCATCAGCTGTCCAGGAGTTGCATCAGCCCACCGGCGGTGACCCCCACCGGCAACGTCAGCGCGCCAGCTGGGCCAGGTGCTCCGAGCAAGACGCGGATCCGGTGGACGCAGGACCTGCACGAGCGGTTCGTCGACTGCGTGAATCGGCTCGGCGGCGCAGATAGTAAGTGTTCTTGGTCCGAAACCTTTGTTCTTGATACTGACATGTTGTTTCCTATGCCTGAAGGTTATTTCTCATGGCGCATAGTTCTTTCTTGTTGTTGTCTGGCACCTGCAGAGGCGACCCCAAAGGGGATTCTGAAGCTGATGAACTCGGATGGCCTGACGATCTACCATATCAAGAGCCATCTTCAGGTACCTGAAATTGAAAAAGGAGAACCACTTGCAAAACTGTGGAGGGTTTTGAGAACAGATATTGTCGATATGTCAATTTGTAGGATGATCTAGTTGCAAGTTTGTTCAACGAGTTGCAAACTAACAAATTGCATGCTATTCTCCTTTTTGTTTTCAGAAATATCGCACAGCGAAGCACATGCCAGCGTCATCTGAAGGTAAACCTTGAGAAATTAGAATCCTGACATAGAACAGTTAGTTTGTTAAGTCACTGGCAGTAATTAGCTGGTAGGTTCCAACGTTTTTCCAGCACTGATAGTAAGAAAGATAGATAAGCATCGATTCTAGGTCCCTGAGTTCAGGAGGATCTCGATTCTTTTGTTTGATGTCTTGCTTTATTGTATGATCGTTTCAACGCCATGCTTTTATTCCATTTATTGTTTGTTATGCTTCACTATCCATCCGTCCACCCGTCCTACCGTCCACTGACACATGTTCTCATTCTGCCGTCGAATTACAGGGAAACAACAGGAGAAAAGAGCCACAGGAAATGACATGCAGAATCTGGACCCAAAAACGTATCTTTCACTATCCAGTAGCTTTGCAAATCGATCTTAATGGAATGCATGTGCGACTGTGTTATGTCATACATATATTAACATGCTGGCACTAGCTAATAGTGATCCCCTTTAATTTGTAGTGGAATGCAAATCACAGAAGCACTACGCGTTCAACTCGACGTGCAGAGGCGCCTCCACGAGCAACTTGAGGTGCTCTATCGACGTGTCAACACTAGATATATATAGAAGCAAAAGTAGCGACTAGATAGATAGATAGATATACATGTGTTCATGATATCTGAACTTTTGCTGCTCCTTTTTGGTGTCTCTGTCTTGTCTCACAGATACAGAGAAATCTGCAGCTGAGGATAGAGGAGCAGGGCAAGAAGCTGCAGAAGATGTTCGAAGACCAGCTCAAGGCGAGCAGGAACGTGATGGAGTCGTCGCCGGAGCTGGACATGGTCTTCCCGAGCGAGCAAGACGACGCGTTCGACGACGTGGAGCTGCTGTGCAGCAGCTACGCCGATGCCGGGTTCCCGTCCAAAATAAGCTAGGCTTTGTGGTGCGTCTGCCTTGTAATCGTAGGCTTTGACAGAGATTGTTGTAGTTCTCAATGTATGATCTAAGACAGTGCCTTTTTTTCTTCCATCGAGTTGCCGAAGTTTAGAAAAGTGTACTGAAGCAGAGGGGGAACATTGGGGCCTCCTTTGTCAAGGTAAACGCTGCCACGCGGGTTCAATAGGTTCAATCCTTTCAGTTTATTCAATTGGAGTGCGCTTCTTTTTTAAAAAAGGTTTGAGGTAGGTCACTGCTGCCAAAGTCTCAGAATAAATAAGTGTAGGAGTGATATAGTAACAGAAAGGATAAATGATGGTTTTTAAATTTTTTTCTAAATATTTATTAATTCTTCACTCAAATAGCTACTTAGTTACGAAAGTCATGATTGAAAGCTAAAAATGGTGCAACTTAAGAAACTGGAAGCCAAAGAACACAACTTATTGGTGGTCAGACCAACTACTTGGGATAGTCTAACTGGCGCCTGGCGGTCTAACCACTAGCTACATGCCGGTCTGACCGGCCTCTGGCAATCTGATCGCTCCCCCTAATCTAGAACAGAGAAATCAGTCCGAAATGATACAACTTTTAGTGAAACTTCAAAAACAAAGTCCAAACGAGATAAGATTTTGCACATACCCTACAAGTGGTCTCAAGAGTCTATTCCATCTAAGGATCTTATGAATCCTCGCTAAAGTTCAAACTTTTTTCAAGAACAAGCAAGGTTATACCAAAACCAGGCAAAAAAACAAAAATGATTAATACGACTTGCTCATGAGTAGAGGATAGCCAAGATGGCTTTAGATATATTCCCACATATCACAGCAAGCAGACACTCCCAAAGATTTGAGATAAAAATACTTGGATCAAGAAATCTCCCGAAAAGGTTAAATCCAAGCAAAACCGGTCAATTTCAAGAACTTATAAGACATGATGCCTATATAGATGAGGATTGATCTCTATGAGTCATCTCCATCACTAATACGTTCTTGGAACACAGCAAAATCAAGAAGTAGAGAAAAATCAAAACCAATAAGATCAAAAGCAAATCAATCAAAATAAGATAACAACATGATAGACGAACAAAATTGATGTATTTCTACTTGAGAATGAATGTTTTACAAGTGGATATTGAATTCACCTCTAGAGCAATACATGCAACTAGATACTTATTCCTTGCTCATTAGATGCAATACATGTACAATGGAGAAGAGAAGCTCACACTAGCTTAACAAAATGAAATGTGATGTATCAACCTTGCCCTCAACCCGCCACAAGTGGTATATATAGCCCTCGCAACAATAACTAGCCGCTGGGGTCGAAATCTCCAACATTCAGCCAGGGCCGATGCTACCGCATGTATAAGGCTAGTCAAAACGACCCTCAATATAACAATAAGAAATTGTGCATTGATTGCACAGTAACTAGCTGTTATGGCTGGGTCCGATTGGATGGCACTCACAAACACTAGTAGCACCAAACTGATGAAAGTTGAAGACCCAAAGAAATATCGCTTCTAAAAAAGCATCCGCCACCTAAAAATCCATAGCATCGGACTTTACACAGCGATTACACCAGCCTTATTTTTGCAACACAGTGAACACTCAGAAAAGCGGTCATAACTTTTGTTCTCGATGTCAGAATTGAGTGATCTTGCACTTTGTGAAAAGTTTATTAAGAGGACTATACAATCCACCTATTTGCATAATCTCAAACATATTAGATCAATACAGAAAGCATAAGGACTTCAAAGAGTCACTACCATAGTCTACGTATAAGAAAATAGCAACAAATAATCTTAGACTATGCTATGAAAAATACATGAAATCTAACAATTTGCGAAACACAATTGCAAAATTGGATCATGCCACAAGGGGTAGGTACATGAACTTCAACCACTTACAATGTTACAAGGAGATATGTATGAGCCACAACCATTTGCAAAACACATTCATAAATAATAGCATCATGCCTTGGAGAGTTAAAGCAAGCAGGATTGAGTTATCAACACATGATGAAACTCAGACTACTAAACAAAACCCTCTTAACAGTACGATAACCTACACTAACAATCGGTTTCCCAACTAAATACCAAGACTAATAAAAGATTAAAAACACATCTGTAAGCTATGCTAGTTATACATTTACCTTGTGCATCATCTTGAAGCTTGATAATGAATATCTTCACTTCAAGTCCATATACTTGTCTTAATATACATAACACATAATGCATCATCTTGACTTGATAGCCTTCAATACATGAAACTGCCCACCACTTCAAGATCTCAACTTGATGATCACCAACATATGATGATATCTAAGATCTTCATCTTCATTGGACTTTACTTATTTCACAAAATAAAAAACATTAGTCCCACAAATAGTTGTTATCTATTACTAAAACTCACCATTATCACATAATAATGATTAATGAATCTAGATTCGTTAACGAGAAAAGGAGAACAAGTCAACAAGGGAGGAGAGCGGCAGCCAAAAAAGAAAATGGAGGGGGCGCCAAGCACACCTAAAGCCCTAGGCCGTGCCCGGTTGGTCATGGTGTTGTTCATGCCATGCCAAGCCGATCCACCGTGCCGAAGTACCAACCCAAACACAACACAATTGGTTAGGTGTTAGCCTGTTTAGCCATGGGCCATTTCGTACCTAGACCAAACCAACAGTGTCATGTTTCAAGCCGACGCAATTGACTCAGCCCGTTTGGACAGCTCTAAATACAGTCAATGTTGGCCTCAACACGTTCACCAACACAGCAAGCACATTCAATAACCAAGAAAGAATATGAACCAAACAAAAACGTTCGACATACTACAATTTTTAAAGGTTCAACCTGCCTTCAAATGTAAATCTTAACTTTACATAGTCAGCCAAGACATTTTGACATTCAGAAACTAACACTACAAATCCAGTAGAAGTTACACCAAATACTGCGGCAGTAGCCATTACATAGAACAAATTACAGGCTACCACAAATAATCTGATTTTGTCTGACATAATTCATAATCCAGAACATCGAAGAGATACATAAGCTAAGCTGTCCATTTTGTCAAGAACACCATATTGTAAAGTTAGGCCTATCTGGCACCACTGCAATCCTAGATCTGCATGGACGGGAAGCAAAATAGAATGACAAGGTAAATCAATTCATCAGATTTTGGTTAATATCAGCACATATTAGAAAAATCTCAGAAGTATTAGCATTATATTGAAAATATAATAGAAAAATCTCGATGCTTTATCATACTCTACACTTGGGAAACTAACCAGTTAATGAGGATATGCTACGTCCTCTGGATGAAGTGGTGGGCAAGCAACTCCGATAGTCCTGAAATAGGAATGCTCTCACAGCCGAACAGCTCTTGAAGTTTCGAATCACATAATATTGATGCATTCATAACATCCTGCACAAAATCAAAGAGAGCATAAATGGATATAACGTATAGCGATTGTGCTACTCTTAGGGTAGTATTTCCCAGTTCATAACAATTTACATTCTCAAAAACGGCATGAGCAAGGGGGGGAAAGGACAGGGAAACAGAATTAGAACACATTTGTTGATACAACTTAGCAGTAAAATACAGGTTCAAAAAGTGAAACTAGAAATTCTGCTGGTATCCCGGAATGGGTCTGTTAATTCAGCAGCTGTTTCCTGTATTTGATAACTGCTATTATAAATTTGTGCACCTTAAACTTTTCAGATGGCTAAAATCCCAAGCCTCAATCTGCATTCCAGAAGACAATAATAACTACTGAACATATCCAGATAATCAATCATCAATGGTCTCCAAAATTCTTCCAGTAGCAACTAGCAAGAACACATCCAGGTAGATCTCATAAGTACACTGTAAGTACACTGTTTGATCGACACTCAGCTTTTCCCCCAAGATATACACATTAGTAAAACATAAAACCAAGAAGCTTTAGCACAAAAGGCACTATATTACATAATTACTATGATCTTTACCACTAACAGGAAGGTGATGAGTTACAAGTTGATTCTTCAGTCTTCACCATTACACTACTATTACTTCTGAACAATTAATGCAATAATGTTTCAAAGCATTGAATTTTCTCAACGCATGCATTCAATATGTAGCTCCAACTCTCATGCATCAAAAAAAGCAAAGAACAAATTGGTATCCTGCAAGAAAAAGAAAGGTAAGACACACCCATACCTCAAGTTGGTTTGCTTTTATGTAATCCCAAAGAAACTTCAGAGAAACATCATGAGTCACTGTGCCTTTTGTTCCAATGAACTTGGCTAGTGCGTCAGAAATAACCACAGATGGTTGATTAATAGGAGGCCCAGGTTGAGAAGCTACATTAGGGGCCTTACATTTTTTTACTTCCCGAATTTGATCCTCTGCAATACCAAGAAAATATACTTGAGAATTTTCATAACAAATTTTAGCAAATTCAAATAAACATTAGCAGGCAGATGTAGACCAAAAGAAATAGAAGCGTGTACTTGGGTCAAGTGGAGTTATGTGCTTGGCCAATAATTTATTCATCTTAAACATGTCAGTGGTGTCAGTTCCAAAAACCACACGAAGTTCATCATTGCAGATGATCTTCCTTTTGTCATCAGGATCTTGAAGATTATTCTGCCTGATATATGCCCATAGCTGCTTCACAATCTGAATGAAGAGTATTGTTAATTTTTCTAGTGTAAATCATTCAAAGTGGTAATCGAGGGTAAAATATTGGAAGTTATTTTCTGATGTAAGGGGAAAAAATCAAGAGTACCTGGGTTCTTGACATGACAGTCTCACCAACAATAGTCTGAAGTTCAGGTGAAATTGCACAAACTTTGTTTAAACCACCAGGCCCACCTCTTTTCCGCTTCGAAGCACTAGAAGAAATTATGACCAGATAACACCAATCAGTTTACATGCATCAGTAAATTCCATAATTTGAATTATTCTCAATGTTGACCACTGACCAGTAAAACATAACAAATTCTAATAAATGAGAGTCCTTTGGGGGTGCATGAACCCAACTGTTCAGTCGATAGAATAAGCTAAACTTCAGGAATCGGCTTCTAAATCAATATTGTGTGCCATTTACGTATTTGTCTTGTAACAAGAAAACCAGACAATGATACGCAAATAAGTTATACGCAACTAACTTATTAATATACTCTTCAAGGGCCATCTATTAAGTGTTTGGAAGAGACAACAGAGTCTATTGGGACCATTCCATACACATCACGCTAGGCAGACAACAAGAAAGCTGAATGAGATTCCATAAATCCAAACCATTAGATTCATTAAATACAGCACGTACAATTTAGTTTGCAGTTTGTACATTCTAGGATAACAGTTGTCCTGGTCTTCAAGCCATTATTGTATCATAATCAAACAAAAACAATAAAACTGACTTTTGTGCTTTATTAGGAAAACTTCAGGCAGCTCAACATGCAAGGTGTGACCAGTGACCAGTCAAACAAACATGCCTAAATTCCCTCTAGCCAACCAGTTTTCGTTCAAGTGGCAGAAATTGGCAACAAAACTACAACTAAACAGTTACTAGGACATTATCAATGGTCAAAAAGCAGATAGTGATATCCTAAGCATACCTCCTAAACACTGCAGTACATAGCAGCCGATGTATACACAGTGGAACCTAACGCACTTTTCTTAGAACAAGATACTGAACCATAAACCCTAACCCTAGCTCAGCCAGAAGGTGCTATTTCATGATTCCAAATGAGTACTACCGGTTTAACCTCAAATCCATACTATTAACAACGTTAATCAAATGAATCGACCAAATAGATGTCAAACAAAACCAGATTTATGCGCCAGTCAAAAGTAGTTTGCAATGAATCAATCCCCTCAATCTACGGAACCAAAACCCTAATTTCATTCATAGCTCACCTTTCCTTGTTCTCGCCAGCGGCCTGTGCTCCAGCGGTGAGGGAAGCAGTGCCCCCGGCCCCAGGGACCGGCTGCTGGAAGGAGACGGTCCCACCAGTAGCGGCCCCACCCAAGGTGCTGGTGTAGTGGAAGGCGAGCGGCGGCGGCGGGTAGAACGCCATGGCCGGCACAGCCGGCGGCGCGGATACCGCAGCGGCGGTGCCGCCTGGGACGACGGCGGAGAGCTGGGGCATGGCCTGGAAGATGAGCTGGGGCTGGAGCGCCGCGAGCTGCTGCTGCTGCATCTGCTGTGGCGGTACCTGCACCTGAAGCGGCACCGGAGGCTGAGCTTGCGGCACGGGGGGCGCGGGGGCGGCGGCGGACCGAGAAGGGGTTTGAGTTTTGGGGGGCGGCGCCTGGAGGCGTGGGCCAAAGTAGAGGTCCATCTGGTCGCGGATGAAGGGCGCCTTGTGGGAGAGGTCGACGCCGAGCTTGGCCTCCGCCTGCTGGAGCACGGCGGCGAGGGAGGCCTCTCCGGCGGCGTCCCCCGAGGTGCGGAGGAGGGACTCGACGCAGCTGGCGATCTCCTGGTCGGACACCATGGCGGGAGGGTGGGAAAACTCAAATCTCGCCAAAACCCTCCCACCCCCCGCGCTCTCTCTCTCTCACTCT
This sequence comes from Dendrocalamus latiflorus, assembly GCA_017311315.1. Taxonomy (NCBI): domain Eukaryota; kingdom Viridiplantae; phylum Streptophyta; class Magnoliopsida; order Poales; family Poaceae; genus Dendrocalamus; species Dendrocalamus latiflorus. The sequence goes on along the minus strand of CM029656.1, from coordinate 37,278,704 downwards.
CTCTCTCTGTCCGTAGCGCTTGGTCTCACCCTTTGTCTCTCTCTCCCACCTCGGCCTTTCTCTCTCTCTCTCTCTCCTGGGTCTAATCTAATCTATTTGTTAAGTAGGGCACAATTCGTCAGGACGGGAGGAAAAGACGAGGAAAAGGACGAGTCGCTAAGCGCACCTCGATTTTTGTTGCGCAACTGCTGGTGGGCTGGAGCTTGCGAAGGGTGACCCACGTGTCATCGGAGAAACCTGGGTGCCGGTCGCGTGTCGAGACGAGCGGCTGCAAAGGACGCGGTGCGAAATGACGAGAGTGCCCACGGTTTTGGATGCGGTTGTCACTGGGTAAGGGGTGCGTTTTCTGCACGGGTGGGCCACCCCCGCCCCCGCCCCGGCCCCGGGACGTGTCTATCCGCATCGACATCGTGGGGGAGGGAGAGACTATGGGCTGGGCCGCGTCTCAAGATGGGCCCAAAGTGAGCCCTTCTCCATTTGTCCAGATAGATGATGGGCCCAGCTCCAAAAAAAGTATGATGGCCCGGGCTGCGTGTAACGCTGAGTACTTTTTGACCAGAAAATATGCCCATGCTTCTTGTAAAGTTTTATACTTGTAGTGTCTTAAATTTACTAGAATTATATAGGCCTCTATTGTCTTAAATTTCTACCATATTAAACTTGAAGAATTTATTTAGAAGGCAAAGAAAATTTTAAAACCTCCCATTCACCTCCCTCTAGTCGGTTATTCTTGATCCTACATCTGGGAAGTAGCCGAAGCCAATAGAGACACTAGCTTACAAACAAAAGACAAACTAACTAAAGCCCTCAAAATCCCGAAAACCCTAGAGCACACCAGATCCCCTCCTCCTCCCCACCAACTCTCCCTCCCTTATTCCCCGGCAAGGGGCAAATGGCACCATCCACATCGTCCGCTTCCACCCTCCTCCACCTCCTAGGGTCGCCTCCCTGTGGGCCCCAGCGAGGTGGTCGCCTCCAAAATATCACTCTTCATTTAAAGCTTGAGCTCCTTAGATGATCTCCTCTTTTGCCTTCCTGTGTAATCAGTCTTCCTCATTGCCTTGCGAACCTTCGGCGACACATGATTGTATGATTTCACATTGCCGGTTATACCCGTGAGATGTTGCCTTAGACGGGTTACACCTCCTCCTCCAAATGTGGCTAAGCAATATTTACACTTGAAGCCAACTCCTATTTGCTCCCTATGGGTCTAAACATACTGGATGTCCCCTGAAATTCAATAATAACAAACATTGATAATGAGTGCATAACTAATAATCTGAATACTGAAATGTAAAACTGTACAAAAATACAAAAACATAAATAATATCACCACTAGTAGCCATGTTTATAAAATGAGCACACCACTGCTAGAACAAGAACATACACTTGGTAGCCAAGTTTATAAAATGAATGTAAAGCAAAGGAGAATCTGTATGCTTTAGATCAACTTGAGCAATTTTTAACAAGACCTTCCATGTCTTATGCAAAACTCAAAAATTTTATGAGCATGCCTCCCTTTGACATTTCTTCCTGCTATTGGATTATAAATTCTGCACCTAAATCACGACATCATTTGGAGCACAATCAACATAGGTCATTTCAGGGTTTGATCTGCTTGATGCATATTTCAACAAGAACAGAGGACTAATCAATATTGGTCTCTACTTGAAGGATCGTTTTAAAAGCAGATTGTGATATCTAATGTTGAAAATATTTACTAACTACTAATCAAGCAGTGCCTGCCGATGCTATATTCCTACAATTGTACATACACAACATCAATCAAGGAGCTTCACTAATGCAACACTTCATACCTCCAGCAGTGCCTGTTGATGCCGACGGTCTTGAAGTAGCCAGATGTCCCGGATCGACATCGGCTCCGCCGCCCTCTTGCCTCCTCCTCCCACCGCTCGAGCTATCATCATTGGCCCTCCCCCCGCCGCCCAAGCTGCCGTCTTGGACCCTCAGCCCTTCACCCCCTCTCCACCCGAGCTGCCGCCAGCCATGCCTCTTGCGCCGCTACCCTCCATGCGCCAAGCACGATGGCGAAGCAGATCCAGGTAGACCACACAGGAGGGAGGCAATAAAGTGGGAGGAGCAGAGGGGATTGCCAAGCGGGCGGAGTGGAGGGTATCGCCATAAGCTAGCCGCCACAGAGCACAGAGGGGGAATGGGGCGATGCGATTGCCTGGCCAACCCGTAACCTAGGTCGACAAATTCGGCCGAGCGAATGGGCCAGTCTGGGCTAGCCTTTTGTTTGAAATGGGCTGAATTTTTTTAGCCCGATTCATCCACCAACCGGGACCAGATGGTAACACTGATAGTCGGCGATAATCGGATCTGACCGGCTGAAAAAAAAATTCCTTGGTAGTGGTATCTAGCTTAAAAGTAATAATTAAACAAGCCAAACTTAGTAACATAAATAGATGAGTTATCAGACCAATACATTACATATGTATTAAACAGTCATATTACTTAACTGGAATATATAATTAACGATGGTATAATCGAAAGGCTTTCCAAATCTGTCAACATTCGATCGTCCATGCGCATAATTTGAATCCTCGGTCAGCTCCTTAGAAAATGCTACTTACAGATGATTGAAATGGCAGCAATCCATCAGCAAAATTTTAGAAACTAGCTCAATATGCTGCGTCGCCATTTAGAGGAAATGCATATCTGTTGATGGTTGCACCATCCCATCCTTCGTTTTCCTTTTGTAGAACGATAAATCCATGCATGCATTTAACATTTTTTAACAAAGAAAAGGAATATGTTTGAATCATCAAAATGTCATTTCTGGAGCATACCGAACTAACCAGACAAATGAAAGGTAAGTAAGTTTACTAACAGTAGCACAGTTATTCATTTTTCATAAGCCTGCGCAAAACCAGTGCATTGTCACAGGGGAAGAACAAATGTTTGGGTACTGATTGGCAGCTAAAAAATTAATCTATTTCATCAGCTAGTGCAAAATCTGCACCTAATAGAGAGAATGGCAAAGAAGGTGACTGATCAGGAGCTGTAGTGCGCTGGGCACAGAGGTACAACCCTGCCAAATCAGCCAACAGAAAAATAGATATAGCCTGTTTCCTAATTGTGACATTCTATGACAGCATCAAACACACATGATAGCATCATCGGGATGTTTAGGGACAATGTCTTAGCACAGCTGCAATTGCAAATGGCACCACCACTGAACACAGCTCGCTTTCAATTGCTAAGACCTTTGAACCATTTATTCCTTAGCAATAATAAGAAACCAGCATCTCTAAGAGTTTCATATATTCATGAAAATAATAAGCACCTGTAAACATCATTCTTCCATATCAGGAACAAGAGATGATCAACACCTTTAAGCCTCATTTGTTAACGACAATAGTTGAAATCAACTACACCAACTGAAATTTATTTATAGAGAACAAACAGTGAAAGTAGAAATACGATAATAGTTACCCTTATATATTTTTTAAAGTGTACCTTTTCTATAAACCAGGGCAGACTAAACCACTTAGAGAGCTCAACCCTTGACCAGACTTTGATGACATAAGCTACGTAGAACGAAAACACCAAACATCGATGATATAAGCCACATATAAGAAAAACTACAGATAGATATTTTTCCTCCTCTACACCTTTGACAATTCATTTTGCTTTGATGACCTAGCACCAACTGTGACAGCAGAATCCATCGCTAATCAACGTATACATTCCTCTCAAAAGTACATCAAATATTTTATCCTATATTTATCCAACAGAAACATGGCATAACACAAGTATGCCCTAGACTCAAATGTTCTGGCAATTCCTCTAATCTTTCTTGGTATAATGGTTGAGATGGATGCTAGCGCACAATGGGAAGGTACATGGTTTTCTTTTCTAAGAACCAGTACGGTACCATTTTTTTATGTTATAATCACTACAATTGGCATGTAGAAATAATATTGATAACAAGCTCCAAGGTGCACCAGGCAAGGTATAGCGACCACATGTGATAAGAATAATGGGCTATTCAATCAGGAATGAGCACCCCAAATAACAGAAACTAAATTCATTAAAGAACTGTGCTTCCTTGCCTATATCTCAACAATTTAAGAAACTAGTCAAGTGTCCGTGCGTTGCAATAGAACGTAAATTTTGCACCAAATGTAATGCATGTTAGTGCAGTTATCATATGAATCATACAAAAAAATGTAACATAAGTATATAACCCTTGTTGCAGGAAAGTAGGTAAGTTTAAACAATGTACATGGAAGCATTGCAAGGGATGCATTGGACTTTGGACCTCTCGTGGGTTTCCCTGAACGTGTAGACAGTCTTCTTCTCCCCTAACATGTCATTGCAACTTGCAAGCTACTATCTCCTAAGGTCCAACATTATTAACACACAATCAGGATATCAATTGCAATTTTATTTGTCATTCAAGATGTTTAGGAATTAGGAATTGTGCTGAGAGGAGGTAGATCTGTACGAATGTGAATTAGGAATTGTTCTGACAGGAGGAAGAACTGCATGAATGAAGCTTTCCTTTGCAGCATTTAACTTTCTGAATGTGGCCTAATTTACTACAAAATGTCTACCAAAAGTAGTCTATGATGAATTACAGGTCAAATTGAATTAACAAATGCACAATTGTTACCAGTCCCTAATTCTTGAAGAAACCAAAAGCACAATACACAATCTGATTACAATAGGGGAGTACGACATAAATGCGAGAGCATATGACATGTTATTAAATACAAAAAACAACATGACACAGTCTAGGCAGCTCACAAATAGCGGCATCCTCTCGCACTCCAAGTGTCATTGTCTTACTGAGTCACCGCGTGTTGTTGCCCAATCACCACGGTCTATGTCGCCAGTGAGACGTACAGATGTCTGCCACCGAATCCACCATAGGAACCTTGCGGCAGTGCTTGGCCTAAATGCGATCTCTGTGAGAGTAGCACAACGTTCACCTTCAGGGGGAGATCGTGGAAGTTATCAGTCTTGACCATAATCGTGGAAGCGGTTGCAATATTTCTTTATTGTTGAGGATGTGGGTGATGGCTCGTGAGAGGGAGGGGCAGATGGATGGTATTGCGGGTAATTATCTCTAACTTTAAAGGATATTTTTTAGTGAAGAGAATGAGCGATGATCACTAACTCGTTTTTTAAGTAGTAGAGATAATAAGACGGCTATATGCTATGGTGCAAAAAATTTGAACTCGCTGTGCAGGTAAGCGTAAGTTTAGGTCCTACTGATCAACTAACGGCAAATACATAAAACAAAAACAAAGAGCCTAGACAGACGAAGCGTGTAATCCATTGAAGCCATCCATCATGTATCATCACTAATACTCCGTATATTAAAGTTGGGGGGACTCCCCGGCCGGGGAGCTATGCCACGTCACTTTTTTGCGAGAAAGCTCCTGCGTTTTGCGAAATCACGTAGAGGTCCTCCGTTCTCGCAAACAAGTCCTTGCCATGTTTTTTTCCCGGAAAGCACCCTCCACTTCACCGATAGCAACCCGCGGTTTCCAAAATTATGTATAGGTCCTTGTTTAGTTACGTACAGGTCCTTGATTTTTTTGCAAAAAAGCCCTTTGGGTTTTCCGAAATTACGCATGCATCCTCGATTTTTTTTTAAGAAATGTCTCATGAATTATCGTCTCTTTTACTTCGGTCCACACGGTGGCTAGCGCGGCATAACACCGCGCTTACGTAGCTAGTACTGCAGAGCAATGGGGGAAAACAATAGCAGACCTCTTTCTTTTTGCACTCGTTGTAATCGTCAACATATAGTACCAACTAGCCTCATAGGTGCGGCGTGACGCCGCGTCAGCCACCATGTGCACCGAAATAAAAGAGGCGATAATTCGTGAGGAGCTTAAAAAAACCGAGGGCACACGCGTATTTTCGAAAAAGTTAAAGGGTTTTTTTGTAAAAAACCGAGGACCTGTACGTAATAAACGAGGACTGTACGTAATATAAACGAAGTGAAAGGACTTTTTTTTGTAAAAAATCGAGGACCTGTACGTAATAAACGAGGATCCGTACGTAATTTAGGAAACCGCGGGGGGTTATCCTGCAAAGTGGAGGGGTTTAAAAAAACTGGCAGGGACCTTTTCGCGAGGAAAAATGACCTTTACGTAATTTCGGAAAAGCGCAGGGACTTTTTCGCAAAATTGCTCCCCCGACCGTACGCGAATTCGCCCGCCACGCGCCGGCCGAGGGAGCGCTGGGGGCGACGTGGAGGGGCTGCGCGGCCGGGAACCCCCCGGAAAAAATCGAGGACCTGTACGTAATAAACGAGGATCCGTACGTAATTTAGGAAACCGCGGGGGGCTATCCTGCAAAGTGGAGGGGTTTAAAAAAACTGGCAGGGACCTTTTCGCGAGGAAAAAGGACCTTTACGTAATTTTAGAAAAGCGCAGGGACTTTTTCGCAAAATTGCTCCCCCGACCGTACGCGAATTCGCCTGCCACGCCCCGGCCGAGGGAGCGCTGGGGCCGACGTGGAGGGGCTGCGCGGCCGGGAACCCCCGGCTTTGTTTGGGGTATTATCAGGGATTCACCATCTGGCCGGTGTCCTTTAAAAAGAAAAGACCCGATCAGCGGATCAGATCTTGAAACAAAAAATCCCAATCTTTCCGAAGTAAAAAATCAAACAACAGAGGGTTAGAATCTAGATCGCTCCTACAACTCGATTCCATGTGCATCCGAGGAATATTTACATAGGAAATTGCTTTTCGTACCAAAAAAAAAACAATAGGGGAGTTGTCTATTCATGATAAGAACATGGCGGCAAGTCTTAAACTTATAACAAACTTCCAGGCTTGAGAGGCTATTAATCCCGGAGTATTCTGCAGAGCAGAGCAACCAAACAATTAACTGGTTCTTTTCGCTCTCGTCCCGGTGTGGCCATGGCGGGGTTTCCTCTTGCCGTGTGCGCCATCGCCTTCCACCTTTGCCTCCTCTCCTCGTCTTCCTCTCTTCGGCCAACCCCCACGGCCACAGGCGACCATGGCAGAACCGCCTACCACTTCCAGCCTGCCAAGAACTGGCAGAACGGTAAGCACGATTCTTAAGTTGCTGTGTTGTTACTTGATCCAACTATGGATTTAGTTAAACTAATTCTTGTGTTTTGTCTGATCGTGGCGAACTGCTGATTCTGATGGATTCACGATGAATACGGATGATGCCGAGCAGATCCGAATGGTACGTGCTGTTTTCTTGCTCCCCATTCCCTCTTCCTCCTCCTCTCTGCTATGATGCCATTCGGTCGCCCTCGTAGTTGGACGTTTGTGATGACATATTTACACGTAAGCTTACCTGCACTATGACTTGAAGTGATTAGTCACTACCTTGGACAAAATTCGTCTTGGTAAATTCAGTAAGACAGAAGCATTCTACCCCAACTTCCACTTGTTGAGAAAGTGTAACTTCGCTCATCTAGTCAGACAAAAACACAAGAATTTTGATTAGCAAGATACGATCGCACCAGATTGGTTGCAGCTGACCATGATGAGACATTACTGAAAAAGTTAAATATGACTGTTATTTCCGTTTTACGGACAGGGCCCATGTACCACAACGGCATGTACCACCTGTTCTACCAGTACAACCCGCACGGCGCGCTCTGGGACATCGGCTGTTGTGAGGGTCTTACGACCTCCCAGGACTTTTTACGACCGGTTAGAGTCGTTTACGACCGGTGAGAATCAAATACGATCGGTTCAGAGTACTTACGACCAATTCCGAACGCCTCAATCTCCTCCGATCGCCTTTTCAACGTGGTCGTAAATTTACTGTAGCAATTTACGACCGCTTCGCGATATTGCTGCCGCTGCCTTCCTTCAGCCGCTCAAGATACCGTGATCGAAACCTTCTACGATCACGCAGTGATGCTGGCGATCACTGTTCACCGTGGTCGAACACCTGTACGACCACGTTCACTTCCTTCAACGTGATCGGAGTTGCTTCCGATCACGTACTGGCCTTCTCGGTGTAGTCGTAGCTCGTTACGACCACCTTCGCTTCCTTACGACCACCTACACCGTGGTCGTAGCCTTCCCTGCCTTTACGACCACGCTCTGCACTCCTTCAACGTAGTCGAAGAATCACTGTTCCTTTGCCGTGATCGTAGCGCCTCTCGATCACGCCCGCAGGAACTTCGCCGTGGTCGTAACTCCTCCCGATCACGCTTGCGGTGATCGTGAGTCCTTCCGACCACGCCTTGCACAATCACATGACAAAACAATGCTTTGTGTGTTTCCCTCTTTTTGTATTTTCTCAATTGCTTGGTACATCTTTGGTTACATGTCTACCCCTTCTTTTATACCCAACTCTACGACTCCTACTCGGATTCCGATTAGGAATACAAAACCTATTCCGACTCCGACTTCTAATTCCTACTTCAACTCAACTTCGATTACAAACCCGACTCCGATACGACTTCTAAAACAAGATTATTTCCAACATTCTCTCCCTAATCTTGTTTTAGTAGCTTCCATCATGTTGATATTCTCCTTCTCGATCACGTTGATTTTCTCCTGTTTCTTCCTTGGATGTTTTTCTCCACCAGCTGCTTGTTTCACTGTTGCGTGGTCTTGCTTTCAACCACCGTTCTTCACGTCGTGCTTTCTCCCGCCAACTCGGGATCCAAACTTCAGGCTTTTGGCTGCTTCGACCATCCGGGCCGATCCTGGGACCTGTTTGCTGTGGTCGAACGATTTCTCGAACACGTCCAGTCTTCATTTGCCGTGGTCATAACACTTGCCGACCGTGCTCGATCATCTTTTGCCGTGGTCGTGGTGACTCCCGACCACGTTCGATCGTCTTTTGCCGTGGTCGAATTTCTTCTCGACTACAGCCAAAACCTTCTGCCAACCTTCTCGTTACGACTTCCAACTCTTCCGACTTGTTGTTTACGACTTCATGCTGTTTTTCGATCACCAGGAGATGAAGTCTTTCAGGCTCTGGTTCCTTTAGATCATCTGGTCTCCAAATTTTCAGCGGTATTTTGTACAACCGATTTGCTGATTTTTGTGCTCTCATCAACAACTGCTCTCTGCTGTCAAAAACCCTCAGATAAACTCCTTTTAATTCAACTCGGCACCCTTCTTCAGTCAGTTGGCCCAAGCTTATCACGTTGCTGCAAAGACTTGGTATATAATATACATCTGACAACGGTCTTTGACTTCCATCCTTGCACTTTAACAGGATTGTTCCTTTTCCTTTGATTTGAACTGTTGAGCCGTCTCCAAACTTTACTTTACCGAGCACTCTCTCGTCTAGTTCATGAAACAACGAGTGTGTGCCCGTCATGTGGTTGCTTGCTCCGTTGTCGAGATACCAATCTGTTGACTGGTCTTGAGTCCTCTCTCCCTTCTCCATCAAACTAGGAAATACTCTCCCTTCATGTAGCATCACCATTGTCGGTTCAGCTACAGTACATTGCGACAGCAGCAGAGTCGGTTCCATCTGAACCAGATTGACTTCATCCTCTCTCTTCTTGTTTCTGCAATTCGCTGCAAAATGCCCATACTTTTTGCAATTGTGGCATTGTATGTGGCTTCGACATTCAGCAGCGTAGTGACCGAATTTCTTGCACTTGTGGCATTGTATACTCGATTTTCCGGTTTCAGAGTTACGCCCACGACTGCTCCCGTCGTTGCGTCCTCCACCTCTCTTCACATCGTCGTTGTGACTTTCATGGCTCTTATTCTCGTTCAGTGCTTCCCACTGAGCACGAGATAGCAGCAGCTGATTACCTCCTTCCTTGTCCTGATGCCGTCTCTTCTGACTTTCTTCAAAGATTCGCAAGCGACCGACTGCCTCAGTTAGCGACATCTTTGTCATGTCTCCGAATTGCTCAATTGTGCTGATAATTTGGAGGAAACTGTCGGGGACTGCGCTGAACAATCTCTCAATAACTGTTGAGTCTGGCAACTCAACACCCAAAGCTCGGATTTCGCCAGCCAAGCTCGTCAGTTTTTGTGAGAACTCACCGACGCCTTCGGTCTCTCCCATGACCAGGCGATCGAACTGCCTCTTCAGCACTTGTGCTCTTGCCTTCTTGACGCGTTCTTCTCCAATGCGCATCTCCTTGATAGCTTCCCATGCTTCTTTTGCAGTCTCCTTCTCTGCAATGGTCATCAAGACTTCGTCGGGGACAGCCTGCGATATGATGGCCAGAGCGCTTTGGTCCTGAGTCTCTTCGACCAGTGCATCTCCTTCGATAGCCGTCCATACTTCCAGAGCGCGCATGACGATCTTCATCTTCACGGCCCACAGGCCGTAATTTGTGTCGGTCAGCATAGGAAATTGGAATGGTACCGAACCTCCTCTCATCGGTGCTCGTGGTGGAAGCTGCGGTTTCTTTTCACCGGAGCCTTCCGCACCTGCAACTTTCTTCTCTGCAGACTTGTCCTCCATTGCTTCCTCGCTCTGATACCAAATGTTGTGAGGGTCTTACGACCTCCCAGGACTTTTTACGACCGGTTAGAGTCGTTTACGACCGGTGAGAATCAAATACGATCGGTTCAGAGTACTTACGACCAATTCCGAACGCCTCAATCTCCTCCGATCGCCTTTTCAACGTGGTCGTAAATTTACTGTAGCAATTTACGACCGCTTCGCGATATTGCTGCCGCTGCCTTCCTTCAGCCGCTCAAGATACCGTGATCGAAGCCTTCTACGATCACGCAGTGATGCTGGTGATCACTGTTCACCGTGGTCGAACACCTGTACGACCACGTTCACTTCCTTCAACGTGATCGGAGTTGCTTCCGATCACGTACTGGCCTTCTCGGTGTAGTCGTAGCTCGTTACGACCACCTTCGCTTCCTTACGACCACCTACACCGTGGTCGTAGCCTTCCCTGCCTTTACGACCACGCTCTGCACTCCTTCAACGTAGTCGAAGAATCACTGTTCCTTTGCCGTGATCGTAGCGCCTCTCGATCACGCCCGCAGGAACTTCGCCGTGGTCGTAACTCCTCCCGATCACGCTTGCGGTGATCGTGAGTCCTTCCGACCACGCCTTGCACAATCACACGACAAAACAATGCTTTGTGTGTTTCCCTCTTTTTGTATTTTCTCAATTGCTTGGTACATCTTTGGTTACATGTCTACCCCTTCTTTTATACCCAACTCTACGACTCCTACTCGGATTCCGATTAGGAATACAAAACCTATTCCGACTCCGACTTCTAATTCCTACTTCAACTCAACTTCGATTACAAACCCGACTCCGATACGACTTCTAAAACAAGATTATTTCCAACATCGGCAACCTCTCCTGGGGACACTCCGTCTCCGGCGACCTCGTGAACTGGGCCGCCCTCGACACCGCGCTCGACCCCACCTCGCACTTCGACTCCAACGGCTGCTGGTCGGGCTCCGCCACCATCCTCCCCGGCGGCCTCCCGGCCATCCTCTACACCGGCATTGACGCCAACAAGGCAACAAGGAGCAGGTCCAGAACGTTGCCTTCCCCAAGAACCGCTCCGACCCGCTCCTCCGCGAGTGGCAGAAGCCCAGCTACAATCCCGTCATCCCGCTCCCCGCCGACGTCCCGGGCGATAACTTCCGTGACCCCTCGACGGCGTGGCTCGGCCGCGACGGCCTGTGGCGGATCGCCGTCTCCGCCGAGGTCGACGGCGTGAGTTCCACGCTTGTGTACCGGAGCGCGGACTTCCTGCGCTGGGAACGGAACGCCGCGCCGTTGCACGCATCGCGTGCCGCCGGCATGGTGGAGTGCCCGGACATGTTCCCGGTGGCGGAGCACGGCAGAGAGGGCCTCGACACGTCGGTGAACGGCTTCGGGGTGAGGCACGCGCTGAAGCTGAGCGTGATGGACACGCTCCAGGACTACTACATGGTCGGGCGGTACGACGACGCGACGGACACCTTCGTGCCGGAGGAGGGCGAGCGCGGGGACGACTGCCGGAACTGGCGCCGCCTCGACCACGGGCACGTGTACGCGTCCAAGTCCTTCTTCGACGCTGTTACACACGACGGCGGAGGAACGACGAAGTAAACAAGATCAATCGTAGAGAGACACGAGATTTTAACGTGGAAAACCCTTCCAATTCGAGAGGGAAAAAACCACAGGCGCCAGCCAGCAACAATCTTCACTATATCGGGGTGAGGTTACAATGCCGGGGATTTACAACTCTAATGCCATATCCCAAACGGCGGCTTACATGAAATATATATATCATGAAACCCTAATTCGACTAGAATCCATACCGCGGGGGGGCTTCGCCCCCCCCGCACCCCCAGGCGTCCCTGGGTGCACGGGCCTTGCACAATGGGCCGCTTCAGGACTCCGCTCCGGCCCTAAGCCTCCGGCGACGGGCCTCCGCTACGCTCCGTCCAGAAGCCGGCCTTATTGATGTGTAGAATTTGGATCACAAATCAACATACTCCACCTTGAGACAAATTCCTTCCTGTAGCATAAATCAATCCTTCACCCTGAACACAACAAAGAAAGAAATACTTTCGGCGCCACACAGCCTCTTGGGCTAAGCTGTAATACTAACTAAGCTTGAGCAAAGCTCAAACTTAGCAACAGGAACTGGCTTTGTCAACATATCAGCAGGATTTTCATGAGTGCTAATCTTGCATACCTTTAACTTACCCTTTGCAACAATATCTCTGACATAATTATATTTAATCTCAATGTGCTTTGTCCTCTCATGAAACATCTGATCTTTAGTGAGATAAATTGCACTCTGACTGTCACAAAACAGATTAATGCAAGAATCAACTCCAGCAAGCTCAGCAAACAAACCTTTCAACCAAACTGACTCTTTACTTGCTTCACACATAGCCATATATTCTGCTTCAGTGGTGGACAGCGCAACAACATCCTGCAAATGTGCCTTCCAGCTCACAGCACAACCTCCAATGGTAAATACATAACCTGTGAGCGACCTACGCTTATCCAAATCACCAGCATAATCTGAATCGACATAGCCAACGAGTTCTTTTTCAGTCCTGCCAAACTTCAAACAAGCATTCGATGTGCCTTGCATGTACCTGAAAATCCACTGAACGGCTTTCCAATGCTCTTTACCAGGATTAGCCATATATCTACTGACCAAACTCATAGCATAAGATAAATCCGGACGAGAGCAAACCATGGCATACATCAAAGACCCTACAGCACTAGCATACGGAACTCTGGACATGTACTCAACCTCCTCATCAGTGCTAGGACATTGTGAAGCTGACAATTTAAAGTGAGGTGCAATGGGAGTACTAACAGGCTTTGAATCATGCATGTTGAAACGACGAAGCACTTTCTGAATATAATTTTGCTGACTAAGAAACAATAAACCAGAAGCACGGTCTCTAGTAATTTCCATACCTAGAATTTTCTTAGCAGCACCAAGATCCTTCATCTCAAATTCACTGCTCAACTGAGACTTCAATGTAGTGATTTCTTTCTTGCTCTTGGCAGCAATCAGCATATCATCAACATATAACAGCAAGTATATAGGTGATCCATCAACAAATTTAATGTAGACACAGCTATCATAATCAGATCTTTTAAAGTTATTTGATAACATAAATGAATCAAACTTCTTATACCACTGACGAGGAGACTGTTTCAAACCATATAAGGACTTCTTCAATTTGCAAACATGATCTTCCTTACCAAGCACTATGAACCCTTCTGGCTGGTCCATGTATATCTCCTCCTCAAGATCTCCATGCAAAAATGCTGTCTTCACATCTAGCTGCTCAAGCTCAAGATCACGCATAGCAACAATACTAAAGAATGTACGAATTGAGCTATGCTTCACAACTGGGGAGAACACATCATTGTAATCAACACCTGGAATCTGACTAAAACCTTTAGCTACTAACCTTGCCTTAAATCTTGGAGGCTCACTAGGAGATAGGCCCTCCTTCCTCTTGAAGATCCATTTGCAACGCACGGTCTTCTTATTTTTAGGCAAGCGCACCACGTCCCATGTGCCATTTTTCTCCAGGGACTGCATCTCTTCTTGCATAGCTGAGATCCACTTCTCATGATCTCCAGAAACAATGGCTTCAGTGTACGTAACCGGCTCATGAGTGTTCTCCACCTGTTCAGCACAACTAAGAGCATAATGAATCAAATTACACTCTTCAATTAATCGGGATCGAGGAGCACAACTCCTCTTTTCTCTGCGAAGTGCAATAGGCTGATCGTCTTGCTGCAAAACAGGAGATAAGTGCTGAACAGTATCAATAGTATCATCAATAAATTCATCTCCCTGATCATCCACGTGCTCCACCTGCACGCTCATATTCTGCTGCTCATCATCAGATCTGTCTGGTACAATATCTATGGGTAAACTGTCATTAAACATCACAGATTCATTAAAAACAACACTTCTGCTCATGAAAGTCTTTCTTGTATCAGGATTCCATAGCTTATATCCTTTTACTCCAGAACCATAACCAAGAAACAGACACTTAATAGCTCTAGGCTCCAATTTTCCATTATCAACATGAGCATAAGCAGTGCAACCAAAAACTTTCAGCTGTGAATAATCAGCAGGTGTACCAGACCATACCTCAATAGGAGTTTTCTTGTTGAGTGGAATAAAAGGCGACCTGTTGATCAAATAGCATGCGGTGTTGGCGGTCTCTGCCCAAAAACGCTTGCTCATCTTTGCGTTGGACAACATGCAACGAGCCTTCGATATGATGGTTCTGTTCATGCGCTCAGCCACACCATTCTGCTGCGGAGTGTACGGGATGGTGTGATGCCTCACAATGCCTTCCTTCCTGCAATAATCATTAAACTCATGCGAGCAAAATTCACCACCATTATCAGTACGAAGCAGCTTTACCTCCTTCTCAGTTTGCCTTTCTATCATTACTTTCCAATCTCTAAAAGCAGCAAATGTATCATCTTTACCTTTCAGAAAATAAGGCCACACTCTTCTAGAGTAATCATCAATGATAGTAAGCATATAATTTGCACCACCATACGAGGTCTTACGAGAAGGCCCCCACAAATCAGCATGTACATACTCAAGTATACCTTTGGAGCGATGTACCGAAGCATTGAACTTTACTCTCTTGTGCTTACCAAAAATGCAGTGCTCACAGAAGTTCATCTTACTCTGAGTGCAGCCATCCAGCAGGTTCCTCTTCATCAATTCTGCCATACCAAGTTCACTCATGTGTCCAAGACGCTTATGCCAGAGGTTAGTATTATTATCAGAGACAGTAGCAGCCGTGGCGGAAACACGCAATGCACTTCCTCTAAGCACATATAACTTGGCAGAATTCATATCACCAATCATGTAAACGAGAGAACCTCTTGATACCTTTAAAACTCCACCTGAAGCGGAGTACTTGTACCCTTCATCATCGAGTGTGCTGAGGGAGATGAGATTTCTTGCCATCCTTGGTATATGTCGCACATTGTCCAGTGTGCGAACCATGCCATCATGTGTCCTGATCTGAACAGATCCAATGCCCACGATCTCACATGGGTTGTCATCTCCCATGCGAACGACATCTCCACTCTGCACAGGCTTATAAGAACTAAACCATTCTCTGTTAATGCAGATATGAAACGAACATGCCGAATCGAGTAACCATTCATCATGACCAGCAACACAACCAGCAAGTACGACAAGGCAATCTCCAGAATCAAAACTATCAGCACCGGAGACAACAGAGGCATTACCTTCAGATTTATTTTTCTGTTGGTGTGCAACATCCCTCTTCTCCTTATTCTTTAACTTATAGCAATCCTCGATGAAGTGGTTCGTTTTCTTGCAGTACTTGCAGAACTTCTTATCCCTGGACTTTGAACGTCCTTTACCATGCTGGCTCTTGTCGCGATTGTTGTTATCATAGGACTTCTGCTCAGATCTGCCCCTGACCTGCAATGCCTCGCCCTTGGAGGACGACGGCTCACCCTGCACCATACCTTTCATCTTCTCCTTACTCTGGAGCGCCTCATAAACCTCCGCTAGGGTTAGTTCATCACGGCTTAACAATATGGTGTCACGAAAATTTGAATGTGAACTAGGCAGTGAGCATAGTAACAGAAGACCTAAATCCTCATCATCAAATTTTACCTCCATGGATAACAGATCGGCCACGATCTCCTTAAAGACCGATATGTGGTTCATCACCGATCCTCCCTCCTGCAACTTGTGCGAGAACAACTTCATCTTCATGTGCATCTTACTGGTGAGATCTTTTGACATGCAGATCGATTCCAGTTTCAACCAAAGTTCTGCAGCAGTTTTCACCTGCAGCACTTCTTGCAAGATATCATTAGAAAGATGAAGTTGAATGAGTGAAAGAGCCTTACGATCTTTACGTTTCTCCTAAGGAGTCCATTGATCCTTCTCCTTCTTCCCGAAGCAATCTAGGGCCTCATCCAGATCCTGTGATTGGGCGAGTATCGCCCTCATCTTCACTTGCCACAGCGAGAATCTCGTCTTGTAGTCGAGTAGCGGTAGATCAAACTTCACCGACGCCATCGCGATGCCCGATCTGAAAGACCTAGGCTCTGATACCACTTGTTACACGCGACGGCGGAGGAACGACGAAGTAAACAAGATCAATCGCAGAGAGACACGAGATTTTAACGTGGAAAACCCTCCCAATTCGAGAGGGAAAAAACCACGGGCGCCAGCCAGCAACAATCTTCACTATATCAGGGTGAGGTTACAATGCCGGGGATTTACAACTCTAATGCCATATCCCAAACGGCGGCTTACAGGAAATATATATATATATCATGAAACCCTAATTCGACTAGAATCCATATCGCGGGGGGGTTTCGCCCCCCCCCCCGCACCCCCAGGCGTCCCTGGGTGCACGGGCCTTGCACAATGGGCCGCTTCAGGACTCCGCTCCGGCCCTAAGCCTCCGGCGACGAGCCTCCGCTACGCTCCGTCCAGAAGCCGGCCTTATTGATGTGTAGAATTTGGATCACAAATCAACAGACGCGCGCAAGAAGCGGCGCGTGCTGTGGTCGTGGGCCAACGAGTCCGACAGCCAGGCCGACGACATCGCCAGGGGCTGGTCCGGCGTTCAGGTCGCCGCACGCACGCATCCCCCGATCAATTTTACTCCGCTCGATCAACTGATGCTCACTGGCTTGTGTGCAGACGTTTCCGAGGAAGATGTGGCTGGACAAGGACGGGAAGCAGCTGGTGCAGTGGCCCATCGAGGAGGTCGAGACGCTGAGGAGGAAACGAGTTGGCCTCCGGCGGGGAACGAGGGTTAAGGCTGGAGCGCTGCAGGAGATCGTCGGCATTGCGAGCTCGCAGGCGGACGTGGAGGTCGTGTTCAGGATCCCGAGCCTGGATGACGCCGAGAGGTTTGATCCCAACTGGCTGCTGGATCCCCAGAAGCTGTGCGGGGAGAAAGGCGCCTCCGTGCAGGGCGGAGTCGGCCCGTTCGGCCTCTTCGTGATGGCTTCCGGGGATCTGCAGGAGCACACCGCCGTCTTCTTCAGGGTGTTCAAACACCACGACAAGTACAAGGTTCTCATGTGCACGGACCTGACGAGGTATAGCAGTACACCATTGAACAATGCTTAACCCTTATGTTCCTGCCGAAATATAACATTTTTTTTTCGTATCTCCGTTGCAAACATGGGTAGATCCTCCACAAGAGCAGGGGTGTACAAGCCACCGTATGGCGGATTTGTGGACATGGACATAGAGGAGCACAAGAGCATATCGCTAAGAACCTTGGTTAGTTCTTTTTTATCACCACTGCTTCAGTGCTTTGCTTTGTTTATACACGGTAGAATAGCAATCAAATGACACGGTTAAATTTTTTTATATAAAAAAACACAGATTGATCACTCGGTCGTGGAGAGCTTCGGCGGTGGGGGACGGACCTGCATCACGGCTCGGGTGTACCCTGAACACGTACAAGCAAGCAACAGTCACCTATACGTGTTCAACAATGGAACCGACGCCGTGAAGGTGTCCAAGCTCGAGGCGTGGGAGCTGGCGACGGCAACTATGAATGTTGGGGACGACGGTTTGATTGTACTTCACTGAGTAACGTTTACTCGATACTTCGACATGGCCATTGTGTTATCAGAGACTTTACTGAGTAACGTTCAGAACTTTTCACTCTATCAGTTCCTTCTCTACTATGGTTTCGTTTATCAAAAACAGTGGCGGTCATAGTTCAATAAAATATCTTGCATCAGAAAATTTAGGTAATTATCAGCAAAAACATACTCCTAGTATCAAATACCAGGAATCGAGCTATATCAACCAAACTTAAATGATTTGGTACATTGATTGGTCCAATGGATAAAATATGGTCTGGAACTTACTGAATAAGTGCTATACTTCTAATAAAAATTGTTGCTGTTAGGCTAACTACTATGGGGGGGGGGGGGGGGGGGGCGCACCAGACTAACCACGGTATTTTCACCGATCACCAAGACGCGAAAAAGAAAATCGAAATACATCAGATGCAAATATGTCTAAGCAGTTTTTTGATTATATCAAAATAATTGAAGTAGATGTAACATGAAAGAAGTTGACTAAAAAAGAAATGTCATGGAATTCTCTAATACATGTATAATGGCTGGACGCAAAAACTCTGCAAATCACGTACCCAACAACTGCAGACAATACCTTCCCCAACCTTTTTTACGCAATGCATATGAAATCATCAGATGCGATCCATGTTTGTTTGTTTTCTCAAAGGAGCAGCCTCTTTGACAAGCACAGTTGCGTTCTCATAGATGAGTTACAAAGCTAACTCTGCTGAAAGTTAACAGGAAGACCAATCCCCACGAAGCTCCTTCATCAGTTCTACCTCTAAGCGAGATCGCACAAATTGCAGTAGTATCACTATTCATCATCGACGACCAGACCTCACTGCCACTCCTAAAACAACCCCAGAGCTAAAAATTTCTCAGTTTTACCGCAAGTTAGGCACACAAGCACAAGAAATCCCTCTTAGGCTAACCGCGAATTCAAGACCCATCCATGGTTCTTGACGAGAAAATTTAAAATTATCCCACACAATCGAAACACAAATGACATTTAATCCGCAGGAGAGAAGCGGAAACCCACCAGGTTACATCCCCGCCGAAAATCAAAAGAAAGCAAACCACCAGAGGAATCCAAGAACGCCCACGCAACGCAGTTCTTAGGGCCTGTTTGGATCCACCCAGATTTTAAGAATCTGGCTTTTGGAAACTAGGTGGGATCCAAACAGACCAGTTTTTGGAGCAGTTTTTAAAATCTACCTACCCAGATTCTTAAAAACCAAGAAGCTGTTGATACCCAGCTTTTGCCAGTTTTTTTTGCACAAATACCAATTTACCCTCATTAAAGACCACACATGGCTGTTTAATGTGTTGTTCAAGAGCAATAAATGTAAGGGTATAATAGTCTATTAGCATCAATCATAAATGAAACCAGCTTTTAAAAACTAGGGGATCCAAACACCCTATCAACTTTTGCTTAGAAACCAGCTTTTAAAAACTAGAAGTAATAGCTGGTTTTTAAGAATCTGAAACTGATCCAAACAGGGCCTTAGCAGGAATAGCCACAACCTAAGAAAAGAAAGAAAATAAAAGGCAATAACGCAGGGTGCGCTTGAAGATCCAATAGAGGATCGTTTCTCCTTTAGCAAAGCATCACGCTTCACATCACAGATCTGCAATAAAGCTAAAACATTTGAGGCAACAGGAAAACAATTACTGTAGGATCGTCGATGACTCGATGGTAATCAAAAAGAGGTGAATGATTGCAGTGCGCAGCGGAAATTTTTTCTCAACCTCACTATTTTCTATTGTCCAAACCCGTGACAAAAAAAACATAAAAAAGAAAAACACAACCAAAAAAGAAATAAAAAGGTATTATATTATCTCTTCTGTTACTGTTGAAATCTGTGCTTTGCTCGGCTTGGACTTGATGCTATGGCTCTCTGGACGGGGAAAAAACTGTTGAAGATCTGCTGACCTGACCAACGGGGAATACAAGAGCTGCCACTTTTGCTTCCTGTGCTCTATGGTTGCACAAACATGCAGACCACAAACAAATCAAAGAAAGATCCATATGCAAAAGCCAATCACATCTCTACACCAAAAAGCCACGGCAGCCACCCCAATAAATACATGCATGCAAGCTAATTATCACCTCTCCCATGCAAGCTAATTATCACCCCAATAAACAAAGTCATGGTTGGTGATGCAATCTAAACCGACCAAAGCAAAAACGTGCGCAACGATTAGCTTTCTCCAGCACGCAGCCCGAGGCAAGAGATGATGATTTGTGCACCTGCTGCTTAATTAAAGAAAAAGTTGTGCTGCGTTGACGAAGAAAAGCACAGGTGCTCAGTGTCGCCTCACGTGAACCCAAGAAAATCAGATGACACACACCGACACAGATCTCTTTTCGGACGACGCTTTTCCCTGCCATGTGCTAGTACACGTGCCGACTGAGACGAGAAAACTACATAGATGAATTCGGCGATGATGCCCCCATCTCTCTCCATACGTCCTAAGCATAAACCCGATCATATTATGATCTTTTTAACCATCTAAACTTCAGATCTTCCATCTTAGTTTTGGTTCACCTCATTGCCGACCATAATTGTCTCCATGCTCAACCTGCATATGCAAAGACCAAAGAATAATTTTTCCGGCACAAGTTTTACCCAACTTAACCAACATTAGTCCACGCATACACACCAACATACCTCAAATAACAGTAAGCAACATCATCAATTATTCATTATAAATTAATCATTGTCAATTATTCATCATCAAAATATCATAGACCAAACAATATGGTCTAACAATTACAAGGATGGTATAGGGCAAACTCTTTTAACATTGAATCAAATAAAATACAGGCCAAAATGTAATGAGCACCATCCTTACCTTTCTATTCACAATTCGAGGCAAACAAAGGCTCAAATAACAAATTAAACGAATTGGATAACAGACATATACACTTCAAAGATCATATTAACCTGATTAGAAGGGAAAATTTATGTTTTTGCCACCCTTATGAGGTGAGGGGCAACAGATTTGCCACCCTGGCCCGTTGTCAGTGACTCAGGCGGTCCCACATGTAAGTGACAGAGGTAATTGGCCAATCTTAAGAGTGGCAAAAACATGAATCTCCCGATTAGAAGGAATTTTGCAAGCTTTTCCTCTTTATCAAGCAAGAAACCAAATTAATGAAAGAAAGAAAGAAAAAGAACTTCATGTAAGTTGAAAGTTGAAACCAAACCAAATTTAATTCGAAAGACCTGGTTTTGTATATCAAACAGACCAGAAGAAACACCAACCCATACTAAACAGTTTTTAACATCTCTCATCTCATAAACAAGTTATATCAAGTCCTCCGCAGGAAACAACATAGATAGAGAACATGCACAGATTCATCCAACCAGACCAAATTTACCTGAGAGGCTGAGATCCCACATCTTAACACTAAATTACTGAAAAACGAAGACATCCCAACTTTCAAGCTCAACCGAGGTTTTGACAATCATCCTGCCTACTTAAGCACAAAGCATTCTTATGGATGTTGTTAAAGGACATATTAAACACAAGGAATATGTAAAACAGGAAAAAAGATTATATCTTTTTTTACGAATAACTGGAGGGGAGGCCCCTGCGATATATATTTAGAAAATCTATCTGGAATACTATAATTGTGTGCTCTGCAGAATGTTTCTCAGCTACCTTTAAGTCGGCACTGTTGGAGATTAATTGGAATTGAACCTGAGCTTATCAATTTGAATGGAGATTCGCATTATTGACTGTTGGAACATCTGGACACAACATACAACGTAATAAAGTCATCTTCAACAATGAGAGGTATTGAATCCTGGACTGGAAGAAAGGATTTGAAGAAGGGGCAAAATATGCTTTAGAACTCTGGCTTAGTTCAGTTTAGCCAGTCTTGTCTCTTGTAAATAAGTTATATTTATCTAATACAGTCACCTGCTTGTGCGTTACAATGAAATTTATTAAATATATAGAAAATCATGCTATAAAAAAGGCTACTTTGATTAGTTGAAAAGTGGAGAGCCGTTAGAAGTGAGAATGGGACGGTTGGAGAAGAAGGGACGTTCAACCACCAACACGTTCTTTTATAATAGTAATTATCTAATATTTACACAATAGAGGCTTCCCCCATTGTTTATTGTCAGAGAAAACTAAGCAACTGAAACAATTACCATATCCAACTAAACCAACTCCTACAAGGGCTAAAACACACTTCAATTGCTTTAACAACACAGACAAACTTAAACAGTCTAATTCGGTCAAAAACTATAAACTGTAGATTCAACTGAAGAAAATTATGCTTATCATTAGCCAACATAACTCAGGCTTCCCAAATAGTAAAAAAAACAGAACTGTTTCACCCAAAGCAAACAGTCACAAATATAACCAACTAATAAAGCACAAAAAAAAGATAAAAGACAGTGCACGGCGCTGAAATCTCACCGCCTTGCTCCGCTGCATGTGTGTGGCGCGGGCACCCTTGACGGCGCGGTGGCCGGCCTCCGGCTTCCCGCTCCTGACCTTATCTGCCGAACCAGACCCGCCCGTGGCACGTCACACCGGCGGGAGGTGGAGTCCAATGAGGTAGCGGCTAGGTGTGGCCCAGTGCGGGCGACAGTGAGTGGAGGGCTGAGAGGGCGCTGGCGACAGTGAGTGGAGCGCGGGGAGGGTGCGAGTGGCTGGGGATGAGCGCATACCGGTGGTGATAGGGGCGGGCACGGGTGAGTGGTGCTTGTTGTGGGTGGTTCAT
Source organism: Dendrocalamus latiflorus (assembly GCA_017311315.1). Taxonomy (NCBI): domain Eukaryota; kingdom Viridiplantae; phylum Streptophyta; class Magnoliopsida; order Poales; family Poaceae; genus Dendrocalamus; species Dendrocalamus latiflorus. Next base: position 37,255,931 of record CM029656.1, on the reverse strand, counting down.
TCAGATGCAATCTGTCTTGCTCTCGCCTCCTCGCCCTCTGCTTCGGGCAACTGGCTCATCGTCGTCGGCGCCCTCAAGGCTCGGTCCCACATGTCAGCGCTGGGACTGTGAGGAGGGGAGAGGAGTAGCGGAAGAAACCACGCATGTACTACCAGCTTCTTTTTTTAAATAGTAAAAATTTCACTCTCGTTCAGTATGTACCAATCGCCGTGCACTTTTGCCTTGTTTTCTCGTCTTCTCCGATTTGCCCTTGTAGCGGTGGCCTTCACCTGAGCCCGTCCTACCTGTTAGAGAATTACAAGGCCTAATATGATATATGTAATGACATATAGGGCATGTTCTTTAAGTCAAAAGCCGGCGACTTTTGGCTTTTGCTATAGTATCTAACTTTCAAACAGAGTATTTTCTCAAGACGGGGTCTACAAATTAAACCATCTGCACATTAAAAGCCCAACATCTGTACCAGCCAAAATCGCAAGTGAGTATTTGTCTTTCCGTAATCGTACCGTAAACAGCCAAAATTCAAAAATTTCAGCCAAAAGCCATAAGCCGTATCCGAAAAGAACAGGCCCATATACTCTTAAGAAAGACACATGACTGTAAGGGCAAGATTGTAATTATGCTCTATGGGAATATATATGTGCCCCGACCATGGAGGAGAGGCAGACATTGTTCATCCATCACAACCACTCCACTACTCTTCTACTTTATTGTTTGGTCAGTAGTCACAGCAGCTGGCGCAGTCCGTGGGGACGACAAAGAGCAAGCCGTGAAGTTTGAGAAGTGATGGCGCCCAAGAAAGCATCATCAGCGATGAAAAGGAAGCGGAGTACGACAGCGGCGGTCACGAATGCCAGGGCCTTGGTCGAGCCGGCGCTAAGGGCAACGTCGATGTGGCGAACATCAGTGTCGACACTCGCGGGGCCACGGTCGGTCACCAAGTAGATCGTCGTGGCGCCGCGGCCGGTCCCGCTGGTGACACAATGGCCGACCTCGTTAGCGGCGCTTGGGCCAGCGGGAGCACTGATGACGACGTCTGTGCCGGCATGCCCTGCGACTTGGGATCCAGCGCAGGGGCGACAGGCGGTCCCGACGGCAGCGTCGGTCTCGTCGTCGACTTTGGGACCAGTCACGCCGGCGCACCAAACAGCTCCGGTGAGCAGGCCGTAGTCGCCAGCAACCCGGCAATGCGCACCGCCCCAACAATGGAGAATGCTCTACTGGCGGCCCTCGGGACATTACAACGCGAGCTGGCGGACCTCCGAGGGGCCGTGTGGGAGATGCAAGAGGCTCGAAGCCAGCAAACGCCGCTAACAGCGACTTTGGACCTCTCGTGGGTTTCCCTGAACGTGTAGACAGTCTTCTTCTCCCCTAACATGTCATTGCAACTTGCAAGCTACTATCTCCTAAGGTCCAACATTATTAACACACAATCAGGATATCAGTTGCAATTTTATTTGTCATTCAAGACGTTTAGGAATTAGGAATTGTGCTAAGAGGAGGTAGATTTGTACGAATGTGAATTAGGAATGGTTCTGACAGGAGGAAGAACTGCATGAATGAAGCTTTCCTTTGCAGCATTTAACTTTCTAAATGTGGCCTAATTTACTACAAAATGTCTAGCAAAAGTAGCCTATGATGAATTACAGGTCAAATTGAATTAACAAATGCACAATTGTTACCAGTCCCTAATTCTTGAAGAAACCAAAAGAACAATACACAATCTGATTACAATAAGGGAGTACGACATAAATGCGAGAGCATATGACATGTTATTAAATACAAAAAACAACATGGCACAGTCTAGGCAGCTCACAAATAGCGGCATCCTCTCACGCTCTGAGCGTCATTGTCTCGCTGAGTCACCGCGTGTTGTTGCCCAATCACCACGGTCTATGTCGCCAGTGAGACGTACAGATGTCTGTCACCGAATCCACCATAGGAACCTTGCGGCAGTGCTTGGCCTAAATGTGATCTCTGTGAGAGTAGGGAGATCGTGGAAGTTATCAGTCTTGACCATAATCGTGGAAGTGGTTGCAACATTTCTTTATTTTTGAGGATGTGGGTGATGGCTCGTGAGAGGGAGAGGTAGATGGATGGTATTGCGGGTAATTATCTCTAACTTTAAAGGATATTTTTTTTATGAAGATCACTAAATTATTTTTTAAGTAGTAGAGATAATAAGACGGCTATATGTTGTGGTGCAAAAAATTTGAACTCATTGTGCTGGTAAGCATAAGCTTTAGGGAGAAAATTGATCATTTGCCACTCTGAAGAGTGGGCTTCGCAAAATTGCCACTTTCAAAATTGGCTTCGCAAAAATGCCATGCAGTACATTTACCTCTTGATTACCATGCCATTTGAGCCATTTAACTCATTTAATATTTTTTTTTCTAATTTCAGGGGCTAGAAAAGACCTTTCTACCCATTGCTAAATTTTGCACTGCTAAGTTTTTCTAAGTTTTGCACTGTTTCTGGCACAATGACCTGCAATGACAAGAGCCGTGATGGCAAGTAACAAGATCCATCAGAAGTGTTGTGGTAGGACATAAACAAAGCAGCCTTGCAAGAGCAATTCCTCAAGCATGCCTGCTTGCAACTCTCTTCGTCGATCAGTTGGGGCTGTGCGGCATCAGGATCAATGCAATCGAAGTAAGAAACATTAGGAAAGACAAGAAGTTTGTGATCCCTTATGGATTGGCAAGAGATTGCAGTCACTGGCTCGCATCCAAGATTGATCCTCCGACTGTCAATCTGCCTGAAGTAGGTGATGCTGGTGTTGGCTTCAAATGGGCAGGTGTACTGCCCGCTCAAGCAAATACCGTACTCCCTGCAGACAGTTGGGTAGCCACAGTCCCCTCCATCAACGCCGAGGACGTCCTGCACCATTGCCCAGCCTGCTAGCTGCCACTCATACAGCCTGAGATGCCCGTCGGCTTCAAACCTCATGTACTGAAGCGAGCTAGCGGGCTGCAGACCGATCGATTCGTCGGGCCCTGCAAATGCAGATGAATCAACAAAAAGGTCGAGGCTCCCGTTCCTGAATACAACATATGTTGGTATTTTCCGATACTTTGCTTCACTGGTGGACATTTTAGCAAGAGTAGAAAGGTCTTTTCCAGCTCTTGAAATTAGAAAAAAATATTAAATGAGTTAAATGGCTCAAATGGCATGGTAATCAAGAGGTAAATGTACTGCATGATATTTTTATGAAGCCAATTTTGAAAGTGGCAATTTTACGAAGCCTACTCTTTAAAGTGGCAAATGATCAATTTTCTCAAGCTTTAGGTCCTACTGATCAACTAACGGCAAATACATGAACAAAAGCAAAGAGCCTAGACAGACGAAGCGTGTAATCAATTGAAGCCATCCATCATGTATCGTCACTAAGAGCATGTACAGTGCAAGATGCTTATATATGAGTGCTTAAAGAGAGAGAATATATCCACATCATCAAGCATCCATGCAAAGGTTATTTCCTCCAATGCAAGCATATCTTCCATAGGTGCTTAGATGCTATATTATCTATTAATAAATATAGTTATACATATAAGCACCTACTAAACACTGGTGCTTATTTAAGTATCGATGTTTCAAAATAAGCACCTTATCTATCCTATGTGGTAAGAAAAATCAGTTTTTTATTACTAAGCATCTCTCTAAGCGCCTCCATTGGACATGCTCTAATACTGCAGAGCAATGGGGGAAAACAATAGCAGACCTCTTTCTTTTTGCACTCGTTGTAATCGTCAAACCGCTGCTGGCACTTGTTCTTGTCTTGGTTCGCCTCCAAGACTACAGAGACAACATATAGTACCAATCAGGGATTCACCATAAACGCATGAAATTCTTCAGAAAGAGTGACCTAAAACGTGTAAAGGAATCGGAGAGGAGGAGATGGTGGTGGTTGGATTAGGATTAGGATGGATACGTATACTTGAGGGAGGCGGTATAGTGAGGGAAGCAGGCGGAATCCGCGATCCTGCAGGCGCTGGGGTACGGCGGGGGCGACGTCGCCGGAGATGAATCGCGGTGGGTGGGAGACGCCGTGGCCGCCTTCGCCTTCGCCGTCGCCATGATGCCGTGGTCTCCTCCTCCCTATCGTCCTCGCTGCTCCCTTGGGCTCTGGATTGCTGGATTGATCCGTCTCTCCATTCTTTCTTTCTTTGCACGGCTTTACACGGACAAGAATGGGCTTTTATCAGACGTTGGGCTGTGAGAACGGGCTTGTTTATTCATCCACGGCGGCCCAGCTCGCACACAAATGCACAATGCTACTTGTGCCTCCACGGCAATTTTTCCGACTTAAAAAGGGAAAGCACGCAAAAACCCTCGCGGTCTTGCCAACAGCGGCGCGGGGGCGGAGCTAGAGAGCGGCGAATCGGGCAATGGAGTACGTGAACCCTCTCACTGGCTTCCGCGTCGACGGCCGCCGCCAGAACGAGGTGATCCCTCTTCCCCCCTACACTATTTACCTCGCGTGGTTTACGCGCGGTCCTGTCTTACATGGATTGGGTATCGCACAGATGCGGCAGCTGAAGGGCGAGGTCGGCGTCGTCGCGAGGGCCGACGGGTGAGAAAAAGCTCCGGCGCCAATAGAAGCAGCAGAGCTGTTCAATTAGGGTTTCGGTAGATGTGTGGTTTTGGCTTTTGATCCGATTGCGCTTGTGTTTGTTCGTTTGCGCAGGTCGGCGCTGTTCGAGATGGGCAACACCAGGGTCATCGCTGCTGTCTACGGCCCTCGAGAGGTTGTTGCCTTGCCGACCCTGATTACTTTGATTGCGCATATAGACGATAGGCCATGCGCGTGATATGTTTGATGAAATGCCCCTGAGTGGATTTAGTGTGAGGTCTATATTATTTCTTGGAATTAAGATGATTTAGGTTTAAACATTGGGGGGGTTTCTCACACTGCGTGATAAAATGGCGTGATGGTTAGTTAAGTACTTAAGTTGGAGTCGTTTTATGTAACATGTTTGTGGGCACCATTGCAATTCAACTGTGGCAGTAGAACATGCGATGTTATTCCTCATTGAGATGCACTGGAGAACGGGAAGTGAACATTTTAAGTTGGAATCACTTGCTTCTTTGCTAATAGGATGCACACGGTACCCAGGGCGACTCCGCATTGCGTTGCTCTGCTAGTGCTTTTTAATACCCCTAATTTTCTCCCCTCCTTAGGTAGGCCTGATTACTCTGAAGTTAAACCTAATGTTATCTCATGATTAGTTTGTGCTCTTGGTTTTGCTCATTCAGGTCCAGAGTAAAGGTCAGCAAGTAAAAAGCAAAGAGGCTTTGGTAAAGTTTCATTAGTCCAAGTGCATTCATCATTAAATATTCTCTTTTTAGGATGCATTCCTCAGAAATTTGTCTGCAGGTCCGTTGTGAGTATAGGATGGCAGACTTTAGTACTGGGGATCGAAGGAGAAAGCCAAAAGGTGACAGGTATGTTCCAGCTTGAAGAGTAAGATTTGATAAAAAGTAACTCAATTGTTCATAGTAACTTATTCATTTATCATTGTAAACATTTTTGACATGACAAATGTGTTTTTTACGTACTGCAATTCCAGGCTTGTTTCTGGCTGTGTTGTGTTTTTCACATATTTTGAACCCGTGGACCTGTAACATAATCTAGTGTCACTGTTAGAACAGAATTTGCAGGAGTAATATCTCATGTAAACAAAGTAGATAGTGCTATTTTTATGTGCACGTTAGTGCACATTATGGCTGTGCTTGGGTCAGCTGCAAGGAAGCTTTGGCAGCAGCACAATCCCACAAATTAAGGAGAATAAATGGATTAGTTATCATATTTAGTTATATCTGTCCTTATCTAGTTGGAATGATATCTTAATTAGTTGGAAAGATTATATTGAGATTGTTAGGGGCTCAACCTCTATAAAAGAGGAGCCGCATGTTACCATTGGGATTAAGCAAAGAATGAATTAAGAAACACCTCTCCCATGCCTCAGCCGAGTGCATCTATCCCTTCTTTAGCTGAGTCCTCCCTGCAGAGCACCATCGTTCTCTTAGCGCTTTTCTCCCTCAAGCCATGCCGTTTGGCCTCTTCTAACGGTATTTACCCCATTGTGTACTTACGTACACAACAGCTATTGTATAGCTTAGTTCATTTCAGTGCTTGTGAGGTAAACACCAAGTGTGCAAAGTGAACTTGGCTTGCATGAATTATAGTGTAGTGGATGTTTTATTTCCCATGTAACTATAGACTGTAGTAGTAAACTAAGGCTACAATCATGTGACAGGCGATCAACAGAAATTTCGCTTGTTATTCGACAAACAATGGAGGCAAGCATATTAACACATTTAATGCCAAATTCACAGGTGAGTTCATGTAATCTCTTATCCTTCAAGAAACTTCTATTATAAATGGTAGCAGGATCTACATTCAATGCTTTGCTTGTTTATAGATTGATATATTTGTCCAAGTTCTTCAAGCTGATGGTGGTAAGTCCACTACCTTTCAGATCTGTAAAGCATCAGTCTTCAATCTATATGCACCTCTAGATTCCGTCTATTATTTATTCTAGAACTAACTCCCCCCCCCCCCCCCCCCCCCCCCCCCGGCGGCAAACCAAGGCCATACAAGGCTACCTCATTGTCCAGAGGCTGAGTAAATATAGATTTTTGCACTAAATGATGGGGCAGACACTCTTTCAGAATGCCTACCAATTCCAATGTGCTCTTCTTTCCCATTGCTCGTCATGCTACGTCATATTTTTCTTTTGCCTATTTCAAAATTATTTTGGCATATTTGGTACTTCAAAATGAATTTTATTTCTGCCATATCTTGAAATGACTGTGTGCATAATAGGAACTAGGTCAGCATGCATCAATGCTGCAACACTAGCACTTGCAGATGCTGGGATTCCAATGCGAGACATTGTTACATCTTGCAGTGCTGGGTATCTGTGTTCTACGCCTTTGCTCGGTATGGCACCTAAATTTTGTTTTAACGTCTATGACAAGCTAAGAATTATCTAACATAAAGAATCTTCAATCATTCTAATATTTTATTTCAGATCTGAATTATATAGAAGACAGTGCTGGAGGTCCAGATGTCACTGTTGGCATTCTTACAAAGATGGACAAAGTGACTCTTCTGCAGGTCACAAAAAAATTCATGAATTACTTCTGATTGCTCCAATTTTTGGAACTCTCCTAACCCTCATCTGTATGCACAAACAGCACAGGCACAACTGTGCATACAATATTTGTTCTCCTGTGAAACATTTCTTATGCGCTTTGTTTCCTGCGTAGCATTGTTTCTAATAAGACTTTTTAGTTATTCACCCAAAGCAAGGCTAATACTTTAAAATTTAATTTTCAGATGGATGCAAAATTACCAATGGATACATTTGAAAATGTAATGGAACTTGCAATAGAAGGTTGCAAAGCTATTGCAGACTACATCCGAGAGGTAAAGAATCTTTTGTTGCTCTTTAGTTCCTTTATTCTTGGCTGCCCTTTCTTTCTTTCTTTTTTCTTTTACATTGACATCCGTTTATCATTGACACATCAGCAGTCAGCATCTCACCAATTCCCCACTTTGTGAGATATACATGTTGATATGTGACCACTATGATGAAACAGGTTCTATTGGAGAACACAAAACGGCTGGACTGTCAGCGTGGTTGTTAAACCTAGCAGGTGAAGCCCTTTTACGAGTCTTAACATTTGATGCCTGGACTGGTTGTGTAATACTGACAATTTATCTGCTTAACAGGCAGAGTGACCAAAGAATCGAAGATTAATATTGTGAATCTAATGACAATATCTGACACTTCACTAGACTTCATTCATCATGTAAGGCTTGCTGGTTGAGGATGAACTGCTTAAGAGCATCTTGCCATTGCCGGATTTTGCTTCCAGATTTAAAATTATGTGGAACCGGCAATTGCAATCGTCAGTGTGCAACTATTAAAATTATTCCCTCGAAAATTTCCTGTCAAATGATAACAAATTGAATATGGCATTCTATGCTGATTATTTGTGGTTGTACTGGTTATCTCAGTGCTTTGTCATTTTATATAGCATCCGTTTGCTCCCAAGATATAAGAGCGGTTCACAAAAGCAAGGCTATTGTGTCGACAATTCTTGTACTTACAGAAGTGTTTGTTGTGCATTGAGGTGCCAGTGTTGGGGCCTTCAAAATACACTTAAAATGCAATTATTCAAGAATGAGCAGTTCATGGAGCCTGGTTTATGACGCTTATGAAGATTTGTTAGCTGGGTTGATGCGTTGGCGAATGCTGAATTCAGACAAGACAGGGTCATGTGAGGGCTAAATGTCAGCTGGAAAATAAAAGTGGGGTTCAACAAAGTAGAGTACTGAAAGTACTGACAAACTGATAAGGATCCATCCTAGTTGGCCAGCTGCAGAAGCAACCCTATGGACATTTCTTTAGCGTGTCATCATTGGACCAAATTATCATTACAAAAACCACGAGATTAATTTAATCAGATGATTAAGCATCTCCATGACGCGACAAGGTTGCATCCCTAGCCATCCGACTGTAATATCGTTTATTAATCGTAGGTGGCAGCTTCTTGTCCTGTGTTACACTGTTACCAAGCTTCAGTACTGAGTAACACATAAAGCTGACGATTAACCTCTAATTGGCGATTAAATTCCACGTTATTTTTGCGTTGGATGAGAAGGTATCACTTGTAGTGGGGTAGATCCCATTTGCAAAAGACGATCTTGATTTGTCATCTGGCCGGTGTCCTTTAAAAAGAAAAGACCCGATCAGCGGATCAGATCTTGAAACAAACAATCCCAATCTTTTCGAAGTCAAAAATCAAACAACAGAGGGTTAGAATCCAGATCGCTCCTACAACTCCATTCCATGTGCATCCGAGGAAGATTTACATAGGAAATTGCCTTTCGTACCAAAAAAAACTATAGGGGATTTGTCTATTCATGATAAGAACATGGCGGCAAGTCTTAAACTTATAACAAAATTCCAGGATTGAGAAGCTATTAATCCCGGAGTATTCTGCAGAGCAGAGCACCAGAAGCAGAGCAACCAAACAATTAACTCGTTCTTTTCGCTCTCGTCCCGGTGTGGCCATGGCGGGGTTTCCTCTTGCCGTGTGCGCCATCGCCTTCCACCTTTGCCTCCTCCTCTCCTCCTCTCCCTCTCTTCGGCCAACCCCCACGGCCACAGGCGACCATGGCAGAACTGCCTACCACTTCCAGCCTGCCAAGAACTGGCAGAACGGTAGGCACGCTTCTTAAGTTGCTGTGTTGTTACTTGATCCAATTATGGATTTAGTTAAACTAATTCTTGTGTTTTATCTGATCGTGGCGAACTGCTGATTCTGATGGATTCACGATGAATACGGATGATGCCGAGCAGATCCGAATGGTACGCGCTGTTTTCTTGCTCCCATTCCCTCTTCCTCCTCCTCTCTGCTATGATGCAATCTGATTACTAGTCTTTGCTTGCTAAATTAGGTGGCTTAATTCTATCTTGTATCATGGAGATGTGTTTAGTGCTATCTAACGAAACAGCAAAAATTACATCCTTGATTTTTTTTGGGGTCAAACTTCACTTGGAATGATGTCCTGGTAGAAGCACAACCAGTAGCGAACAGCTTACACTTATCCATAGATGATAAGAAAGGAAAGAACCAAAGCCAAAAACAAGTCACAAAAGATGCTTGCGTGACCCGCAGTGATAGGGAAGATTGGTTGTCCAAGTGTACCTGCCATTGGGTCGCCCTCGTAGTTGGACGTTTGTGATGACATATTTACACGTAAGCTTACCTGCACTGTGACTTGAAGTGATTAGTCACTACCTTGGACAAAATTCGTCTTGGTAATTCAGTAAGATAGAAGCATTCTCTCGTGCACTTCCACGATTGAGAAAGTGTAACTTCGCTCATCTAGTCAGACAAAAACACAAGAATTTTGATTAGCAAGATACGATCGCACCAGATTGGTTGCAGCTGACCATGATGAGACATTACTGAAAAAAGTTAAATATGACTGTTATTTCCGTTTTACGGACAGGGCCCATGTACCACAACGGCATGTACCACCTGTTCTACCAGTACAACCCGCACGGCGCGCTCTGGGACATCGGCAACCTCTCCTGGGGACACTCCGTCTCCGGCGACCTCGTGAACTGGGCCGCCCTCGACACCGCGCTCGACCCCACCTCGCACTTCGACTCCAACGGCTGCTGGTCGGGCTCCGCCACCATCCTCCCCGGCGGCCTCCCGGCCATCCTCTACACCGGTATTGACGCCAACAAGGAGCAGGTCCAGAACGTTGCCTTCCCCAAGAACCCCTCCGACCCGCTCCTCCGCGAGTGGCAGAAGCCCAGCTACAACCCCGTCATCCCGCTCCCCGCCGACGTCTCGGGCGATAAGTTCCGTGACCCCTCGACGGCGTGGCTCGGCCGCGACGGCCTGTGGCGGATCGCCGTCTCCGCCGAAGTCGACGGTGTGGGTTCCACGCTTGTGTACCGGAGTGCGGACTTCCTGCGCTGGGAACGGAACGCCGCGCCGTTGCACGTCTCGCGTGCCGCCGGCATGGTGGAGTGCCCGGACATGTTCCCGGTGGCGGAGCACGGCAGAGAGGGCCTCGACACGTCGGTGAACGGCCCCGGGGTGAGGCACGTGCTGAAGCTGAGCGTGATGGACACGCTCCAGGACTACTACATGGTCGGGCGGTACGACGACGCGACGGACACCTTTGTGCCGGAGGAGGGCGAGCGCGGGGACGACTGCCGGAACTGGCGCCGCCTCGACCACGGGCACGTGTACGCGTCCAAGTCCTTCTTCGACGCGCGCAAGAAGCGGCGCGTGCTGTGGGCGTGGGCCAACGAGTCCGACAGCCAGGCCGACGACATCGCCAGGGGCTGGTCCGGCGTTCAGGTCGCCACACGCATGCATCCCCCGATCAATTTTACTCCGCTCGATCAACTGATGCTCACTGGCTTGTGTGCAGACGTTTCCGAGGAAGATGTGGCTGGACAAGGACGGGAAGCAGCTGGTGCAGTGGCCCATCGAGGAGGTCGAGACGCTGAGGACGAAACGAGTTGGCCTCCGGCGGGGAACGAGGGTTAAGGCTGGAGCGCTGCAGGAGGTCGTCGGCATTGCGAGCTCGCAGGCGGACGTGGAGGTCGTGTTCAGGATCCCGAGCCTGGATGACGCCGAGAGGTTTGATCCCAACTGGCTGCTGGATCCCCAGAAGCTGTGCGGGGAGAAAGGCGCCTCCGTGCAGGGCGGAGTCGGCCCGTTCGGCCTCTTCGTGATGGCTTCCGGGGATCTGCAGGAGCACACCGCCGTCTTCTTCAGGGTGTTCAAACACCACGACAAGTACAAGGTTCTCATGTGCACGGACCTGACGAGGTATAGCAGTACTTCCTTGAACAATGCTTAACCCTTATGCTCCTGCCGAAATATAACATTTTTTTTTCGTATCTCCGTTGCAAACATGGGTAGATCCTCCACAAGAGCAGGGGTGTACAAGCCACCGTATGGCGGATTTGTGGACATGGACATAGAGGAGCACAAGAGCATATCGCTAAGAACCTTGGTTTGTTCTTTTAGTTTTATCACCACTGCTTCAGTGCTTTGCTTTGTTTATACACGGTAGAATTGAAATCTATTAATAACACGGTTAAATTTCTTTTTTATGAAAAAACACAGATTGATCATTCGGTCGTCGAGAGCTTCGGCGGTGGGGGACGGACCTGTATCACGGCTCGGGTGTACCCTGAACACGTACAAGCAAGCAACAGTCACCTATACGTGTTCAACAATGGAACCGACACCGTGAAGGTGTCCAAGCTCGAGGCGTGGGAGCTGGCGACGGCAACTGTGAATGTTGGGGACGACGGTTTGATTGCAGTTTACTGAGTAACGTTTACTCGATACTTCGACATGGCCATTGCGTGGCCGATTGAACTTCCCTGGTCAATTGTGACTTAAGGCCAGGCACATTTTGGGGCTTATGAACGTACTATTTGTTGGAACAATAAAGAAGCACTGGTGAAGGTTTTTGTTGCAATTCTACCAACCACTCTCAGGAGCTGTATAACCACCTTGTAGTCTCTACGACCGCTCATTGCAGTCGTACGACCATGTTATAGAGGTTACGACCATTTCCTGAGTCGTTACGACCGTTCTGTTGGTTCTTCGACCACCTTGGCAGTCGTTACGACCACGTTGTGACCTTGCCGATCACGTCTCATTGCTTCAACCACGTAGTCGTAACTTTAGCAGAAATTACAACCACGTTCACCGCCGTTGCGCTGCACTTCCTTCGACCACAGTTGATCACCGTAGTCGTAACTCAATTACGACCACGCAGTGAATCTGTTGACTACTGTTATCGTAACTCTTATGACCACGTTAGCTGCTTCATGACCGTGGTTGTAACTTCTTTATGACCACGTCTCGCTGTGGTCACTTCGACCATGTCTTCTCGCTCTATGACCGTGGTCGTAACTTCTTTATGACCACATCTTCCCGCTGTGGTCGCTTCGACCATGTCTTCTCGCTCTATGACTGTGGTCATAACTCGTTTACGACCACGTCTGCTGCTCTTGCGGACATCTCCGCTTGCCGTGGTCGTAAGTCATTTACGACCACGTCTACGATCACGATGAACTCGATACTCAATAATTTTTCAGAGCCAAACCGCTCTTCTCTTCTTTATTTATTTCTCTCTCGATCAAACCGATTGATACGATCACCCTAATCGCTCTCTCTGTTGTCTTGCCTCTTGATCACATCGATCGCGTTGGCCTCAACTCTTGCTCTCTATCTCTCGGTACAATACTCTGCCCTTTATACCCTGCTTTACGACTGCGACTCGAGTTCGACTACGACTACTACTCCGACACGGACTCAATAGTCTGGATTGAACTTGTACAAGACCACGACTACCAACTCATACACGACCACGACTACCAACTCGTACACGACTCCGACCACTAGAAAACGACTATAATTTTCAATTCTGTTACGATTTACAACCGAAAATAAGATTACAAACTCTAACCGTTTTGTTCAGAAACCCTTTCGGTGAACAGCACGCTGGTTGACACCTTTTTATTGGAGAGGACGCTGCTTGATGCCTTGATTTGCTTATAAAGAAACAGAAAAGGGTAATGGTTCCGATAAAACGGTCATTAAGGTCGGCCAAGGACTAGCTGTAGGCCTAGTCACAACTCACAAGGCACGCCGGGAAACGGCCTGCCCCAGCCTCCCGTCTCGACCGGACTGCACGAGAGGTTGGGTTGAGCCATGCCTTCCGGCACATTGTTCGCCTTGGCAGAAAAACTTGGGCTCGCGCGTCCCATCTCCTCGCGTGGGCTGTGCGGGTATTATCGTCAGACACAACTTCGAGCCCCAAGGACGGCGCACACGGGCCGGGCCTCAGCTCAGCGACCTCGGACGAGGCCTTCTCACAACGGCGGGCCGTGACACCAGCCTTGCCGGATTGTGCTGCGTGGCTCGTCGAGTAACAAAATAGGACAAAGTCATATACCACTTGAATTGTTCCTTAAAAAACATCACTTGTATTTTTAAAAAAGAGATTTAGCAGATTGCATGCAGATGAAGTGTGAGAAATATTCTGATTGCTAAGTTTAGTCGGAATAGAAAAGATGGTGGGTTCCACCGGAGTAAACAACTCCGGAAGTACTCAGCGTCTCATCTGATTAACACTCATCTTAGTGGTAATCATTGTCCATATGGAGGTAAGTCTTAGGTGGTGATCGGTTCGGCTGAAAGCCTCATGGCTTATGGCTGAAAACACTGTAGCTGGCTGAAAAAAGCACTGTAGCTGACAGAGGCTTATTTACCATAATTAAATTTAAAAAAATTTAAAAATAGAAAAAACATATTAGCCCATCACGTATAATGTAAACAAATACGAGGAAAAAAAGAACCAGTAAAAAAACTCAAAAAAAGCCAAAAGTTCAGAAAAAGATGAAATTTATGAATAGTGCAAAAATAAGCTGAAGCCATATTGATCAGGGCATTAAACTTATATTAAACTGGGAGACTTGGACGGATATTACTTTGTGTTCAAGTCTTCTGTAATTTGCAAATCAACCATAGTTTTAGCTACTACTAGTCATGTGTCCATGTGTTGCGACGGAAAATAAAACATATATATATATATATATGTATGTATGTATGTATGTATGTATGTATGTATGTATATGTGTGTGTCTATATATGTGTGTGTATGTATGTGTATATATGTATATGTATGCATATATGTATATATGTATATATATCATGTGCAAACACAACAATCACCGGCTCATAAGCTATCATGTGCTCTAGAATAATTCTGTGGCTGTTGTCGCAAAAATAATACACATCATTTGACAAAATATGCAAAATATAAGTACCACATACCATAAATGGAATCAATATTCTAGCATATCTCTCACACCATTTAGAGAATAATATCATGTTGAGAGGATCTTTCAAATTGAAAGCAAGAGAAAGCATGCTTTATCTATAGTTAGCTATCCTTCAGGAGGGTTACTCCATAATTAGAAATTTAGTTTTAGTGCAACCATTTTGTAAACAGTACTCCGGCAGTAGCTAGCGAGAAGCTTCAGGGCATGTTCTTTTTGGCTACGGCGTGTGGCTTTTGGTTGCGGCTTGTGACTTTTGGGCTGTTTGTACGAGATATTACAGAGTAACAAAAACTCACATACAGTTTTTGCCGATATAAATGAAGTCGCTAAAGTATGTAATACAATTAACCAGTAGACCCTATCTTGAAAAATACTCTATTTAAAAGCTAGTTACTGTAGAAAAACCGAAAAGCGGATTTTAGAAGCTAAAAAGAACAGGGCCTCAGTTTGGCCTGAAAAACTCAGCTAACCGAACTTCTTTTTCCTTTTGTGACGGGGGAATAGAATGCAAGGAAATAACTTACCTCTCCACCGAGTTGACGAGCCCAAATAATTGCTCATTTGACCTCCTTTCGATGCAAGCGAACTACAGAGTCCCAAGCTGATTTGACACTTGCAAAGAGTACAACTGCTGCATCTAATGTGCATCCATCTCGTGCAAGCCATGGAGAAGATTATGACAGACATATTCTATAATTAAACTGCTTCAAGAAAGACATGCTAGTTGTACTAAATGAGAATAATTATGAATGCTTGTGGAGGTGCTAACAGGAGTAGATTGACTCGAATAGTTGATTGAGCAACCATGACCGAGCAGATCCTTTGAGTACTGTCGGAATATAATTTGCCATGACATGCTCGCTTTCTCCTACCACTCGTATCGTGGTTCTGTAGATCTGGAGAAATTCAATGGGATTTTGGGACCCATCAAACTTCTCCATGTTTACTAGTCAAAATCGCAGCGACCAGTGTACTGCTTGGAGTTCGGGCACAAATGCCCAACATCCGGTAACAAGTTCTTAATGCCTCCTTTGTGGGAAAGGGTAGCTGGTGTCGCTAGGCGATTGTACTCGGCGATGCCCAGCAATCGTTGGTCCCAACCTGTAGTAGGCCTCATCCATGCGAGGATAGTACTCCTCGTACTCCATCTGCTGCTACAGATTCCTAACTCAAAGCGGTGATTGATCACCTCCTTAGTAGACCTACCAATCTGGAGTTGTTCGAGGAACTCTCTTTCGACAAGGGTTATGGTTAGGAGATCGTTAAAACCTGTCATCATGTGGAACTCCCCGAGGTGAGTTCTACGAATGACTAGATACAGTCGTACCTGTGCGACTCTTAGAGTTATGCCGACGAGGCTACTCGAATCTGGCTATGACGTCACGGAGCCTTCACGCGATCCCTTCGGCGAAATGGTCATAGCTTGGCACCCGAGCAAGCTCTTGCGTCGGGTACTCGAGCAGGTTGTTGATGCGTTGAAGTTCCTGAGCCTCCTCATACTGGTACTGAGCATGCCTAGGCAAAGACCTCTGGGCAGCCAACCACCTCCTTCGAGCGATCTCTGAGTCCTTAATCTCTGAGGCTGGTTGAGGCCACCTTACATGATAGCAATTATTTCTAGGATTTCTCCCATGCTCATCAGAGAACTGACCTGGTTTGTCATTGGAGGTCTCCTCACCATCCTGACGAGGGGTGTCAGGGTGTGATATGCGGGGAGTATTCAAATGCCTTCTTTTGAGAGAGTGATCAGAATTTGCGAGGAGGGCAAAGCCCTCCTTTCTACAATCTCCACTTCTGGCGGAGGACCCCTCATTTGAAGAATCATCCATCGAGAGTGCATCATGGCCTGAAGTAAACCCCGCCATGTAGAGGAACTCTGGGTTATAATTGTCTCCCGTTAGATCTGTACCCTATGAAAGTATGGGCGAACTCGCAGGGAGCCCACCCATTCTCTTTGCAGATTCCACCCGAGAGTTACAACCACCAACTGACGATGGATTCCCAGAATGACAGATTCTAGGGCTAGCTGAAACCGCTCGGACAGACGCCGGGGAACTCGAACACTTGGGGGTTGGCCCATTGTCATGTTGCAAGCCCTGCTCATGGTCAGATTGACCCTTGCCATTTAGGGAAGTGACACCTTCGTTCGGCGTACTGCTGCGAGGGATATGGATCCCTCTTTAGCCTTTCCCACGATGTGATCTTCGAGATCTCAGGATGGATCTCTAAAGACAGCATCATCGTCGGTAGCGAGCATTGTCTGCTCATAGTCATAGTTGGCATCCATGTCGATATATGTGTAGTCGGTCAGGTCGAACCAGTTCTCCTCATTCCATTTCCCTACGATAATGACATCAGAAGGAAGAGAACTTGTCGACGAGGAAGTCACCGGAGTCTTGGAAAAAGTCTCCCCATGGACGGCACCAACTGTCGGTATCTTAATACTGATCTTACGTATGATTTCTTTGATTCAGGGGAAACTCTTAAGACTAGACTATGATCATGCAGAATAAGGACACGAGAATTTTTATACAGGTTCGGCCCTTCCCTTATGAGAATAATAACCCTACTTGCTATGTGGCTATTACTCAAAGAATGAATTACAATTGAGAAAGTAATACGAAATGCATTGCACTATCTCTAACTTGAATAAGGATTTGACCCAAGCCTCCTTTTCTCTAACATTATCCTTTACATAGTTGATGAAGTGGCAACGGTTGTCTCGCACCAAAAGACACCTTAATGCTTCATGTGATAACCGTCCGACGAAAGTTATTATCAGAGAGACATTGTGGCCTGTTCATCATGCGAAAGTTATTGTCAGAGAGAGATCATGTGTGGTTATTAGGAATAAACGCACGTTCTAACCACCTTGGTAGGCGACTCTACGATGTAACAAGATGTCATTAGACAAGTCGATCGGAGATAGAGTAGTCACAGAAAGGTCTACGATCACGAGGTGGTCGTAGGATAACTTACGACCATGTGGTCATAAGAAAGCTTACGAATATGGAGTGGTTATAGAAATAGCTTACAACTAATGAGTGGTCGTAGAAAGAGCTTACGACTATCCTGTAAAGCTTCTTCCTTACTGATAAAGGATATATTCAAGAAATATAATGATCTAATAATTTAATGATTATCTTATCCTCGTCAATGATGATTGTTAAATAGTATAGCAACTGAGAAGACCGGTCAATAAGAAGTGATTTGTGTACGTAAATTTGTGCGTGCCTGGCCTGGCCAAGGTCTAAAGGCTTCGATTCAGCTCAGCCCAAATTATAGCCCAACATGCTGAAAAAAAGTGCGACCATATACGGCTTGAGGCCCACCAAACACTGTTTAAAACAGTTATTTTTTTTATTAAAAAAACTTCTTCGATCGAACCGCTTGGAACTAGCCCTAAACAGTTTATGGTATCCATAGTGTATATAATTCAAAGAGTCTTAAGGTGGGTCTCATCTAAATCTTAAGGTCAACTCCATAGTGTATATAACCCAAGGGGTTTTAAGACGGTCCCACTCGGCAGAGCAAGAAAAAATGTATTTTAATGCTTGTGGCCAGGTCTTTAGCTTGAGGACCAGCCTTAAGTCTTGTTTGCTTATAGGCTGCTTAAGGTCACCCCTGTAATGTATAAGGTTGACCTTAAGGTGGCTTAAAATCCTCTATTTTCATACACTACAGATGCCCTTACACGTCGGAGTTAGGCTTAGGCATCATCCATATATTCTAGGCCGCGTCCAGGGCAAAATAAATAAATAAATAAAATAAAATAAAATAAAGAAAGACCAAACATTCCCTGATTATGTTCACAATCTGAAGATTAAAACTTCGTTTATTTACCTTGCGAAAACAGCGTGAACAGTAGCTAGCTAGTACCCAGCTAAAGTGGATCAAACATTACATGCAGGCGGTCAAGTGCATGCAGAGCTAGTTTAGTTTAGTTTAGTCGAGGGAGTAGCAGCAGTTCTTGAAGGTGTCCATGTCGCGGCTGAAGAGGGGCACGTAGGCGTCCACGCTGCCGTCGCCGAAGAAAGACGGCAAGAGGATGAGCAGGCCCTCCACCGGCAGGTAGCTGGGCATGAAGAAGAATGGCCGGCCGCCGCCGAAGTCCAGGTCGTAGAACGGGATCCGCAGCCAGCTGTCCACCTCGATATTCGGGCTCAGCACCATCTCCGCCGCGTCAGCCGCCGCCACCAGCCGCTCCTTCTCTACTGCCCCGGAGTTGGCGAAGTCCATGAATGACCTGAAGTAGCTGTCGTTGATGCGGGCCACCTCCCGGTTGATGAGCTCCACCGCGTGCTGCAGCGGCTTGGTCACTAGCTCCCGCGCGGTGGTGGTGGGCCTCGCCCAGAGGACGACGTTGCCGGTGTAGCCCTCCGGCACCTGCGGACTCATACGCGCCCGCCCGTCCACGGCGATGCACACGCTGGTGGCCTCGTGATTGTCGAGCCCGCGCGCCTTCGTCATGCACCGCCACAAGTGCGCCACCGCGCACTGCAGTGTGCTGTACGGCCGGTGCGCTCCCGCGGACGCCTGCACCTTGAGCTTCGAGATGAACTCCCGGCTAAAGTGCACCTTGTTTATCACCACCTCGTCGTCCCCGGCGTGGCTGTCGTAGTCGCCGTCCACCGTCTCGTAAGGCTTGAACTCGACGCCGCGGTGCTCGTACTCGACCAGCGGCGGGTCGCGGGGCGTGAAGAAGGACGCGCGATCGTGCACCGGGACGGGGTCGATGGCGACGCCGCGGGTGGCCTGGCTCCAGGCGAGGAAGAAGTTGTTGGTGGCGCGGCCGTCGGCCACAATGTGCTGCGTGGTGAAGCCAACGACGAAGGACCCGCACGCGAACCGCGTGACCTGGATCAGCATCAGCTCCTCGGGGCCGTCGTCGCCGCTCGGGTGCAGGCTCAGCACCTCGGGCGTCGGCTTCAGCGGCATGACGCTGTCGAGCGAGACGTCTGCCGTGGCCTCGACGAACCGCGCGCCCGCATCGTTGAGCAGGATCGCGCGGTTGCCGTTGGCATCCACGCCGAGCCGCCCGGCCCACTCGCGGTACTCAACCAGCGCCTTTGCGAGCCCCGCCTGGAGGACGGCGTTGGACGGGACCGGCGGGCGGAAGGCATAGATGACGGAGATGTACGTGTCAAAGTTTACCTTGTCGAGCACAGTGAGCGGGACGACGTCGCCGGTGCTGGCCGGAGCGACGCCGCAGCTGGCATAGGCAGGCTTGACGGCCTTGGATGACTGCACAGTGATCTTCATTTGCGTGGAGAAGAAAGCTAGGAAGTAACTTACACTATGAAGTGTACGTTCTTAAGCAGCTAGCCGAGGCGTGCGTCCGTACAACTGTATGGATATTGGGATATTGGATGGTGAGGCAGCACGAGCTAATGTCGAGTGTAATATATAGAGGGGATGCATGTATTAGATGGGGAGAACTAGTCTACGGGGGAGGGAAAACCTTCCATGAGATGGAGAGGTAGCAAGGTAGGTGGGACTTTTTTTCAAGACGAGGTGGGTGGGCTTGATCAGTTGAAGAACGACATGGTCGTTAGGTTATTACTCTCTTTTGGGGTTAGGATTGGACGGGTCAAATTATTTTTACTGGACGAATATGCACTGCGATTAGAGCAACTCCAGCAGTAGCCCTCAAAATAGGGCCCCTACTTTTTATTTGAGGGGTCTCCCTATTTTTGAGGGCTCTGTTTTTTGAGATACACTCCAACAGGAGCCCTCAAAACAGGACTCTCAAATTCATTCTTAGAGGGGATGACACATAGGACCCACCCTTATCCTCATCCTACTTTTGAGGGCCGAGGGGCAAAAAACTCACTCCAGCAGGGCCCCTACTTGAGCCCTCAAAAGTAGGGGCTCCCCCCAGACCCCCAGGAATGAGGGCTCGAGGGGGAGATGTTAAAGTTGATCCGAATTCGTATTCATCGCCTCATGTCAGACGTGGCATGGCAGGTGCATGCACAGTTGGTATCAGACGTGGTGTCAATCTGTAGCAACCGACTCTGATTCGGTTTCCTCTCCGTGTGGGACTCTTTTCCCTCACGCTATAAATATGTACCCCGGTAGCCCATAGGAAGAACAAGCACTCCATTGTAAACTCTCCATATTATAGTGATTTGCCTTCGAGCGCCCGTGGTTTTTTCCCGCAAGGGTTTTCCACGTAAAAATTTCGTGTCTCTTGTCTCTATTTTCTGTGCATTATTTGCAACAAGGGAGATTTGAGAGCCCCCTACTTTTGAGGGCTCAAGTAAGGGCCCTGCTGGAGTGAGTTTTTTGTCCCTCGGTCCTCAAAAGTAGGATGAGGGCTCAAGTAGGGACCCTGTTGGAGTTGCTCTTTACTAACGTCCGAACATCTGTTCCAGATGTAAACATGGAATGGTACGCTACAATATCTATTGTCATATATCCAATATTTATCGGCCATCTATACAACAAAAAAATAGTTGTTTTGTTGCAATATTTTCATTACATGCATGCAACAATCAACAATAGCAGTGTAATATTGAGATTTTTATCAAATATTTTTATTGTATACATGATTACATCTGATATTATTACAAGAATATTATTACATCATATCCTCCTCTTGATACGGTTGAACTCACGTTTCTTTTTTCTTTAGAAAGCGTGTATGAGCAGAGGGGAAAATACGTATTATTACATCATATCCTCCTCTTGATACGGTTGAACTCACGTTTCTTTTTTGTTTAGAAAGCGTGTATGAGCAGAGGGGAAAAATACGTATTCCCGCGACGCGATCGACAGTGATGCGTGCCGTAAACAAGAGTACAAGACGTAGCTGATTAGGTGGCGGTGAGACGTGGAAAATGGAGCAAGCTGACTGAGCGTATCAAGTAAAATTTTTGCTTTTTAGCCCAAAATTTTAAAGTTTTTTACATATGGACTCCTGAAGAAAAGATTTGAAAAAATAGACCCCTAGCACGGCGCCAACTCACATGGCGCCCATGGTACACATCATGGCGCCATATGCTTTGGCGCCGTGCGTGGACACGTAGGATCCACGGTGGCACAGCACGGCGCCAAAGCACATGGCGTCGTGCCATGTATACACGGCGCTAACGGTAGTGGCGCCGTTTCCTGGGACTTAAGCCCGAGCGTAGCCCCCGGCCCCCACCACCCCTTAGTGCTCTGTTCGAACAGACCGAGCAGAGAGCAACCTCCGCCGACGCCCGTCTCTCCCCTCCCCAAATCCATCCCAATCCATCAAATTTTCTTGCGATTTTGCTTCCAAACCGAGCAAGCAAGGTGAGCTCCCTCTCCTCCTTTGATTTGTTGCAGTAGATATGGATTATTTGAGGTACATTTTGTAGGGCAAAATTTGAAACCCTAGATGAAATTAGTTGGATTTGGCTCGGTTTTAGGTTCGATTCGCAATAGATATGCGTAATGTATTAGTAATAATGTGTATAGATCCGTTTCTAGGTTTTGATTATTGTACGTAATGACTGAGGTATGTTTGTTTGTTGTGCTATAGATGGATAAGGTTGTGACTTTGCACCATGGTGATACTGTGAAGAGAAATGACAATGGTGGTGTTGATTTGGAGGGCATGGAAGAGACCACACTGCTATTTAATTCACGTCCGTCGTATGGTGAGGTCATTTATCGCTTGAAAGAGAGGTTGGGATGGACAGATGAGCATGGTGATGTCGTTATGCAAGGATTGATTGATGTTGGGTCGTCAAAGGGGCCGCGTATAAAGAGATTGGTTTCCATTGGCAGCAACGGTAAATGGGATAACTATGTGGCCATTGTTTTGGACTCAGAGGTCAGAGCACCTGACTTGTTTGTGCAGAGGGTGGTGAGAGATCAATCACCTCCTAGGGTTGCATTGGATCCCAATGACTCACCGTTGGTTGGGTCACCAGATCATGAAGAGGTCGAGGTGCAAGTTGTATCCTCGGCTCAAGTATGTGAGGTTCCATTGACTCAGGTAGAAGCTGACTCTGAGGATGTCGATGACCGCTTTGTTGGTGGATTCGACGAGGAGACAGTGTTTGAGGAACCCATGGTTTGTGTAGCATCTAACAGGGTGGATGTACAGCTTGCAGGAGACGAGGCTGCTTATGAGGATGTGAGGGCTGTGGACTCAGATGATGACAGACCAGTCACAGGTTTGACGTCTAGCGAAATTGAGATGTTGAGAAGAATGTTTCCTGGCAGTGATCCACTAGTGTCCGATTATAATAACCTAAGCAACGCACATAGGGCTGTCGCGGATGGAGGGCAAATGCAGAGGGACGTACCTAGGCCTGGGGCTAGTATCATAATTAAGAAGGGTCATGTCTTTGAGGATATGTCGGCATTGAAGATGTGGTTGAAAGAGTACTCGATCGTGCACAACCGTCCATACCGGGTTAAGAACTCATACGCCAAACGTCGGTACACCATCAAATGTGAGAGCACATGGTGTGCATGGAAAGTCTGTGCCAGGAAGGTGAAGGGTACGGAGAGGTTTAAGATTACAACTGTGGATGGACCGCACAGCTGTGGGTCTTCCGAGCCCAGCCAGAAACATCGTCAGTTGACTTCTCGGTTCATTGCAACCCGCCTGTACCCCATGATAAAGCACATGCCGACGATGCGCGTGGCAGCAGTGACAGAGGCCGTTAAACTGAAGTGACACTACACAATCAAGTATGGGAAAGCATGGAGGGCGCAACAACGTGTTTTGAAGTTGATTTATGGTGATTGGGAGGAGGCGTATGAGCGTTTGCGGCCATGTTGAACGCAATGAAAGCGGCCAATGCAGGAATGCAGTATGAGTACGTGCCTAAGCCCGATGTATGAGTTAATGGAAGATAGATTTTTTTCGAGCATTCTGGTGCTTTGGTCAGTGTGTCGAGGCTTTCAAACATTGTAGGCCTGTTCTGTCAATTGATGGGACGTTCCTGTTGGGCAAGTATGAGGGAACGTTGTTGATTTCTATTGGCTGTGATGCGGACAACTCGCTTGTGCCGTTGGCTTTTGCTTTGGTGGAGAAGGAGGACAAATCTAGCTGGGCTTGGTTTCTACGGCTTGTACGGATCCATGTGGTTGGCCCGGGGAGGGAGGTATGTGTGTTGTCTGACAGGCACGCTGGGATCTTGAGCGCCGTTAAGGAAGTGATACCAGGATATTTACCTGTGCATCATCGTTGGTGCACAAGGCACCTTGCAGAGAACTTGTTCAAAAAAATGGGGTGAAGGCCAACTTTGCACTTTTCGAGGAGGTATGTCGCCAGAGGGAGGTAAAGCTGTTTGATGAGAAGTTAGAGGAGTTGAAAACGAAAACTAATGCCGAGGGTCGTGATTGGATAAGGGGTTTAATGAGGGATGTGCACAAATGGTCAAGGGCTCATGACCCATTGGGAAGGAGGTATGGGTTCATGACTAGCAACATGGCAGAATGCTTCAACGGGCTGCTTAAGGGGGCACGCGGATTGCCAGTTACCGCAATTGCGGCGTTCACTTTCTACAAGTGTGTTGCATGGTTTGTCAACCGGCACCGGGAAGCCTCAGACATGTTAAAGGCACATGCACGTTGGCCACCTCGTCCTCACGGCTTCATTACCAAAGCGAATATGCAAGCCAATGAACAGGAGTACCACTGTTTTGACTATGTGACGGGCACGTATGAGGTTGTTGAGGGTGGAGGGACAACCGAGAATGGAGAGCTCCGAGAGGCCCGAAAGCATAAGGTCGTGATTACATCCTTCACATGTACATGCGGTGTTCCCGACAAGTTCCATTTTCCATGCTCCCACATGGTGACCGCATGTAGGGCCCGGAATGTCGATGTTGAGACCAAAATCCCGAGACTATTCAGCGTGGATGCGTTGGTGAGGACATGGGCCCCACGGTTCGAGCCATATCGTGATGAAAGCGAGTGACCACTTTACTCGGGTCCTAGGTACATAGCGGACGCGGGGTTACGTTGGCACAAGAGGGGCAGCAGGAAGCGGTCAAGGTACAAGATGGACATGGATCGGATACCTGGTCGCACCAAGAGGGGTAGGGCAAATCTCTTCGTTGAGGACCCACAGGAGACACACTGCGGTATGTGTGGTCTAATGGGTCACAATTCACGGACGTGTCAACGTCGTTCCACTCAGGTTAGCAGCGTTAGGTCTAGAGAGCATAATTTTTAGATATTTTGTTATTTTTATCACTAACGTAATTTTGAATGCACAGGATGGCGAGGTACCGGCTGGTGGACGAGTTCTACGACAGAGAGCACCGCGGCAAGCTCACGATGATTCCCATACTGCGTCCTCCAACCCATGATGATGAGAGTTGTGTGTATGTGTGTTTTATATGTGTGCATGACGATGTATGTGTGCATATATGTATGTGTGCATATATGTATGTATGTATGATTTGAGATATATATATGTAAAATGTATGCATCTAGACTTTATTGAGAGTTATGCGTATGTGTTTTATATGTGAATGTATGTATATGTGTGCATGTGTTTTGTATATGCAGAAACAGACAGCTCTTTGCTGTTTTTTCTGTAGGTTTGCGTAGAACGGCGCCAAACACTCTGGCGCCAAGGTACTTAAAAACGACGCCAGGACCTTTGGCGCCAGAGTGTGGCGCCAAAGTTTTGTGCGTCGTATTTTAATATCTTGGCGCCATAGTGTTTGGCGCCGTGCTACTTTTATATGGCGCCAGGGTGTTTGACGCCGTTATTACTGCACTTGCTTTAAAAGTGCAAGCTCGGCCTAGTTGTTTCGTTCCATGCGCACAAACAATACTAATTGGCATTCACCAAATGAATAAGCACAGCCCAAAATAACATGCTGAGTGCATACATCCACATACATACATAGTCCACATACATACATAGTTTATAAATTTTCAGAAAATACATACGTCTGCATACATCAAACATTAAAATAACCTACTGAGTGCATCGAGGTCACTTCCCCTTCCTCTGAGCATCAGGGTACTGCTCAAGGTCTGCCTTGGCACGCCGCGCTCTCTCTAGCTTCTTCTGCCTTTCTCCCTTGCGCTTTGACGCGGCCCTCCTACGCTCATCCTCACGGTGTTCCCTCGCGGCCTCCTCCTGTTTCTTCTCCCTTTCCCACCTCTCCTTTCGTTCTTCATCCCACTTCTTATTGGCGTCAAGATATTTTTTGTCATCCTCAGCGATCGCAGTGTCGATCCACTGCTCAAAATCACAAAGCGGTAGAGGCTCCTGCAAATGTACGCATTCGTTAAACCAACAGAATTAATACCAATTCGATGAATCGACAATACAACATACCATCTTGCCGAGGACAACGGCGGCACGTGGCGGATCAAACGCCCAGTTGGCGCACATCCAGCACCTCTGCTTATATGTATCCGGATCATCCGACCTTTCCACTTTGCAAGGATCGCCGCAATAACACATCGGAACGGGAACACCGGATGGAGGTGGCAAACGAGTGAAGCCCATGACAACCTAAAATGTGAAATGAATAAGATTTATAATTTTTCTCGTTTCTAACCCTAGGTTAGCTAGTTACCCAAATCAAACCCTAATCCCACTAATTTCAACCTAGAAACGGATCTATACACATTATTACTAATACATTATGCATATCTATTGCGAATCGAACCTAAAACCGAGCCAAATCCTACTGATTTCATCTAGGGTTTCAAATTTTGCCCTACGAAATGTACCTCAAATAATCTATATCTACTGCAAAAAATCAAAGGAGGAGCGGGAGCTCACCTTGCTAGCTCGGTTTGGAAGCAAAATCGCGAAAAAAATCGATGGATTGGGGTGGATTTTGAGGGGGGAGAGAGGGGCGGCGGCTGTTCTCTGTGTCGGTCTGTTCAAACAGAGGAGTGGAGTGAGGGGGCCGGGGGCTGCGCTCGGTCTTAAGTCCCAGGAAACAGCGCCACGACCGTTAGCGCCGTGTATGGATGGCACGGCGCCATGTTCTTTGGCGCCGTGCTGTGCCACCGTGGATCCTACGTGTCCACGCACGGCGCCAAAGCATATGGTGCCGTGACGTGTACCCTGGGCGCCATGTGAGTTGGCGCCGTGCTAGGGGTCCATTTTTACAAATCTTTTCTCCAAAGGTTCATATGTAAAAATTCAAATTTTGGGCTAAAAAGCAAAAATTTTACGCGTATCAATCCGATACAATACGGAGTCATTAATTAACTAGCTGGGCGATAAGACTGATCGAAGTCGCAAGTATGCTGTCTCCGCGAATTTGATAGCTACCCGATCCCAAGTTCCCAACAACAATTTCAATTCTAGCGATGTTTTTTAATTAGTTCCTGGTCAGATAAGTTTGCACAAATTAATTAACTAGCTGTAA
This sequence comes from Dendrocalamus latiflorus, assembly GCA_017311315.1. Taxonomy (NCBI): domain Eukaryota; kingdom Viridiplantae; phylum Streptophyta; class Magnoliopsida; order Poales; family Poaceae; genus Dendrocalamus; species Dendrocalamus latiflorus. The sequence continues at coordinate 37,229,179 of CM029656.1, read as the reverse complement.
GCTAGCCTACATGCACCAAACCATTTCTTGGTCAAACTAGCTCGCTAATTGCTGCTTAGGAAGCCTCTATTCACATTTGCTTTCGTGTCAGATGTGTTCCCGCAAACATAAACTAGTACTACGTGCATCAGCAGTACTCTCTTTATCTAAATTTATAACCTATATTTTTCTTGATATATAAATCAAAGAGATAATAAAAATAACTAAATTATCCTTAATTATTATCTCTAAACACTATATTCAATACATGCATATAAAGAATAGCAAATAAAACTGCATATTTATTAGAAACATATAGAGAAAATCATATTAATTTTGTATTAAAATATGAAATACATACTATAGTTATGAATAGATTTTTTTTAAAAAATATATCCTACAAACCTAAACAGAGAGAGTACATAGTGACCAGTTTACCCCCAAAACTATATACCTTGATATTTTTCATTACAAGAAAGATACATACATATACACATCACTACACACGTACATTACGTGCACACGCGAGCGTCTCCACAGCGCTGCATTTCAATATCTTAGTGAGGAACGGTCTCTCGGGCTCACATTTGCTTCCTCCTAGTCAAATATATATTATAACGCTTGTGTACTAACTCAATACTTTTCATCGTTTCTATTTTCTATTCAGATCTTATATGCTAGGCAAAAATTAATATGGGCATCATCCAATTAGTTGTAGAAATAAGTCTACCTTACCCTTACCCTTCTAAACTACATAACCGGATAATTTACACCCTTTAACCGTCCAAACTGCGTATATTACCCTTGATACCATTCTACCCTAGTTTTCATCAGACGGGGCACATACGTGATAGTGGTTTTGACACATGAACCGATTTTAAGATTACCTGGCATCTAGTGAGCAAAACAACAAATAAAAAACCCAAAATCCCAAAATCATTCAAATAAATAAAGATGATGGCCCCACCAGTCAACCCCCTATCCTCTTCTTCCTCCTCCCCTTGTCTCCCTTTCTCCTCCACATTTGAGGACCTTGCGGCCACGAGCTCCTTTGAAGCTTTGCTTTTCTATCCATGGTGGAAATTAGGACGCACCAAAGAGTAGCACAACATTGCACCATTCATATGCTCTAGCTAGCAGGTGAATGATGAGTAGCAACGAGCTCGACTACCACAAAGTCACAGTAGCATGACTACAACGCTACGTTGGCCAAATCCATGCTCTTCTGCCCATAGCTTCTTCATGCCCTTAGTAATACCCCTGAAGCATCACCATGTGATCCCAAGCTTCCTACTACCCTGGCGACTAGCGCCGCCGTCCGACCATGAGGCCTCGCCGTAGGCAACCCAACCTAGTAATCCCCAACCTTAGCCACCACTCCCCCTAAGCTTCCTCTACTCCCAGAGATGCCCAAATGCTAATGCTACCGTCCTATTAACCCACCAATAGCCCCTATGCCGTTCAAGGGTCCCGAGGAGGAGAAATCTTGTCGTCGGCCATTGCCTGTTTTCTAGCCGCCCTTGACCCCAAAAATGGACTCTCTGTAGCAAAAGGAGCCCAGTCATGGCCTCAGAACCCATCACAAACCGTTGTAGCCTTGCCAATTGTCACCGCTTGTTTGCTTTGTTTTCGATCACCATAGCGATCGGCTGAGGAAAATGAATAGTAGCGTCGTGGGCCGAAATAGTAAAAGGCTTGTTTACTGTAGCTAAATGGGCCGGCCCACTATTGTACTGAATTGTAGCAACTGGATCTGACGTGAATAGTACCTGGACCCGATGTGAACAGTTGAAACCTGTAATGAACAGTAGCCATACCCGTTACTATTTACCAAACCCTAAAATACACATATACATCCATTTCGATCGTTTCGAGCGCGACAACCCATTTCTCAGCTTCGTTTCCCCATATCAGATTTCTATAAAACCGAAACCCATTTTATTTGATTTTTTATATTTTATTTGTTTCTTTCCTAGTTCATTCCTTCGAGCACGAAATTGAATTGTTTGTTTTGCTTTGCATTAGCACATGACATCGTAGAACAACCAATCCAAGAGGGAGATTTTCAAGAACAAGCACAAGACTAGGAAGAATACGAACTTATAGAATACGTTGATCCACAAGGCATGTGACATGTTTTTGATCACAAGTATTTTCATTATATTATTTACACACTGTTATTTCATAAACAATAAATGTTTAGAATGATATGATATTTAGTTATGCCCTACCACCTGAAAAAGCCCAATTTAATTTTAGCCATATCCACCTTGACAAGACTTAGTAGTATTAAATATAGTATTTAATAATCATGGTGGACTAGGAACTCAACAGTTTTACACTTCTAAGAGATTTGGTATTTTGCTGGCAGAATTTTAAAAGTGGTTCTAAGATAAGGAAGTATCACAGGAAGCCACGAAATGGTTGGGTCCTATGACCTTATCTTAGGGTGGAGGCTTGGACTGAAGAGATGACAGTGTAGATGGGCACTGAAACAAGGGTTTGTGGATGGAAGTTAACTCAGTGAAAATATAAGGACTAGAACTTTATGACAAGTAAAGAACATATTGATCGCTCAACCATAAACTTTGATTCATCAAATCTGATTTAGTAGCTGCTCAACTCGATTGAATATCTACAAAGGGTGGAGGGAGAATGAAGGTTTGTGGTTTGGAAATGATAAAACCATACTTAACAATAGTAGGTCTGCTTCAAATTGGACGGGACCATGGGCCACTTGAGTTTGTTGGGAACAAGAACTTACTAGTTAGAGTCTATATAAAGAGATGAGCTGTGAAAACCTTATTTTTTAACTCAGTCGTGAGGGTTAATATATCTTGTGGGTAAAACTGAGCAGCTCTGCAAAGTCATAATTAATGATACTTGAATACGCCGTGTTTTTGATAAGTGAAGTTGTGTTTAATGGGTGAATCCAATAACAAAGCATAAGTAGATTTGGGTTTGTTAAGTTTGGAGATCAAGTTGTTGAAACCCCAATTTCCTTAAGAAGTTTATGATTTTATGCTCGAAAATGGTTTCAACTCAAATTGCATCCACATAAAATAACAAAACCATTATATCCCATCCCTTAGAAATCCTTGCATGTAATTAAATAGTATTTCCCTATGTGACTTGTTGAGTATGGTTGATTGTACTCATACTTACTAAAAACATTAATAGAAGATGCATGGAAAGAAAATAAGGAAGTCTACGAGGATGACGTTGAAGAATATTACGACGTAGATGATGTTTGGATTTAGGGTTGTTCTTTCTCAGGCACGCCTGTGGTGTTCTTTTTTATTGCAATATATCTAAGGACCGCATGCCCCCGCTATAAGACCTGGCTGTTAAGTCGTTATAATGTAATAAAGTTTGGCCTCTGTAATTGAGCTTGTGATGGCAATGATGTACACTCGTCTACAGTACCTCGCAGCTGAACAATCCTAGACAGTTGTGAGAGAAACACGACGCCCCTAGAAATGAGGGCGTTACAATGGGGTTCTTTGATCAAATTTATCACAACAGATGTTGTTCTACGAAATCAAAATTTAAAGGCGTAGTTGTTTGCTAGTTTTGCCAATAATACATAGTTTTATGAAATTTACTCTAGCAATACTGATGGAATCAATTTACTGTTAGCAATTGAATTGAAACCATTAGTATTTAGTACACATGTTTTCAGAAGTTGCTTTACAATCCGATGTGTATGCAATTAACTGACGCCAATCGAGCGTTAGGTGTCACTTTTGTGCAACATGTACCACGTCCTCTTGTGCGGTGGACAAACATGTTGGCATGCATGATTGGCCACGGTTACGTCAAAGTTAAAACCTGTAATAAAAAAGAAGAGGACCTACAAGATCTCAACTAGCTGGCATGATCAGTACAGCACAGTGCACGTGAAGCACGTAAATTGAGGGTCAATTTGGTATCGCTTTTATGCAACATCATCTTCGAAATACTGTTTGTCCTTTGTTATTATTCCATTGTATTCTTCTTTGCAGCATACAAACACACGTGGTCGAGTTTGGCCCAAGCAGCATACAAACACACGTGGTCGAGTTTGGCCCAAAATTGTAAGTATCTCAAGTAGCCAGTGGTTGTACTAATCGTACATGAGAAACCACGTTCTTCCATTCGCGCGAAAAAAAAAATCAATATCGCTTATACATGCACTATGGCGTACGCCTATTATGATATGAGATTCATGCGCTTCCTTCCCCTCCTCCCTAATCCCTACTGTTGTGGGATGTCCAACTCCAGGATTAACAAGCGGATCTTAGGATAAGCCAGTGGCACAATGACGAAAATAGAATAATTATTAAATTATTACGTCATTATATTTCTTGAATACACCCCTTATCGATAAGAAGAAAATATGGCAAGATGGCACTACTACAAAATAAGCTATACTGGACGTGTCATCACAGACGGTTCATATGGAACCGTCTGTGCTTTGATTATTACGGACGGTTCATGGCTAAAACCGTCTCTGAAACTATCACAGATGGTTAGGATTAAAAACCGTTTGTGATAATGCGTATATCACAGACGGTTTTTAATTAGAACCATCTCTGAAACTATCACAGACGGTTAAGTTTAAAAGATGTCTGTGATATACGCATTATCACAAACAGTTTTTAATTAGAACCGTCTATGAAACTATCACAGACGGGTTCTATTTATAGTCGTCTGTGTTTTATTCTTTGTCGTATGAACTACAGAAGCAATTGAGACGAGAGACAAATTCAAGTCAAATTTTTTTACAAAAGTCCCCAAAAAAGTGATTCACAAATCTTAGTCTTCAGGGCTTCATATACTTCTTCTTCGATTTTTGGAGTTGCAGGATCGGCAATATTATCCATGTATCACAAATGATTAGTAACTAGAACCGTCTGTTATGTGTGAGTGTCACAAACAGTTAGTAACTAGAACCATCTATGATGTGTGAGTATCACAGACGATTAGTAACTAGAACCGTCTGTAATAGTTCTCTTCACAGACGGTTTTAGTTACAAATCGTCTGTGTTGTCTCTATCATAGACGGCTCACAAACCGTCAGTGATAACCTCCGATTATCACTGACACAGAAATACAGACGGTTCATAAAACCGTCTGTGATGACTGTTCCGAACCGTCTGTGATGACCCATTTTGTAGTAGTGTGGTCGTAAGCTCTTCTACGACCATATAGTTGTAAGCTCTTCTAAGACCACATAGTCGTAAGACTTACTACGACTATATTTTAATCGTAAGTCCTTCTATGACCACGTAGTTGTAAGTCTTACTGCGACTGCCCCCTTAGTCATAATTCCTTCTACGACCAAATAGTCGTAAGTCCTACTACAACTACTCCTCTGGTTGTGAAAATTCCTATGACAAATCTATCTCCAACCAACTTGTCTACGATGATGAACTACATTATCGATTCATCTGACAAGGCGGTTAGCACGTGTTTATCTACTAACCGCATATGATCTCCCTCTGACAACAACCGTGACATGGTGAACGGCCTTTTACGTCTCTCTGACAATAACTTCCGTTGGGCGGTTATCATCTGAAGCGTTAAGGCATCTTCTAGCGCGGGACAACGGCTATCACTTCACTGGCTATATAAAGGTTAACGTCAAAGAGAGAAGGGGAGGGCTAGCCATTCGCATGATTCTCTGTTGTAATTCTTTTTCTAGCAATTACATAGGACGTATGATTTTTATTCTCTTAGGAGAAGGTCCGAACCTGGATAAAGATCCCCATGTTTTTACTCTACATGTGCATACTCTAGCTCTATTGAAACAATCTCCGAATTCAAACATATCATACATAAGATCGATATTAAAACATTGACACACAATGTCATATGCACAGAGGAATGTGTCGATTTACCTTCACCCTTTTGTAATTATTGAGGAGTAGAGTGGGAATTTTTCATCCTGCCCCATTCATATGTATAAACCCATAAAGGGGTAAGGGATCGTTAGTTCCACTCATTTTCCTACTCACCGGCTCTCTCACTCATGTGATAGTCTCTAGTTAGTCCATATCCTTCGTAGGGAAGGGTACCAAGTATTGTGGCCCATGCCACAACTAACCCTGGGCACGAAAAACCGAAAACCGAGTACCGAACCAAATTTACCGAGAACCGAACCGAAAGTACCGAAACCGAAAATTTCGGTTCCAGGTTCGGTTCCAGGTTCTCAGGAACCGAATTTACCGAGGAAATTCGGTTCGGTGCCTCGGTTTACCGAAATACCGAAAAACCGAATTTACATGTTGTATTTGAGTAGTGAGTACTAAGTAATATGTAATATTATTGATGGGTCTATTGTGGACAGCTATATTATGTATTTGTGGCTTTTTCTCTGTATGATTTGGCACTTATTCTATATGAAATCATGTTACATTTATGTCAAAATTGGCTATTGAACTTGATATTACATGCTGCTGTACCCTGTTCGGTAAATTCGGTAAATACCGGAACCGAACCGAAAGAACCGATACCGAATTTCTTCGGTACCGAGTCTTTTCAGGAACCGAACGGTACCGAGATTCTCAGGAACCGAATTTGTATGGGTACCGAGGAACCGAACCGATCGGTTCGGTAGTACCGAACGCCCAGGGTGAGCCACAACACCTACTTTAAAGAAAGAAGAGAGAATGGAACACAAATCTCGAAGCACGTTGGACGGCGAGGATAGGGCATGCTTTGACGCTCAAGAGAATGCTCAAACCCACTAACCCCTGTGATAGCGAATGGAGGAAGAAATTGAGGATTAATTTGGTGTCGCTTCTATGTAACATCATTTTCGTAGTACTGTTTGTCCTATGTGTATTTATTCCATTGTATTCTTCTTTGCAGCATACAAATACATGGGGTCCAGTTTGATAGAAAATTGTAAGGATCTCAAGTACACTGCGGTAGTATACATTGTATATGAAAAACACGTTCTTCCATTCACTATCATGGGTCCACTTTGGGCCACATCACCGTATGTGGCTCAGAAACATATATAAAACACATGAATAAATAAAAAACGCTTATACATGAACCAGGATGCACTACTGTAGGCATCCATTATGATTTGAGATTATTGTGCTTCCTTTGCCCCTTTCTCTTCCCTAATCCTTACTCTGAATAAAGGAGAGATAAGAGAGCATGAAGCTCGGAGCACGTTGGATGGTGAGGATAGTGCATGCATACCTGGAAAACCACACTCATAAAACATCTTCTTTCATTTCCTATCACAGGGGTTAGTGAGTTTGAGCATTCTCTAGAGTGTTAGAGCATGCTGCATGTTGCATGCATGCATTCATCTCAATGTATCTTATTAGTGTATGTACTATTGGGTTGGACTCCCTCCACATGGAGAAGAAGCCCAAAATTAGCCCATAAAGTTGGAAGTTTATGAACCGGTGATTGCTCTCTTGATCAACGGTTGAGATGCCTTCTCCTTGGTGAGGGAAAGAAAACCCTAGCCTCTTTCCTTCATCTGCTGGATAGAGAGAGGCTAGAGAAGTTAGAACAACACATACCCACACAACAAAGAAAGAGAGGAGAGGGAAAAGAAGAAGAGAAGATCTGTTTCAGCTGCAGTGATCTTATGCAGTCTTTATGAAGACGTCGATCCGAGAATCAAACTTCATCTAATCAAGCTCAAACTTGGTTAGTGTGTTCTTCATTTGATACTCTTAGATTTGTATGGTTGGATCAAAGTTGGAATAGAGGAACATTAGACTTTAGAACAGTATTTTCAGTTCGGGTTACAGTAGAGTCAGCATTGTGCAGTTTTGGTAGATGATCTGTTTGGAGGTCCACATGATGTTTGATTTGGCTGAAATTTTTAAAGCTTGTTAGGGACTCATGGATCCACATTCCTGCAAAAGTTTACATGATTTGGATTTGTAGTTTGCAAGATATGAACTGTAACTGAAGGGGACAGAAAATATATCTTTTCTGCTTGGCTATTAGTGTACCTCTTGTTAATTGTGTGTGGTAGGTGATGTTGATATCAAGATTATTTTTTGATGATGTTGTTGTTTCTGCTATGTACCTCTAGATATTCTAGAGAAGACTCCTTGTACCCATTGTTGATTATAGTGAAAGATTGGGAGTGGGTTGTACAAGCTCTGTGATTTTTTACTCCTCACATCGAGGAGCTTTTTAATGTAAATCGTTGTATCACTTTGTGCATGTTGTTGTTGTTAATTCCGTTGCTTATCTGTTGGTTGAAGCTATCCTCATTGGTTCACTGTAAGTAGATATGCTGAATTTTTGTTAATTGCAATGTTTAGCCCAACATGTACTTCAACACAATGGGACATTAATGTAAACCATTAGACCTTAATGTAGGAAGAGCTGCCTTGGGCGTGCCTGAACGAGTCTTAGGCCCCGTTTGGCAGAGCTCTAGCTCTAGAAAATCTGTAGATTTCCTAGAGCTGGTCATCTGTAGCTCTAGGAAATCCTGGATCTAGAGTTGCAGGCATGTTAAGTGCATTTACATGACTCATTTCATTTATATTATATATTAAATAAAAATATTTAAATCACTTTAATTTAGTCAACAAACTACAGATTCAGCATAGATCTCGAAGCTAGAGCTGTGCCAAACGGGGCCTTACACATGTGTTTTAAGCATGCCTATTCCCTCGGCCAGTTCATTAGCTACTCACCAGTTCATACACCTGTGACTTGTATTGTATACAGTTACTAGAGTAGTGGCTAGATTATAGGACCTTCAGTCCCGCACTATTGTATATAAATCACTTGAGATGTTCAATAAGACTGGCTAGCATTTCAAACTCTTCATGGTATGAGAGCATATAATCCCAACCTTCTACACCTTCCGCTACCCAGTTCTTCTGCCATCACGTCCAACCCTTCTTCCTCTGCAAATTCTGCTGAACAAGTCTGTTATGTATATACATACGATCCTTTCGAGCTTCGACATCTCCTCAACATGCAAGAAAGTACAGTGCGTGAGTTTTTTTTAGCAGTGATTGATGTAGCAGGTACGGTTTTGTCTTTAGCAGTGGTGAAGCCGCTACTACGTGAGAAAATTATCGTGATCTTTTAAATAATATGTTATTATATCTCTTTAATAAATATCTTTCATATTAATAAAAAAGTATGTGACCTATTTGTGAAACTCTTTATTCATGTTTTGATGTTATTCTAAATTATTTCTAGTCATATATAATTATGTGGGGATATGATTTATAGATAAGTATATGTATTGATTAATTATCATGTTTCACAGATCATGGATATATGTATATCAAATTAATAATATGAATACATATTAGAGAATAGTGCTGGGTTGACTCACTCTGAGACATTGTTGAGATTGTTATGTTTTTATGTGTCATCAGTTGGTCTCAAGTAATGATGATATATAATCCTTATACATAAGATCCGGATAGTTTTCTACATATATAACAGTGCACCTAGAGGTTGCGAAACACTACTCTTAACTGGGTAGTTATAAAGATAGCTTTCGTGTATGCTATGAAATATGTGGCGGATTGTGACTGGTCGGATATGATATTTGCCCCTTCTACATAAATAGGAGAGATATTTCTAAGCCCTTTGTTGTGGTCGAATAAAGAAAGTGTATGATCAAACCACAAATGGTCGAGGAATTGACCACATAAAGTTATCAATCACTAGAACGAGAAAAAAATTGAACATTTCATGGATAACACATTTTTCACCTGAAGTTCAATTAGGTATCATGAGGCAAATGGAGAACACACTAACAGGTCATTCAATCCGACTAGGTACGAACTGGTCGTATGGGTATACTGACTGATTGTGAGCTGGTTAGACATATCATAAACTAGTCTGCGAACTGGTCGTATGGAGATACGGATTGGTCGTAACCGGATACAAATTGATCTTAAGGAGTTATGTATTGATTATGAGTGACTAATATCTGGTCGTAGATCATATTGCATAAGATTCATTTAGTTTGATCTTTGTTTATATTTAGGGGTAAATATGTTCTACTAAGGACCACTACCGACCAGTGCTTGAAAAGGTGTTTCCGTATTACAACCAAATATACATAAACCTAAAGAGTCATACACTTAATGGGTTGAAACAATAAGAGTTTGGATGATAGACTCCAAGTGGAATATGATCTCTACTGATACGGATAAAGATCCGATCAGAGTTTCTCCGAGTGAGATACGATCTCCATTCATAATGGATAAGAATATGATCAGAGGCTCTATGTAAAGAGGGCATTGGGTTATAGAAAGAGAGAGATATTATACCACTCACCAAAACCCTAGCCGCCTCCTTCCGAAGACCCTACTGTGCGCTCTACTGCTAGCACACTGGCGTACGATATTTCATCCCTGGACTTGTGGACTTCGGTAGAGGCACCGTTGTGGCTACAGCGCTGATCAAGACGATCCAAGAAGAAGATAATTGTCTCGTGGAGATCAACTACTGCTAGAGGACGGTCAGCTTTCGAGAATCATTTTTCAAAGACGTTGGATAATCACTATATCCATTGCATTAATGTATGTTACGTTGAACCGAACTGTTTCAAAACTTCTTTCGATACATTACGTATCTAGTGGTAACGATATGCGATCTCTTACTCGTATAATTTGTAGTTTAATTGGTAGGAATTTTAATTGGTGCTAATAATCTCGACAGTTTCCGAATCCAGGTTGGCCACCGGGTGGCATCAAGCACCAATCGATGTCAATCATATGGTCGATAGCACAGAGTCTCAAAAGAGACCAGAATGTTCTTCTTTCCCTGAAGCTTCACACTTACCTGCTACCGTTGGTCTTCGGTGCTGAGACGGGTGACGAAGCAGCGCGCGCGCGCGCGGCGCGTAGAATGTGTTGCTTGTACCGTCGTATGTTCTCATTTGGTGAGTCAGGTCTCCGTTTGGTGAGCCGGGAATTCATCGGAGACATTTTGCGACCGGTGGTGATGGGTTGGGGCTGTGGCTTATGACTTATTTCACTGTAGCTGGCTGAAATTACACTGTAGCTGAAGGTGGTTTATTTGGTATAATTAAATTTAAAAAAATTTAAAAATAGAAAAAATGGGTTAGCCCATCACGTGTAATGCAAACGAATATGGGATAAAAAAACTCAAAAAATCCAAAAAAATCAAAAAAGATGAAATTTAGGAATAGTGAAAAATAAGTTAGAAGTCAAAAGCCAAAGACGAAACGATCGGGGCATGAACAATCGCCTCTGCGTACCAAAACAGTCAGGAAACCTCAGTTTTAGTTCAAAATTTTGACCGTCAGTGCCAAGTGCAAATAGAATCGTAGACATTTTGCGAAACTATAGTACTATACTCCTAAGGTGTAGAATTTTGATCGTCAGTGTCAACTGTAAACAGAATTTTTGCTTCAACCAACAGGAATAATTTGAATCAACGCATTATAAGCGTTGAACATTAGCTACCTACCGATTACTTTAATGAACTTGACTAGTCTACTCTTTGATTTTTCAAACTTCAACGACAACTCAACAATAGGCCTTGCAAGCCGGATCGATACGGCCATACTGGCCAATTTAAAGGTACAGTTGAATCACTAGCCTCTTTCTCTTTCCATGGCCTGTTTCCTCTCGTCTTTTATACCATCTTTCATGTGACTCGATAGTCTCCATCCTTCACATAAACAAGACTTCCCTCAAACAAGGAAGTTTTTTTTACTTTTGGCCCCCTGACTTTTTTTTTGCAGATATAACCTCTAGAGATGTCTTATTGCGCGTTGGCCCCATTCGACCGCGGAACGACCGGCGGCTGACGCGTGGCATTTCTGCGGCCGGGAAGCGCAGATCCGCGCTCGGGAAACGCGGGCTTTCAGTCCCCCAGTGCACGTGCGTGGAATGGCGGGCCCACGAAGAGATGTAGTCGGGGAGCGCGGGCGCACGTAGAAGCCGCGGTCGAGGAGGGCGAGAATTGTCCGGCGGGAGCCGCGCTACCCAACCGCATCTCTTAGGCTGACTGTAACAAAACGCGAGAAGAAACACACTAGTATTTGTTGACTACAGCTTATCGAGTTAGCATTTAGTTAGCACACATGTCTCTAACAAGATTGAATTAGCATGTAGAGAGTGTGCTATTTATCGTTGGTTGTGCAAACTGAAACTCGGGTTCATTTTACACCTGAAAAGTTGAATTGACATGTACTAAATGGTGTACACTTGAAAACTTGCAAGCTGAACATATTTCCCCGCCCTCCTTGACTGCGGCTTCTGCGTGCGCCCGCACTCCCCCACCGCATCTCTTCGTGGGCCCCCGCCATTCTGCTCTCACCGGAGGACCGAAAGCCCGCGCTTCCTAAGCGCTGATCCGCGCCCCCACCCCCCCCCCCCCCGGTCGCGGAAATGCCATGCGTCAGCCGCCGATGGTTCCGCGGTTGGGAGGGGCCAAATGCGCAAAAAAAATCCCCAAGTGCCATATCTGTAAAAAAACCACGAGGCTAAAAGAAAAAATCAAGACGGAGAGGTAGCCGGGTCGGTGGGACTTTTTTTTGGACAAGGTAGGTGGGCTTGATCAATTGAAGAATGACATGGCTGTTAGATAATGGGTGGATTCTTTTGAGTTGAGGCTTATAGCTTGTGCTTGTGGTTTTTTAATTCTAGACTATTTGTGAGAGGTGGTATGCAGAGATAAATAGCTATATGTGATTTTGGTCCGTGCAGATGAACTCGGTATAATTTATATTATAATTTACTTCTAGACTCTGCTTTAAAAAATATAAGGAAAAAAACCTGAGCCAATATTCTCTCTTCTGGAGTTAGGATTGGACGGGTCAAACTATTTTTACTGGACGCGTGCATATTTGGACAGGTGGGTACTACTACTTCAACGGCCTGACTATCAAGCATATTATTACATCATATCCTCCTCTTTATACAGTTGAACTTATGTTTCCTTCTTCTTTAGAAAGCGTGTGTGCGCTAGCTTAGCTAGTTCACGTTCAGCGCTGCAAGTCGGTGAGCAGAGGAAAATAACGTCAGAGTTCGTTTGGACTTAACATTAATTTATACTTCTACTATCTATAATAACTAGTTTTTAAATGATACGTTTTTTCAAAACGGAGTCTATAGAAAAAAAAATAGTAGTAAAAAGTGTACTGAATTCAGCTGTACCGACCAAAATTATATACGATAATTTTTCTCTATATACTGTCTCTCATGAACAACCAGAACACAAATATTTAAATTATAAATAATAAATCATCTGTCAAAAGAACACTAATGCTGATTGAGTAGGGGTGGGACGTGGAAAATGGGGCAAGCTGACTGAGCGTACCAATCCGACACAATCTGGAGTCCTTAATTAACAAGCTGGCGGATAAGACTGATCGATGACGCAAGTATGCTCTCCGCGAAGATCGATGACGCAAGTATGCTCTAGCGATGTTAGGCCCGTTCCTTTAGTTTCAGCTTCTAACTTCTGACTTATTTTTTACTATTTATAAATTTTGTTTTTTAATTTTTTTGGTTTTTTTGAGCTTTTTTGCCGGTTCTTTTTCCCGTATTTGTTTGCATTGTCCATGACGAGCTAGCATATTTTTTCTATGTTTAAATTTTTTTAAATTTAATTACGTCAAATAAGTCGCCTTCAACTATAGTGAAATTTTAGCCACTATAATGCAATTTCAGCCATAAGCCATATCTTTTCAGCCCAATCGAGCGGGTGTTAATGTGTTAGATTCAAATAAGTTAAATAGTTGGGTCCTTAAATGAGTTGGCTTTTTAGTCGGGTGGAAATGGATTGAATGAATGATTGGGATGGGTTGGGTTATGTTGCCCTATAGGGTGGGTTCTTTTGGGCAGTGACTTATGGTTTATGGTTGTGGCCTTTTAATTTTGGTTTATTCACGAGAGGCAGTACGTACAGGAAAATAGTCGCATGTGATTTTGGCCAGTATAGCTAAATTTAATACACTTTTTATTACAATTGACCTTTAGACCCCGCCTCAAAAAACGCATCATTTTTTAAAAATATACTGTAGCTACAATACATAAGCATAACCTATAAGCAAAAAAACTGGTCCATAAAATGGGTTGGAATGGGTTCTAAAGTTTAGGATTAAAATTGAGTTGAGAACGGGTTTAACCCGTGGTGTTGCAATATGGCTCACCCGTGGGTTGGCTCCACCCATAGGGTTCATCTAGGCATTTAGGTCTAATAATTTGCACAAAATAGTGTTTATATACTCGAAATCATCTGTAGTAAAATTCAAAAAAATTGTGAAACTTTTATGGTGTGAACCAAGTTATAAATTCTAAATACCGATCTTTTTCAAAAGTTTTCTATAAAAGTTTGTTGGTCCTGCATATATAGCTGGGCCTAACAATTTACATAAAGTAGCGTTTCTATACCCCAATTCATCTATAGTAAATTCTAGACAATTTTGTGGAACTTTTATAGTGTGAACATGAGTTAGAAATGTTAAATATTGAACCTTTTCAAAAAGATCTATAAAAACCTGTTGAATCCACCTGTGTGCCTATGCTTAATAATTTACAAAAAAATAGCGTTTCTATACCCCCAAATTATCTGTAGTAAATTTCAGAAAATTTTATAAAACTTTTATTGTGTGAACACGAGTTATAAATTTTAAATACCGAATTTTTTCAAAAGTTTCCTATAAAAGTTTGTTAGTCCCACCTATATGTCTAGGCCTAACAATTTGCATAAAATAGCGTCTCTATATCCTAAATCATCTATAGTAAATTCTAGACAATTTTGTGAAACTTTTATAGTGTGAACACGAGTTAGAAATTCCAAATATCAAACCTTTTCAAAAAAAATTCTATAAAAGCTTGTTGGTTCTTCCTGTGTGTTTAGGCCTAATATTTGCACAAAGTATCATCTTTATACTTGAAATCATCTATAATAAATTTTAGAAATTTTCGTGAAACTTTTATAGCATGAACGTGAGTTATAAATTTTAACTACCGATTTTTTTCAAAAGTTTTCTATAAAAGCTTGTTGGTCCCACCTTTATGTCTGAGCTTAAAAATTTGCACAAAGTAGCTTTTCTACACCTCAAATCATCTATAGTAAATTTCAAGCAATTGTGTGATAATTTTATGGTGTGAACGTGAATTAGAAATTCTAAATACTGAACTTTTGTAAATGTTTTCTATAAATGCACTTGTACTTGTATGTAGTAAATTAATAATGAGTGAGTTGGCAAAAGGTTTGAAATGGGTTGAAAATGAGTTTCAACTCATTTCAACTATTTGGGTTCGGTTGGATTGTGGAATTCACTCTTTGGGTTGGGTGGGGTTTCGAGCTTTCTTAGGATTGAGTTAGATTTTTAACCCATTATCACCTCTAAATTTCTAGTGATGTTTCTTAGTTCATGGCCAAGTAAGTTTGCACAAATTAGTAGACTAGCTGCAAGCTAGTCTACATGCACCAAACCATTCCTCGGTCGAACTAGCTTGCTAATTGCTGCTTAGGAAGCCTCACGATTCACATCTGCTTTCGGGTCAGATGTGTTCACGCAACCACAAACTAGTAGCTACGTGCATGTTGTAGTATACAGTGACCAGTCTACACCAAAAACTACGTACTCTTAATTTTTTTGGACTGCACTACACTCTTCACATGCGTCACTTGGTGCAACCCACGCACACCATTCAATTCTTTTTTAAAAATATGTACACAGTTTCATATATTGCTATATATACTATTCGTTGCACATATATTGTATTATTATCATGCGCATCCCAATCCTCTAGGCCCACCTGTTTGGAGCAAGTCGGTATAAATTCGAAAGCAACTTAGGATACACATGGAAACAAAACAAGCAAAATCATGATTTACAAAAGCAAAAATTGTCCAAAAAATTCAAATCAGTTTAAATTTGGAAAGAAAAGTCAACATAAATTTCGAGCAAGTCAATATAAATTCCAAAGCAAATTAAGATATACATGGAAGTAAAATTAGTATAATTTTCAAGCAAGCTCATAAATTTGGAATCAAAGTCATGATTTACCTAAAACAAATTTTGTACAAAAATTCAACTTAGTCTAAATATGGAGCAAATCAATATAAATTTGAAAGCAAGCTGAGATAAATATAAAAGCAAAATAAGTATAATTTGCAAGCAAGGTCGTAATAAATTTAAAAATCAAATTAGTGTAGATGTGCAGCAAGTCACATCTCCATGTCCTGCTCCATGTGCGCTAGTCCTGTCCTGCTCTATGTGCGCTGTTCCTACTCCATATGATCTGACAGCTCGGATGGGCGTGCACTGCCCAAAATAGAACCATGTGGTCGTGTTTTAGGATGTACGTGTGTAATAAAATTCACTTGCTACGCAATGAAAACTGGATGACTGATTGCTCCATTGCTCATGCGTGCATGGATGATTCCCGACATGCTTCTGATCTGATGGCTCCCCGAGGTGTGCACGTTGATGAACCAAAAAATGCACATGCGAAAATAGGAATTCCTGATATCTTTTCCATTATAAGAAAGCTACATACATAAACACATCACTACACTCGCACACCACGTCACACACGAGAGTTTGTCTCTTTGGCGCTGCATTTCAATATCTTAGGGTGTCGCTCCGAGATGTTGGTGAGCCGATATAGACGAATTCGATATAGTGTCTACTATAATCGGCTTGTAGAATCTGCCTTAAAAAGACACACCGTTTGAAAGCTAGTTACTGTAGCATAACCTAAAAGTCATAAGCCCAAAAGGACCCAACCAATTGGGTCTCTTCTTTTCAGTTTTTAAAAGCTATTTTTCGGCTTTTCTAAGTAACTAACTTTCAAACGAAGTGTCTGTTCATGACAGGGTCTACAAGTTGATTGTAATACATATTATAGCGACTTCATTTATATCAGTTAAAACCACACACAAGCCGTACTCTCTTTTACGAACAACCTAAAAGTCATAAGGCGTAGCCCAAAAGAACAATCCATTATAACGCATGTAATATCTTAGTTAGGAATGGTCTCACGGGTTCACACTTGCTTCCGCCTAGTCAAGTATTATAACGCACGTGTGCTAACTCATACTTTTCATGTTTCTATTTTCTATTCGGTCTTATGTGCTAGGCAAAAATTAATGTGCGTATCCTCCTAAACTATCATGATTGTCTAAATTTTAACTTTTAACTAGGAAATCAGATAACTTACATCCCTCAACTGTCAAAACTAGGTATATTACCCCTGATACCATTCTACCCCCACATGGCAGTGGATCAACATCAGCTCCTCGGGGCCGTCATCACCACTCAAGTACAGGCTCAGCACCACGGGCGTCGGCTTCAGCGGCATGACATTGTCGAGCGCTATGTTTCCTGTCCCCTCAATGAACCGCGCGCTCACGTCGTTGAGCAAGATCGCGTTGTTGCCGTTGGCATCCACATCGAGCCGCCCCGCCCATTCACGCTATTCAACCGGTGCCTCTGTGAGCCCGCCTCAAGGACAGTGTTGGACGGCACCAGCAGTTGGAAGGCGTTATCAAGCACAGTGAGAGAGACGACGTCCGTGGTGGTGGCCAGAGCGACCTCGCAGCTGGTATAGGCAAACCTTGAAACATACCAAAAATTTGAAATTCTTTTGAATTTTGATCTGATTTTGATTTCTTTAATCAAAATGATAGTAAATAGATATGATATTCTTTCTGTTCGTAAGTAAATTTCTCAACTGCCGTGTGAAGTACAACGGCCTTGTTTGTAAAATCAGTTTTGCTATTGCACAGGCGACTGAAATTTTTTTATGTTTCAGTCACCTGAAATTGCACTCTCAATGAACTAAAATTGCAGCCCCCCCTCCAAAAAAAACAGCTGCAACTTTAGGTGAATCAGAGTGTAACTTCAGGTGACCTGAAATTGCACTCTCAATCAACTAAAATTGCAGCTCCTTTCAAAAAAACATGTGCAACTTCAGGTGATTCAAAGTACAACTTTAGGTCAATGAACTAAAATTGCAGCCCCCCCTCCAAAAAAAACAGCTGCAACTTTAGGTTACAGGCTTGTTTTTACACTGGGAGTGTAGTTCTTGAGAAGCTAGCCGAGGCGTGTGTACAGGTGTATGGATTTTTTTTTTTTAAGGAGAGGTGTATGTATATTGGATGTTTTGGCAGCATGAGCTAACGTTGAGTGTGATGCATTCAGGAGATCGAGAGGATATTGGAGAGGTAGATTGGATATAATTATCTTTTTGTGCGTACTATCTCTCACAAAAGCAAAGTACGCATGCTACCTCCGGAAAATTGATCAATTGATCGACTAATAGGAGGAAAAAGAAAAAAGAAAAGAGGCATCTAGCTGATCATGTGGAGGATTTGTTGGTGGCTTAGTGCAGCCCTGAGGAGACTAGATTAGATCGCCACTCCCAGGAGGGGCGTCGCAGAGGAGATGAGCAGTCGCTAATAAAAAAGTCTAATGCAAATATGCTCTGCTCCGATATTGAGTTCCATGCATTAATAAGTTCTCTTAAAAATATAAGCGTTTCAGAGAAAATGAACAATATGCTTTAGCCCATTCCATTGGTTATATAATACCGCTAAGACTATCAAATTAATCAACCCTAGCCAGCCGGCCGTACGTGCCTAATTGAAAACGCATGCTTCTATTCCGTATATATACTGGTACTACTGGGAGCCCATGAACGTGTGCGATGTACTCCATGCCAGCATACATACGCACACCACCACGAAACAAGCTGCTACTCGTCATTAGCTCTAATTTTCTTATCCTTGACGCCGCTCCTGCCTACGTGGAACCAGCTGGGATGCCGCTGTCGTGATGAACCTGCTGGAGAGATGCGTAATCACCAAGATAGCAAAGAAAAAACCAAACACGACTCTTTATTTCTTTTTCCTTCTCTAACCTCCCGCTTGCTTGCAGCTTCTTCTTACCTCTATCCTGAGAGCAACTCCAACCGGTTCTTTATCCTGCTCTTCATTATATATTTACCTAATATGGCTCAAGAAATGGACTCCAACCGGTTCTTTATCCTCCTCTTCATTTTTATCGAGTCGCTATTTTCTCCCGGCCGCTAGCTAGATTTGACGAGCGCCTCCTCACTCGCTTCTCAAATAGCTAGGCTATTGGAATGCTAACTCAAATAGAGAGCTAAAAATAATAGCTAGCCTCTTTATCCTAGGAAATAGAGAGGGAGAAATGACTAATGGGATGGAGTTGCTCTGACTTGCTCTACTTTCTATTGCTCCTGCTGAGCACCTCGTCTCCCTTACATTGCTTCGTATACTGTCCATACTCCATACATATATACGCCCACACCAGCAACTTAAGAAATGGACACGGACTAGAAACCGGAGCTCGCACGGACTCATGACTCATATATGGATACGACGACCTATACGGTATACTCGGATACGGTAAATCAACTCATAAACGGATTAGACTTCTACATATACGGCAAGCATATGTACACATATACAACTCAAATACATCTAAAAACAAGATTAAACTCGAACAGTAACTTTTGTGCAACATGTGCTTCGTACGCAGCACTGTCTGTTCTCTATTCCATCCTCTTTTGCAACGGGCAAACACGCTGGCATGCACGATTGGCCACGGTTCTTGGCAGAAGACTACAAGGATCTCAAGTAGCTAGCATGAGTACATCATACACTCATAATACATGCGAATCACGAAATTGATGAGGGTCAATTTGGTGTCACTTTCATGCAACATCGTTTTCATTTTCACAGTGCGTATTGTGTTGTGTGGGTCATTTGCCGGTTGCCTAGCGATTACGGCAGGACGTGACCACTATGTTGGTGGTTGCGGTTCTGAAATCATGCAGTTGAACTTATCAAGAGGTTGAGCAAATTGCAATGAGTATCATGGCATATCCTAAATAGCACATCATTGCAGTGGCATATAATCATTGTCAAAAAAAGAAATCGCTGGTGAAAAATTGTCAGGAATCACAGTTTTAGATCAAAAATTTTACTGTCAGGTGTAAATAGAATCACAAACATTTTGCGAAACTACAGTACTGTGCTCCTCAGGTGTAGAGTTTTGCTTCAACTAATAGGAATAATTTTACTCAACACAGTATATGCGTTGAACATTAGCTGCCTACAGAAAACTTTAACGAACTTGACCTGTCTATTCTTTGATTTTTAAATTTTAAACGATAACTCTAGAATAGGACCATACTTGGATCGATACGGCCACATGGCCCAAATAAAAGGCCCGTCTGAATGACCAACCTCTTTCGCTTTCTGTGGCCTCTTTCCTCCCGTGCGTTCTCGCTCTCCATCCTTCTTCCTTCCCCTAAAAAGGGATTCTACTATTCTAGTATATTCCATGAAATAAGTGGCACTAGTATTACTCGTGACGGGCTCTGTATCTCCTCTCCATTTTCCAGTGGTTTCGAGATAATCACGTGTCTTGAGTTGGCTAATGCTGAGAATAGTCTTTGCGCTACCTCGGGCCAATGGCAACCGCGGAGGGGTGGCACTCGTTGGAGTGTCTACTCTGAGCCAAGTCCACAAGTCAACCCTGGTGAAGTCCGCAACACCAATCTCAGCGAGATTCGAGACCAATCCCGAAGGGAGTCCAGGACCAACCTTGGCAATGTCTAGGGCCAACATTGACGAAATCCGCGGAACAACCTCGGACGGGGTCCGAAGCCAACCCAGGGGGAGTCCGCAGCCAACCCTGGATGAAACTCGGAGTTAGCTATGAACTGACCCCAGAGTCTCGAACATGGCAAGACTTGCGCATGGAAAGGACGAAGATACCCCTAGGAGTAAACTAAGCCTCAAGGGTAAACTTGTAACATCGCTCGTCTCCCTCCCATGCTATAAATAGGAACCCTTGTAATGGGAGGGAGGGTCATTTGTAACCCTAGACACCTCATATTAAATACACTTGGTTACTTGTATGCTTCTCCTTGAGCCTCTCCGCATCCTCAGCGGTCTTCGCATCCGATTGAGGATGCTTCTAAGTTTATTATCTGGCCTCGTAATGACGACAGTTGACATCGTCCATGAGTATTTGTGCAACAAGTCATGTCACTCCAGCCTCACACCGCCTCTACCGTTGTGCCTTGTGCCGGTGAGCTTTCGAAAGCAATCCTCCATCCCAGTCAGCCATTTCTCAATCCCTCTTAGCCATAGCTTCCACAGGCCATCCCAAATCCAGTGTCAACCATGTTGATCCCTCCCCTAGCCCCCCCCCCCGGCCGTTGGTGACATTCACCGCTGCCGTCTGAGCCAGTTCCCTGTGGGCAACTCACCTCAAGCTGCTACAGCCCAAACTGACATTACCATTCTCTTCTTGGCTAACCCTAGATGCTCAAACACCCTATAACTGTACCGAATAGCCATCAGAGCCCCGTCGTGCCATGATAGAGCTTTGACAAGCTCACCTCGCCGCCAGTCATCTACAATAAACCTTGGTGTCTGCAAACCCCACAAATAGAACCCTCATGGCTCACTGAACCCATCTGTGCAGTATTTTGTCACTGGTGACCTTCGCTGGTGCGCAATTGGCTCGTCATCACCATTTTCCTACTTGGGCATGCCTTGGTGCCTGAAGAAGAAGAAGGCCGAAGTAGGCCAGGCTAGGCTTGGTAGCCTGTGTTGGGCCAAGTCGAGCCCATACTATAGACCCATTACTGTTCAAGGCTAACGCGACATTGTTCAAGACCCATCACTATTCATAAGCCTGACTTGCTGCCAATAGTACAGACCCGTTACTGTTCACAGAAACAAGTTTAACATATATATATATAGCTATTTCGACCGTTTCGAACCTGTTTAAACTATTCCCAACTCTGTTTCACCAAACCAAACTCTGACAAAACCTAAACCCATCCTTATTAATTTTTCTTCACTTTTGCTCTATTTAGTTTATTTTACTAGCTTGATTTCTTTCAAGCTCAGACTCATTTGCCTCTCTTTTGCACTAGTTCTCGACTTCGCGTGAGCGAGCCATTCAAGGACCCAGTCAAGATTTCAAAGACTTTGAACCAATTGAATACTTTGAGTAGCAAGGCAAGTCATAAGTTTTTTTATCATATTGAACCTACATTGTTTCAATTATTTAATTATCAATACTTTTATTATTAGTAGTAGTATTTTTATTATTATTTCTGCACTATTATTTATTTAAAAAAATTGTTTAGAATAACATGATAATTAGTTATGTTCTACCACTGAAAAATATCATGCTTTACTTGAGGCCATATGACCTTGATAGTCTTAGTAATCTTAAACAATTGAATAATTAATTATCTATAGACTAGTCAATTAAAATGTTTTATACTACTAAGTTACTTCAGTGTTCTACCGATAGAATTATAAAATTGTACTAGGGCTAAAGATGAATCGCGAAAAGTCACTAGATGGTTGAAGTCCATGACCTTACCCTAGGATGAGGCTTTGGTATGGTTTGGTGGTAGTGTCGCAATGCATTGGGTTTGTTGGTTTATGGTCGGTGACCTCATTTGTGAAAAGTAAGGAGTAGAATCTTATGCTGAGTAAAGGATATATACATCGTTCAACCATAAGTTTTGACTTATCAGACCTGATTTAGTAGCTGCTTAATTCGATTGAATATCTATAAGATGGTTTGTTGTTCCAGGGGTAGGAACGACCCGCATACAACAAGGTGGTTTGAAAAGCAGTATCTTCCCTACTTAACAATGGTAGATACACTCAGAGTTGATTCGCGGTTTCCGCTTCGACCAGTGGATTACTAACAATGAGTGTCCCCAAGCCTACCGGGTAGAAGCTAGAAAGAGGAGAGCAGTAAAAGACATTGTTATCTTAACTCAGTCACACGCTAACTATCGCGTGTCTATTGCATGACATTGAGAGTTTGAGACATCTTGTGGGTAAAGTTGAGCAACTTTGTAGACTCAAATTAATAGTATTCGAATACGCCATGCTTCTATTAAATGATGATGTGTTTAATAGGTGAATCCAACATCAAGACATAAGTAGCATTAATAATGTTTCAATTTGGTAATAAAATTGCTTAAACTCCTTTTTTCTTAATAAGTTAAGTAACAAGTAGTTAATTGGTATTTTCCTTGTGACTTGCTGAGTACAGTTGTACTCATACTTACTAAACTATCAACAGAAGAATCATGGGATGTAAATGAAGAACCCATCGAGGAAGAATTTGAAGAATTCTATGGTATAGATGATCAGTGGTTTTAAGTCTCGTCCTCATTCAGGCATGCCTATGTGATTTTTCCTTTGTGTTGTAATATAACTTTTGAGCTTGAACACCTGTTGTGCTAAAACCTGGCTATTATACCGTATTTTTGTAATAAAGCTTGATTATTATGTTGTAAGTATGTGTTGGTATGATGCACACATGTGCATCGTACTTCGCGGTTGAACTGTCCTAGGCAGTTACCGGGATTTCTAACAGTCCCAGGAATAAGAGCGTTACAAGTAACTCCCAACATAAACAGTTTCGTTATTCAACCAACCCGGAAAGCACAACTCTAGCATAGCGCAACCCATTTGCCCTTTCCAACAAATTTAAGACCTCGCTCATTCCATCTTCTTTAGCAGCTTCTGGCTTCTAATTTTTGACTGAAATTGTACTGTAGCGGCTGTGAGTTTTTGCGAAATCATTCAATTAAAGAAAAAAACAAAGAAAAACACTATTATATCTTTACAAATAATATAACGAAAAAAGAAGCAAGAAAGAAGAAGAAAAGCAAAATAAAAACAAAAGTGAGAAGCCAACACGTGTCCATTCAGATATAAGACAAGCTGAAATCGGATGGAAGAGGGCCTAGCACCCACGGGCCATGGACCTGGCTGGCTCTCAGGGCGCACCCAAGTACGGAAGTACCCAACACGACCAGACAAACGCGCGCTCGCGAGAAAACAAGTCGAAAGGCAAGCGTCACATCCGTGCGCGGCGCCACCTCCCACCCATCCGACCCAGCATGATGCCCTCCCCCCGGTCCACCCTCCCTTCCCCCGCGCCATCGAGTCGGCCACTCGGCCTGCGCCTGCCTTTACCCGTACGCAGGCGCGCGCGTGCTCCTAGGCCGCCGCGCCCGGATCCCAGCCGTCCGCCCACCCATCCATCTCCCACGGCCCCGCGCGCGCGTGCCAAGTACGAGAGACGGGCCGGGCAGGCAGGCAGAGCCAGGCGTCCCTCGCTTCCTCGCGCCGCTGCGGCGCGGCACGCATGTGGCGACAACCGGCGGGGTTGGTCCGAGCACCGAGCAAGCACGCGCCCCATGGGCACGCAAAAGGAACGGGACGGACGGACGGACGGAGGACGACGTAGTCAAGAAAGCCGGGGCTCTTTTTCCCCGCCGTCCTTTCGCTACCCCCGCTTCTCTCCTCTCTCTCTCTCTCTCCCCCCGTTGCCTACGAAACGAGTGCCCTGCTTTCCCCCTTTGGATTCCAGGGTTTTTGATTGCGGGCTGTTCTTTTAGATTTTTGAAATCGGCTTTTGGTTTCTATTACAGTACCTAACTTTCAAACGGAATATTTTCTCAAGACGGAGTCTACAAGTTAAACGATTTACACGTTAAAAACTCAACATCTGTACCAGCCAAAATCGCAAGTATCTGTCTCTCCGTAATTTATACCGTAAACAGCTAAAATTTAAAAATTTTAGCTAAAAATTATAAACCGTAACAAAAAAGAATAGGCCTGCCTTGCCGGAGCCGGACCACGTTCCTTGGACTTTCAGGTCGGGTTGGCTCGCTAACTTGGCCGGTTCCGTTGTGTGATACGGTATAGACGTATAGGCTCCTGTCAAATCTAAACTTGCCTAATCATGTGCAAGATTCCAAGGTTTAACTACGGTTTGTTTATTCTCTGGCACGTCTTTCAGCGAGACAAAATGGTTGGAGCTCAGGGCTTGACGAGCTTAGCTCATCATTAGTGCTACACCCCGCGACAATGAGCATGCAGAGGCAGTCACGGCGCTCCTAATACTCCACTACAACATCTAATGAATTAAATAGCTACTGCAATATCTAGTGAGTTAATTAGTTGTCCACGTAAGATAAAATATGATATAGCAAAAAAGTTAATGAAGAGAGAAAAATAATGCCTCACATGAGATTGCATGGACACACAATCTAGTGTCGAGAAATAACTAAAATTTGTATTATGGAGTAGATCCGCTGATAAACACTATACATTATGACAGTAATTCTGGCCTGGCGGGGAGTGTATAGACATTCTAGTGTAAGGGCCCAAACTTACACTTCTTTCCCGTTCTCCATGTGAAAGTAGATGCACTGGTAGCTAGGACGTAGCACTACGTACACGAAGAGTAGTTCCTCGAGAAGAATTTTTTTGCCTATATAACGTGTTTTATATTTGTATTTATAAAAATAGACATATATGTATAAAAATGGTAAACATGATGTTTCTACCACTCGGTCACTAGACAGCAGTGGCCTACAGGTGGCACGTGGCGTCCCGGATGGCTACACGCCTGCCGCCCCGCTACAATACGACAGATAATTAACCGGCTTAATTACCTGTCTAAATACTATTTTATGTATTATACTTGTTTAAAATTTTAAATATAGCACATAAGCTCAACATTTTCCAAAATTTTATGTGCAGCTTTTCGACACAATATACTTGATTGTGTAATTTTTTTGATAATTTTATCCACTCTGAATATAGCTCAAAAGTTTGTACTACTGAGATATTTGTAGGAGTTATTACAAATGGCAAACGAGCGCCAGAAATTACAAAATTTTATGTGAAATCTCCCGACATAGTCCACCTAATTGTGTAATATTATAGGAATTTTATATGCTCCAAAATTACCATGTCAATTTAATCATAATTAGTGATATATTATGCATCTTTTGCAGTGCGCAACATCTGTCCTTTGCACATATGTCGGTCCGTTGCTATTATATTTTCTTTCCCGCTGCGTCCTTTGCATAATTGTCACTTTGTCCGTCTTGTCCACCCTCACGCGCTCCCTTGTCCGCACTGATATCATTATATCTGTGCCGTCCCTCCTCACCCGCACAAATGTTAGTCTGTTCATGTCGTCCCGCCTAGCCTGCTCCCTCGTGCGCACATATATCACACTTACCATGTTGTCCCTCGTCGATCGCGGTGCTACGTATCGACAACGCATCCATAATTTCTGGTGGCAACACACCGGGTTCCCTTTTCTCTCGGCTTCAAATACGGAGCTCTCGCAATCGCTCATTACTCATGTAAATTGCGTTTTGTTTCTTATAGGAAGAAGAATTTTCTCTATCATATAGTAACATAGTACGACAGACACTGAGGGGTCAGTCAAAGTAGGGTCACTAAAGTAAGACCTTCCCTTATAAAGAAGAGAGGATTTCGGCACTAACTACCGCTTGTTGCCAAATAGGCAGACTCAACCAGTATGGCCAAAATACAGACACAGGGAGGACGTGATCGTGCTGGTCGTCGAAGGCCATTTCGATGGAGGGTGATGTTTCTTTCAATGCCCACACTCTGGGGTACAATTAGCCAATAGTTTATTTTCTCTTGCTGCTAATAGAGCTTACATGTTAACCCTACTTTCCAGCAGATGGCGAAATACGACTTTATTCGTTAGATCGATCCTCCCCATAAACGCTATGTTGTGAGGTACATGGATACATTGTGGGAGCGAATCTTAGAGATGGAGGTGCGAATTGATAGTCTTAATAAGAAGAACGATAACCCTACTGTGGGAGCGGTAGAAGTGTCATTTTTACTATATATATATATATATATATATATATATATATATATATATATATATATATATAGTATAAATAACAGGGGCACCTAGGTGTCTGGACACCTAGTCTCCCTACCTTTGGATTGCTTTTAGATGCGTGCTAGTGTGATTGAGACTTTCCATCCATGATTAAGACTTTCCTTCCATGATTGATTTAGCATGCCTAATATATTACATACCATTGCTCTAGCACGTATCTAAAAGCAATCTAACGGCAGGGAGCCTAGGTGTCTGGGCACCTAGGTGTCCCATTTCAGCGTCCTATATAGTGTATATATATATATATATATGAAAAATACTTTTTACTCCCGGGTGTAATTATATATATATATATATGATTATTTTTATAAATACGATGCAAAATGTATCATATATACCAAAATTTTCTTTGAGAACCCTGCTATTCTCTTACTTTTCGTACACAACATGACATTGCGATTCACCGCTCATGTGCATATCGTACATACATTGAGCTTACCCATGGCAACGTCCCAGGGGAAGTACATGTGTTAACGCGAAAGAGATTTTCTTTTGGAAAAGTAAGAGTTTCATACATAATGCAAAAAAACAAGTACATTTTTGTAAAAATCTCCTGAGTGTTGAAGCAAGTAGTACCAAAAGTGATTGGCAGACGCGCGGAGAACCGCTGAGACTGTGCAACAATGCTTTTGCGTAGCTGGGCTAGGCACGTCCTTGGGCGCTAGGGCGCAGCTTGAGGTGGTTCTACCAGAGTCCATGAATCGTGGCGTGCAGCTTGTCCCGATCCATTTTCTTTTGACGATGGAAGGTACGGATGGAACACAAAAACAAAAGGTGGCTAGCTTAATTACCATCGAACGCGCACGCGCCGCCACTGTGCCGTGATTCACTCCACGGAAATGCATGTACTGGTAGGAAGACACGGGCACAGTGTTCTACACTATGGGGGCGTTTGGTTGCCTGGTTCTTGCCCAGCCAGGCTCTCTAGATGCAAGTTTCAGTTGTTTGGTTGCCCAGCCAGGCTCCCCAGATGCAAGTTTCAGTTGTTTGGTTGCCCGCATCGAGGTCTGAACCTAGCTCTCCAGATGCAAAAGGCAACTCAGAGCCTGGCTCTCAAGATACGGATTTCATTTGCGTTTCTGGCGAGCCAGGCTCGCATGGGGGCAGCCAGGCTCACATGGAGCAGCCAGGCTCCACTCAGCAATGAACCAAACGTGCCCTATGCTGCTCTACCTACAGGCTGGTCGTCATCTTTGAGAGCCAGCAGCGAGAAAACTCGCTGAACTTGCCTGCATCAAATTATCTGAAAATCTGACACTACAAACTGAAATCGTGCTTAATGGCGCGTGAGGACAAATCACGCGCGGTTAAGCAAATCAAGCATTTGCAATGTGTTTGTAGTAGTGCTCCCTCCGGTCACAAAGGTAAGGTTCTGTTCTTTTTGCTAAAACTTATAGTTTTTTGTTGCGGCTTATGGTTTTGGATTGTTTATGCGAGAGATTACAAAGTAACAGAAATTCACATGTAATTTTTGCCGATATAAATAAAGTCAGTATAGTATATATTACAATTAATTAGTAGACCTTATCTTGAAAAGACGTTTCGTTTAAAAGTTAGTTACTGTAAAAAAAAGTCAAAAGCAGAAGCCAAAAGCTGAAAAAGAACATGGCCTAAATCGTTTTAGCTAATGATGTGATCTCTTCTAATATATTTATAAAGCCTAATAAATTGTAGTATTATGAAAGTGTTTTTTGAGACTAGTCTATACTATTTTCACATGTCAATTCTAAATGTTCAAAACAAGATTAATAGCTAAATTTCATAATGTTTAATTGCAGGTAACCCAAACCAAAACTTCTTTTACTGCTTGACTAGAGTAAGGAGACCTACGTATTAACTTCTGCTGATGATTTTTTAGCCGCGGCCAATGGCTTTTGGCTGAAAATAGATAGTAACGGCTAAAAGAATTAGCTTTTAAAAAGCGAGTGGTGCAAAAGGTGAGAGAGAGATACGTGCGTGAGATGAAAGCGAGAGCAATAGGGCACATGATGCGCTCGTGGCCTACTGACTTATCTTTGGAACAAGATGGAAGCGAGATAAGTGGAGAAACTATTTTGAGAAAATAAAATATTTTGGATTTTTACAGTACATTATACTGATAATAGAAAGGTGATAGTAGAAATAAAATCCGACTATTGATTTGTAAGGATATTATATACTTTCGTCTTCCTGCGCGGGCTCGTAATCATTTAAAACAAACTCCGAATCTTTGTACAAACCATGCATCTCATTCTCATGTAAATGCATTTTGACGTTGATGGTTCAGATTCATCACCTTTGGTTTCGCCTTCCACACGGTGGAGCTGTTTGTGCTGGGAGTGCTTGCCGTCTAATTGAGCTTCTTCGGCATAGGTGCTGCTGGTTCTTGCATCGCAGCCTCTTGCTTGGATGCAGCGGCTTCCTTGGCCCTCTGCCTCTTGGCAGCCTCCTCGTCCATCACGGATGACATATAATGAATGAGTACCCCTTCTATAGCATCCTGTATAACAGCAGCACCAACATGCGCTCCTGGTCGCGCACCACCTCGAGGCCATGGTGCTCATCCACGAACTCTAGCCGTGGTCTCGCTCATTCACAATTTTACCTTTTTGACGATTCTACTATTAATAGTGTGAGTGGTAATATAACTAAGTTATAACTAATCTGAACTATTGAATCGCAAATATTGGACAACTCATATTTATTTAAGAGTAAAGTCCATTACCGGTCCTTAAACTTTTTATGCTATGTCATCCCGGTCCATAAACTTTTAAAGTATGTCATTCCGGTTCTTAAACTTTCAAAGTGTGGCAATATTCTATGTAGTTGTAGCAGTGAACTTTTTATGCTGTGTCATCTCGGTCCATAGACTTTCAAAAGAAATTGCCACACTTTGAAAGTTTAAGGACCGGGATGACATACTTTAAAAGTTTATGGACCGAGATGACACAGCATAAAAAGTTTAAGGACCGGTAATGTACTTTACTCTTTATTTAAGGTACCATAAAAAATTCAAATATTTATATAACTTTGACTTCTTTAGGCTCCGCTCATTTTGGCTTGAAATTCTGACTTCCGGCTTATTTTCCACTATTTATAAATTTTGTCTTTTGCTGACTTTTTTGAGCTTTTTTGCCATTCTTTTTCCCTGTATTCGTTTGCATTGTCCGTGATAGGTTAACATGTTTTTTCTATTTTGAAATTTATTAAATTTAGTTATGCCAAATAAAACACCATCAATTATAGTAGAATTTTAATCATAAATCAAACTTATTCCAATCTAACCTCGAGTGGCTCCTTAATGGTAAGCCAATGCGAAGAAACTCGGTAAATAGGAAAAAGAAAAGCACGGCACTAGTACCAGCAGCTCACGGACCGTTGGTTGCGATGCGACTGGCATTGTTTGGGTCTTGGCGAAGGCCGAGGCGAGGCGTAGAAAGGCCCATTTGTCTGATTACTAGGGAGCCGCTTTTGATACCACCCTCTGACGGATGACGTCATGTGACACGCCCTGTCCCCCGGGTTGCGTGGCCGCGGGGCAGGGTGTGGTCATCCCGCGCAACATTCCCGGGATTCTGTCTCCCGCTGTCCCCGCCATCCCGGCCCCACCCCACTCTTCCATCATTCGTCGTCGTCTCGCCGCCGCGCCGTGCCAAAGTCGCCGGCCGGGAACCGCGTGCTGCTTGCCTTGCCTTCCGATCGCCACGAGCCGTTCGAACCCAGATCGACCGCGCTCTACTTGATAAGAGCAAACACTCGCAGTGTTGGGATGTGTCGCACCAGAACGTTCAACACTTGATTCGAGCATGTTTGGATGACGGGTTGAGCCAGTATGAAACAGGGAATCCAATTCCATACTGAAAACAACTTTGTTTGCAGATGAGAGTCTTGGCCTCGTCCGAAAAGTTCCAGTCCGTGCTCTGGACGTCAGCGTTGTGTTTGCCAACCATGGCATGCATGGCAAACGCAAGCGAGCGGCCGTGCGAGGTCGCAGGGAGAGATCTCCTGCGATGGCAAGCATTCGCGGCAGTCGAGCCGTGCCGTGTGGTCAAGTTGCTTGGAAAACCTGTCTGTACTGGCCGGATCCGTACCTGGAAGGCTGGGAGCGATGCGTCTTCTTTTGGTACATCGTCGACGATCGCCATGGTGATGCACAACACGACAGTAGTTCTCGGTACAGGGAGAGAGGAGAGAGCTGGGAGTACGTGCATGCGTGGAGCTCGAGCTTCCTGCCCGAGACAAGATCCAGTAGGCGCCGAGGGATCGGAATCGGATTAGATGCGCCCCCGAGTTGATCGATCCCAGAGTTGCGTCTTGGTCTTTTTCCTGGCGGTTTTTGTCTGGCACGAGGCTCAGCCGGGAACGCAGCTTCCTGCTCCCTTCTCTCTGTTTTTTCCTGTTTCCGTTGACGTAGCAAAAATCTAGAGCATTTTCTTTATTTCTCTTATGTTTCTCTGTTGCTCTGGATTTTCGCCACGTCGACAGAAACATGAGAAGAACAAAGAGAAGGAAATAGAGAAGCCGTGTTCATGACCGATCATAGATCAACGATTCAACATGCGACAACGTGGTGTGAAACGCGTCATCAGAAGCAGGTAGCGGGTCGAGCGTGACTGCAAAAATCCTTCAGATTGCCGGCATGGAGGGTGAAGCATTTTGATTCAACGTTTTTCCAGGTAAGTGAATCAAGCAAGGATGGTGCAAAGCGAACCGTGAAAGTAAAGTTTGCCACATTGCCGCTACTATAGGACCAAAGGAATATGGATGATTGCAGTGATGGATTGCCTCTTCTTTTGGAGTAACTAGATAGAAAGGGGGTGTTATATTGGTGCTGTAAGTAACCGCGTCATGTCTTTTGCCGCCGATAAAATGTGTAAGGCGACGGAAAACTAATACGCAGGCCTTGTTTGGTACACAAAATATTTCAACAAAATTCTTGTAAAATTTCAACCTTACGCACAAATGCAAAAGCTAACAAGATTGTAAACTAATGGTGAAGACTTTGTACGACCTTTTTCTTCGCACTCCCAGTTATGCACTTTTGCCCTTGTGATAGCATGCGATGCAAGCATGTTTTTTGCAATTTGCAACTGAACCTTTGCCTACTGGTGAAAAGGGTGAAGAAATGATTCTAGTGTAGTGCGCTACTCTTCCACCCTTGTAGATCATCAGAGAGGTCACAGTGATGATTTGCATGATTCCTCATGTTGATCCTGGCCCTGGGTAAGAGAGAGTGACTTTTTCATCGTCAACAGCAAAAAGCGCGGCTCGCTTTCCACACTGGAGAATCTCATTATTGGTATGCGTTTTAACTTTCGAGGCCAAAGACGCCATACGATCGAGTAGATGTATCCAACCATGGATCCATTTTAAGTAGTACTATCCTAGCCGTAGCATCAGATACGCTCAGAGTTGCATGCATATTCCAGCGTACAGATACTTCCATTGAATTTTACTCTGTACCAACTGCCAACGACGTCCATGCGTCTTCAAAATCTCACCAGCAAAGGGAGGCAAATGCGAAACAGTTGAAGATCAATTCGACACACCACACACGGTGAATTGCTGACGGTGTAGACTGTAGGTGCTTGAACGAGAGGAGGAGGTGATTCGTTCCCGCCTCGATCTGGTCCTCGTTACTGTGCCTGTGCGGTGGTGCAGTCCAAGGCCAATGGAAGACCGAGGCTGTGCCACTCCGTAGCCGCGTGCGTCGATCGAGCCCGAGCCATTCCGTGTCTCCCACACGCAGCAGGAGGAGCGCGGCGAGATCGCGTTTGGCTGCACCCGTAGACAGCACGTACCACGTAGTCGTACTACGCCTGCGCTGACGAGTGGGGGATCAAGACGGAAAAGAGGAGCAAGCAAAGCAGACAGAGAGAGAGAGAGAGAGAGACGACGACGACGACGCCGCAAGGAAAAAGAGAGAGGCTGGCTGGCTGGGATGAGTTGGGGTTGGGACACGCAGCAAGCCTGCGCAAATGAGGAATCATGGCTTCTCGCCTCGAAAGGTCGGCATCTTTACCCCCAAAGCAGCAGCAGCAGAGGCTGCAATGCAATGCAAAGAGAGGAGAGGAGAGGAGAGAGAAGCGCGCGAAAGGCGCACACCGGAAAGGGGGCACGACCACCCGTATCATTGCCATCTACTGCCCCCGTCCTACACACTACACCACCACCTCGCTACTGGTACTAGTATACTACTGCTCCAGTGCTCCTACGCCACCGCCACCACCACCTCCTCGCGTGCTTCCGGGTGTGGCACGAGCTTGCCCATCTCTCGCATGCGCTGCCCCTCTCCCTCTTTATCAGAGCACCCCTGGCATCGCGCATTTGGCACTTGGTGTTGTTGCACTTGCGCTTCTTTATACTTGACCGCTTGGGGCTGCCTGCTTGGGTGCCTTCTCTTGCGTTCGTAGGAACATCCATGCCGTTGTGCCATCCTCAGGAGGTGCGTTCTTGTTCTTGCTTTGTTGCTCTCACACTCATGTCTGCTTAGCTCTCTGCTTGCTTCTTCTGGAACCATTCTTGGTACTTGTTGCGGACTCTTTACAAACCAACAACATAGTGGAGTAGCAGCCATCCTGCATTGCCGTTCTTGAGACGGATCACACGGGTCTTCTTGTGAAATGCACCTCCTACCTCACCTGGGGGAAAGGACTAGGACTAGTGCTAGTGATCCTAGAAAAAGGGGCGTTTCTTGTTCCCTTGTTTCTAGGCCATGCTTGAGGCTGCCACGAGCTGCAGCTCGCAGGAGGCGAGCGATGCCATGTGGCATTTCGTCGAGCACCTAGCTAAGCTAGCTAGTCATTCGGAATGCATTTAGGGCCTTCTTGTTCTACTGGCTTTCACTCTCTCTCCCCTTTGCCTGCTGCTCACACACAGGTTGATATCCCCTGTCTCTCTTACAACGGCATGCAGGCATTCTGACTTCTGAGAAGATTTGATCAATGAAGTGTGGCTAAGCTGCTAGCTTAGCAGTTGGGAATTGAGCTTTCGTCAGGATCTTGGCATATACATACAGATAGCAGCTGTTCTTTAGCTTCACTTTGGATATCTGGCGATGGCGACCTCACTGGAGAAACCAAAGTCGGGCGTTTTGAGGAATGCGGCAGCGCTGCTCGACGAAATGCAGCTCCTAGGAGAAACACAGGGTAAGTGTCTCAGATACTGCTGCTTATTGACTCGGAATTCCGCGTAAATTCGTTACATTTAGGCGTGATGCAATCATGCAAGTGCTCTCTGTGCTTCCATTAGGTGCAAAGAAGGTGATCAACTCGGAGCTCTGGCACGCATGTGCCGGGCCGCTCGTGTGCTTGCCGCAGCGGGGGAGCCTCGTGTACTACTTCCCTCAGGGGCACAGTGAGCAGGTCCTGAATCCTATTGCCTTCTGCATAAACTGTTGGGGTTAATTTCGTTTACATACAGTGCAAATTGCTTGGCTTGATCCATGGAATGCTGAAGTTTTTCTCTGTCAGGTTGCGGCTACCACTAGAAAGATACCGAATTCTCGCATTCCGAACTACCCAAATCTCCCGTCTCAGTTGCTCTGTCAAGTTCATAACATCACTTTGCATGTAAGTGTAAATAATCCAGATTCATTTGTATGGGTGCCCCAATCCATTACCCGTGATGAATGCTTGATTGTTTGTCTTGCACAGGCTGACAAGGACACTGATGAGATTTATGCACAGATGACTCTTCAACCAGTAAATTCTGTAAGTACATGATGTTGCTTTGGTGTATTGGATACTGGCTGTGGCTTCGTAATATATAAATATGATGTATTTCCAAACAAGGTGTGTACAATGCATCTATTATAATTTTCCAAGAAAAACATTGTATTCACATGCCCCACTTCGATGAAATGCTAGTTAAATGTGCACACTAGTTGTTGTTGAGTATACAACTGCAGGAAATGGATCTACCGAAAAAATTTAGAAACAGCAGAGCTTTTTTTTTTTTTGCAAAATTGGAGCCTGATTTGAAGATTCTATTTACTTTGTCGACTTTAGGAAAGTGATGTGTTCCCAATTCCAACTCTTGGTACTTACACCAAAAGCAAGCATCCCACTGAATATTTCTGCAAGAATTTGACTGCAAGTGATACGAGTACACATGGTGGTTTCTCAGTGCCACGAAGGGCTGCAGAGAAGTTGTTCCCACAACTGGTATATAGCATTTTGTCCACATTTTGTTTTACTCGGTTGTTCTTTGTGAATGCTTCAGCTCATAGATCATGTTTTGGGAACACAGGATTACTCAATGCAACCTCCTAATCAGGAGCTTATCGTTCGAGATTTGCATGATAACCTGTGGACATTCCGTCACATTTATCGTGGTAGGGTCAAACACTATTCGACTTGTTTTTGTCTTGTTCATGGATACATAATAGTAGGTGTCTTGGGGCCCTTTCTTCTAATCGCTTTCTTCTAAAAGTTTCTTCATTTGCTGCTCCATGCAGGACAGCCAAAGCGACATCTTCTAACAACTGGATGGAGCCTCTTTGTTGGCGCAAAAAGGCTTAAAGCAGGGGATTCTGTCTTATTTATCAGGTATATGAACCTAAATTGCATAATATACAAGTCTCTGTTTGTGACCTTAACCAAATGCATCTTGCACTGTTGAGAAATTAAATCTCAAAAGGTTCAGGCTTCTGATGTAAATTGCTTGGAATGAACCACCTGGATTGTGGAGATAATTACTGAATTCAAACGCCATCATATTTTAGGGCATACAAAATTTGATTACAATCTAGAATCTGTCTTGACTTAATTCTATGTTATTTAGATGCTGTAATGAAGGAATGCCATGTGTATTAGTCCGTTACTTATGATGTTTTTATTAGTTGATTACCTATATAATCAATATAGATATATTCAACTTTCTGAAATTTCAAATTGTTATGGTCTATGATCCCGCCGAGACACTGCAGCGGGCGTGTGAACAGTGCCTGCGTGGTACTGTAACACTGATACCTGTTTAGGGGTCAAGTATATCTTCATATTAGGAATAAGAGTAACTATTGCACAGGCGATTGTTTTTCCCTTCATTTTCAATCACTTTTTATACTGCAACTTTAGATGACTGATAGTGCAACTTCAGGTGACTGAGAGATAAAAAAATTTCAGTCGACTGTGCAATAGCAAAACCGTAGGAATAATTATATGCATATCTTCATATTGGGATAGACAGATGCGTATCTTTATATTTATATAGTATGGATGTGATATTATTTTTAGTTAATTGGTTGCATTAGATTGTATTGGTTTGTATATTAATGGAGGGCTAACCTCGTCTATATAAAGAGAGAAGCCGCACCATTCATAATCAAGCAATGAATAAACAAAATTTCTAGTCTCTCCCCCTCTTCTTCTAAAGTCAAGCCTCATAATCTCTCTACCACATCGGGAAAAAGCCCTGCCGGTGACTAAATAAGGGCGAGCGCCCTATGCTCGGTCCTCGAATCCGTACCCAACCGCCAACCACAACACAAATGTTCATGCGGCGGTATCTGTAAATTATGTACCAATCTATGCGAATGCTTGTCAATGCTAGAATGATAGTTACTGCTGTTAGAGATATATGTATAGTTTGTTATTCCCCATTGTTATAAGGGGTTCTTTGCATATTTCCCACCTGTACTTTGTGTATATATACCGGCCCATTGGCCTCATATGAATACAAGCGCTATTCATAACATGGTATCAGAGCCAAAATTAGGGTTTTGACTTACCTAGGGTTCCGTGCGCCTGTGTGCCGCCCGCTCGGCCTTCACGGCCTCTTCCATCGCCGCCTGTCGGCCTCCTCCGCCGTATCACCGTCGCGCGGCTGCTCCTCCTCCCTCCGCCGCCGGCCGCTCCCTCCAAGCCGCCGCTCTTCTCCGCCCGAGGCGGCCGTCGGTCGTCGTCGCCGACTCCCGCAGCCGTTGTCGTCGGCCGCCTTCGTCGTCGCCGGGCGGGCCTCCGCCGTCTCCTCCCACGCTGGACGTCGCTGCCGTTGTCGCCACCTGTGTCGTCTCCTACGACTCCGCAGGTTCCTCCCACTACAGTTCCTCCTCCCCTTATCGTCTACACTCGTCGACCTCGCATTGAGGATCTTCCAGATGAGCATTCTTCTTCTGATGTTCCATCTTCTTCTGATGCTCCATCGTCCCCTGATGGGTCATCTTCTCCTCGCTACGCTCTCCGCGATCGCCAGTCGATTCGGCCTCCTGCCCGTTTTTCCTTTGCTGGTGCAGCTACTCGTGAGCCTGTCTCCTACCGGGATGCTGTTACTCACCCTGAGTGGCAGCTTGCCATGGCCGAGGAGATTGCTGCCCTCGAGCGTACTGGTACTTGGGATCTTGTTCCTTGTCCATCTCATTCTCATCCCATCACTTGTAAGTGGGTCTATAAGATTAAGACTCGCTCTGATGGCTCTCTTGAGCGCTATAAGGCGCGTCTTGTTGCTCGTGGTTTCCAGCAGGAGCATGGTGTTGACTACGACGAGACTTTTGCTCCTGTGGCTCACATGACCACTGTTCGCACTCTTCTTTCGGTGGCGTCTGTTCGCCACTGGTCTGTTTCTCAGCTTGATGTCAAGAATGCCTTTCTTAATGGCGAGTTGCGTGAGGAGGTCTACATGCATCCGCCACCTGGGTATTCTGTTCCTGAGGGCATGGTCTGTCGCCTTCGTCGCTCTCTCTATGGCCTTAAGCAAGCCCCTCGTGCTTGGTTTGAGCGCTTCTCCTCTGTGGTCACTGCTGCTGGCTTTTCAGCTAGTGATCATGATCCTGCGCTCTTTGTCCACACTTCGTCTCGTGGTCGGACTCTTCTTCTCCTGTATGTTGATGATATGATCATTACGGGAGATGATTCTGAGTACATTGCCTTTGTCAAGGCTCGTCTTAGTGAGCAGTTCCTTATGTCGGATCTTGGTCCTCTTCGTTACTTCCTTGGGATTGAGGTTACTTCCACTCCAGATGGTTTCTTTATGTCCCAAGCGAAATATATTCAGGATCTTCTTGATCGCGCCTCTCTCACTGATCAGCGTACTGTTGAGACTCCCATGGAGCTCAATGTTCACCTCCGACTCTCTGATGGCGAGCCTCTTTCTGATCCGACTCGCTATCGTCATCTTGTTGGGAGTCTTGTCTACCTTGCTGTTACTCGTCCGGATATCACTTATCCAGTTCATATTCTGAGTCAGTTTGTTTCCGCTCCCACTCAGGTCCACTACAGCCACCTTCTTCGAGTTCTGCGATACCTTCGCGGGACTATCTCTCGCCGTCTCTTCTTTCCACGTTCCAGTTCGTTACAGCTTCAGGCCTATTCGGATGCTACTTGGGCCAGCGATCCCTCTGACCGCCGGTCTATCTCTGCTTACTGTGTTTTTCTTGGTGGTTCTCTTATTGCCTGGAAGACGAAGAAACAGACTGCAGTGTCCCGTTCGAGTGCAGAGGCTGAGTTGCGAGCTATGGCTCTCTTGACAGCAGAGATTACTTGGCTACGGTGGTTACTTGAGGATTTTGGTGTTTCTGTCACTACACCGACCCCTCTCTTGTCAGACAGTACAGGTGCTATCAGTATTGCTCGTGATCCTATGAAGCATGAGCTCACCAAGCATATTGGTGTGGATGCTTCTTTCATGAGGTCTTGTGTGCATGATCAGGTGATTACTCTTCAGTATGTGTCTTCAGAGCTTCAGATAGCGGATTTCTTCACAAAGGCCCAGACTCGAGCACAGCATAGCTTCTACCTCTCCAAACTCAGTGTTGTTGATCCACCATGAGTTTGAGGGGGGGTGTTAGAGATATATGTATAGTTTGTTATTCCCCATTGTTATAAGGGGTTCTTTGCATATTTCCCACCTGTACTTTGTGTATATATACCGGCCCATTGGCCTCATATGAATACAAGCGCTATTCATAACAACTGCTATAATGCTATGTGACATAGACACAACCAAACCTTTTACTCACCCAGTCTGAAACATAATATGTTATATAAATGATGAATTTGAGAGAACGAAATGTCATTCCTGACAAAGTTACTGATTGCAGGGATGAGAAGTCACAACTACTTTTGGGTGTTAGGCAGGCCACCCGACAACAAACGACATTGTCATCTTCTGTTCTGTCTACTGATAGTATGCACATAGGTGTCCTTGCTGCTGCAGCTCATGCAGCATCAAGTGGTAGCTCATTTACTATCTACTACAATCCTAGGTACGGAAATTTCTTTACCCTTTTTACATGCCATTTCACATGCTTTTCTGGTGGGCATATTTTACATACATTCATTCTTGAAATCTCTTCAGGACCAGCCCTTCACCATTTGTAATTCCTCTGGCAAGGTATAATAAGGCCATGTATATCCAACCGTCGGTTGGAATGAGATTTGCTATGATGTTTGAGACGGAGGAGTCAAGCAAGCGCAGGTTTGTCCACTAATGAGAGCTAAATCCTTCGTCATATGCACATAGCATTTTTCTGCTTCTGATTTGGTTAGACCTTGATATCTATAGTCAATAATGAGGAAGCCCTCCCGGGGGAATGGCTAGAGTGGAGACGTCCCACACTTAGCAGATCTGGCTTCGAGCTCTCACCAACTAAAACCAGAAGGAAAATCGGGGGGACGTCTCTCCCCCTGGTCCCCTTCTGTTATATCTATAGTCAATAATGACCAATGTTGCTTCAAAATTTAAAATAATTTAATTGTAAATCTTTCTCACTTTCACCTTTGAAAAAAATGACCACATCAAGCGTCCTCTAAAATATAATTTTAGAGTAAGTATTAGAAAAGGTACAATGTGCCATTTTAAGTTGGAAGTTTGAGCATCATCTCAATGTACTATATGGTCAGTAGAGGTATTCTGCACCATATTCTAAATAAAACTGTTCTGTTTTGTAGATACACTGGCGCAATTGTGGGAATTAGTGACTATGATCCCATGCGATGGCCCAACTCTAGGTGGCACAACTTACAGGTGCCTTTTCCTGCAAAAATTCAAATAAACCAGGGCCTATCATGATGTGGTGCACGGGTGATCCTTATATGCTTTTCATTACCAGGTAGAATGGGATGAACATGGGTATGGAGAAAGACCTGAGCGAGTGAGCATATGGGATATTGAAACTCCGGAAAACACTCTAGTGTTCCCTTCTCCAGCATCGAATTCAAAGCGACAATGCCTTCCTAGTTATGGAGGTACTTCTCTACCATGCTCTAAATATCTTTAGGATCAAGTAATAAGTTGAAACAATCCTTAGTTTTTTTTTCACTTGCAGTTTCTGGGCTAGAGATTGGATCTGCAAACATGACATCATTTCCGAGGGCACAAGGAAATCCCTATGGTAACATGCACCACATGCCAGCCATTGGATCAGAATTGGCTATGATGCTTCTCAGTCAATCTAGCCAAAACCTTGGGACTCCACTTAGTTGTCACCAATCCTCGTATTCTAGTATTATTCAAAATGTTAAGCAAAACTATGTCCCTCCTTCAACATTTGGTACTTCCACTGGTCCAATAAAGCAAGAAATTATGCCTTCAAATGAAGCCCAGCAGCAGTTGCATACTCCAAAGATGCAGAAAGGTGATCTGGAAAGCTGTGAAGATCAGCCTGTCATTGATTCAATTTTTGCATCGGAATTGAATGTTACAGCAAGAGAGCCAAGACACACAGATTCGTACCCAAGTCATAGTATTTCGGAGCAAAACAGCAAGGGTGAGCCTAGAGCCAAGACTTGTAGGAGCAAGAAGGGCTTGTCTCACAAAACCATTTCAGAGAAATCTGACCTTTCAGTGCCTTCACGGATTTGCGACGATCAACAGCACGGTTTGGAGGCAAAACTGGTTGCTTGTGATGGCGAACAAGTTAACTGTGGAAATAATGAAGATTCATCTGGTGCACTTACTCAAGGTAATTTTGCTGGACAGACGCAAGGTCAGAAGGTTGAACCAAATGGACTACTGTCACCACCAAAGTTGGAATCATCAAAATCACCTGACGGAGGGAAGTCAATTAACTCATTTCCAAATCAAGGTTGTTTTTCGCAGTTCTTTGATGGTCTGGATTGGATGATTCAGCCTTCCTTTTACCAAGACTCCAATGGTATTCAATCAGTTGGTGCATCAGAGAACATTTTCGGTTCATCTGCAGATATACCTTCCACAATAAATGCTGATACTTTGGAGACTTTTCAGACCTCTTGCCTTTCTGACTGCTTTCCTAATTCCATACAAGAGTTCATCTGCAGCCCAGATCTAAATTCACTAACTTTTCTTTCACCTGAGATGCAAAATTTGGAGGTCCAACACGATGGAAGCAACTTGCCGAGCACATCCAACTCTTATGTACAAATGAGCTTCTCTGAGGAGAGTGGAAATCAGAGTGCAAGCTTAAGTGGGCTTCAGTTGGAATCTATCCAGAGAAGCATGAATAACACCTCATGCGCTCAACCACAGACTACTGTGGGCTTTGATGTGGCGATGTACTCAAAGTTGCCAAGTTTAAAAGAATCTGAAGTCTTGTCTCTGCAAGAGATTCATAACAGTTCCATGGGGACATCATCTTGCAGTATGGATGCAACCGAGTACAGCCGAAGTGCGAAGCCGATGAAACGACCAGTGCGGACATATACAAAGGTATATATACTACAAGACTATTAAGAAAGGAACATTTGTCAAATGCTTTTTGAGGTTGAACATAACTTCAATTATTGCTTATGTTATCTTGTAATCCATGACAAATAGGTACAAAAGCAAGGATCTGTTGGAAGATCTATTGATGTTACACGGTTTGGAGATTACCATGAGCTGAGGTCAGCCATCGCGTGCATGTTTGGACTCCAGGGGAAACTGGAGCATCCTGGTAGTTCAGATTGGAAGCTTGTATATGTCGACTACGAAAAC
The DNA here is from genome assembly GCA_017311315.1 of Dendrocalamus latiflorus. NCBI lineage: Eukaryota > Viridiplantae > Streptophyta > Magnoliopsida > Poales > Poaceae > Dendrocalamus > Dendrocalamus latiflorus. The sequence goes on along the minus strand of CM029656.1, from coordinate 37,187,568 downwards.
GACGTCCTCCTTGTCGGAGATGATCCATGGGAGTAAGTATAGGCGTCTCTACATTGATTTGATGTCAATATCCAGCACAACAACTGCATGTTATCTGCCCCTTGGGTCCATGGCCATAGCAAGTAGCTCATTCTAGTGTGCTTCTCTCTCCTCACAGGGAATTCATCAACTGTGTCAGATGCATCCGAGTTTTACCACCTTCAGAAGTACAACAGATGAGCGAGAATGGCGTGCATGTCTTGAATGACTGTATCCAAACAGCTCAGTAAGGCTATTGTTCTGGATGAGGCTGTAAATCGAAATAAAGCAGTGCAAGAAATGCGCATAAGTGAAGCTAGAGTTGTGCTCTGAACACAGTGCCTTAGTCAACGTTAGGCTGATTTACTGACAGTGTATTTGGTAGAGATTTACTGGAGGAATTTCTACTGACCCGAGCAAACGTCGTTTGTTAAATGAAACATAGGTGAAGCCCAAGCGGTATGCTGTGATTACTGATAGGCTTCGATGCATGTCAGCTCCCCCTGTTTGTTGTGAGCTTAGTCTGATGATTGATTAGCCTTGTAAATGTAGGTGCTGTTGATTTGGTTAATTGTAAAATGCTGATGTAGATTTCGTGCCTATAGGTTTCTCCTAAATCTTTAGTTTACCTGCCGTATTTCTACCCAGTACTAACATCTATTCGCTACAGAGCTCATTGACGCACATGCAGAAAAGAAACTACTCGTCATTTGGAAGAAGTTTTAATCTGTATTTGCTTCTATGCACCGTCCTCTTAGTATACATTTACATAAATCTTAAAGTAAAAAACAATAAATAATCATTTTATTTTTATTTATGTACTTTTGATAGTAATGTTTAGAAACACCGTCGAGAGGCGCTTCCATGCTTTACTTACTAGTGATTTACATAATTTTTAAAATATCACAAATGATAGATAGATATTACTTACCTCTTTATTTATTTTGAGATTAGTGCTACTCTTGTTAGGGTATGTACAATAGTATAGACAAATGTTATCTTAGTACCTATCCATATCACCTATAAATAGTATTAAAGACAGCTTATACAATGAGTTGTATTCTCGCTTGTTTTTTATAAATTGCATATTCTTTTAATGTTTGTATGGATCTAAGAAATATACTGATCAACTCTAGTTCTTATCTTTGTGGACTATATGTGTTGCTTTTTCATCCCTTCCACGATAAATGAGTAAGAGGACATTTTCCATCCCTTCTGTTTCTGTTTGCCTCAGGATTTATCACTCGACCAGGTCGATGAAACTTCTCTCTCCAGCTCCTTTCACGAGCATTTTCCTCAAGATTTATCACTCTAGGACTTTCTCCACAGAGTACTAAAACAGAAAATTTTACAACATACGGTTAAAATGTTGATAACTATAACTACAGAACAGTGCCCCACATATTCAGATATTTTTTTCCTTGGTGTCATCTGTTACATTGAAGAAAAGCTATTTCTTCAGCTAATCAGATCGTGTTGCTCCATAGAAGCAAAATTGAAAAAACCAAATCACAAAATTTCTGAGGCAACATGCCACGAAATAATTGACAATATTCTTTAGAAACAAAAGAATGCTAAGTCTTGGATTACAATCTGATCTAGGGGAAACAAAGAAAACAATGTTAAATCTAAAATTCAGCTCTCAGCTGGAAAAAGAAGCAAAACAATGTTGAATCTTCAACTCAACTCTGAGCCGAAAAGGACAATATTTGAATAGGAGTAATTCTATTTCCATTCTAGCAATTGAACAGAAGTATTAGAAAAAGGTGAACAAATCAAAAGCTGAAGCAGGCATTCCATCAAACAGCTCAGACGCATATGGCATGAGACTAGCTTCTGCGATTTCACGATAGCATACCTTGACATGGCTATCATGATCGTTGACATATGTCAATGATAGATCGATGCTACAACTTGCCATTAATCTGTTACATCCGTGCGTTCAGAGGACGTAGAGCCTTTTTTTGCTAGATGGCTGAAATCTTTGCCAGTACAAAAAGGATATATATGCTAACTCATGCTGATGGCCCCTCCAATGAGCACATCCTGCAATCAAGCCACCTCCCACGATGTAGCAGTCCTCGACCTCCACTATACTATAGTAGAGTTGGCATGGACAACCGCGGCAAAAGAAAAAAGGCAATAGGACGAACTGCCCGCGGCGGCGACCATCGCAACCTCTTCGATCTTCACCAACCTGATCCTCACTCCACCGCCATCGGCTTCAGGATCCGATCTACATCAACACCAACCAAGCCCCAATCTGCACCGAACGAGAGAAGAGCATGTGAGCGCGCATTGACGGCGCCACGGACATCGGTAAGCGGCGGCGCTCTCGTGTATCATGTGAGCTCGGGGAACTGTGGTGAGAGAGGAGGAGGAACACGAGAGAGAGGATGGAAGCCAACAACGGCAGCACGAGGATTTGGGGAAAAATTGGGCACCGAGCGGCCAAAAAAAAGGAAAATTGCTCACATGCCACAAAGTTAAGGGCTATCCTCTCATTTGCCACAAAGTTAAGTGGCTTTGTTATTATACCACAAAGTTGGATATTTTATCCTTTGTTTTGCCATTTCCTCCATTTTAATTTTATTTTGCATTTTCAGGGATTTCAAAAGACCCTTTTGCCCTCGTCTCCTCCGCCGAGGCTGCCGCCAGCGACGCGCGCGCCGCCGGCCGCTCGGGCAGCGCGACGCGGGGTTTGCCGTCGTCTGCGGCGCCGGAGACCTCCGGGTCGGAGGCGGAGAGGCGGAGCACGGGGCGGCCTCCCCCATTCCCCATGGGCAACTGCTCCCCCTCGCCGCGCCGCCGCCGCCCGACGCCACCGGGGTCCCCGCCTTTGCGCCGCACCGCCTCGGAGAGCGTCGTCCACGTCTACGGCTCCGACGGCTCCGTCGCGTGGCGGCTCCGCGTCTCACTCCTCTACAAGGCGGCGGCGCCCGTGCACTTCACGCCCTCCGAGGCGGTGCGGCGCAAAGGCGGGGACCCCGGCGGATTAAACGCCGTGCGGATACGTGGAAGGAGGTGCTCGTGCTGACCCAACATAAGCAGCCCAAAGAAGAGGGGCCGTGGAAATCAAGCGGCCCAGTTCCTCTATGCTTCAAATTCTCTTACGGACCGTTTTAGGCCCTGTTTATGAATGGAAAATAGGGATTTTAATTTCATATAAAACAATTCAATTTTCGTAGGAATTGGAATAAAATTTCAGTGTTCTAAACTGTTTCGATGCATCCGAGTTTTATCACCTTTAGAAGTACAACAGATGAGTGAGAATGGCATGCATGCTAATGATTGCATCTTAACAGCTCAGTAAGACTCCTGTTCACGAAGAGGCCACCAACCGACACAAAGCAGTGCAAGAAATGATCACCTGAGAAGCTAGAGTTGTTCTCTCTGGATACAGTGCCTCACTCAACGTCAGGTTGAACTACTGACAGCGCATTTGATAGAGATTTACTGGAGGCATTTCTAGCTCTACTAACCATAGCAAATTAAACGTCCTTGAAAAAAAGAAGGGTCCATTTTTTCCAAGAGGACCAAATGCTGAACCCCAAGCAGTTTTCTGTCTGGTATCTGAAGACCAATCTAAATGCTAGCGCTGTTGGATTTGCCCTGATCAATTCGGCTTCTAGCTTATTTTTCACTATTCATAAATTTCGTCTTTTTCTGAATTTTTGGCTTTTTGTTGAGCTTTTTTGCCGGTTCTTTTTTTTCCCGTATTTGTTTGTATTATACGTAATGGGCTAACATATTTTTTATATTTTTAAATTTAATTATGCTAAATAAGCATCTGTCAGCTACAGTGTTTTCAGCCACGAGCTTTTAAGCCGAACCGATCACCACCTTCGCTCATTCTTTTGGTGTTTTAGCTTCTCTAACAGTCAAAAGAAATATAGTAATTTTTTAAAGCGGATTTTTCAAACAGTTTTCTAAGTTTAAAATTGTGTGCGCTGTCTGCTACTATCTTTAAAAAAAAGTTGAAAAAAGCCATCCACCGCAGAAAGAAAGACAGGGCCTTCATCCACTTCGTTGGCCTTGTAGCCTATGATCTAGGGCCTGTTTGGTTGGTGACTAAGCTTGCCATGCCTAAGCTTAGGCAATATGTGGCTGCCACAGAAAATGTGGCTAACAAAATCGAAGCCACACTTGTGGCAAAGTTTGGCAAGAAACTGAGTCTATGACGTGTGGAGCCGGGTGCTAAGAAAGTGTGGCATGCCACAGTTACGTCAGTGAACCAAACAGCTACCTAAAAACTGTGGCACGGCTAACTTGTGGCTAGGCAACTTCTGGTCATGAACCAAACAGGCCCCTACTCCATCACTTAAGCTGCCAACTGTACCATCTTTGTCAAATTGTTTGTCGTTTTCAGTAGAAAATACAGCAAACTCAGAATGTTTTGCTCCCAAAATTGGTCAGGCTGGTTAGGACTGACGTCTATACCGACCTGAGCCTCTCGGCCGAGTGCTATATACGAGCACGACCACGACCACGAGCACACCCTCTCGAGTCTGAACGGCAAGCCGGAGGAAACCCAAACCAGCCTGACCGAAGCTTTCTCCTTCTCTACTTCCGCGAGCCGCAGCCCGCAAGCCCAAGACGCCAAGATAGGGACCGAAACCCCCGCCGCCGACGGCGATGCCACCCGCAAGCGGCCCAGCGGCGGCGATGCGCCCGCGCCCGCCGACAAGCGCCGCCGCCCGGAGGCCCCTTCCTCCGGCTCCCGCGACCGCCGCCGCCCGCGCCCGGGGGACGAGGAGATGCTGCGCGCCAAGCACATCCTGATCAAGCACGAGGGCTCGCGCCGCAAGGCCTCGTGGCGCGATCCCCAGGGTGTCGCCATCTCCGCCACCACCCGCGACGACGCCGCCGACCTCGCCCGCGCCCTCCGGGAGCAGATCGTTGCCGGGGATCTCAAGTTCGAGGAGGCCGCGGCTAATAACTCCGACTGCAACTCCGCCAAGCGCGGCGGTGACCTCGGTCAGTGCTCCTTAGTACCTCCTCCTGACCGCTGTTGGTGTCCACGTGCTATGTATTGGATTTGCTTCCTGATGAGCTGTTAATTGGGGTGTCAATGGAGCTTGTTGTTTTGAATGTTGATAAGAACTAGAATTACCATCTCGTGTAGTAGAATTTGGAGATGTGTTTAGTTGAGTATGCTCTCATTAGGATCTAGACGCGATAGGCGTCGGTTTGTATTAGGACAATTGATTTCGTTGGTTCTACTCCTGGGTTTAGTTATGCTCAGAAACGCGGTGTGACTTGTGACAATTGCACTGTAATTGAGAAGAGGAACACCGTAGGTCATAATAGGAGATAATTATTGTTAGTGTAGCATCACTTTTGCGCAATAAGCCAAAAAACATCCGATGTTCCCCTTTAGCTGGGTTGCCAGTTTGTTTGGCACTTGGCTGCTTGGTCCTCTGGATATGGCTTTAGATTGGTATACCCTATGTGGTTTTGTTTTCGGTGCCCCTGTGTATTGTGGTTTCCATCTGGAACTATCTTTTGGGTTGAACTGGCCATTTAGTATATCTAAGGATCATTAACAAGCTTCTTGTGTCTTGAACTTTCAGTATTGTTATTTTTGAAGAGAAAGTAATATTTAATTAGGTAAGTATTGTACTCACGACAACAAACCATGGTCATGGTGGTAACCAACTTGGAATGAGTTACACCAGTTAGTTCCCTCATCTGCTCTTTCTATTAATATTGTAAAATATTTGCTAAGATGGGATTTGTACCTGCATGAACCTTGTGTTATGGTGTACAGGATGAACACGTGTATGGGACACAGCACGATACACTATGCAGACATGACGATATGGCATTTTCCCAAAAAAATTACTGAACATGGTGACATGGCTATATATATGATCAAAATAACATAATATCTCAGAGGTGTTCTATTCAAAATTTCAACATGCTTCCACAATACCTTTCTATGTTGATCATTTCCTAGATAAATTGAATCATCCATTTTGGTACATATCCATCCCCTGGGAGGACTACTGAAAACTATTATGAGCACAATTTATGAATGTGTTTCAATGGTATTGAAAATATTTGCATCACATGTGGGACTAAATCACATGTGCGACGACCTCGGTGAGCCCCGCATGCTTCACGCGCCTCACCAGGGAGTGCGCCACGCTAATAGCATCGAATGTCCGACCACCTCGTGGTTGTAGACGTTTCGTCCGACTGCCTCCCAGTCCTGACCTCGTCCGACCTCCTCGTGGTCGTTGACGTTTGGTCTGACTGCCCCGCGGTCGTTACTTTGTCCGATCACCTCACAGTCGTAGACTCTTCGTCTGACTATCTCATGGTCGTAGACGTTTTGTCTGACCACCTCATTATCGTAAATGTTTCGTCCAACCACCTCTCGGTCGTGACTTCGTTCGACCACCTCTTGTTCGTAGACGTTTCGTCTGACCGCCTCATTGTCGTTGACGTTTTGTCTGACCACCTTATAGTCGTAGACTCTTTGTCCGACCGCCTCACGGTTGTAGACGCTTCGTCTGACCACCTTGTGGTCATAGACGTTTCATCTAACCACCTTGTGGTCCAGACTTCGTCCGACCATCTTGTGGTCATCGATGCGCGCGTAAGAGCTTCGTCTCGCCGCTGCCTTCGACGACGCCAAGTCCGAAGGGTGCGGGATGGACTACACGCGCGTCAGAGCTTCGTCTCGCCGTCACCTTCGTCGACGCCAAGTCCGAAGGGTACGGGATGGACCATGCGTGTCAGGGCTTCATCTCGCCGCATGCAGGACGGACCAAGCGCATCAGGGCTTTGTCTCGCCGTTGCCTTCGTCGACCGCGAGTCCGAAGGGTAGGGATGGACGCGCACGTCAGCGTTTCGTCTCACCGCCGCCTTCGTCGAGGGAGTACTGTTGTAGCAGGGGTGGCCCAATCCCTCGTGATTGGGCCTTACAACTGATCCAATATATAATAGGTCCAATAGTATAGAGAAATGTGTCAATATACCATTATATTTTATAATTATTAAGGAGTATGATGGGAATTTTTTATCCTACCCCACTCATGTATATAAACCTCCAAGAGGGGTATAAAGAGGCTGGATCCTCTCATTCGTACTCACCAGCTCTCTCTCTAGCTCTCTTAGTGCTATGTATCCCATGGAAAAGAGTACCATGTACCCATTGTTGTAGCTATACTACAACAATGTCGGTGTCCACGGTATCTGACATGGGTATGCTGGTTTAGAGAAGTGTTGGTGCTATGTAGAACCATAGGTGTTAGGGATTTCCAGGAGAGGGACTGGGGAGGGATTGGCGGTGGGGGTTGCTGAGTGTGAGTCTTGCAGAGGAGTAACGAGAAGGAGATGGCAATACCAATAAGTGTTAGCTGAATGGTAGCTTTGATGTTTCCCCCATTTTCCACATCTTTGGTTTATTTACCTTTGTTATTCCCAGAGAAGAGGCAAGTGGCAATCAGGTGATTAGACTGGTAACTGTGAATACTGAATCAAATGTTACTAATGAAAACAAAGGAAGAAAATCAGGACCGCTGTTACTATGAATAGTGCTTCCATGCTTCACCAAAACCTAAATTGCACAAATCTTAAGGGCCTGTTTGGAACAGAGGAATTTCACAGGAATTTTGCAGGAATTTTACAGGAAACAGTTCAATTCCCGCAGGAATCGGGAAAAATTCCCGCATTCCAAACAGGGCCTAAAAGAGCGCAGTTGGCTGTGATTAGTGAAATAATGATTAGTTGCATATCTGCCCTCATTTATCTTTAAAGCTGTGCTGTTCACATTTTAGGAAAAACATCGAATCAAAGGGATTTTGTGTGACAAGTGGTCAATGGGGTGCCATTTTATTCTTCGATAAACATTTCCAAATATAGGATGTGCTGACCTGGGATGTACAGCAGTACATCTAAACCAAAAACAAAAATGAGATTTGCTTATCTTGATTTATGCTTGCTGTTTTTATATAGTAACATTGTCTCTACGTCATTAATATGTTTTTGAAGTGAAAAAAAGAAGATTAAATTGCACTGGATCAAAGTGTCATGTAATGTGGAAAGTAAATTTTCCAAGAAATCTCTTTCTATCTGTGATGCTTGAATTCATGCACTCTCTTTTACAAGTTGAAACTTCGTAATTATAGAGTGCCCTTACATTCATGAATTATGGCTACAGGTCCATTTGGGAGGGGCAAGATGCAGAAGGCTTTTGAAAAAGCAGTCCTGGCTCTGAAAGTAGGGGAGATGAGTGATGTGGTTGATACAGACAGTGGGGTGCATATCATCTTGAGGACTGGCTGATTGCGTCTGTGCGAGCTCTCTCAATCCATATACGCTGGAAAATGGGATGCTTTAAAGAATCTCTGCCTCGTTACAAACTTGTGCATGTACTCTTTTGTGAGCTTTGCAAAGTTCTACTTCCATGTTAGCCGGAGACATTTACTTTGGAATGATGCTCACGGCAAGCTACTGTCAGATTGTTTGGAGTGTTACAGAATTTGTGCCATGAGGGCCACATTTTCCCGTATATGTTGGAAATGCATGCATTGACTAACCTTTTTCTTAGCGAGGATTGACTAACCTGTTTATATTTTAAACAATTGGATTATCTTGGTAAGTTGTTTCCTTGAGTAAATTGAAGAGGGAAGAATCTCCAATTTAAGCACTCGGATGTTTGAGTAAATTGAAGAGGGAAGAATCTCCAATTTAAGCACTCGGATGTTTAACATGAGATTTTGTCCACTCGGCGTTCCGTTGTAAGAGAGAAGCAATATAAAAAAAAACTCGACCTGCGGGGGGAAGAAAGCCCCCCGGGCTTAATTTTTAAGAAGAAGATCTTCTCACGCAGATCGAGAAATCCCCGAACCCTTACCCCACCCTGACACAGCGGCATCAGCCCAGTGTGAGAACGACCAAATCCAGGGTGATCCACAGAGAACGACCAAATCCAGGGTGATCCACAGACCAACAACCTGGCGCTACCAACAACCTGGGCCAGCCTTAAGACCTGTGCTTTGGCTTATGGGGCAAGCGAGGGGATTTTTTCCCCCAGCCTGAAATTCGCTCCCGGGGGGAGTCGAACCCAGGACCTGAGGGGTGCTACTCAAGCCTCTACCCGCTAGGCTAGAGACCCTTTCGCAAGAGAGAGAGAGAAGCAATATGACCAACTCCATAGCTTTAGCTCAATAGAGAAGAAAAGTAATGCTTCTAAAATAAATCGTCTCTGTGCTGCTACAAATCTCCCAGGGTGGTCAGCTAGCCGCGATCGCCTGGAATGCATGCCCGGCCGTCCAGCGATGGTCAGCGCAAGGCTCCGGCAGCTTGGGCCTCCCGATTGGTTATTTTCCCTTGCAGTTAACATCAGAATCGCCATGGACCATGTCCTAGTACAAATGGGTGGCCAAGATTTCAATTCTTTCTCTCATCTCGTGGGCTAAATAGAAAAATTCGACCACAATTTCAAGTCTTCTTCGCATCCCATAAACTAAGGAGAAAAATAAAGAGTACAGGAATTTATGAGCGACCTCAAGCTGTCATGGGGGCTTGCAGACTGGGCAGAGACGACGACAGGGCAGCATATGAGCCAGGGGCTGGCAAAGGTGAGCGGCGGAGCGCCGTGCTTCGGTGGACACGCAAGCAGCTCCGAGTGTGATCTGCTCCGCCTGCTCGTTGCTGGAAGAGGATATCTTTTGTGTAGGAAGCGCTGAGGGAGGAGTGCCTTGGTTTCACGAGGTACTGCAACCATGTAGGGTCGACCCATTTGACACAAAGGGATCGATAGGTTCTGGAACCTACTGACCCTAATTCTTTTGAGGTCGGCTCAGTTCTCATTGGAGCTAGAAATTAGGGATGGGCCAGGCGAGCCAGTGGGCAAATCCATCCTATTTGCACTCCTAGGGTCTATGAGGCGCTTAGCTCCACAACATGCCACATAGCTTGTCTCCAAGAGACCAAGCTGCACGACCTCAACCAAACCTCGCTTACTACCTAGGTAGCCACAGACTCCACAAATTTGCTAACCTCTCAGCAAACAACACTCGAGGAGGGATCCTTCTCCTTTGGAACGATAGTGAGGTTGAACCGGAAGACATGACCCAAGGCACCTATACCATCTTGGCTACCATCACTGTCAAGGCTTGCTCCACAACCTTTCGCATGACCTCCATCTACGGATCAACTTGAAATAACCAGAATCCGGACTTCCTAGTAGAGATACAAGCCAATAAACCAGTGACGGGGCACAAGTGGCTTTGTTGAGGGAGGGTCTCGGCATTACCTCGGGCAGATGATAACTGCGACAAGGTAAAGTGTGCCAAAGTACACCGCGACAACTTCGACGTGGCGTCACACATCGGGGAATCCACCTTAGACGAGGTCTACGGACCAACCTTGGATGAGGTCCGATGTCCATCCCCGGATGAGGCCTGCAAACCAACCCTGGACGAGGTCGAAATCCCCCTAGACAAAGTCCAAAGTCCACCCCGGATGAGGTCTAGGAGTCAACCCAAGATAAAAAGTCTGGAGACCAACATCGGTAAGGCACGATACTTCAAGCACCGGCCGTGTTGAGTGAGAGCTTGGGGTGTTCAACCCGTGCCTGGGAGCCCACCTGATGTAATGGATGAAACTATCATTAGGAGTAAACTAGGCCTCAAGGGGCAGACTTGTAACCAGTACCGGCCCTAGGGAGGTGCACCGGGTGCGACCGCCTAGGGCCCAGGCGAGGGAGGGGCCCAAACCCATGTATACAAACCCCAGGCCCTATAGTCCATTAGCAAAATACTGGCCTGATCTGCTCTGACTACGAGTATGAGAGGAGGCGCCTGCAGGAATCGATCGCGCCTGAAGAAAATTGGCCGCCGGCCGGCCGGCCCAAGAAGGCCAAACGTCGTTTCTTTTCCCATGCGAGCAAAGAGCCAATTAGCCAAAGACCGCGACCTACACCGCGAGTCCGCGATCGCGAGACGGAGAGGGAGAATGCGCGGAGTCGCGGTCCGCGGACACAGCGGCGGCGACCAGGGCTCGACGTCTCGCATGCGAACAAGATTTGAAGCGTCTTATTGTTCCGAGTGTTTGTAATTTTTCTTGTACAGTAACTTTCACATTTATATTTTTATGGTTTTTTCTGTAAATGTTTTCACGCTAAATTCATGCCTCCTGTTTTCTTTCTTATTTCGTAACAGTACGTATGTATTAGGAATTGGGGGTTCAGAACAAAGTGGTTTTGGGTTCTTGTTCAACTCAGAAAATTTGAAATCCTTGGATGAAGCTGATCTTTGGATGTGCTGCAAGAATTTTGTGGAAACATTTTCTCATGATAACTCATCCGATGTTGAGATCAATGATTTTTTTTCAGAATTAAAGGTGTTGCAAGTGACTTTGCCAGATGCTTTGATGTCAGCGCCTGAGATTCTGGAGTTTGTTATAGCTGCAGATTGCTATCCAAATATTTCAGTTGCCTATCGAATCCTCTTAACTGTACCTGTGACTGTAGCTTCGGCTGAAAGAAGTTTCTCAAAATTGAAGTTGTTGAAGAACTATTTGAGATCAACTATGTCACAAGAAAGGTTAAATGGCTTGGCTATGTGCACCATCGAGAAGGATATCTTGGACACTATTGATCTCAATACCGTCCTTGATGATTTTGCATCAAGAAATGCCCGAAGAAGTATCATTTTATGAGAAGCAATGGATATGATGGAGTTCTATTCTTCCTTAAGGTAATCATATTAGTTCTAGAAGTACAAATATATTGTTATTTTAGTCTACATTGTTCGTTGATAATTATCAGACATGCTAAATTAAAAATATATTATTGGATTCGTTTTCGCTTTGCAAGTAAAATTAGCACCTATATATTATAAAATTCTATACATGGTCTAATGGGCCCGTCACGACAAGTTCGTCTTAGGGCCCTCAAAACCCTAGGACCGGCACTGCTTGTAACTTCACTCGCCTCCCCTCTCACTCTATAATTAGGACCCCCTTGTAAATGGAGAGGAGGCCACTTGTAACACTTGACACCCATATGCAATACATTCGTTCAATCACTCGTATGATTTTTGTTGAGTCCCTTGCATCCTCGATGGTCCAGGAACTCGACTAGGGGTGGTTACAAGTTTACTATTTGATCTTGTATTGATGACAGTTGGTGCCATCTGTGGGGACTCGAGCGAGAAGTTATGCCGCTTAGAAGGTTCATTGAAGTAGGAGGTGCAAACCCTCCTATGAGGCCGAAGTCTAATAGGATTGCAGCGTGCACCGCTCTGGCCCTTGAGCCTCCACCAGACCTCTTCACAGATGCTTAGGTCACCAGTGAGACCGTAGCCTCCAGGGATGCCGACCTTTTGATGCCCATGAGGAGGTCGAGCAAGAGTTTGAGGATCTCCAAAGGCAACTAAGAGAATCATAGACTGAGGTTCGCCGAGTAGAGGAGCTTCGGGCGTAGCTTGAGAGGACAAGAGCCGAAGGGAGACCCCCACTACCTCCGGGGATCCAAGATGTCGAGGAACTAAGGAGCCAGCTAGAGGAAGTGTGAGCACTAGCGCAAGGGTTGCCCCGTCTCGTGCCCAGGTTGACCTACTAATGTCGACCCAAATCCAAGAGGCCAACGCCCTCAGAGCGCAACTCAACCAAATCAAGAGAGAAGCCCTTGCCTCGACCGGAGTGGCAGGTGCAATCGCAGTGACTCAGGGCCCAAACTATCTCAGACCGACCAAGGATAGGAACGACATTCGAGCGAGGAACTCATAGGCCAGAACCCAACACCGTTCGTGCTTGGACCTTCGGCAGATCTCCCTCGCACTCCCCAACCTTGAGCAGCTCTCGCCCAAATGGTCACCGACCCCATTGTCCCCAACAAACGACTGAGCCCAGGCCCGCAAGCCACTCCATGGTCTATGCTTTTTCAGATATTGGAAGTCACAAAGATTGGGGGGACTCCAACCCTGTGGTCATCCGAGTACATGAAAAAACCGTGGCAACATAGGGAGGGGCAAAGCCATCATGGTCAAGAGCTTTCCCATTGCCCTATCAAGGTCGCTCAGTCCTGGTACCTCTCCCTCTTACCATGCTCGATATACTCATGGGAACGGCTTTGGGAGAAATTTAGCAAGAATTTCTAAGGAAGTCAGAGCAAGATGGTGACGTCCTCCATTCTGCAAACGCTCAAACAAATACCAGGTGAGCCCATCTAAGGCCCTGTTTGGAATGCGGGAATTTTTCCCGATTCCTGCGGGAATTGAACTATTTCCTGCAAAATTCCTGTGAAATTCCTCTGTTTCAAACAGGCCCTAAGAGTTCATGAGCCACTTCATCCATATCCACTACCAGGGCATCTCTGACACAAGTATCATCGAAGCCACATGCCAGGCTCTCCACAAAGGGGAGTTAGCCGACAAGTTGGATAGGAAGAAACCAAAGACTATGTCGGAGTTCCTTTCTATCATTGAAAATTACTCTAAGACTGAGGACAGGAGAACCTATAGAGAGGCCGAGGCCTCAACTGCCATGGCCATGGCATCACCGTCCCCGCCTGATCCTAAGCACAAGAGGCGACACCCCTGGCACCAGCCCGTGTACCATGTCAAGCCTAAGGAACCCCTGTCACATCAGGGCTAGCATGATGACTGCCGTGATGATGTTTGGGGGCGGCATGGGCATGAGGGGTGGCCAAAGGCGTGAGGAGCGAAGTCCCAATCACGACAATGATCATCACTTCTATGACATCCACCAATGGACTCGCCATTCCACTTTAGAATGCAAGCTCATCGCCTCCACATGAGAACTTCAATGGCAGCGACCATGGGCCAGCATGGCACCCCACAACATAATCCTCCCCCATGCCAGCAGTTGTTGTGCCACCCGCTCCAGCTGCCCCCTTCACCTCGAGGCGCTTGGGTAGGCTGGGATCCCCACATCGTGTAGTGCATACAATTACCAGCAGAAACACTCACACCTTTGCGTCAAAGTGGCAGTGTCATGCTTACACCCGTCAGCTACACCACATTAGCGTGTACTCCCCAACCGAGCTCCCACAGTGGGTCGATACTCTCATTACATTCAGTCCTAAGGACGCTGTCGGAATCAGCTTACCACATCACAATGCCCTAGTGATATATGCCCTCATTGCTGGATGCGAAGTGAGGCACATTTTCATGGATGGGGAAGGCTCCACAAACATCCATGTCTCATGGTCGCTTTTGTTTAGCAGTGCATCCCTCTGCTTGGTTTTAGTGGTGTGTCAGTCCTAGACCTCAGATGGATCGAGCTCACAATGGAATTTGGGGCTAGGGGCTACGCCTGGAGTGAGAGCATCATTGTCGATGTCATCGACATCCCGTATCAATATAATGTGATCCTGGGACACACAGCTCTCAATCGCTTCGGAGCAATACCTCACCACACCTACCTCTATGTGAAGATGCCTGGCCTTGCAGGGGTCATCATGGTGTGAGGGAACATGACCTTTCATAGAAGATAGATGAAGACATCCAAGTGATGATCCGATACATGCACCGTCACCTCGGAAGCCCTAGTTCCTCCATGCTATAACAAGTGGACTCCTAAGCTAAAGCTCGATGGGGAAATATGGGCCAAGCCCCTCTCAGACGTAGACCCCATCAATACTATGTTGCTCGATGCGGACCTCGGCCCAATAATGGTGAAAGCTACACTGGCAATCTTACGAGCCAACAACAACATCTTTACGTGGGGACTTGAGGACCTCCTAGGTGTCCCAAGAGAAATCGTCGAGCATCAGCTTTCCATGAGATTTGATGCCAAACCCATCAAGTAGAAGCTTCAGAAGATGTCTAGCGAGCACCAAATCACAGCAAGACAAGAGGTCGAGAAGCTCCAAAATGCCCACATGGTTTGTGAGGTGGTGCACCCTAAATGGCTCGCCAACCCGATTCTTGTTGAGAAGTTCAATGAGAGGTGGCACATGTGTGTGGACTACACCAATCTGAATTGTGCATGTCTGAAAGATGACTTCCCTCCCTCAGATCGACCAACTAGTCGACGCCACATCAGGGTGCAAACTCATGAGTTTCCAGGACGCATATCTGGGTACCACCAAGTGTGGATGCCCAAAGAGGATGAGAAGACCAACTTCATCATGCCCTCCAGGATGTTTTGCTACGTCCGAATGGTGTTTAGGTTGAAGAATACCAGTGCCATCTTTGCTAGGCTTGTGTACAAGATGCTAGCCCTTCAAATCAGGCGCAAAGTGAAAGCCTATGTCGACGACATAATAGTCAAGAGTGTTCTAGCTCAAGTGCACGTGGCGACCTCCAAGAGACCTTCGACACCCTACGCCGAGTTAGCATTAAGTTAAATCCAGAGAAGTGCATCTTCGGACTACAGGGCAGGAAGGTGCTAGGCTTTCTAGTGTCAAAGCGCAGAATTGAAGCAAACCCCATAAAGATCTAGGTCGTTCTCGACATGAAGCCACCCAAAAAAACCCGTGAGGTGCAGAAGTTGACAGGCTGGTTGGCCGCATTGGGCCGATTCGTCTCCCACTCAGCAAAGAGGAGACTCCCCTTCTTTAAAATCTTGCGAGGTTCATGAATCTTTGAGTGGACCATCAAAAGCCAAGTTGCCCTGGATGATTTGGAGAATTATCTTTTGTCCCCCGTTGTTGCACAACCCCAGGCATGGAGAAGAACTCCTCGCATACGTAGTAGTGGCCCCTATCGTTGTGAGCGCGGTGCTAGTCAGGGAGAACACGCTTCAGCACCGTATTTCCCATGTGTCTGAAGCTTTACGATGGGCTAAGGTAAGATACACTAAATTGGGGAAGCTCACCTATGTTATTCTTATGGCTTCAAGGAAGATCCGATACTACTTCCTGGCCCACGAGATTCAAATATCGTCGTCATTCTCCATTGGCAAAATGCTCCACAACAAGGAAGCGTTAGGGTGAGTGAGGAAGTGGGCGACCGAACTAGCCTTGTTCTCAATCACATTTATATCATGGACAACTATCAAGTCCTAGGTACTGATAGACTTTGTCGTGGAATGGACTCCCGTCGAGATCCCCCAACTCACCCCACCGATCGACCCTGCTCTAGACGATCTACGTGGATGGTTCCTGGTGCTTGGAGGGCGCAGGGGCATGAGCAGTCCTCGAGTCCCCAAGAGGGACACTGTAACAACCCAAATTTGAGTCCAATTTAAAATTTCATGAATTTCAAAAACTTTTGTTGCAAGTTGAGAATTTCTAAAAGCTTTGCCTTGAAGTTAAAATTAAAATTTAAAATTTCCTAGCTTAAAAAACAAATTTCAAAAATTCATTTGTGTGCTCAATAATCTCCTGAAATTCCTGTGTGGAAATCCTTCCCGGATTTCAAAAAATTAAAACCGAATTGGAAATCTCAGGATAAAATTTTAAATTCAAAAAGTATATGATTTTAAATTTCTATCAAATTTGGATTTAAAAATTCTAAAATTAAATTGAACACAAATAAGAATATTCTCCTAGAAGTTTCGATGTGCGAAACCATTCCAAAATTTGAATCCAAACTCTATTAATAAAACGCCAAATCTTAAATCCTAACTCCTCTCTCTAGGCCGAAACGTGGCCGAGCCCACTCTCTTTCCCTTCCTCTCCCTCGTGAGGCCCACACTCGCACAAGCCCAACAACAACCGAGCAGACATCGCCTCTATAAACTATTAAACCGTTTGCTGTCAAATTTCTATAAGATTGTTGCGTTCCAAATAGATATTTAATTGATAAAGCGACAATTTTCTAACATAATTATGTGTGGAAAGAAGCTAAAAAGAACAAAAGAAAAGGACTTGACACACCAATGACCCCCCCTGATCACTTAACAATGATATCCTAAAAACTGATGTAAAACCGAGTTTTCAAACGAAACAAGCGAGATGTAAAAAAAGTTTTCAGAAGAAACGTCTAAAAAAAGGTTTTCGGAAGGGGAAAAAACTAATGAAAAACCGTATCCATCCATTAATTCATGCAGCGTCGTCGCACCTCACATCTCCCACGTCGCCGGCTCGCCGCCGCCAACTAACGCCAGATCACCGAACTTTGAGCTACCGCGTACAGCAATCCAACACTTGGAGTCTTGGACCCCGCAACCTCGCGGTTTGCCGCCACGCGCCCCTCCTCCCTTCTCCGCCCCCTCGAATCCCCAAGGGTCTCTCGTCGTCTCCCACCTTTCCACACCCTTCTCCTCTTCCCCACTCCACCACCACCGCGGCGAAGACAACTCACCAGCCATGGGCGCGTCGTCCTCCACCAGCAACCCCTCCCCGGAGGCGAACCAGCAGCGGGAGCAGGAGACCCTCGCCTCCGCCTCCCTCGCCCTCCCGCTCCTTCGCGCCGCCTTCTCCCGCTCCTCCGCGCTCGCGGAGACCCTCTCCCCGCCGCCCGCCACCTTCCGATCCGCCTCGCCACCCTCCCCGCCGCCGCACTTCAACGACCTTCTCGCGCGCCTCGGCCCCACCATCGCCTCCCTCTTCTTCGGCCACGGCGCCGCGGAGGACGCGGGGTGGGTCGGGTTCCTCAGGGGATTCAACCGCTGCTGCGCGCGCATGCCGGCCTCGCAGTCGCTGGCGCTGCTCCTCCGTGTGTACGCGGCGGCCTGCGCCGGGGCGGGGGCGCCCTGCGGTGTGCAGTTCCACCCGGATGAGGACGGCGGGGGCGACGAGGGGAAGGTCCTGGGGGAGCTGGCGCCGGGGGAGATCGCCGTGTTTCTCTGGATGTGCTGGGTCATGGGTTGGATTGGTTCGGCTCCAAGGCTTTCGGGTGAGGAAGGGGGGAAGAGGGAGCCCGTGGTGCTCCCGGACGTGACGCACCTGGTTCTGTCGGCACTCGTGTCGGCGGGCGCAGTCGCAGACGACGCGGGTGTTTGGGGCTGGGAGGTTTCCGGTGATGGGAAGGGGGTGAAGGTGCAGGAGTTCACGTCGTGGATGCTGTCCACCGCTGCCGGGCTTGGCAACTGCCTGTCGCGGTATGTGCAGAAGAGGTTGTGCGCAGCTGATCTGGTGGAGGTAAGCAAATTATATTGCATAGTTAGTAGTCATGGTGAAAGATTGGGCAATTGATTTTGCGTCAACTGTGGAATCAATCCGACATTGCCATTGTTTGCATAGAACATAGATAAGTGCAAAAAGGTGGGGGATTTTGACCGTTCTACTTTAACCATGGTTTTCTTTGATTATATTGTTGTATAGGACCTTAGGTGTTGTGCTCCTAGGAGGCATATAGAAGATCC
The DNA here is from genome assembly GCA_017311315.1 of Dendrocalamus latiflorus. Classification (NCBI taxonomy): domain Eukaryota; kingdom Viridiplantae; phylum Streptophyta; class Magnoliopsida; order Poales; family Poaceae; genus Dendrocalamus; species Dendrocalamus latiflorus. The sequence continues at coordinate 37,169,316 of CM029656.1, read as the reverse complement.
ATAGTTATAAGTGGTCAAGAGACCTAAATTTTATGGGAAAATTGTAGATTTGCCCCACTGTTGAGTGCACTTTGTAGATTTGCCCCATGATGTCTCAAATTTTATGGTCAGGTCCTGGTTATTTCAATTCTGCAAATTATTGGCAAATTCTTCAATGCTTAAGTTCTAAATGACCACTAGGAATCAGAAATTTCTATATATGTTTGATGTTTAACTACAGAATCCTGGTAGGAAGATGTCCAGGCACAAATTCTAGAGCATACTCATATCTGATTAAGGAGGCTGGGGTTTACCCTTTCCTGTAAAAAAAACTATTAGCTATTCCAGACCAGAAAATTATTGTTTGCACTAGGATTTAGCAGTGTTGAGCTCATCACGACAATCATTGTTCTGCTGCAACAATGAAACTTTATTTCTTTTGCCCCTTTTCTTAGAGGAACCATCTCTATAACTTTTTAATGATGAAGCTTCAATCCAACGTATTCTATCATCTAAGTAGAGTTGTTACTTACAAGCAGGAGAGCTCTGTTTCAACTGGTAACACGACTATTGACACTTTTGATGTGCATATATTAACACATGGGAGGGCATGGTCAATTGCTCTCAGCCTCAGAAACACATTGAGTGAAAAGTTTTTGTCAGCATCTGTCGTTGGAATGGACACAAAAGACCTTCTTTACAGGTTATTTCTTTCTCCGATGACATTTATTCTTATGATTATCTCTGTAAGCTAGTTTTTCCTGTACAAGAATGTAAATTTTTATTGATACGAGGTCACTGTTATTTCAAATCCTAGTATGACTTTACACTATAAATTTATTATTTGGTAAGTATTAACCTTGACCCAGTACATGTCTGCAGGTCATCGGTTCATGGAAAAGGGCTGAGCCGGTTTTGGTCTTGTGTTGAGGGGTATAATGGACCAGTTCTAATTCTACTGTCCGCAATCTCTAATGGTGGTGGCAAGAATGTTGATGCTGATCGAACATGGGGGATTGGTGTATTAACTGAGGAGGGCTTTGAGAACAAAGACACTTTCTATGGTAGCTCTGGGTTTCTGTGCTCCGCATATCCAATATTCCGCATGCTTCTGCCATCTGGTATGACTTTTGCTGATCATTTCCTTTTTTGCCACAGCTGATAGTAGCTTACTGTGAAACCTTAGCAGGTAAGGAGAAGAACTTCATGTATTGCCACCTACATCCTCAGATAAGGGTGTATGAGGCTAATCCAAAGCCTGTTGGTTTAGCATTTGGCGGAACAATTGGAAATGAGAGGATCTTTCTGGATGAAGACTTCTATAAAGTTACAATTCGCCATCATGCTGTTGACAAGACGTACCAACATGGATCTCTCATTCCAAATCAGGTTAAATTTCACATTTACTGGTCCTCATTAAAGATTTCGACTTGATTTCCTGTGTCTACCTTATGTGTAGCCTAGAAAGACTGAGGGCCATTTTGTTGTTGCTGTGCTGTGGAATCTTGTTAGCTAGGGAATCTTCATTTCTGTTTTGGCTCTAAAATACAGATTGTTAATTAGTTAGTTCATCCAAAATTAGCAAAACAGGAGTGTGCTTTTAAAAAGTCACCATTGTGCCAAAGGAAGCCATTAATAGGGGTAAATGGACAATTTGCAGTTGAGTGGTGCTTCTGCACTCTTCCAAAAAGAGTTAACAAATTATAAGCCACATCTTGTTATTAATTGGTACAAATAAGCCACTCAATTGTCGTGTAATTTGCTTTATAGGTTGTAAAGGTTTCACTTTGGTAGGGCACAAGAGCATTGGCTTTCCCTTGCAAGGTCTGGAAGCTATTGTAGCAGCAGTATGTGGCCTCAAATAAAGAGTTTATTTTACTTGAAACTTTCTTTTTATTTTACTTGAAACTTCCTTACTGATACCATCTGGCTTTGCTTAAGACAAAAACCTGATCTTTAACGAAAAAATGCTACCAAAAGCAGATTATGATATTACTCCATTTCTTTTAATATAGGGTTATTTACCTGTTGAGGCTTCAATACTTGATGTTGAAGTTTGGGGCCTTGGTGGAGAAACAATAAAGCGGCAACAGAATTTGTACAAGAAGAGGGAGGATATTTTCTCAGAGCAGCGAAGAAAGGTGCTACTCGGAGCAAACTTGAATCCTTCATTGCTAGTATGCCTCTGATAAAATGTCCATAATCTTTCCGTTTCTTTCAGGTTGACCTCAAAACTTTTGGCGACTGGGAGGACTCTCCAGAGAAAATTATGATGGACATGGTCTCTGATCCAAACAGAGTTCGACGGGAGGACCGTTGATTTAGTTTCATGGTGTGTGGACTCATTTTTTAATGTTCAGTAGCTGCCCATATAGATGTGGACATGGGAAATGGACAATTCTGAGGTTTATGTACTTTGGAGATATATATAGGTCGGTGCTCATATTTGTCCATCGGATGTTGAGCCCTTTGGTTGTGCCAAACATCATTTAGGTATTAAGGAGAAAAGAGTCTTGTACAGAACATTCATTTCTATAACAGCGTTCAGTTTCTTTATCATCTTCCCTTCGTTTTATGGGAAGCAAGAGCAAACGATTGTATATTTTACTGTAAATTAGATTATGTCGTGTACCAGGATTGTTACATGCATGATTATTTTTTTTATATTACATCTATATGCAAATTGCCTAGCTTGCTTACATGTCTGACGGTGTCCATTTTGCTTGACAGATTCATGTTGCTGCATGGCTATCTCCGACTGTTGTTATATATCAATATATGTGGTGAAACTGTACTAGATTTTCTCGAGGAAACTTCTGTTAAATTCTGTGTAGATATTACAACATAACTGTTCAATTGAGAATGACTTGGAAAAAGGTGGATACTGGATGTTTAGTTCGAAGGGCATTCCTAGGCAGAGGATTCCATTACCACATCTCTGATTCTGCGCAGCTCAGCGGCAGCATTTTTCATGCTCATTCTTTCTGATGGGGTTTCCTTTTAGCATGAGACGCCAATTCTTATAACAGAAGCTAAGCAAGCCAATTCATGTCCACCTCTCGTCATTATCATAAGGCTGCAACTGTAACAGAGTTGGGTCCATGATTTCTGATATCTTGTCAGGTAATGCCATCTCAGCAAACAAGTGCAGACTCAACCTTTCTCTGAACATATCATCAGTTGGTGCCCTCCCTGTGAACATCGCTAGCAGAGTAATCCCAAAGCTGTAAGCATCACCAGCAATCGACACATGACCTCCTGATCCATATTCTGCATGAACGAATGCACGTTGATAATATCTTAAGGCAGTTCAGTTTATTAAGAAATGAGAATACTGAAACTACCTGGAGCAACATATCCTATAGTTCCTCTTATCCCAGTAGAGCTCTCAGAATTCAAACCGGATTGGTCCATGTTCTCAGTCCGCAACATAAGCAGTCCAGTCACTGCCAAGGTGGATGTTGTTAGGCTTCAAATCACAGTGGATTACTGATGGCAGACTATTATTTTGAAGATAGTCTAGCGCATCTGCAACATCAACCGCTATGTTCAACAGTTGGGCAAGACTTGTGCCACTGCTCATCTGTCCTCGGATGCAACCATCTGTCAAGGCTGTAGTTAAGCATGAACACGAGCTTGGAAGTCATTGCCTCTGGATTCAATGCTAGAGCAGCAGGTGAAGAGTTCCGATGTTTCACTTGTCTGAGGGCCTCACATTCTGCCAAGAAACTTCTGGAAGAACCAATTTGGTGAAGAGTGAACACTTTCACAGCTATAGCAGCATTGCTTACAGATGGAAGATACAAGTTTCCTTTATAAACGGAACCATATGTTCCAGCACCTATCAGATTGGCAGGTGCAAAGCCATCTGTAGCTTGAAACAGCTCAAGGTATGAAACTGGGATACTTGTCGTCCAACACACGGAGGCCAGCAATTTTCATCCTGCCCACTGTTATTTTCCCCTTGAATAGAAAGAGCATACACAATAACAGAGAAGCATGTAACAATACCAGCAACTGGAAGCAAAATCCTAAGCAGAAACTGTTGTCCCTGCTTATGTGGCTTGACCTGACATGGGGGCAGTTTCAGTTCTGGAATGCCACCACAAAGCCCATCGTTTCCAAGTATTAACAATCCAATCATGTTAGTGACCACACCCCATGATGGCACCTGACCATCAAGATGGTCATAGGACAGGTCTAATTCTATCAAAGCACCTACGTTCTTAAGAAGTCGTGGAATGCTCCTTGACAGGTTGTTGTGCGCCGGATATAGCTGCTTCACCCCCGTGATCTTGCCCAACTCCTGAGGGATGCTGCTGGAAAGGAATTGAGTCTGAAAATATCACTCTAGCCACATTTTTTTTTTCAAATTTGGCCCTGAACGCCGTTTTTGCAAATCAAGCCCTTCGACTTGTCAGGTTACAGTAGCTCGACACTGTAGCTACAGTGCCCTGTCATGCTGCAGTGGCTCGGCAAGTGCCTACTGTGTGTGGTAGGTCCATGGAGGGGGCCAGATTTGAAAAAATGACGTTTGAGGGCTAAATTTGGAAAGAAAAAAAAGGTGGCTAGAGTGATACTTGTGTGCTCGATTCGCTGGAAAGAGCATTCCTGGTGAGATTCAGTATGCTCAAGCCCCCTCAGATTACCGAGTGACTTAGGCATGCTCCCCGTGAAGGAGTTACTGTCCAAAGCTAAGTACACTAAGCTTCCACAGTCGCCAAGTGCTTCTGGTATGCTTCCTGATAAATTGTTTCTTTATAGATCCAGACTTGACGCATGTTTGAGGCTACCAACTTGTGGAGGAAGAACACCAGACAGATAGTTACCTGACAGCGACAGGGAATTAGTCATTGATGAGAAGCTGAAGATTTCATCAGGCATAGCCCAAGCAAGCCTATTGGAGGACAAGTTCAGAGTAGTTAACCTTTGCAAGTTCCCAAGGCTCTTAGGAATGGGGCCATCGAGTTGATTGCTTGACAATGCAAGACTGAGCATTTGTGTGAGGTTGCCGAAGGAGGACGGTGTATGTCCTGACAGGCGATTCTCTTGCAGCCACAATAACTGTGTGTTCTGAAGTCCGCCACAATAACTGTAGGTTCTGAAGCCTTTCAATCTCCTCAGGAATAACACCATGCAGATTATTCCCTGCAAATTCTAGGTCGCCAAGGCCAACAAGGTTTCCGATACCTGGAGGGATTACCCTGGAGATCTGGTTTCTGGCCACGCTTAGCCAATGGATCTGCCTTAATAAGTTAGCTGTGTAACCCGGAAGCACACCCCCTAGGATGTTGTTACTGAGATCTAGCACCTGGAGACGGGTGCAGTTTGTGAAAAGTCTCAGGAACTCCCAACCCTCAGCGTCCTCAGCTTGCAGCCTGTTTCTACCCAGCTCAACACGAATAATAGCTTCCCTATGTCGGGAGCCACCTGCCACCCTCCCATGAAAGCTGTTACGGGCAAGACTTAGCAGTTGGATCTTAGTGGCATTAACGAGGGATCTTGGGACCGTCCCGGACAGGTGGTTGTGGCCCAAATGGAGCTCTTCAAGGATTGGTAGGTTGGCGCCTGCATCGGGTGGCAAGATGCCTTGCAGCTTGTTTGATCCGGCACCAAAATAGTAAAGAGATGATGATATGTTGAAGAACGGTGGTGGAATTGTGCCCGAGAGATTGTTCCTAGCAACTTGTATGTACTGGAGATGGGCCAAGTGGGAAAGACCCTCAGGGATGATTCCCTCCAGACTGTTTTGTAAGTGGTATCTCCCCGAATAGCATGTTGGAATTCAGTTTAAGCGTCCGAAGAAAACTGAGGTGGCCGATCATAGGGGAGATGGTGCCCGCAAGACCTATAAAGGGCAGATAGATACAGAGACGACACCCTGCCCGGGTGCCGACGGCTACATGTCACGCCAGCCCACCGGCAGACGTCAGCGTTTGTGCTGCTCCACGAGCTCAGCGAGCCCGAGTGGTCGGAGAGCCCCTCCTTAAATGCCATCAGTCATCAGTGCTTCTCGGTCACCAGACTCACCGTGGAGCGAGGAAGAAGACGCTTGCCAGAAGGTGAGCAGCAGGAGGAGGAGGCGCAAATACACCGTCGCCATGATTTCTGGCGCGTGCAACAACAATATGGTTTTCTTTCGGGAGAGAGGATATAGGAACGGTCGCTCTCTGAGGCGTGATGGTAAAATCCGGGACTGTTAGTGCTTTATAAATAATGGTTGGTGAGCTTCCACCGAAAACACGGAAAGAAAAATAGACTGACAACACAATTGGCAATTGGCATCTCCCTTTCTCCAGTTTCAAAAACGTTGTACAAGAGGAAGCTAGGCTGGTCCTATATGCTGAATTGCAGATCAACGGTTGTGATTGGATGTGACATTGTAAATTTGAGTGTGACATGTGTTGGTGGGTTTTGTTTTGTTTTGTTTTTTGAGATCTGTTGGTAGGTTTTGTTGGAGACTTTTAGATGCACCTGTGTTCTCAACCAAGCTAGTGGGCATGAGCAAATTGGACACGTCGAAAGACGTTGATCGCGGAATCTCGCAGATTTGCTCAAGTTTATATGGCCTGATGTGAATCCGCTCCTTGATTTGCTTCATGACTATGAAACAAATACGGCGACACGACACCTGATGTGCGCAATGGAGCCCGACAGGCCGACAGGAAGCTCTTGAGTCCTGCCTCAATGTGCAAGCGCGGGGAATTTCAGTGAACTGCAGTGCTGTGGTGGATATAATAAAGGGTGTGTTCTTTTGAGTCGTGATTTTAACTTTAGTTTACGGTTTTTGAACTCTGCCTATTCATGAGAGATAGTATGCAGAGAAAAACCGTCGCATGCGGTTTTGATTGATATAACTAAACTCGGTATAGTGTTTACTATAATATATCTGTAGATCCTACATTAAAAAGACACACCATTAAAAAACTAGTTATTGTAGCAGCAGAAGTGATAAGCCGAAGAAAGAGCCATTCTGAACCCACCTAAAGTAGTGCGACACACTAGACATAGAATTTTTGACATATTTGGTATTGTTTACACCTGTATTTACGAAATATTCGGTATTGTTTGCATCCGTATTTACTAAAATAGTAGTATAACCGCCGTGTTGCCAAAAATGGTATTTTTACCGCCCGGTGGCCGGACGACAACTCTGGTGGGTGGATACATAGGCTCATATGGGTGAGCCATATCACATCCCGTGTGATGTGTTCTTTGTAGTATTATTTGTACTTCTACAAATATTTGTAATGTATGAAATTCTAAAAAAATAGAGGTCACGCACTGCAAAAGATGCCTAAGCATCACTAATTTCATGATTAAATTAACATAAATTAACATGGTAAATTTGGAGCACATAAAATTCTCAAAAAATTTATACAATTAGGTCGGGAGGCTTCCTATAAAATTTCGTAATTTTTGGAGCTCGTTTGGTATATGTAACAACTCCTACAAATATAAAAAATTTATGAATTTTTGAGCAACATTCAGAGCGGATAAAATTGTTAAAAATTACACAATTAAGTATGTTGTGTCCAGAGGCTGCATATAAAATTTTGTAATTTTTGAGCTTATTTGCTATATTTAAAAATTTAAACAAATAATATATAAAAAAATTAGAGTAGATAATTAAACCAACTAATCCGCGGGCTTAATCACATGTCGTCTAGCCATAGGGCAGTAGGACGTCACGCTGTCTACTGTTCGATGATGGGGCGGCAGGCAACTGCGTCCGCTGGTAGGGCGGCAAGGCCTATGCGTCAGCCCACCGGCATTGCCGCCTGACCACTGGGTGGCAAAAATGTTATTGTTGTCAATACGGTAGGCATATGACTATTTTTGTAATTATGGTTATAAATAGTGCCAAATGCGCCAAAAACTCACACAAATATTCGGAAGTAGTCTTCCTTTTTTATAGTAAGCACTAGTGGCGTTTTTTTCAAACTGGACTAGTGGCATATTTTGTCCAAACACGAATTCACTTGATGAGAACTTGGGTTGTACACAACTACACATTGATCTCTGCAACTGGAACGGTCGCACTGGCAGCCACAGGTGGGCCGGGGTGATACATACCATGGACAGAAATTGGTCGTCCTATTCTGTGTAACATGATACATTCACACGATCTCTGGAAATTTCAATCGCGTGCGCACACAAAACGAACGAACCTGGCGTGAAAGCAAGCTCCGAGAAATGCGAGTAGTCACTTATGATTTTGCTAAATAAATAAATAAAACTATTTTTTCATCGAAACGATTTATTAAGACAGACTTTTTAAAAAGATTTTATCGTCTTTTAGCAACCGAATCAATCAAATAACCACTCGTACCCATCAACTGGAGAACAAAACCTATCCGAAAGGCGCGTGATTGGCCAGACGACTTTGGGAGTTGCAGTTAATTGTTGGTTCGTTGTTGCACCGCATGCATCGTCTGCGCTACTGTGGACATGTAGGTCGAGTACTCGAGTGCGCCCATGAACCTCAACGCTGAACCGCGCAGGCGCAGATGCCGCGCGCGTACGCCACCCTTCTCCTGCGTGCCACTTCTCTCGTCTGACAGCATGGCATGGCATGGGGGCTACTGATTCTGAAAGCGCGGGCTAGCTTGCGCCTGTGCCCGCCGGCGCGCGCGGTGTGCGGTCGATCATTGGGCATCCGCGCGGGTATCCATCCCCGCGCGCGGTGGCCGGCGGGTGTCATCTGCCGGCCGGCTCATGCACCTCGATCTAGCCCTGCATGACGTACCTCCAACCGCCGCCTCGCGCGCGCGCGGCCACCCACCGGCATGTATGATCACCTCTCCTGCGATTCGCAAAACCACTTGTCTCTGCTACTCTTGCCTGTCCGAAGCATGAACGTTTCCGTGGATCAGAAGCACCGAGTTTGAACCCTGAGATCTTGCTGCGGCTCATTAGATGTGTGAAAATTCATCTAAAAAAAGATGTATGAAGATTAATTCCAGGGGCGGACCCAGGACAAAATCTGAGAGGGGGCACAACAATACACGTAGTATGCTGAATTGTTCTCATTCATAATTTTAGCATGAGTGAGAGCCTTTTAGTTGGGCTGAGTGGGGGCACTAGCATTAAATCTTGGGCTATATACCTGAGTTCCTGCGAATTGAGTGGCGGCCTGGGCCCTCACTCCCCCCTCTTTAGGTCCGCCCCTGATTAATTCATTAAAAAGTACGTCCGGGTACGGGGCACCATCTTTCTACTCTCTACGTAAGACTAAGAGCAACTGCAACGAGGTTGGATATAATAAAAAGGTGTAAGAAGGCTGGGGATTGTAGCTAGTAGCGTGGGGAATGTTGGAGACGTAGAATTGAACGGTACTGAGAACGGATGTGCCCTGACCGTGCAACGCCTATGCCAATGTTTGGAGATGCAAGAGCCCGTTTAGCTCGAAGCTAAGGACTGCCAATCAAAATTTGGTTGCATTGAGCTGTGCCGGATTTGGCATGTTTTTGCTGGCAATTTTCTGTTGAGATTCCATTCATATTGGCATCGTCATTCAGTTTTTTTCCCACATTAATTTTGGACAAATTATGAGCAAGCAGTTCCGTGACCAAATTTTGGTCGCAATTGTTATTAGGGCAAATGTGTGCATGAATCAAACAAGCCCGTGCACACAGTAGTCACTAGTGCCTCATCAACTTGGCACCACTACGTAAAGAATCACTGATTAAACAGAACTTCAGACAAACTATCAGTGACTTCTGCATGTATTAGCATCGTATGTTGCCTTTCTTTGTTTAGGAGATATCTTTGAAACGATATCCGTGCATGAGAGGTATCTGGATCCCTTGAGTTATTCTCAATGGACTGTGCTTGATCTGGATGCTCTCGACACGAAGAAAGCTGCAGTATGTGCGTACTGTTCCAGGGAGAGAAAAGGGTACCTTGACGGCATGATTGGTAGAAGGAACACATGCACAATTACACATACGATGGAGGTGACAAGACAGTACCAGATAAATAAGAGAGGGAGCTGCCCACATATCTTACCAGACATACGAGCGGAAGGATTCCGGCCTCCTCGCGTGGTCCACGTCGCCCTCGCGCTCGGCCGGCCGGCGCGTGGCAGGGGAATTTGCGTACGACCGGACGAGCCACTTTCCTCGTATTTTCCGAAAATTACATAGAGTTCCTTTTTCCTCGCGAAAATGTCCCTGCAAGTTTTTTCTTTAAAAAAATTTTTGGATGGCGCCCCGCGGGTTTCCAAAATTACGTATAGGTCCTTATTTACTTACGTACAGGTCCTTACAAGTCCTCAGTTTTTTTAAAAAAACCCTTTGATTTTTCCAAAATTACGCATTTGTCCTTGATTTTTTTTATGAAACTCCCTACGAATTATCGCCTCTTTTACTTTGATCCACACGGTAGCTATATGCAGCTAGTATTATATATAGCCCGCATAGGCTGCCTGCCTGCCTGCTGCGTAGCTAGCAAAAGTACGTAACTTGCAGCAGCTGCTGTCCAGGAGCTGTTCATTTCGCAAACTTTGGTGCAACGATGGGATCGAAAAATATGCATGTTCAATTCATCGATCAGTCGTCCATCTACGAGGCCCAAATTCTCTGCCCGACCATGATTCGCCCACAGACCGAACACCACACGCTGCAGCATGCAATTCCAACTGACAACTACGTAAGTTTAGCAGCATATTCCTGCGTGCGTGCGTGCCTCTTTTTCTGAATCGTATGTGAAATTATTTTATTAATTTCTTGAGCTGCTTGGAACAAACAGTCAAATGGACCGTCCACGGGAAAATAATAATCCGAATAGAATACGGCCTGATTAGATTTAATACGATTAGTTCGAATAAGTTACTATTATGCTGATCCATATATCTACTTTTCGACCTAGATATGACTTAGACGCATGGGTAACCAAACGGGCCACCGATGATTTATTGATTTTACTATCAGTTATAAGTAATTTTACTATTAATCGTTGAATTATAAGTATTTTTACTGTTAAGTTACTTGTCCGCCCTCAAAAGAGTGTAATAACTGTAACACAAGTATTTTACTACTAACCACAAACAATATTACTATAATACCACAGAAGAATTATTGTTCGTGTCGTGTTGGGCCGGTCTAACGTACCGAGATGCCAGTCCAAATACGGCACGTCTAGTCGAGCTGGACCGACACAGCTTATTTACTGTTTATGTTATGTCGTGTTTGAGTCAGACCAACAATACTATGCCTGGCTCCGATCAATAACACGGTACATCGGACCAGCATATTTGACCTGGTCCATTTTGCCATATCTACGCTTGAAGCAGAAATACACTTTTCTACAAGCATGCATGCATGCTAATTTGCATCTCATAGTTTTGCTTGTATGTATGAGTAGTACTAGTAGCTGTGCAGCTTCCAGTGAATCTTTTTCAGATTACGCTGAAAGGTGAATGCATGAGGTCTACCAGGCTAGCAGCTTAAAAGCAGACAAGAAATGAAACGACATGAAGTAGATGATGGTAGTCGGCCTCTGAAAACTGGCTAGTACAGTAATTGGGAATTGGCTGTTGCTTGTTTAGACTTTTCAGTGTAACCTCGGCAACGTACACACGTATGCGCGCGGCGTTGGTTGGCTCGCTGAATTAGGGGGGGTATTAGTATCGGATATGGTTTGTGCCTTTTAATTAAAAATAAATAGTACTATTTAAAGAAAGTGATTTTTAGAAAGAGAGAGCGAGCATTGAAAAATAATAAAGAAATATGTAGATGAGATGAGAGTAAGAGAAGTGAGATGCATGATATTCCTGTAATACTCTATCTTATTCTCAGAGCGAAATAGAAGTAAGAGAGTAGAGAAATTATTTCGAAAAGCCAATTTGAACCCTGTAAGCACAAACTTCTACCATTACTAGGACGGGCCGTGTGACACTTCGGTCCCGGTAGAATTAGACCCATGATGGCCCATATGTGTGTGTGCACATAAGATTGTGGACTAGTCCTAACTTGTTAGTTTAGCTTGAGAAACACTAACATATAAGTTTAGGGTTTTCAATGATAGTAACCCCTAGTTAACCGTTTTGTGCGAAGCGATGACGAAAGTGCAAATAGGTTGCTACGTGTGCGTGGCCTATCCAGAATGGGTTAGGTCTAAGCCAGTTTAGACCCTAGAGTGTTACAAATGGTATCAGAGCTGACCCTCACGGTTACATGAGTGCGTGCAGGTCAAGGGCGCGGGCATATGGCGCATGGCGCATGTGGGCCCGGAGTGGACACATGGCATGGCATATGTGCTAGCACTAAACGCACAGACATGTGCCAAGAGGGGAGATTACGATCATTTGCCCCAATATGGGTATGTTGGTGTCGGATCCCGGAGCAACAATTCCGAAACCCTCTGTAAATCGCACTAATCTAGGAACAGCTAGTGCACACAGTAAAACAAAAATATATATCAAGCATAAATGACCAACTATATTAAATAAAAGAGTACGGCCTTATGTCCAAATCTTACATTAAGATCATTGATAACACAAATAAAGGAAATAATAGCGGAAACAAGCTGATAAATAGCGAAGCCCGACAGCCTGCCCACAGGAAGACGACTGCAAGACGCGGCCTACTCGTCCACATCATCACCGTAGTCGTAGTCGTCCTCCTCTGAGATGAGATAATAAGGTGAGTACAAACTTGTACTCCGTAAGTCACACGGAATATGCAACATAATCATAAAGGCAACGAAGGAAGGCATATAGGGTTATTTGTGCATAAAACGACATTTAAAGAGATACAGTAAATAGATTAAAAATGCTGAATTTAATACATTAAGTAAAAACAGTAATTATAAATGAAATTAATACCATTAGTGCAGACTTCAACCTAACACTAACCTAACCACGGGCATCCCACTCGGACCATCTTTTCCAAAAGATCTTGTATGGATCCATCCACACGCTTCCAGTCACTCGTGGATTCCAACCATCCACAAGGTTTTCATAAACCGTTTTGAAAAACAAAATCTAATCCATGAAAAACTTTACTCAGCTTGCCCATGACCGTGGGCATGACTATTCAGGATAGAGAGGTTGTACAGCTTTACCCACAAGACATGATCATCCCATATTGCCATACGATTAATACACTTTCTTAGGTATGTGGTAGAGAGATCATGACAAGGCCTTTACAATGCAAAGCATTTAACTTGGCCAAGCCAACACTAAAGTTTCACCCCAGTAAGGAATCCACCAGACTGGGACCCCCTCTTGAGCCGAGTGAGACTTCTCATGGTCTACGCCATGCTCACTTTCATCCTACGACATGACTCAGGTTGGGACTCGCAAATTAATTAGTCATGACTATCCCATACCAACCTGTGCCCGACAATCAACAGTTCAACACTGTGTCACCGAACAACAGTGCATGCCTGCAGCCGCCACCAAACCATTAGCCTAAGTTTAAACCAGATTTTATATTTTATTTCATAATATTTCATAATCCTTCTTGACTCATTGAAGTCAAGATACATTCGAAAAACTCATCATTTTATGTGAAAAAGTTATCCCAAAATAAATATTATGTCTAAGCAAGTCTAAACATTTGATATAAAACTCTCTAGCCAATACTAGTATACTAACTAGAGTTTGATTCTAAGATGACAAGGTATAAGGATTTGCAATGTCAAAGGAGGTAATAACAAACATGCATTAACTAAATTTAAAACTGAATTGAAATACGTTGAATAAAAATATGCATACAGAATAATTTAAAATAACATAATTTTATTTTGCAATCTAGAATCAACATGATCAAGGAGTGTGACTTGCCTTGCTCCGCGGTTTGGTGTGAATCGTCGTCGTAGAATTCTCCCGAATCGTTATAGTCTATACGTGAAAATAACCCACTAAATTCAAATAAAATTCTAAATAAACAAAATAATGGCAAAAATGGATAGATTGAATTTTTTTATGAATTTAGGAATTTGAACGGGTTCAATCGGAGCTAGGACGAAGGAGAACGGGCTGTTGAAAGTTTAAAATCAGAGAAAAAGAATAAATTAAATTTTCTAGAATTATTTTTCTAAAGGAAATTAGAATTATGACGTTAGCAGAGAATTTCTTTTTCGGCCGAATTATTTTTTGGCCTTTGGATTTGTGAATGTTACTAAAATATGAAATCACATGTGAATGTGTATATATACACTATCTTAAGTCTTAACACTCAAAGGTGTCTCAAGATTCGTACAAGTAATATTCCATTATTGGAAGATAGGAGGGTGGTTTGAATTTGAAAAATTTATATCAATCTCGAGACACATTTGATGATGATGATAGTACATATACCCATATGTATATGTGAAAAACAACTTTCGTGAATGCTATCCGCAAGCTATTGCATGTTATGCTATATATCTTTTTTCGAGTTTTTTTTTGTAAGTCTAAAATCCATTTGTGCTTAAAAGTTGTTTTCATGTTATAATTGGTGCATTTTTATAAATTCTATGGGAATCTAGTGCAATCCATAGTTCCCTTCATGTAAGGGTCATTGTCTAGAGCGAACTTCTATTTAAATTTGATGTATATTTTATTTAATGATTGCATATGTACACACACACACACATATATATACATATATATAGTATAAGTAACAGGAGCACTATGATGCTCAGACTCCATGATTGAGAATTTTCATTCATGATTGATTCAGCATGGTAAATCAATAACTTCCTTTATAAATTGATGCCTTTTTAAATTAATGAATGTTAACGGATTTATCTGATATATTATATAACATTGCACTTGCACGCATTTAAAGGCAATTCAAAGGCAGGGAGGCCTGGTGCCCAGGCACCATGGTGCCCCATTTCAGCGTCTAACCATGATTAAGACTTTCCATCCATGATTGATTCATCGTGCTAAATAAATGCCTTTTTGAATTAATGAATGCTAACAGGTTTACTTGATATATTATATACCATTGCACTTGCACACATCTAAAAGTAATCCAAAGGAAGGGAGGCCTGGTGCCCATTTCAGCGTCCTATATATATATATATATATATATATATATATATATATATATATATATATATATATATATATATATATATGTGTGTGTGTGTGTGTGTGTGTGTGTGTGTGTACGTATGTATGTATGTATGTATGTATGTATGTATATATATATGTATATATACATGTATACATATAATATACATACATGTGTGTGTATATGAATTAGTGGTGGTCGTCTATTTTCTCTATAGAAAAGTACCTTTTTAAAGTTAGAGATAATTACCAGTAATATCATCTAGAAAGAGTTGGTAAGTGGTACGTTCGTCTCTCACCCTCCCACCTCTAAAAATCGAGCCTCCATGTGAGAACCCTTCTCTCTTGTAAGATTTTTTAGCAGCTCTTGCTGCTTCGTTTTTCCTCCAATGTAGATCTAAAAATTTGCTTAGGTACGCATGTAGCACACTCCTCCAGTCCCCAAATCATACGTACCCGTTGTGCTCACATCCACATGATTCTCCCAGTAAAATCCGTATCTATCACCACCCTCACCATCCTCAACCATCGCCATATCTCTTCCTCTATCCTGAAATCGTGTCGCCACGACCCTACCCCCTTCCCATCCACTGCTTCTCCTTGCATATGTGCTAGCATGGTGAAGCCGCTGACGCCACACGTCAGGGAGGCCGAGGTGGAGCGGTGGGGCAGTGTTGAGCTGAATTGATCGAGACCCTCCCAATTCGCATAGCTCATCGCGCATCTCTCTTGGCGAGGCGATTCATGATACCCTACCATCGAGGTGTCAACCCAGATGCTAGGTCCTCCAGGTGGTCAATAATGCCTACATCGTCGCCTCCCGCTCCTTCTCTCACCCAATACAGCATATCAACAGCTTTCTACATTGTATACCGATGAGGGAATTATGTCTCATGGATGACAGGCAAGTTGTATAGTAATGCTTCAATTTTTTGAAAGCAAATAATTTATATTGCATATTTTTTATTGAATCTATGTTTTATGTATATTAGTCACAACTTATTATTTGTGCGTGTTTAGTATGAGCTTATTATGTGGTATCTAACATGATAGAGACTTGTGGGTGAAAAGAACCATGTTTTAGTCATGACAATGCTGAAAAAGAATAGTAGTATGGCATGTGTAGAGCTAATACAAATATTCCATCATCTTACTTGTAATTCTTGTTACTCATCAAATTGCTATATTATTGAAAAGGTTGGTTGATGACAATGGGATGTAGCAAATTTATCTTTGGACCTCAAGATGCAAGCACACAAGAGCTTGAAGGTAAATAACAAAGTAAATAATGTATGCATGTCTTTCATAATTTATACAATGCTCCCTTTAAACTACACCAAGTACTGTTGCACGATGTGAACGTAAGAAACTTTCTCATGCATGCTATTGACATAAGGAATGATACACTTGTTAGAATGTTTGGACATTAAATAACGTAAGTATTTCACTAAATCTTTTGGCATCTCTTATATGTAATATACAATAAATTTATGATGTTTAACTATTTACTTTTTATTTTATAGAGTATGATTCCTTTCTCTTTACTTGACAAGCTAGAGATGAAAATGAGTCTTCCAGAAGGCTGTTGTATCAGTTTTATTTCTAAATTTCTGTTAATATTTCTATTTATTGCATGATGTCGAATTTATCAGTTGGTTTATTGTTATTCTTCAAGATGGTTTAACAGTTATTTATGTATTAAGTATACTATGAAAAAATATTATTTGCTACTATTTCTGTACAGAATTATCGCATGTGGTACTTGTTCTATCACGTTTCACTAATATGTGATGCTTGTGTGTGACCATCTTTTAATTTGGTTTATTTGTTTTATGTGTTAAAGGGAAATATTATTCTTTATGTAAAGTTTAGTGTTCCGTTTTATGTTCCGATTTGATTTCTTTGTGAGTTTGAACATGTATACTTTGTTTGATACATGATTATGTAAGATTGAATTGATATTCACTGCTTAGATTGGGATTACATTTGATAACATGTATCATCCTTATTTAGTACACTATTACAACATTCGAGTACCTTACTAGTGTACACACACATGTGTGTGTTTTGATTGTCTCTTCATGTAAATCGGAGCCAGCAAGAGTTCTTTCGGGTTGTTGAAAGCATCATTAGTTTGTCTGACAAAACCATCAGCTCTAAACCCCAGAATTAGAAACTTCTTAATGCTCTCCATCAGATCTTGGGGTTGGGTTGAGCTAGCTTTTGTGCTTTTCCTCTTATTTTTGTCTCACTTTTATACAAGAGTGGAGTACCTTGTTAACTTCAGCTAACCTGCTACCTTGATAGCAGCTGTGCTCTAGCTCCAACTCCCTTCAGTTTTGCAGCACCGTTTTGCCTGGCCAGTATTCCATGTGGCCACAGAGATGTTCTCCACTCTCTCCTATCATACAAAACAAGAAACACTTGATGGTTTAACTGAAGTTTACACAAGCTCTTGCAGGCTCACAAACATTCAATGCTTCTCTCTCACACACACACAGGAGCAGGAACTCTCTCAATACATCTCCTCTCTGACAGAGAGAGAGAGAGAGAGAGAGAGAGAGAGCAGGGAACACAGGCACTGAATAGGAAGGACCTAAGTTCTTTAGGGACCGATAGTCACAGAGGAGAAAAGGGAAGAGAGACAAGTTTCTCTAGGGTAATCATGCTTCTCTTTTTGATAGAGGGAGAGGAGGAGATCGAAGTTACATCACTGAGAAGATATCACAAGGGAAGGGCTGCATGTGTTCTCTTCTGTGGAGAGGAACTAGTACCACTAGTCACCCTTCATGCCTTTCTCTCATGCAGGGCTAGGTATCTGCTACCCTATGCATCTATCTACATGCTTGACATAGACACAAAACATTATACTAGTACATACAAAAGGCTACGAGATCTCTTATTTTGATCTCAGTGACTCAGTCTGCCTGCTTGACTGGGTGTTTTTCCCATTGATCCGTAGCGACTCCTCATTTCCTCTTGCCAAAGTAATGTGGTGATCTCATGATGTAGCTAGCTAGGTGAACTGATTGCCAGAGTAGTTCATGTGTGATAAAGTACTGTTCAAAGTCAGTGTGCTGGGGCAGCGCATATGCACGATGCACTTGACTAGCTAGGCAGTCCCATGCATGTGATGCAAACCATTGGATGCTAGTGAGTGAACAACTTGTCATTTTCAAGCATATAAGAGAGAATCAATCTCATAGCACGATGCACCTCAACTACATTCATTCGATACGAAATGCTCATAACTACATGTGAATGAGTAAACTGCAGTAGGTCGTGCTGGTAGAATGTGTTGTACAGCTGTGTGTGTATATACTCTGGTGTGCTATGTTCAAAACAATACTTCTTGGATAAACCATACGTTTGGAGCATAATTAAACTTGCAAATAGAATGTTACTGAGGAAATGCACATTACTATAAAAGTTTTCTAAGATTCATCATCAGTTTATGAGAGTTCTATTAGTTAAGTTCCAAATTAGCAAGCTACTTTACTAAGATTATATTAACAAAAGTAGAGGTGAAAATCTAAATCAATATCATTGGATATGGTGTAGAGGTGCTACTCTCATTCCTGACATATGACACCTTTGATGTTCACCTAAAAACAACAACAAAGAAGTGTGAGTCCAAACTCAGCAAGTACATAGAAAACAATAGACATTGGCTAGGGTGGTGGTGGCAGCACATAACAAAGGCAATCGGCGCACGCCCAAACTCATCAAGTACATAGAAAATAGTAGACATCAATTTGGCTAGGGTGGTGGTGGCGGCACATAACAAAGGCAATGCAGCGCACACCGCACGGGGACTGGAGCGGTGATGGCATGGCTTGGAGGGAGCGACGACTTGGGGAAAGGAGCGACAGCAGCAAGGAAGGGCTAGGGCAACTCCCCCTCTTCCCTCAGACCCCCTCTCCTCCCCTGCGCCACGGTGGCCAGATAGGTGGAGGTTGGGCTGGACCAGGCATAGCTCGGTCCAACAACTTGTTTTCTCCCTTTTTTGGTTATTACAGTAAGTCATACAATGTGCTTTCCTTCTAAAAAAAGGATATTGATAAATATCATCCGGATGTTTTCTTTCTAACTATCATCCAGATTTGTGACCGTTGGATTAGAGATCCAACGGTCATGAATTCTCCCCGCCCCCTCCAAAAAAAATCTCCCCCTTCCAAAAATAAGAGGCCGTTGGATCTCTAATCCAACAGCCCGAAATTTGGATGATTGTTAGGAATAAAACATCCGGGTGATATATATACACACCCAAAAAGCTAAGGAAAGAAAGATGCTAACTACCATACGAACTTGTTGATGGTGATCAACCTGTTGGAAAATACGAGGATTAATATTACATGTATGTTTCTTCGGGAGTAGAAAGATATATCGGATGAGCACCTACAGTTCACCAGAACAATCAGGAAATTTAGGAAGAGAGAAGAGCAAGAAAGCTGCATATACGCATATATTTTTTGCAATGCAACTTGCACCCAGAAACTCTCAAGCCTGCCTGCTACAGTACACCGTACGTACGCTTGCCTTGGTACTGAAAAAAAGTGTACTTGCGCGCGGTTAGTTCAATGCGCGCAAAATGTTGGATGCTACCTCGCGCGAACCTACGAGTCGATATCTGTCCATGAACCAATCATGACAGAATATCCTCGTGTTCCCGAGGGAGCAATGAAGTTGGGGTGGATGGGAAAAAAAGCTTATTAGAATGAGCAGGCAGTTAATCCTATTCTTCTTATCATACCCTTAATCAAAACTACAAATTGCAGCAGTAAGTCATCCATGGTGAGTAGCATTAGAATATTGGGTGAGTTTTTTTAACTTATAATTTATAAATTCTTTTAAATAAATAAATAAGATGAACGACTTAGCAGTGTTTGATTCATTCACACTAGATTAAAATTATAAGTCTCAGCTATTAGCTGTAACCAAAAAGAACTCATCCAATATTTACATGTAAACTCAGTTATGACATGCAAAACTCCCAGGAGCTAGGCCATCTGAGAAGCAGGAATTTCACAACAAATTTTCATGAAACAGAACAAATTCTGAAACTCTTTGGGAAACCCCTTCATTCCAAACGGGGCTGGAGCTGGAGCCTGGAGGTCGGTTTTCGCCGTGCAAGACGCACCAAAATTCTCCGGTCAATCTGACCAACAAATCGACATTATTATTCACGAAAGCAGTAGACAAGATTCATCGATCAACTCTCACATCAGCAGTATACAAATGCTATTCGATCCATGTATGAACATGCATGATGTCTCCATGTCTCCCTTCAGATGTGTGCGAGAGAGACTGGGAGGGAGGGAAGAGAAGCAGCAGGCTAGCTACGCGAGGAGCAAGAAGCAGTTGAGTTGCCGTATGGAGGCACCTGCATTTTACACCCTCTGCATAGTCCCCACATGCCTCTCTCCCTCTCCGGCCTCAGCTCGTGCGTCAACTTCATTTGTCATTGTCCCTCTCCAAAAGATATCTCCATGATTCTCTCAGAGAGCCCCAACCTATAGCTACACTATTACTCCTAGCTACTACCTCCTTATATATCCTCATGTCTCTCCGCCAACTCCAACTCCTAGCTCAAACCAAATCCTTCCTTCTTCTTGCCACTGTTCCTAGTACCTTGTTCTTGACATGGATCACACAAGCATTCCCATGCAGCAGCATAGGCAGATCAATGGAGGGGAAGGAGTGGCGGGCAATGTGGGCATGGGCGGCAGGAGTGGCGGTGGAGGCGGCGGTGCCAGTGTGTCGTTGTGCCGGCCGAGCGGGACGCGGTGGACGCCGACGTCGGAGCAGATCAGGATCCTGCGGGAGCTCTACTACAACTGCGGCATCCGGTCGCCCAACTCGGAGCAGATCCAGCGCATCGCCGGCATGCTGCGCCAGTATGGCAGGATCGAGGGTAAGAATGTCTTCTACTGGTTCCAGAACCACAAGGCCCGTGAGCGACAGAAGAAGCGCCTCACCACCCTCGACGTCAACACCTCCTCCCTCGCCGCCGCCGACGTCAACCACTTCGGCGTCCTCTCGCTGTCGCCTTCAGGTGTTACACGCTAGCTGCCCTTTCATCTTCTTGCTTCCAGCTGTTAGAATTAATCTTAATAATTTATGTGTGATCGGAAATGACCAGCCGAAGTCGTGGCATGTGTGCGTGGTCGTAGTGATCATAGTTGAAGTCATAATGGTTGTGACCATATTCGTAGCAATCATGATCATAGTCATAGCAGCTATGGCAGTGGTCATAGCGGTCATGGTTATAGTCGTAGCAATCACGGCTGTGGTCATAGTCGTAGCAGTCACAGTCATGATCGTAGCACCGTGGTTGACAGTATGCGTGGTCGTGGCACCATGGTCCACACTGTGTATGGTCATAGCTACAGTGTCAATGGCTACAGTGGTCGTAGTTACAGTGACGATCGGCGCTTGGACGACCTGCATGATTGAAGTGCCGCGCTCGGAGGGATCGTAGTCTGTGTGTGGTCAGAATGACCGGAGTGTGTGAGTGGTCGGAGCGACCGCAGTCTGTGTGGTCGGAGCGGCCGGAGTCTATGTGGTCGCAGCGACTGAAGTCTGTGTGTGGTCAGAGTGACTGAAATCCTTGTGTGGTCATATACGACCGGTCTGCGTGGTCGTAGGTGCAGTGGTTTGAGACAATTTGTGGTCAAAGACACGGTGGAAGACAAACTGTGGTCGGAGACACGATGGAAGACAAGCTGTGGTCAGAGACGCGATCGAAGACAAGCTGTGATCAGAGACGTGGTCGAAGACAAGATGTGGTCAGAAATGTGGTCAAAGATGAGACGCGGTCGAAGACAAGACATGGTCGGAGATGTAGTCGAAGACAAACAATGGTCGGAGATGCGGTCGAAGACAAGTCGTGCTTGAAGCAACAGTCGGAGCTGTGGTTGGAGCTGCAGTCGAAAGACTATGGAAGTGGTTGGTACTCGGAAAACCAGCGTGGTTGTCATGCCCGTGTGCACCATGGACGTCATACTCGGAGGAGTACTGTGGGCATCATACTGGTGGAGTACTGCAGAAGACGTGTGTGGCCTGTCACTGTAGCGTTCGTGTGTGGCTGAAGACATTGTGCGGCCAGTTACTCCAGCAGTCGTCAGCATGAGAGGTCGTGGAATGAAGCGGTACGGTGCTTCAGTCAGTTGACAAACTGCTCGATATGAGCCGATAGTCGTTGTTAGAGTCAGAGTCGTAGTGGGTGAGTGATCTGTACGGCTCAATTGTCTATATATATATATATATATATATATATATATATATATATATATATATATATAAGCTGAATAAGCAGAGTAAGTCAACTAAGAGAAAAGAGAAAGAAGAGGAAAAACAATGCAAGTTGATCAGTTCATGTCGGGAAAAATTTCTCTCTATGTCTCTGTGTTTGTTTAACTTTCTCGTGTAGTGTGTGTCCACGGGTCACCTGGTGTATGTGATACTGATGTTGCATTCCAATATCTGGTATCAGAACTGAGTAGTCGTAAATGGGTTACGACTACTGAAATTAGAGTTTGGATCAGTGTGTAAGTTGCGTATACCTGCTCGCGTGTATTCGATGCTAGGGGCAAAATCCCAACACGTGCGCTACATTTCTTGCGTTGCGTGGCTTCATGGCTTACCAGCTGCTCGATGCAAACTCATAAGTGGTCGATCAACGCATGTACAGGAGCGACAGCTCCCTCCTCCCCCGGCTTGTACGCGGGCAATGGCGCCTCAGCTGTGCAGCAGCTGGATGCAAATGCTAATTGTTGGGACAGCACTGCCATGGCCACCGAGAGAAGCTTCCTGCAGGTAATTAACCGGGCAACACACACTGACACATTGCAATTCCGCTCCTGCACACCGATCGAATTCCCCGTGTTAATCTACACCGTCGTGTGCAGGACTACATGGGTGTGAGCAGCAGCGGCGCCGCGGTGGCTCCGACGCCGTGGGCACGCTTATCCTCGGATCAGAGGGCGATGGCGACCCGAGAGCCCGAGACGCTTCCGCTCTTCCCGACCGGCGGCAGCAGCCGCCAGCGGCACGCAGGCCCAGGCGAAGGCGGCCAAGAAAGCATCGTCGACAGCAGCTACCTGTCCAACTTCCAGTGCTGGGGTGCTGCTAATGCTACTGCAGCTGCTGCAACTGCTACTACCATTACAATCCAGCAACATCAGCTGCAAGAGCAGCACAGCTTTTACAGCAGCAACCAGCTGCCCAGCCAAGATGTAGTGCCAGCAGCAGCAGGCACCTCTCTGGAGCTCACTCTCAGCTCCCCTTACCCTGCAGGCTCCATGTGAGAGCTGTGCTGCCTTTGCCTACTGCTCACTGGGAGCAAAGTGTGTGTGTATCTGAGAGTACTGGTGTCCTTGTTCTAGCTAGTAGCTAGTTAGAAGCATATAGAAGCATGTCTGAAAGATATATAGTATTTATATAGGGGCTGCAGCTGCAGCTGCATGAGCATTAACATGTTGCCTGCAGTAGCGTGGTCCTGAACTGGTAGTGCACTGCATGCTAACCACAGTAGTGTGGTGCAGTGTGAGCTTAGTAGTGGCTGGGTGGTTCTAATGTGCTTTGGGACAAGAGCACAGTTGTGTCAAACTTCTCTCCCTTTGGTGGCTTCCATATAAAGGAAAAGTTGTCTGCGTGCCTGCTGCATGCTTGGTTGCTCACCTGTTTGAGATTTCTCCTGTTTTGTATTGTTTCAGCAGGAGTATAATTTTTCTCTACCACTGCCAATTTTTCATTTCAGCCTTTCAGGTATGGTAATGGTATGCCAGGGGACCGCTTTGCATGGTTGAATTGTTGGCTAGTGTTCTAAGAAAAGGATCCTTTCCAGTCAACACATTTACTTCTGGACTTTGGTATCTTGGAGGAAATGCTTTTATTTAGTCACATAGGTTGATGTGTTTGCTTCAGTTTGTTTGATATTTGATCTCACAGTGCGTATGTTTGTAAACCATTGTGATGCATTGCAGAATGTCATACATTGGTTAGCTGGTTTAAACAGTAAAGACCGTAATTTCCTTGTAAGATGTGTGTGACTTGATTATAAAACTGCCAGATTTCCCTGAATCAAAAATGAAACAGTTGTTCACCTAGGCAAGCTGACTTGCAAAATCAGATAGTTGAATTGAAATAGTACGTTATTGTAGCACTTACATGACTAGAGTAGCTACGAAACAAGAACATAAGTCATGCGTGTGGAACATCACGTACTGCTTTACCACAAGAAACCTTTGCAACTTCTGCCTGTCATCAATGAGCATTGCTTGCATGAAATATGCTTCCATTTTCTTGGCATAGCTAAAGCTGGGAGAGCTCTTCGTTTCTGAAGTGACCATGCTACTTCCTGTGAGATTGCTGATACTCATGCCTTGGAGGCTTGGATTGGCACCGGCTTGATGTGCGGTGAGAAACCAACCTAGATGGGGGATTGGATCATATACCCTCTCCTTAGTTGGGGAATTCAGGATTTACTCTCCCACCTCAATGATATGTGGGGTCATCATAAGTCACTGACGCGTGGGCCAGGAAGGTAAATCCTGAATTTACATCTAAGGAGGGGGTATATGATGAATAAAACCAACCTAGATCGACAGAGCACAGAAACGGAGTCGTACGACTTTAATAAACTGATCTTCACTTACTACCTGAGATAACTAATTAATAACATTGTGTCTGCAAGTGGATGCACTTGTTGTCAAACTACCTGACTTGGTCATACAGATTCCACCAGGCCATCTTAAGAATGAAATGAACACAAACATTTTTCCAAAAAATAAACATCCACAAACCATAAGAGATGTGTGGTTCCCCAACAAGGTTTATTATGTTACTATGCATACTAAAAATTCCGGTAAACTAAAAGGAAGAAAATTTGTTATTCTTTAATAGAAGAAACGGTTTTGCTATTACACAGTCGACTGAAATTTGTTTATCTCCCAGTCACCTGAAATTACACTCTCAGTCACCTAAAGTTGCGGTGTACTAATTCATATCCTTCTGAAGTTGTACTTTCAATCACCTAAAATTACAGTGTAAAAAAGTGGCTGAAGATAAAAAGAAAAAACAATCGCCTGTACAATAGTTACTCCCTAGAAGAAACTACCTTGGAGTTATTGCGAATGCCATGAGAAGAAAGTGCAGAATTGTCATCTATCAACTTCTCACTGTGATGTGTCAGGCAGTAGTTATCCCTAATATGCTTCCTGGAACAACAGAAGTATATATTATGATAAAGGGCACATCAATCAATAAAATACATAGAGCAGAGTTTGGAAATTCTCATTATCCTTAACAATGGGAAATATTGACAAACAAAAGGCTCACACATGCCGCCAACCAAAAGTATGTCAGTTCTCCTGAGTAGATAAAATGCTGAAAACACAGAGATTTACGGCCATAACAATAGAGTTGAACTATAAAACACATTAAGAAAATGTTACACGTGTAGTTTACATGTACAACATAAATAAACTTCAGAACTGCCAAGAATCATGATGCTTTAGAAATTAGAACTACATAATTCAGGTCAGGATGGCTTAATAAGCAGGTACTAGCTGGAAGACCAAGATGGCACATTGGGGGGGGGGGGGGGCTTTGTACCAGGCTATCAGCTATATATAATTTTTGTTTTTTAAGGTGGACCTGAAACTACTAACATTATAACAAAAGGCCACATTATTAAGCCTAATTAACAATTTAACATCAATAAGACAGAATCTCTAACTAATTTTACGGTGACAGAACCTCTAACTAATTTTACGGTTGGAGCTTTCATATTCATATTTGGGCTTAAACTTAATAGTCGCAAAAGCACAAACATACTATGGAATTCTCTCTCTCTCTACATCATCTAATGAGCTTTTGTTTGTACTCTAAAATAAGTAAGCTTTGTTTAAAGATTATCTTAGAGTATACAATTGTTGTGTACAAGTTGTATACTCGCAAATCAATTTTTATCTTATTGTTTGTCGAGATTATCATAAATTACTAAAAAGGAAGGATTGTTGAATTTAGTCCCTCCATTATGTGTTAATGGTGAAGTTTGGTAATTAATGACAATTGTTTTGTATACTAACATTTTTCATGAGTTGGATGAATATGTTAGGTTCCACAAATGAGAATGACTTCATATGTTGAAGATCATTAAGTCAAGATGTGAGAAATAGCTTCATGTATTGAAAGCTATCAAAAAGAAAATGTATCATGAGTTGATGCATGTTCAAGAGGAGATGATCATGTGTGATCATCAAGTCAAGTGAAGACCATCATGTGTTGATGGAGTTGAAGAAAAGGATACATCATGAGTTGATACATATCAGGACAATGACCTAAGGCAAAGGTATGACTAACCAGGGCTAAAAATGTGTTTCTAATATTTTACCGGTCTTAGTGTTTGGTTGGAAAATCAGATTGTTAGTATAGGTTGCTGTACTATTAAGAGAGGTCATGTCTAGTGGTTTGAGTCTTATCATGTGTTGACAGCTCAATCTTACTTGCTTTAGCTCATCTTGACATGAGGCTTGTATTTGCGAATGTGTTTTGCAAATAGCTGAAGCTCATAAGAGAAATCCTTATAACATGGGACTATGCATTGCAAATGTGTTTTGTAAGTGTTTGAAGTCCATGTTTTCATTCTTTGTTGCATGAAGCTTATATTTGCAAATGTGTTTTGTAAATGGTTGAAACCCATATATAATCCTTGTAACATGTGACTCAGCTTTGCGAATGTGTTTTGCAAATGTGATGAGTCTATGTACTTATTCTTTGTGTCATGATTTCAAAAGCATGCAAATGCGTTTTGCAATTGGTTGGGAATCATATTTGATCCTTGTGTACATGATACTATTGTTTGCAAATGTGTTTTTGCAAAATCTGTCAAGGTATCTGCACCTGTCAGGAAAAAACGGAAGTACCGGAGTTTCAACGGCGGAACTACCGGAAAACGGAAGTACTGCGCTGACTTTACGGAACTACCGAAGATTGGAACTATCAGATTTATAACAGCGGTAGTTCCGCGCGCGACTTCCAACAGCTAGTTCAGAAGCTCTGAAAGAGCCGTTACTGTTTGTGTCAGAACAGGTGCGGAAGTACCAGCCTTTGCACTGCGGTACTTCCGCTCGCCCTGATTTTTCAGGGATTTGGCTCCAACAACTAATTTTCTTGTGTGGGGTATAAATACCCCCTTGTGGCCGGTTGAAGAAGTAGTTGCTTGACCCATTTCTGTTCTCTTGAGCTAGTGTGAGGCTCTCCACTCAATAGTGCATGTGTTGCACTTTTTGAGCAAGGAGAGAGGATTTAGATTGTATATATTGCATCTAGAGGTAGACTTTGTGTCCAGTTGAGCTTGTGCATCCGTTGCACGTGGTAAGAGTCAAGCGAGAGACTTGACTTATTACTATTGGAGTTTATCGACTCCTAGACAGCGTTGGAGGCGTCGTGCGTGGTGATCTTTTCAAAGAAGGTTGTGAAGAAGACCCGGCAAAGTTACGAATGTTGGAGCTCACCTACTTGGAGCGAGAAAGAGTTAGCACTATTGGATTTGAAGTGGAAGGCTTAATTCATGGAGCCGGTTCAATTAGTTTGGGCTTACCTCAACGTGGACTAGGGAAGACCGGCAAGTCTCCGAACACCACGGTAAAAAGAGATCGTGTCTATTGTGGTTTGTTTTTTTGTGCTCAATTTACTTTTAAGCAATTTACATACATAGAGTTAATTTGATTGCTTGTCAATTTAGAATTGCAAACCTTGACATAGCCTAATATTGTTGGTGTACTTAAGCGAACTTATTTGATTTAGGCGCTATTTGTGCTAAACCAATTTGATTTAAGCTTCCGCATTGTTTACTTGGTTTAGGTAAATAAAAAAGGTCTTGAATTGTTAATAATAATTAGAAGAATTTCTAGACCGCCTATTCACCCCTCTAGTCGGCCTCTTCGATCTTACACAGTGTTCAATATCGCAACATCTTTACATATGGAGAAAAAAAGAATTGAGTTAGATTAAGACATTTGACAAGATTTTTCAGGATCAATTAGATTCAAATTTAATGAAAAACAAAATGTGAGACTTTAAGGGGAACAAAAATTGAATGAGGTGTTGTCCAGCTTGACGACTGTTATCCTCATGGTGCTACCGAGCTCGAGGTTAATCAAGGTGTCGACGTCGGCGAGGGAAGGCTTCTTGGGGTCGTCGACGAGTATGGGGTCATCGAGGAGGGCGGAGAGCATTGACTGGAGCCTTACCTGCTTGGCCTCGCTGCTCTGGTAAGCGACGACCTCCTCGAGTTTTGTAGAGGTCGAATCCATCGCTTCTGCCTCCGTAGACAACGATTCCCTCGGGTTCTATCACAGAGTGCCGCGGCAACGGGCGCTCCATGGTGGCAGCGGCGCGCGGTGGCCGAAACTCGCAAGAATGGGGCGAAGAGGTTTGAGAGATGCTGGTGAGAGACCGACAGGTGGGCCCCTGGGAAACTATGCGAGACTACTAACACCTTTTCCAATCGTCCGATTGGGTTGACTAAATATATACAGCAGTTTGATTGGATTGAGTGGGTTGTTTTTAACTTAGCTGATGACTTTTTCCTAGCAAGAGCGTTTATGCTAACGAATTTAATACCAATAAGTCGATAAGCCATTTTGAAATGATAGGGTGGATTCGTATGGGCTGTGACTTTTGGTTTAAAATTTTGAATTATATTTGTTCGCGAAAGATAGTATGGAGAGAGATAACTGCTATAATTTTAATCGATATAAATAAAGTTAAAATAATATCTACTATAATCAATTTATATACTATTTAAATGTTAATTACCGTCACAAACCCTGCCGAACCCTTATCTCAGCAAACCGTTTTGAAAAAGGGTTTTGTTAAATATCATCCGAATATTTTCTTCTTAACTATCATCCAGATTTAAGACCATTGAATTAGAGATCCAATGGCCATGAATTCCCTCCCTCCCTCTTGAATTTTACCCCCCTTTTGAAAAAATCTCTCCTTTTCAGAAACAAGAGGTCTTTTGATCTCTAATCCAAATGTCACAAATTTAGATGATAATTAAAAAGAAAACATCCAAATGATGCCTACACACTCCATTCGAAAACACAGTTTTAAAAAGAAAAAACCGCTGCAGGGCCCAAATATATCCGGGAAAATTGAGTATATAGGACTGAGTTGGATGTGATTTTGTGGAATAGGACCAAGTTCTTTGGACTTGTAAATATAGGACTGAGTTCACCACCTCTTTGCAAATATAGGACTTTTCCCACTTTAATTTCATTTTCAATTTCCAGCCCCTTTTCCCCACGCGAAATGATTATTTTGCCCTCTTCTTCCTCCCTCGCCTGGCCGCGCCGCCGCCTGGCCGCGCCGTCCCTCGCCTGGCCGCGCCGCCGCCTGGCCGCGCCGCCCCCTCGCCCGCCCCGCGCCGCCGCCGCTCCCTCGCCCGCCCGCCCCGCGCCGCCGCCGCTCCCTCGCCCGCGCCGCGCCGCCGCCGCTCCCTCGCCTGGGGAGGGAGCGGCGGCGCGGCGCGGGCGAGGGAGCGGCGGCGGCGCGGGGCGGGCGGGCGAGGGAGTGGCGGCGGCGCGGGGCGGCGCAGGCGAGGGAGCGGCGGCGGCGCGGGGCGGGCGAGGGGGCGGCGCGGCCAGGCGAGGGGCGGCGCGGCCAGGCGGCGGCGCGGCCAGCGGCGGCGCGGCCAGGCGAGGGAGGAAGAAGAGGGCAAAATAGTCATTTCGCGTGGGGAAAAGGGGCTGGAAATTGAAAATGAAATTAAAATGGGAAAAGTCCTATATTTGCAAAGAGGTGGTGAACTCAGTCCTATATTTACAAGTCCAAAGAACTTGATCCTATTCCACAAAATCACATCCAACTCAGTCCTATATACTCAATTTTCCCAATATATCCCGCCGCGAGCCCTAGCTGAGCGCTGCCGGCCTCGCCGCCGCGGTCTCGGGGTCTCGGCGTCGCCTACGAGGAGCACGGAGCAAGCACCACCGCACCGACCGCATCCCTCCGATGGTACGTGGCCACCGAACCCTAAACTTCTGCGGGCGATCCATGGTTGCGTTCCGCCACTAGAAACATGCCCTAGAAACGATACGGCTCGAGTAGGGATCTGTAGGGTTAGTCGGTGATGTGGGCGGAACCGTTGCTTGGTCGGCAGCCCGACTTCACCGCTCGGCGGCCATGGGACTTGAAGGTGGTGCTTCGCTAGTTGCAATAGCCCATAGCTAAATCGCTCTCCTCTCGGCTGTTTTGCTCTTTAATACGCCCCAACTCGTGAATTATGGTCGGTGCGGGACAAGGGGGAAACTATAGCAAGGGAAATGCGGTGGGTTGTTCATAATATGTTTTCACCCTTACTAGTCAGTTGCTCTGCTACTGATGCTAGTCAGTTTTGTGGCTCGGAGTAAAATTTGATATTGTGGTGTCCTTGTTGGGAGTTGGGACTGGGAGTGATAACCAATATTGAATCGATTCATTAGGCTGCAATATGCATATTGTATATGACTTCAACAACAAACTTGTGCGTAACTAGGTGACCAACCTGATTGGAAATGTTGTGGAGCAGCGTCCAACTTTGAAATTGGTATATCAAATAATTGTACCCGTTGAAGCGCATTTCACCCCGTTAAAATACCAGACCTACAGGGTTGTACCACGGGGTGGCATTCAGAGTTGTAAGTTCTCCTGCCATCAGTAAATTTCTAGCTCCGCCGCCAGCCAGTGAGAACATGTTCTATGCTGCGGCTCAAAACATGTGCCTAGATGTTAGTAATTCAGTATGCTTTATGATGCCATTCCCTTTCACGGATTTGGACCTTTTTTATGATGAGAGAGATTGTTGCCAGCAAATTGATGTTTTGGTTAGCTTAAATGTCTGTAATGTTGCATTTACTGGTAATGCTTCTCTTTGGAAGATATTCCATGAAAATATGTCTGAAGACCTCTTGGTGATGCTAAATGAATATTGGATTAGTGTTGTTGGAATGTGGACCCATACCCACTTTGTTTGTGTTAATTTTTATAAGTTGTAGTAGTATACTTCATTTTCTTCAAGGAAAATTTGTTCTTGTGTTAATTCATAAACCTGGTTGATGCATAATGTAGAGCTGGAGAAATTACTAGTTTTTAAAGAGCTTCCAATATTTGAAATGAATAATTGAACTGCTGTTTGCTTCTCGTGGGGACAGGGCAAAGGACCGGTGGGAACCGGGAGGAAAAAACCGTCCGAATTTTTTCAAATTTAAATTTATAACTGCATAATGCACTTCTTAGATTGGTTTAGACCTTTTTGTGCTAGATTACGTATTGTATGAGCTAAATATGTTTTAATTATTGTACTCTCAAGTCCCAACATTTTTTAGATAAACTAGCCCAGCTAGTACATGCTAATTGGAATATGCCCATCAAACACACACTTGGGACCACTTGCTTGTTACTTCATTAAACAATTTCTAATTAATATTTACATTATTCCAATTGCTAATTACCCAAAACCAGTTTTCTCTCGCTTTTCCCGGTTTTTGTAGCAATTTTTTTTGTTTTTCTATGGGGTTTTCTGGTTTTGTGTGGTAACCGTTCTTGTTTTAAATCAGCCCAAATTCAAATTTCAATATTCAAAATTCATCTGGTTTTTTTCCGGTTACTGGACGCCGGGCGGGTTTTACTCTGGTACTGAGATTTGTATCCTTGTGTGGGGATACTACATGTTAGTTGGTTGTATTTGCAACAAATAATTCAATTAACAATTTGCTTCTCAGCTTCTCTTAGAGATGCTACATCCAAAGCTCCAATAAATACATGAATAATCTCATAGGAATACTTCACTAGCAATTCACTGTATGATTGTTATTCCTGTTACTTACGTAAGCAATTCACTGTATGATTGTTATTCCTGTTACTTATGGACTGACATTGCTTGATTCTGATCTATATTGCATTCCACTATGGTTTCACAGCTTAGCATCTGACAACCATGGCGAAGCATCATCCTGATCTCATCATGTGCCGGAAGCAGCCTGGCATTGCGATTGGTCGCTTATGTGAGAAATGTGACGGCAAGTGTGTCATCTGTGACTCGTACGTGCGCCCATGTACGCTTGTCCGGGTCTGCGATGAGTGCAACTATGGCTCGTTCTAGGGAAGGTGTGTCATCTGCGGAGGGGTTGGCATCTCAGATGCCTACTACTGCAAGGAGTGCACACAGCAGGAGAAGGACCGAGATGGATGTCCCAAGATTGTGAATCTTGGAAGCGCCAAGACTGATCTGTTCTACGAGCGTAAGAAGTATGGTTTTAAAAAGAGATGATCGAGACGATGGATTTGTCAGGTCCTATTGGCCTCATTGTGTATTCTGTTGCACTGATATCAAGAGTAGTTTGCTGAGCCAACGGCTTTTATTCGTGTTATGATTTGGTATTATTACGAGAATTCATCTCTGATATGCTCTGTAGTAACTATTTCTATCGTATGGTTTAGGGAACTGCTTATGCGGTATGCTCATGCTGTTAATGACCATGAATGTTGACTTAAAATGTGAACTGAGGTGGTCTTCTCTTATCGTATAATTAATTGCCTGCCTTGTTCTATCGACCTGATGTGTTTGTCATCTGAAAAAAAAAACCAGTATGTGAATTGCAGCAGAGCATGCCAGGTGTGCTTGTCACAGAATCAGTGGCTGAGCATATGGACATAGCGTGTATGTAGGTTCAGAATTTTGTACTTCGGGAATAGCGCGTGGTCCTGTTCTCAACTTCTCATATGAATTCGGCTTTTGGACTTTTATTCTTGATGCAACTCTGAAGATACCTGCAAGGTTCTACCAGTATTTGTTTGATGAATGCATGGCACGGCAGGTAATTCTTGTGATTGAATTTTATCTGTTAAGCGATTGGATACTTGGTTGAACTGCACGGTGGCTTGTGCAACACGGGGTGGTAGGGTTATGGTTGTTGAGTACCTGCATCAGTTTAGGCCTGGGCTTGTATCATGGATGCAACATAAACACACAGCATGTTCTTTTTTACTATGACTTTCTTGTTTAGGTTTATTAGTTTAATAAATAGTGATCGAGAGAAATTAAAAACCACTGAAAAATCAAAAGAAATAGGACCTAAGTACTAAAAAACAAATATCCAAATTAACTTGTTCTTGGGATATGTATTGGGCCCTCCAGATGGAGAGTGGAGTCTTGCCAGTGCCATCATGTGTCAATCAGACAGCCAGCCTGAGCCCTGAGATACCTTTGTTACAGAAAAGTGGTATAGGTTAGATGCAGGGACCTGACTAACCTCTGTTACCAGCAAAGCATCTGAAGTTTAAAGGATTGCATGTCAAATTTTAAGTTAGTGCTAAGAGTCGCGGGTTGATGGTACTAACAATACCATGGGCGTATCATTCATGAGATAACTTGCCTTTCCACAAGAACTTGAAACTCCCAATCCAAACTGTACATCAAGTTAATCCTCTAGTCCTTGTCATGATTGAAAGATGAGTTCTTATCTGATACGTCTCCCTGAAACACTAATCTTTCAGAAACCAACACAGCAAGACAAGATATCATCACAATTGAGAAAAACCTGTCACATGACCTGCCTCTAAGACAGATAAAGCCGGATTTTTCACCTCTTCAGATAAAAAAATATGACGATTTTTTTATGATCTTTTCAAACTAGCTTATCAAAATAGCATTTTTAAAATGATTTATTAATATTTAGTTTATTTGTATAAATACTTATGTTGGAGCTAAAATTCATTAGCCGCACGTTAATTACACACCTAACCTGTTCTCTAGAAAAAGCCTAAAAACTGCTAAATTAAATTAAAATATCCCTAAGAAAAACAGTGGGAAACGGGTGGAAATTGCAAAGAAAAAAAGGGCAAGGTAGGCAAAGCCGCCGACGCCAGCACATCCTCCTCACCACCTCCCGTCTCCTCCTCCCCTTCTAAATCACCACCCCCGCCGCCGCCGCAGCCCTGTGAGCTCGTCTCCTCCATCGGAGCGACGACTACGAGGAGGAGGATGGGGGCGGGAGGGAGGAAACCCTAGGCGGCCCGATCTCGAATCGGAATCCGAGAGGCTTCCCGTTGGTTCCTTCGATCGCCTCCTCGCCCTGTCTAGGGTTTCCCGTGCGTGTAGATCGGATCGGTTTGATTGTTCGGGGGTGGAGAGTAATGATGGGGTCGAGGCGATTGAAGCGCGTTTCATGGGCCTCCGGAGCGAATCTCTGCGAGGTATTCTAATAACACTTCACAGTTCATCCACCGCCAAGGCGAGGAGACAGATTCACGCTCCCTATCCTTTCCGCCTCCCAATCTCGTCAAGCTTTTGTTGTGCCCGTGTTTCGTGCTCGTTGTTGAATATTTTGATTCTGTTTAGTTATACGATGCTTTGATTGGTTGATTTAATCTCGTGTTCTAGAACTCCATGATATTCCCAATAATACTATCTTACTATTGTATATTTTGTTTGGATACGAAATGCGTGAAGTTGCTCTAGAACTCCATGATAATCCCATGAGCAGAGGAAGCGACCGACACAGATTTTATTCTGTAAATGAGGCAAAAATGCTGGTGTTGTTTATACCGATAGCAGATAAGTCGGTATCAAATTATCAATGCTGACAAGTGACAACAAAAAACTGAACAATCTCTTGATATATCGGTACGAAACAACAGCAAGGTACAAATGAAGAAATAATGAAGTAATGGGGAACTTGGGCATAAATCATGAAATACATTATGTCTGTAACTACTGAAAAAAGATGAAACATTGCATTTCAGGAACCGCATGATAATAGTTGTGCATCTGGTTACCACATATATCATATATCCCTTTTGTAGACGACATATATCCTATGTTTTCAGCCGTTGAATCCTCACTGGTAAAGGATGCATGAAATAATATATTTACTTTCCACATTCTTGGGGGTGAAAGGAGAGTAGTGTACATTCGAATCAGAGGCTGTCAACGCTTAGTTAAAATGGTGTAGTTCAGATTTTATCCTGTACCCAGCTTATATCCCACAAATCCACCCCAACTTTTTTCAGCATTGTTAACATATAATGCTGAATTTGCTATCAGCAAGCACAACCATATTGCATGAATGAATTTTATGGATTCATAAGCTTTTCAAGAGGCATCTTGATATACTCAGAGCAAAAGCCATTTAGCCAATGTCTTAAAGACAGCATTATTTCACTACATTGTGTATGCATTATAGCACATGTTTTTGATAAACATCTCAATGTTTGTTTGTTCCCCTGAAAACTTCTCAATGTTTGTTTGTTCCCCTGAAAACTTGTAACTAAAATATCATGAATTGTTTTTTATATTGTAACTTGTAAGCAATATTGATTCTTTTCAAGTTTTACTTAGCCAAACATTACCAACATTTTCAGGCATACGACACAATATTATGAAAGTACGTATGAATTGCACACAGCTTTAATGTGAAATATGTGATTCTTATCTATTTGAAATTGTTATGAACTTTTCATCTGTTAAGGCAATTATATTTGCAAAAGGATATTTTAAATCATATGATGTGTAGATGTACCACTACTGGTTAATTAAGTACAGCGGGGGCTTACACAGTTAGATTTTGTTGTTGTCTAAGTCTCTACATAATTACAGTGTTGACCATCCATCTAACTTTCTATTCTTAACCCAATGGTTAATTTGTTCAGTATGGATCCAGCTACACTTGTATTCTCATGCTATGTAGTGTTGCTGATGTAGTAGTTCCATGTCCTTTTAGATTTTACAATTCATGACCTATGCTGTTTGCTAATAAACTCAATTCTAGAATAAATAAACTTGATAATGTTCTATATAAGTGGAAGAAATTATCAGAGCTTCCAAATCCGAAAATACATTTGATGATGCAGTACAGAACATATCTCATGCTGCACTTCTATATCACAGACTCTGTTTTTGCCGGGAGAATGGCATTTGGTTTTTATGGAATGGATCCAACAGATTTCTATTTGTACACAAAAGTGATGTTATAAGAGGGAAACATTATACAAAGGATGTGCTAATGCACATGTTAGTTTAGAATGCAATATAATTACGATTTGCAGGAAAAATAAACAAAATAGACCACAAAAAACAATATTTGGAATAATATGGCCAACATGCTACTATCTATGACATTATGCTTCCATATACACTTAAGGCCTGGGTTAAGGCAGTGCACTGAAAAAAAGATATGAAGGGGTGTAGCAAGCCCATATTTAAAAAATGCAAACAATTTAATCAACCCACATCATTTTGTTGCATTTTGATGATTTCCTATCATTAAGTTTGTCATGATTTAACTCAAGTTCATTTAAGAATTTAATGGTCCACAGAATTCTCTCTGTTTTGTTTGGGAAAGGGATTCTATTGTTCCCAATAATCTTTATGTAGCTCTTATATCACACACAGTTTTGGGAGCCACAGACATTAAACAATCATTTCTGTGAGATATAGTTCAGTAGAACCTTTTTTATGCTATAGAGTACTTCAAGTGAACTGTACCTGATTCATCAATTCAGAATGAAATATTAAAGCATCATAAATTCATAACGAGGTACTAAAGCATTCATTGACTGAAGCCAAGTAAGCAACAATGCAACATATACAGTTACTATGCAGGTGCTTGTCTTGTTGTCACTTGTCATTAACCATCCCTAAGATGATCGCATGTATTACCTATGTATCTGCAAAAATGACAGATGAATACATGGCATTCATGCTTATCATACAAAAACTCCCAGGAGCGTGGATCATCCTTGTCCATGTTTTCTAAGCACTATCACGCTATATGTTGGTGGATGATAGTCTTGGTTGATAAGTCTAGTCATTGATTCTTTGGTCGTGCACTTTTTTGCTCAACATCATTTTAGTATATGCATGCAAGGATAACAGGAGAAATGTTTCAACCATGTTTTTTCCCAATACTACCATTTTTACTTATGCATGTCCATGTTTTATTGATGTTATCATGATTTTGATTGATGGTAATGTTTAAATTGATCAACTATGTTGTGGGATATTCCATTATTCTGACTGCTAATCCTATTAATGACGAAGTATGTTGGTGTTCATGTTTTCTAAATGCTTTCCCATTTATGAGATATATCCATTGCATCTTTGCATAGTATTCATTGTTTGGAAAATAACAAAATGCAGTCTTCAATTCTTGATTAATTTTTTTTATCATGAACATTATTAGACCTTAAAGGTTACCAAAAAGTAATGCTTTAGGCGCTTCACGTTGATATTGAGTTTCTATGTTATACACTTTAAGGATTTAAATTTCATTGATGTTTTGGTACTATTGTGAACAGAATGAATGTCAATAACAAAAGATAGTTGCGATGCTCCAGAGTCTTGGAGCATTGTCATTGTCTTATGCCACATATTGCCATTAAAAAACATTGCAGCATTAGACAACAATGGGCTTCTGTAGATGTATACAGAATGATACTATTGCAGTGCTATCTACCAGCTGTTAGAACGCATGTTGAGGAAACTAAAAGACTTGAATAGTTGAAGTAGTCATGGGATGGCATTGGTGATGATTGATTTAGTTCTGTTGTGTTTCTCTCGTTTCATATCATCCAGCATAAGTATGTAAGGTAGATAAAAGTGTCATTCGAGGATATTAGACGAACCTTTCTTTTTACTGAAGAATAGGGAATGGATTTAGCCGTCCTAGAGGTAGCACTGTTCTAGGAACAGCGTGCACATGATGCTGAATAAGTGAATTGTGAATAGCCCCCTATCACCGGGAAATTAGCTGCCAAGTTTTGCACCATGTCTAACAGCTGAGGGGATCTATATCTTTTTGTTGAAAGCCTTCATGGTTAGCAAACTATTATCGACTTATCGTGCCAACAATGTTGTACTAATATGTCGCAGAACCCCTCCTCCAAAATCTCCCTCTTCAGAATGCCTTGATTGAACTTCTATTAATTTTCTGTGGATTGTACTAAGTTTTTAACATAGATTTTAGTAGAGTCAGGGCACAAAACCGATGTCTGTATCACTTGGTTAGGATTGAAATTTGCCGGTCACCCCCACCATATGGCAGATAGTTACAATTCATGACAGCTACGCAATGAAAAGATGTGTGAATAGTAGTACATAAACACTGGCAGTTTCCTGATCCTGTAAAATATTTTTAGTTGGATATACACCTAACTGGGCTATGCCCAGATACAAGAAAATCTGATGGGTAGTGCTAAGGTTGTCACGGCGCTCCGGCAAGTCGCGGCGAGCATGGGGCGCCTAGGCGCTCGCCATGGCGATAAGTTAAACAGTGGTAATAACAAATAACATCTTATATGGCTAAGAATTAAATAAATACATCTCATATAATACCTCATCTGGCAGGAAATTAAATAAGCATATCACAAATTCACCAAATAACAACTAAGTTAACTAATATTAGGACATAACCCACCTTCAAGGTTTTAATAATTCAATAATATCCTAAGTCAATGATGCACAATAGCATTCTATCTTCACAAATTAATGCAAGTAGCATTGAACACCACTAAACCGCAACCATTGTAGATCAATATGACTATGCATGCTATTTTACTGGCCATCAAAGAATTCGGCAGCAAAATCAACATTTTTTTTTGAAAATTTTCACAACTTGAATATTTAATAGCATGAACAAATAATGTTAGTAAAAATCTGCTATTTTGATTCTATGTGCAACACGGCCCAAATAAACTAGCTTTTGCCATGGGATTTCCTAGACATCAAATTTTAGCCAAGTAGATATAAGCTATTTGCTTATTTCCCTCCAACCATGCTTTTTCTAAGGAGCGATTCCAAGCGTTTGCCTAAGTTCCTAGGTCTAGGCAAATGGCCTCGGCGTCAACCTCTAGCCACCAGGACACCACTAAACCGCAACCATGGTGGATCAATATCACTATGCATGCTATTTTACTGACCATCCAAGAATTCGGCAGCAAAATCAACATTTTTTTTGAAAACTTTCACAACTCGAATATTTAATAGCATGAACAAATAATGTTAGTAAAAATCTGCTATTTTGATTCTATGTGCAACACGGCCCAAATAAACTAGCTTTTGCCATGGGATTTCCTAGACATCAAATTTTAGCCAAGTAGATATAAGATATTTGCTTATTTTCCTCCAACCATGCTTTTTCTAAGAAGCGATTCTAGGCACTTGCCTAAGTTCCCAAGTCTAGGCAAATAGCCTCGGTGTCAACCTCTAGCCACTATGACACCTAGGCGACGCCATGACGACCCTGGGTAGTGCATAACCGAGCTGATTTTTACACTGTATCATCGCCATTCTGATGTGTCAATCCTGAACAAAATTAGATGTGGTAGCAAGGCAACATATTCTATGCACTCAAGCTTGAGGTGCACCGTATGGGGTGCACTCACGGTGCACCATGACTAAAAAAATCATGAAAAATTCTAACAAAATTTCTACATGTATTTCTAGGCTTACTTTAACTATGTATAAAATTTCAAATTCAGATTCATTGTATGTTAGTGGTAACAAAAAAAAAGAAAAATCTGACAAATGTTAAGAGTTCAAATTTGTGGGAATTTTCTCTTTTTTGTTGCTCTTAACATAGAATGAATTTGTATCTGGAATTTTATACCTAGGTGGAGTATGCCGTAGAATACATATAGAAATTTTCTCGGAATTTTTCGTGACCTTTTT
The DNA here is from genome assembly GCA_017311315.1 of Dendrocalamus latiflorus. Lineage (NCBI taxonomy): Eukaryota > Viridiplantae > Streptophyta > Magnoliopsida > Poales > Poaceae > Dendrocalamus > Dendrocalamus latiflorus. The sequence goes on along the minus strand of CM029656.1, from coordinate 37,129,606 downwards.
TAGTTATGGTGCACCCAGTGCATTGCATAGGATATGTTGCCTTGTAGATATCATCATAGTATTTATGTATATTCTTTCTGAGTTCATTAAGTTCTAGCATAGTTTTTTGTTCTTTCCTAGTCATTGAAACATTATAAATTATAAATACTAAGCAACCCTGTATGGTGTATTTGTAAATCTATCAGGTAAGGCTTTTTCTGTCGGAGGATTCCCCTTCTCAAGCTGGATTAAGACCGCAAGACAATCTCCAAGCAAAAGGCTCATGGTTACTGCATGCAGCTGGCCCAAGCTCGGATGATTCCCTGCCTCCTGGCTTTGAGTCACTGCAGCCAACCAACGATCTCAAAATTGACATATCTCAAATCCCTCTTATTAGGTGGAGATGCCCTCCACATGTAAGAATTATGATTTAGACTGTTGTATTGTGCACATGCCAAGATAATTTCAAGATCAATGAATTTCCCAACACTATCTTGGTTGCAGATATTGTTGGACCCAGATTGGTGCATTGTTGCTGGAGAAGAAAGCAAGGAGACTGCTGTACAGAATGAGAGAATATTTGGAGTGCTTGAGGCTATATATCCACGCCCATCGAATATTCCTCCAAAGTAAGCAGGCTTCATTTTGCTTTAGTATCTCTTCAGATTTCATCCCTCATTCCTTATCCGTGAATTCTTTGTGCCAATCCAGCCCATTTGTTTCTCCTGACGTGAAAGATTCCCATTATGATGATTCCCAAACCCCGTCGGTTCCTCTGATCCCTGTTGAAGATGATGATGCTTCAGATCAGTTGGGAGCACCACCCTTTGATCTACCAAACAATCACCATCAGTCAGATTCTCCAATCACCACTGCACAATTGCAGCCCAGTGGATCCAGTGGTGCAATAACTGTTGGTCTCTCCACTGAGGCTGATGTGTTGGCTGCAGCCTCTGCTGCGTACACTGCAATAATGCAAAGCAATCAAAAGGGAAGTATGATTGACCAAGATCTACTCATCAAAATATTAAGTGATCCTGCACAAGTTGAGAGGTTAATGAAAGAACATGGCCCAATTAGACCTGAACAATCAGCCAGTAGTTTTGTTGCAGCCCCAATGCTACCAGGCCAACCACCCCAAATGACAGCGAGCGCCACAGTTTCAGATCATATAGTAACCTTTAACAACACAAACCCTACGCTGCCGCCTCCACCACCAATGATGAATCGACTACCTTCAGTTATTCGTTCAGTTGCCATGAATCCTCCACCAAGTTCAAGTCCAGCAATGAACTTTGCAAGTGCCCCAGTGAGGGGTATCAACTATTACAAAACCCTCATCCATCAGCATGGAGCGGAGAGGCAGGAACCACGTGAACAACATGGAATGCAGTTTGGAATGTACCACCAATCTGCTCCTTCCCAAACTGGCGGTATTGATGCAGATCGTGCAATCAGCGGTGGTTCTATGTTGAGCAGAGATGTCAAGGTGAGGGGCATGAAACCCTGTGCTTATTTTAACAGCCCGAGGGGTTGTCGTAACGGTGCTAGTTGCACGTTTCTACATGATGCGTCAGCCCCGACAAGGAAAGAGCAGCCAAAGGGATCAAAAAGGATAAAATTAGACAGCAGAATAGCTGGTCGAAATTGAGCTGTCGCTGCTATTTAAATTTTGACTGTTCGTTGGTTCATTTCCTTTTTTACATGGTTCAGTAAATATTACGCCCTCAGCTCCCTGTTGTTTGACTTCCAGTAGCCTTGTTTCTTCGTCGATGAAAAAAATGCACTAAAAGAAAGGAAAATATTTCATGATTGATTGGAGCTCAGATTTTTACTGAATCGTTTTTTAAGCACTTAAATTGGGGTGTAGCTGTCATGCATTTGTGGCTAGTTTCATGCTACGTTCACGGTGACACTCGAAAGTCGTTTTTGTTTTATCACTGTGGTATTTGCGTTACTTTTAACTACGTAAAACTTGCGTAAAAAGCAAAGACCCGTCGATTCATTATCTACGCCACAAACTGATCGTGATTTTGTATTTAAACATGTTTTGTATATTCCTGTTCAAATAGTACTAAATTAGAACGACTGCGTGTTCAATATTACGTCATATATAAGTCAATTTAATTACGCGAAGAAATTAAGGATCAAAAGGCTAAAAAAAGGTTACTTTAGACATACATTGTCCTGAATGTTTTTTTTTCCTAGCTTCCCGGCTTCCGGGTGCTACTGCTGCCCGATAGAGAGCCCGACCAAGCGAAGCGAACGCCAGCTCGCTCCGTCGCGCTTTCCTCACGTGGCTTTCTGCGCATTGTACGGCACGCGGCGCGGCGCCGCCATTGCCACCACGCCACGCGCCTTCACTACACTACACGCACTGGTTTGGGCTGGTTGGTCGATGCGCGGATCGAAGGCGAAGCTTCCATTCCATCGTGCTGCCCTGCCCGCGGCAGCCTAGAATATGAGTTGTACGTGCGCCCTCGTCCGCGCGCCGTGCCTGCAGCTCCTAGCTAGCAGCAAGGGGCGTGCTCTGTGGCCGCTTGGCCGCTCCCTTCACACTTGTGTCATACAGTGGGTGCATGCCGCCGTGCCGGTGACTATGCCGGGCTTACTACTGGCGTCGTTGGATTGGATGGATCAGGCTTGATGGGCATATGGTGCTGCCTTGAAGGGCCCCTCTCTCTCAGACTTGAGCCCGGAATCACCCCGCGCAGCCCCCCAAAGCGTCCTGGGCAGGCTCGGCCCGGCTACTTTCCTAGCCCTGCTCCATGGTTGATCCTAGGGGTGGACCCTTCCTTTGGGTGAGATCTAGCGACCACCCAAGCTCTTCCGTCGGCTGGGTCAAACCCCTCCCCCTCCAGGCCTCCACCATCGAGAGAACACATGGTCGCGAGTAGTCGAGGTAGGAGACGATCAGGCGCCACCGTTCACTTCTTCGTTCATGGGCTACATAGGCTAGGACGCAAGGTGCCGAGGTATTGGGCATGGACTAGCCCAGTAGAACTTCAGAAGCATCGAGACTAACCCAGCGAGCAGCCGAGCAGAGAATCAAATCCCACCTCCTAACCCTATACTGGCAGCAACGAACCAAGGCTGGCGACGATCAGTGACAACAGTAGTGGCGAGGTGAGGCGCCGATGCCACCAAGGCCGAGCGGCGGGGGTGCGGCGCCCAGTAGCCAAAGGTGCAAGTCGCGAGCGTGCGCCGGGCGTGGCCCTGTTGGGGGCTAGGGCCTAGGAGCGGGACTGGGAGCAGCCGCCAAGGCTGAGCGACTAGGGCACGGCGGCCAAGGGTACAAGTTGTGGGCGCGCTCCGCACAGCTGGGGTGACTAGGAGCGGGACTGGGAGCAGTCGCCAAGGGCCAAGGCTGAGCAGCAAGGGCGCAGTGGCCAGGGGCAAGGGCGCAAGTCGCGTGAGCGCCGATGGTGGCGTGGTGTGGCGGTTAGGGCAGGAGGTAAGAGCAGATCAGCAGAGGCTTGTGCGACGACCAGCGGACAGGCAGCAGGAGCAGAGGTCAGGCGATGGTCAAAACAGCCGGGGCAGGAGGCAAGAGCAAAGGCTTGTCAAATTGAGGGCACAACCGCAGAAGCCTGTCAAAATGAGCAAGTAAGACAGCAATAGAATAAGAAAAAGCTCCAATAATAAATATCTAAGTGATGAATATTTTGTCTTTACTTTTTACTTGTGAAAATCAAATGGAGTATTGAAATGTATTGCCATTGCTTGCTTGTTTAATTTGGTAGAAATGGATTTGAAGAGCTATTTTAGCAAAGTTTGGAGTAGAAGCACTGTGAAAAGCGGAACAGCAGCTGCACATGCACAATCAAGAAATGGTTTCAAGCCATGAAATCTCGGAGAATGAAAATACATTGTCCTCCTAAACGTAATTAGTGCTTTAGTGGTATGTCTTTTGGCTTCTGCATCTTTCATTATTTATTATCAACTAATCGTGGCGCTACTAATCCAGTAATCCTTCTCTCTTTGACAAGTTGTTTCTTCTATGTCTTATCTTTTATTCAAACTATTATGTTGAATAATTTGTTGGTAAATTATTGAGTAAGCTTTGTTTGTAACATATTTTTCTATGTCCTATCTTCATCTTTACATATTCGCGTGCAGATTACAATTGTTAGTTCTACTTAGTGTCATATATTTTTATTAGTACGATTACAATATAGTTTGTGTATGTATTTTTTTGCTTCTATGTAACCCTCTTTGATCTACCTTTGCGATTCTGCTACCTAAAATTCAGTTCAAGGTCCGACAGTGGTAGATCCCAAAACCTTTCTCGTGTTTGCACCAACCTCTTCCATTCCATTGACCGTGAGTACCCTCTTCCTGCGAACATCATATCGACCAGCTCTTATGGAATGTTCAGCCGAACGAATCACAAGCCCATGCCATGCGTGCACAAGTGACTAACATTCTCTTTTCCGGATCTATAAACATCGCCTTTTGATTTTGGTGCTACTCGAGGGAGGGGATGGGGGAGAAATAATTAGCCAGTTATTTTGGTGATGCCACGAATTGCAGGAGCTAAGCATCCGTCCCGTCCTTCACCACTCACGCCAGAGCATTTGTTCTTGTTTCAGGATTTGGATCTTGCTCGAGCATTTCTACTTGGAGCGGAAGAGCTGCACTGGTTGTCACAGCAAAAGGCTCTCATCGGCGGTCGCCGGAGCTCCACCCGCCGATGACTATCTGCATCCCTCTCCGCAAGTCCGCTCCACCCAGGGCCGGTCCTAAGATTTTAGGGGCCCAGGGCGAAACTAGAAATAGAAGACTTAGTATAAATATCTAAATATAAATCCACACACACACACACACACACACACATATATATATATATATATATATATATATATATATATATATATATATATATATATATCTAATTTTACCCAAAAAAACACTTAATTAAAAAAATTCACATCAAAGAGTTCATAGATATTACCTTAAAATTTCTTCTAACATTTCTAGATGCGAAGTCATTGATGATGGTATTGATATCAATCTCATCCAATAATTTCTTCTCAATACATAAAGTTGCCAAACCGTTTAACCTCTCTTGAGACATTGTTGACCTTAAATGATTCTTCAACAATTTCAACTTTGAAAAGCTTCTTTCAGCTGATGCCACGGTCACAGGCATAGTAAATAAAATCCGATAAGCAATAGAAATATTAGGATAACAATCCACTTCTCTAACAAACTCAAAGATCTCCATAGCAGACATTGGTTTATCTGATAAAGTCAATTGCATAACACTTAACTCAGAAATTAGATCATTTAACTCAACATTAGAGGAACCATCTAGAGAGAAAATTTCTGCAAATTTTGTACAACATTCTTTTAATTCAGTTTGATCCAATGACTTCAATGTTGTTGAACTCATTAAAAATCCAAATATACTTCCGAATGTTTGGAGTTCTTGAAATCTACTTTTCAATGAATTGATTGCCATATCAACCATAACAAAAAAAATAATTAACTTCAAATTCCTTCTCAGCTTGCAAAACTGCTTCATCACAATCAATTTTATCAAACTGTTTCTTCCTAAGAACACGCCGCTTAACTGGAAATGATGGCTCTACATTCATTTGAGCTGCAATATCTTTGGCAATGATCATACTCAAAGCAAACCCTTCATTTCTATAAGTATTAAAGTATTTAACCATGTCTTCTATTTGTTGCATGTATATATTCTACATAGTATATGGGGGGCCCCTGGATTTTGGGGGCCCGGGGCGACCGCCCATCTCGCCCCCCCCCCCAGGGCTGGCCCTGCTCCACCCCCTCGACGGGGGCAGGAGAAAGCGAGTGTAATAAAAACTAGCCTCATAGGCGCGGCGTCACGCCGCGCCAGCCACCGTGTTTACCGAAGTAAAAGAGACGATAATTCGTGAGAAGTTTTTTAAAAAAATCGAGGGCAAATGCGTATTTTCGGAAAAGCCAAAGGTTTTTTTCGTAAAAAAATCGAGGGCCTGTACGTAACTAATCGAGGACCCGTACGTATTTTTGAAAAACGCGGGGCGCTATCCTGCAAAGTATACAAAAGTGGAGGGGTGTTTTCAGAAAAAAGCGCTTTCAAAAAAACCAGCAGGGGCCTTTTTGCAAGAATCAAGGACCTCTACGTAATTTCGGGAAAATAGAGGGGCTTTTTCGCAAAAGAACTCGCCCGACCGTACCGAGATTCCCCCGCCACGCGCCGGCGCGAGCGTGCGCAGGGGCGACGTGGTGGGGCTCTCTGCGCGGCGTTTCCCCCGGGCGTAATAGACGGAGTATTCATATTCAAGGGTTCACGTACACGCAGAGTTAGGCTCCCGGTTCACATCTGCACCGTTTACCTTGGATCTAACGGCAAAGGTGGGACAAGCTGGGGTGGGCCACTGGGCCGACTTGGGTCCCATCTCTCTCTTATCTGAGATCCAAATTAGAGGGCCAAATTTGGATGGGCTAACTTTGTCAGAGAAACAAATTTAGATGGGCCCACCATGAGTGGGCCGACGACAGTTACATCTAGCGGCTGTCGTCGTCTATCTGGACCGCCGATATGTAATCGAACGGCGCAAGGGAACCCAACGGGTCTGTTCGCTGTGGACGCCGGCAAGGCAGGGCGCAACTCGGCAAGCAAGACTGTCTGGCTCACCCTGCCCACGGTCGCCGGAGCTCCGCCGCCTTCCGGCCACCGACGTAATTGCATCGCCGCTTTCAGTTCACTGGAGGCTACGGACGTGTCTGCCTGTGCCTAGTCCTTGAACGTCCATCTCCGGCGGCGCCCTCCGCCGACCCGCAGGACCTTCGGCAGCAGCTCTAGCAGCGAAGTATTCATTCCTGCAGGACATTGTCCTTGGCCTGCATGCAAGCCATTCGGTCTTACACTGTTTGCTTGCCCGGCCTACTGGAACGTGAGTTCAACGGAGAAGACCGTGAAGGGCAACGGCGTGGGCACTTCCCCCACCGTGCCCTCGTCCTCCGCGCGGCCCAGGCCTCCTGCGGCAGCGGCACGCACGGGTTTGCCGATCGCGCGTCGATGGCCTGGTACGTACACGCCGCTCTACCATGTAGCTCACAGCTACCCGGTCTTCAGCTGTCCTGTATCAATCAAAATATGGCACCTTTCTCGTCAGCCGGAACACCACCAAAACAGCATATCCTCCACTGCGCCAGTAAGTAAATAAATGTTCTTCGATTGCTCTTTCCAGGTATATGCAGTATTGCAGCTGTTCATCCTCGCACACAAGAATCTTCTCTTACTAATTACTATCATATTGCAGATGGAACCTTCTTGAACAGAAATCCGTATCATTGACAAAGAAAACTCTATCCATACCGACATGAACTTCGATATTAGCAAATATAACAGATCAATCCACACTCTTCAGACCGCTGTTGCAGTACAAGTCAAGGATATATTACACACAGAAATCATTCAGTCAAATAACACAAACCATAAGAACCAACAATGTACATATATGAAACTGCTGCTCTTCTCCCAATCATACTTCAGTATTCCAAGAAAGAATGAAAAAAACAACTGACGAGTTAGAGAGTATGCGGAGGGAAAACAAGGACGATCTGAGTCATCTCAAGAATGCTTCTAGATATTTGAAGACACCTCGTTAATGTGCTGCTCGGCGCACCCATCATATATGCCATTTCCTATCTGCACATAAGAAGATTCCTTAAATGAGACATACACTATGGATGGGCAAATACAGTATATATAGTACATTTTTTATGGCTCATTGGATGGTAATACAAGTATAGCTAGCAGACGGTGGTAGATACTAGATACTGAGCAAGCACAGCACACTGAAGAGAGCACAGCTAAGCAAGAGAATGTTCAGGGAAGACACATTAGCAGTAATTTCCGACTTTACACTGAATACACTCTGTTGTGCATCTTGACATTGTGTGGTGTCAGTTCCCCTGAAATTGCTAAATTATGCAACTAGGTGCTTCATACAAGTGGCATAATCATTACGAAACGTCTTCACAAACTAAACTTCCAAACACAAATGGGTAGCAGGGATGCAGGTTATAGTAGCACAGTGATAGACTTTGTGTGAACAAAAGCATATAGAAGAACAGAGCACTTTCCAGAAGAATTGTGAGGAACATCACCGTTGCTTTTCACGTTTTGCTGCGCTTGGGATGATAATCATTGCATGCGAGGAGATGAATATTGCTTACCGTTTGTCATGGGCAAAGAATGTCTTTTCCTTGGATTGTTGTCTTGTACGTCTGGGCTTAACTTTGGGGATACACTAGCAGACGCCTTTGCTCTTGCAGATTCTGTAAACTGCATATAACTTGGCAAAGGAGTGCTGTTGCTCATGCGAGGTTCTTGATCAACATGATCAGATTTAGCAACCTTGGCTGAGAACTCTCTTTTTGCATGTTTATAATCCTTTGACAGATCATCCGTGCTGCTTCGTCCTACTGAATCGCTGCTTGGACTAGCCAGCGATCTCCTGCTTACATGAGACCTGGGCTTTTTGCTCTTGCTCTTTTTGGTATTAACAGAGACCTCACTTGATGGTGTTCCATGAGACTCCACAAAGGTGGTTCGGCTCATGGGAGTTCCTTCGGGTGACTTAGCATAAGATTCTACAGATTTTTCTGGTTGCTCAGGCAAATCTTGCTTTTCCAGTCCAACATGTTGTTGCTCAACAAGCACATGATCTGTGGCAACAACAGGGTTAGCAACGTCGCCATTCTGTTCTTCCTCTTGTTCTGGCTGGACTACTCCTTCAGAAGTGTTTTTCACTTCAGAATGCAAAATACGGGTGTCTTCATCAGGATTGTCAGTAACATAGTGCCTATCTTCTAGAGCTCCAATCTCCAGTACAATCTCACCACCATCAGCTTCTGATCTATCTGGTGAGTCGAGTGTAGAGGAAATTGAAATCTCAGTCCCACATTCTGAAGCAGCAAGTATGATTTTAGGATCATGAACAACTGAGCTTTCTGGTATGCCTGTGTCATTATTTTGCTTGGACAAGGCATCATCTTGTGAACGGGGAGTATGCACCTTCGTTTTGCTTGCATCATCCAGATGAGATGAACTGTTGGACCTACTGACTGTAGAAGTCGAACTCAGCTCTTCAAATTTCAACTGTGCAGCCGCAAATGCTGGATTGCATGACTTTCTTGCCACAAACCTTTTACCTTCCATGTCCAGTGTCTGCTCGGTTTTATATGCATCCATAATATCCTCGTTAGAAGATTCAGGTTTTTCAGGAAGAGGGCTGGGTTCCTTTGATGGATCAGTTTGGGTAGATTGTTGACCTGAGAACTCCAAAGATTGTTCCACAACATTCTCTGGCTTTGGGTCAATCAATTGTTCAGCATCTTCATTGATCTTTTCAATCAACTCTGGTTCAGGATCATGTTCGATTTCAACCCCAGGGGTTTTGTCTGGGACGCATGCAGGAGCCTCCAAGGCACTAGAATCAGATGGACTTAGTGTCTCTTCCACGTCATCAGGCACTAACTTGGGGAAAGATATGTCTGAGTCCAAAGGAACTGTCTTCTCTTCATGCTGAGCACCTTCTTTCACCTTTTCAACCACTAACGCACTATTTTCTTTATTCTCTAGTAAGTGCTCCCCAGTAATTGACGGAATCAGAGTTGTCCACCTTTCCATCCATTTCCATGTAACATCAGATTCAGAAGGATCACACTTCAGGTGAATGGATTTTGATGTCGCCATGCTGTCCATGAGCTGACAGAAGATAACACCATGTTAACATGAGGAAATTCAAAGTAGAGATTATGATATGGCAATCTTAGTAGATAAGATTTATTTCATCTCACCTTCAGAGCAAATCCATTATGAAGCAATTTCTCACTTGAAGAACGGACCACAGTGTCCTACCAAAAAACATGTTTTAATAAATTAATTAGCAAAAGTTGGTTGGACGAATGTTCATGCAAGGGTGCTACTCAGCGTTATAACACAAAAGATGAGGATCCTCTTACATGTTAGGTGCAGAGGAAGAGGATCAATTCCAAAATAAAAGATTACGCAACCCATAGAATTTTGCAACAAGACAACAGATAAGAAATAAATGTAGCAACTTGGATAGAAAACTTAAATTCTTAGCACCAGCAACAGATTGACAGCTTTCAGGTTGTTAAAGGAACTTGGAAAAAATGCTCATAAACTGCACATCACATCTTAAAGCTTGAATTTTGCTGAGTGTCACTCAACTGACTGGGCAGCAAAAGAGTTTCTACTGTCTGAACACCCCCAATCTACGAAAAAGTCCTAGCAATAAACAATACTTGGTCTGATGGGATCATGGGAACATGTAAAATGAAATTCTGTTGAGTAATGTTGATGCCATGATGTTATTCCCATACGAAATGCAATTGTACTAAATGTGTCATAAATGAATATGCCTAAAATACAAATCCTTTACTCACATGAAACTTCCAGACAGATTGTTGTGCTTGATGAGCCCGGACAAGACCTTGCATTTTAACAATAGCAAGCAAGCATTGTAATGATTCTGCAGCCTGCCTCCTAACTAGATGCCCACGTATCACAGCTTGCAGTTTCACAAGATCCTTATGATTCGATAGTTCTTGCCTTGCCTACAGTCATATAAATGAAATAACGTTAAGCAATTGTAGTGAACATAACACTAGATGATAAAAGCATAGCAACATACAATGCATGTTCTGATGCCAGACTGAATGACAATAGCAGCAGATTCCACATGATCTTCCTCAGGGTCTGCACTGCTTCCATCAACAAGCGAGGCAGGTTCCTCCTGCTTCAGCTCAGACGATGGAATAGAAATACTTTCATCTGGCTTATCAAGTTTCTCAACAGCCTTTTCAGTTGGCTCTTCAATTGGTTTTTCAGTTATCCTTTCAGCTGGATCTTCGATTGGTGTTTCAGTTATCTTTTCATCTGGCTGTCCAATTGACTTTTCAAGTATCTGGTCAACTGGCTTCTCAATTGGTTTCTCAAAAGGCTTTTCAAGTGGCTTCTCCATCGGCTTTTCATCAGGCTTCTCTTCATGCAGAGGCTTCTCATCTGGCTTTTCTTGATGCAGAATCTTCTCATCTGGCCTGTCTTGACGCAGAGGCTTCTCTGAGGCATAAGAATATGTTGAAGAATAGATGTTGTTGCTTGGAGCAATTTCAGATTTTGCTTTGCTCGAACTAAGAGTTTCAGGTTCAGATATATTGGAGTTCTTCAAAACTCGATGCCTTGTAGACCTCCTACGAAAGCTCCATCTGCTTTTATCTGATACGGCCTTGTTCTGGAAAAGCCAACATGTACATCAGCCATTAGCATGAAATCGTGCACTTGATATGAAGTAGAGGAAATAGACAATCCTTGTTAGTATTTTCACATGAAAACAACTAGAAAAGAGATATTACGAAGTAAAAAAGTAACAATGGCTAGCTGAGTGTATCTGCGATGCAAGCAATACAGTTTTCGTTTAGTGAAGAAATGTTGGTTACCATGAGGCAAAAAAACACAGAAGGCAACGGTAAATATAAATCCGCATTCTTCATCAATCATCGTCAGTAATTTGAATCGAAGCGGCGCATTAATTGTTTGTAATTATTTATTCATGTTTTCTTTTCCTTGTAAACTTCTTATCCAAAGTTTGGTAGTGGTGATCTATCCATCAATTTATTTCCAAAAGAATCTTTAACAAAATCTCTGGTCTGTTATTGTCACTGATCCATCCAAGTTAAATTAAATTTGTGTAATTTTGAAAAAGAGCTAATTATGCATAATTCAACTGGTGCAGCTCCTCTAGGCTGTCATGTAAAAAAAATCCAGATCGTATTCCAATTTTCCACCACATGTTGGTGCGGATATTTCCACTAATAAGCGAATTTCCCAATATAATACAAGGGTTTTAACCAAGATCCTTCCAGCTGATCGGTGCAACAGGAATCGCTCCAGGATCTGGCCAAATCCTCCCCACTCTAGGATTCTCAGTAAGGGAAATTAGCTATCAGTAGCCCAATGTTACAACAAAAATGTCAGATCAGGGGGGACAAGGCTAGCAACAATCAACCCCGCGGAGGAGAACGACAGATGCAACAAGCCGAGAGGCAAGACAACACAGTGCGTGCACTTGCACAGCAACCCTAAGCCCTATCAGGCAACATGGCACAGCCTGCAGGTAGAGACATGCAGCAAAAAAAAAAAAGGAAAAAAGAGGATTTTTTTAGGTGAAGAGCCATGTAGTCATGCTTACGAAGAGATGAGCAACTCCACCTCTCAGCGCGACAACAATTATGAAATCAAAATTAAGCCTACGAGCTGAGCGAGTGGGTGGAACAGCACAGGATCACTGGTAAATCTCCCAAATTGCTGGTCGCTTGCTACTACCCGCAACGAATGAACCCCAGATCTATTTAGACCCGCTCACGCCCCGCCCCTCAACCACACACGTTCCACGGAGATCTGCTAAACACAAACACACCAAATTCGAAAAAGAAGTAACTTTGATGGACAGGACGTCATGCAGAGATGGTGCATTTGGCAATGAGAGCGCGAGGGTGTTGTAAGTACTACCTCGTCGGTGTCGGCGTCGGACCCGGCGCCGGCGCAGGCGAGGATCTTGAGGCAGCCGTTCTTGGACTTCGCCATCGCGGATCGGATCGCTCCTGCCGCCGCCTGACCGCGTCTGCCTCAGGCAGGCAGTAGCGCTCTGCTGAGTGAAGTCGGATAGGAGGGGCTTTGCTTGTTTCCGCTTTGGCTCTGCGTTTGTGGTGTTTTCCTTGCGCGGCTTGCTTGCTTGCTCGCTCACGCTATTTTTATACTTCGCACTTCGCAGGATTCGGGCCCTCCGCTTCTCTCTCTTTCTCCTCAACCTCTTTCTGTATTTTTTTTTCACTTTAATTAAGCTAAATTAATAATTTTATTTCCTCCGACTTTCAAATCTATTTCCATCCCGTTTGCTTTTATTTATGAAAGTCTATTTCCTCCGTCTTTCAAGAATCTCGCTACGCTATTCAAATAGAATTCCGTTACATAAAAAACAAAGGTCGGGATAATAACCTTCAAAAGAGATTAATAATTTTGATTCCTCGTGTGCATCTAAAAGCTTTAGATCATGTTTAGAACACAAAAATTTTATATAAAAACAGTTCAATTGCTACAAGAATTTGAAGAAAAAAATCTGGTGTTCTAAATGGGACTTTTGGCACCTTTTGAATCCGTATTTGCAAGAATAACCATAGTCCTGTGATAATTATAAAAATATCATTTTTGCCGCATGGTAACCGAGCAGTAGCGCTATAGAGTCCACACGTGGCCAACGGTGCCCTGTGGCCGTGCGGCAGGGGCCTGCCGCCTAGCCACTAGACGGCAGGTAATTAAGCCAGCTAATTAGCTAGCTTAATTAGTAGTCCGTAATTTCCGGTGGCAACGCACCGGATTTATTTTTCACTCGGCCATAAATGTTATGAATATTATGTGTATATTCATGAGGCCCAAAGGGCAATATATATAGGGAGTACAAGGGGATATACAGAGGAATATACCATATACAGATAAAATTTCAAGAGGAACAACTCCTATAAATAGCATAACCATATAAATTTTTAAGCAACCTTTGAAGCGGATAAAATTATAAAAATTATACAATAAAATACATTGTGTTAGGAGATTGCACATAAAATTTCATAACTTTTTGAGCTCAAGTTCTATGTGAGCCGTACTTTCAAATTACGGAATGACCTACTTGTGTAGCGGTACATTTTTTCCAGAGAGACACCTTCGTGGGAGTCTTCTCATTCCCGGTGAATCGGTAGTTCCGCACGAGTATAACGGTACTTCTGATGATCGAAAGTACCGGAATTTGTGTATCAGAACTACCTGATTCACTGATAGCGGCTAATTTTCTGACTGTTGCTGAGGAGAGCGGAAGTACCGGTCTTAAACCGACGGTACTTCCGAAAATCCTATTTTCTCAGGTGTTTTGCTTTCAATGGCTAATTTTTGTGGTGTGGACATATATAACCCCTTGTGACTGGTTGAAGGATGGCTAGCTACATCGTTTGACACTCTCTTGAGCTAGTGTGGGGTTCTCCTCTCGATTATATATGTGTTGCACCTTGTGAGTAAAGAGAAATGCTCTAGATTGCATGTGTTGCATCTAGAGGTGGATTTCGTATCCACTCGAGCTTGTGCATTTTGTTGCACGTGGTGAGAGTCAAGTGAGGGGTTTAACTTGTTACTCTTAGAGGTTACCAACTCTTAGACGGCGTTGAAGACGTCGTGCACAGTAATCTTCTCAAAGAAGTTTGTGAGAAGACCCGACAAAGTATGAAGGTTGGAGCTCACCTACCGGAGCGGGAAAGAGCTACCACTAATAGATTTGAGGTGATTGGTTTAATTTGTAGAGCCAGTTCAATTTGTTTGGGTTTACCTCAAGTGGACTAGGGCTGTAAAAAAAGCTCGAGGCTCGCGAGCTGCTCGAGTTTGGCTCGTTCTAGACTCGATTCGAGCTTGGCTCGAACTCCAAACGAGCCGAATTCGAGCTCCATCCGAAGCTCGCGAGCTTTAACGAGCCGAGCTCGAATAGCTCGCGAGCTTACAATTTTTACCCTAATCCCCCGTTCCCGCACTCCCTCCCGTCCCGCGGTCCCGACTCCCGCCTCTCCTCTCAAACCCCCCAGGCCCCCTCGGCCTCGGGCAGCCCGCAGCCCCCACCCACACCCCTCCCTCCTCTCCTGTCTCCCCCACCGGCCCACCCGCCTCCGCGGCTCCCCCCGCCGGCCGCCGCCCGCCCCTCCTCCACTCCTCGCCGCCCCCACTGCCGGCCGGCCCCCCACTCCCGAAGCCCTCGTCCTCTCCCCCGCCGCCGACGCCCTCTCCCGCCCCCCCGGCGCCGACCCCCTCTCCGGCTCTCCCCCCGTCCCCTTCCTCTCCGCCGCCGCCTCCCCGTCCCCCTCCGGCCCTCCCTCCTCTCCCCCGCCGCCGCGGCGCCGCCCCCCGTCCCCCCTCCTCGCCCCCCGCCGCCGCCCCTCCTCCCCCCACCGGCGCCCCTCCTCTCCTCCTCACCCCCCGCCGGCGCCCCCCTTCTCCCGCCCCCCGCCGGCGCCCCCCCTCTCCCGCCCCCCGCCGGCGCCCCCCCTCTCCCGCCCCCCGCCGGCGCCCCTCCTCCCCCCCCCCCCCCCCCGCCGGCACCCCTCCTCTCCTTCTCACCCCCCACCGGCGCCCCTCCTCTCCTCCTCGGCTCCTCCCCCGCCGCCGCGGCCCCTCCTCCCCCCGGCGCCCCTCCTCTCCCCCGCCGGCGCCACCCGTCCGGCCGTCCCTGCAGCTCGGCTACCGCGTGGTGAAGGTGCAGTCCGGCCGTCCCCGGCGCCACCGCCGCCAGCCCGCCACCTCCTGCAGGTACTCCCTCACCGAGCCTACACATGCGAAGCTCGAGCTCGGCTCGAGTTTTGTCCGAGCCGAGCTCGAGCCTAGCTTAAAGCTCGATGTTAATCTCAGGCTCGCTCGAGCTCGACTCGAGTTTCTACCGAGCTCGAGCTTGCTAGGTCAAGCTCGCTCGAGCTCGGCTCGTTTACAGCCCTAAAGTGGACTAGAGGAGACCGACAAACCTTCAAACACCATGTAATAAGGAACCATGTCTTTGTGGTTTATTTCTTGTGCTCAATTTACATTCAAGCAATTTATATTTATAGAATTAAATTGATTGCTTGTCATCCTAAGATTGCAAATTTTGACATAGTTTTAATTTGTTGATGCACTTACGTGAATATAATTGTTTTAAGATTTCATTTGTGCTAAACCAAATTGAGTTAAACTTCTGCATTATACTTGGTTTTAGCCAAATAGAAACAATTGATAAAAGTTGGAAGAGATTTTTTAATCCATCTATTCACCCCCTTCTAGTCGGCCTTCTCAATCTTATAGGTGGCCAGGCGGCAGACCCCTGTCGCACGCCCACATGGCACCGCTGGCCACGTGTCAGCTCCATGGCGTTGCCGCCCGGTCACCGTGCGGCAAAAATAAAATGTTTTGCAATTGTCGCGTGACTACTACTATTCTTG
Source organism: Dendrocalamus latiflorus (assembly GCA_017311315.1). Lineage (NCBI taxonomy): Eukaryota > Viridiplantae > Streptophyta > Magnoliopsida > Poales > Poaceae > Dendrocalamus > Dendrocalamus latiflorus. The sequence continues at coordinate 37,113,580 of CM029656.1, read as the reverse complement.
CAAATACGAATTCAAAATGTGCTAAAAATGCCAACAACTCTTCTGGTGACCAAAGTGTCAAGCTAGTTTGATCAAACGGTGTAGAAACTGTGGAGCGGCCACCTCCTACCACAGAGGAAGGGAGAAGGGATCAAAAGGGCAGAAGGGACAGGGCATGTTTTTTGGACTGCGACTTATGCTTTTAAGGTTTATTAGTTTAATAAATATTAATTGTTAAAAGAATTAAAAAACAAATTGAAAAGTTAAAAAGAACGGATCATATATTTTTAACAGTGGAGATTAACCTAACCAGGTTGTTATTATCATTTTTGTTGCTCTTCGTATCTTGTTTTGGAATTGCCGGTTGCCTCGTACTCGTCTTGTACTACTACTGGCTAGTGATCCGTGTCCTCGGAATGAGGATTAACAAGGCGAGACCACTGTTTTCTTCACGGCACGGTACCGTCCCACCGATGCACGAGGGTCCAAACGGCTTCAATTTTTTGGCTTCTAAAATTTAGTTTTTTAAGTTTTTAAGTTTTTTTCTTTAATTCTTCTGTATTATCCTAAAAGATTAACAGTATTGTTCAATTTTTTTGAGTTTTAAAACATATTTTTTTTATTGTTTACTTATCAAAAATTAATAATCGCTATAGTAAAAACATTCACAAAAAAAGCTAAAAACCAGGACTGAAAGCCCTTGGAGCAGGCCCCATTCGGTAAGCTGTGATTTAAATTGAAGTCTACGGTAGCTCGATATGTCGATCGGCTTTAAGGTGGCAACAACAAAGCCATTAATGCTAGCTATGAGCCTATCATATGTACTTGATTTGCATCTGTGTTGCTGCTTTAAAAACTTTGCTTCTTACAGAGCTCAGCACTTATTAGTTTTTACTCCTTCACAGTACTACCAAGCACTGTTGAGATTCTCCCTCTGTTCAATTCATTCCCATGGAGAAGTAGCCCAAGAAAGAGGCGCTCGAAGAGTGGTACAGCGAAAGATTAGTGAAGACAACGCCAAGGAGAGAGAAGGTGCAGCAAAAATGAAATGATACTGGTAGGAGGGAGATGGCAATGGAATGGTCGAGAGGAAGAGACGACGGCGAGAAGCACGAGAGAAGATGGGGGTGTGGTGAGCACGAGAAAGTGTTGGCGTTGGGATTGGGAGAAGGCAGAGGCGCGCGTGGTGGGCGAGCATGGCTACGAGATGGGCGGCGGGGCCCGTGGTTGGCCGGCATTTCACGTGAGGCGAAGAGAACCGCGTCACCGTGCACCCCTCGTTGTTCACCGGGTGTTGTATTGGTGACTGAAAAAATAGTTTTAGAAAAGGAAGACGACCAATGAGAAAAAATAGGAGCAATGTGATATGTCTATGACCTCTGTTTTATCTTTAAAACAAGATGAATACAAAAAGAGTGAGAAAGTCGTTTCAAAAAACCAGATGCTTATATTAACTTCTAATTTCTCTACGTAGAAACCAATATAAACAAACTCAAGACTAAGGTCCTGTTCTTTTTTAGCTTTTGGTTTTTTCTTTTGACTTTTCTATAGTTCCTAGCTTTTAAACGGAGTATCTTTTCAAGATGTGTCTACTAGTTAATTATAATACATAATATACTAACTTCATTTATATCGGCAAAAACCGCACGGGAGTTGCTGTTACTCTGTAATCTTTTATACGAACAGCTAAAAAACCATAAATCTCAACTAAAACGAACATGCCCTAAACAGTAATCTATTACTCATCACTCTTACGAGCTGTCTGCCATGCACAGCCTGGCTGCACATCTCTACCCCTCTATAATACACCAAAATTTTCTTTACTAAATCCACCCCCCTCAACCACCCCCACAGTCATGCCTAATCTAAGTCCACCCAAATTTGTGTACCAAAGTAATCCAACTTCATACAAATGAATGGTCTGGATCTCTCCTCAAGCCTTCTTCTCTTACTCATTGAAGATCCTAAGGCCAAAATCATCCGGATCATGCACATTATTGAACCCAGAACCCCACCCCGCGCCCACGCACACGCTCCCGACGCTGCCTCCACCCCGCGATACCCGTCTCCACCCGAGCGTGTAGATTCCCAGCACTCACCACGGCCACCACCTCGATCGGCGATCAAAAGAAGTCGGTGCCGGTGAGGAGCCTCCGGCCGACCTCGAAGGAGACGAAGGCGTCGATGCAGGCGTATTGGATCTGCTCCTCGAAGAGGCAGTAGGCATCCCAGCGGCTCATGGTCACCCTCCGCGGCTTCACGAGGTCGGCGCCCATAACGGTGCGCACCACGGCCTTCAGCCCAGCCTGGCGGAGATCCGGCATGCCCATCCCCTCCGCCGCGAGGCAACGCAGGTCCACCATGGTGGCCACCTCGAAGCCGTGATCCCTCCTGCGAGATCTAGAGGAGGAGGAGCGCAGACGTCGGGAGAAGAAGAGATCGAAGAAATTTAAGGATGCGAAGGACGAGCGGGCGGCGGAGGCGCAGCGGGAGAAGGAGGCCGGCAACGCCGCCTACCGAAAACTCTTCCTCGAGACGACCGTCGGCCACTACACCCGCGGTGCCAGCCTCGACCACTGCGATATCTCCTTCCTCACCAACCGCGCCGCCGCCTACCTCCTCATGGGCAAGGTCAGCCACCTCACCCCCGGCCCCCCCAAAAAAAACCTCGCCGCTCGCCTAGGCGCTGGCTGTTTCACTTCGCCGCTTGCTCTTGGTTCGTTTCAGTACAAGGAGTGCGTGAGGGATTGCGACGAGGCGGTGGAGAGGGGCAGGGAGCTCCGCGCCGACAACAAGCTGGTCGCGCGGGCGCTGTCGCGGAAGGCGTCGGCGCTGCTCAAGCTCGCGGGCTGCACAGGCGATCAGGGCGCTGCAGCAGTCGCTGGCCGAGCACTACAGCGAGGAGACGCGCGCCAAGCTGGACGAGGCGGAGAGCGCGAGGAAGGAGTTGGAAGAGCAGGAGCGGCTGGATCAGGAAGCCGCCGACCACCACCTCGAGAAGGTTTGGATGTTTTTCCCCTATACAGCGCTGTTGATTAGGCCATTTAAGATGCAAAGGAGGAAATGGTTGCTGTCGACCGATCATCTAATGTTGTTGGTCTCATGTAGGATCCTTATTCTCATCTTGGATTATCAAGAAATTTCCCCAAAAACATGGTCATAAAGTCTCAACTATCAAGTGTTCTAACATTCAGAGAAATTTCAAATTTTAACTTGATATCTGCAAGAAAAGCAAAAGTATTAAATTGCAATATATTTCTCTGAGAAGTTACAACTGGTTACTTCTCATATCAGTGGCAGGACAGGAGCACTTATAGAACGGGATAACTGGATAAGTGAATAGAGCTCCTAGCAATCTATGTTCTTTCTTCAAGCATGAAAATTTTTGTCATGCATCAGTCGTGATCTTCATCAAGGAATGGCCGTTGATTCTCTACATGGGATGCCATGGGGAATGGTTTCCTATTATACTGAGCATGTCTTTATGTTATATTGTCTCAAGGTAGGTATCAACAAAACTTTGTTTCATGTGTTGTTCCATTTGTTCATGAATTTTTCATTGCTATTTATTGTTTAGATAGAAATGTTCCATGTTAGCCTGGACTAGAGTAGCTACAGGCTACAGTTCAAAGCTAACTCCCTTGTTGTGTTACAGTTCACATAATTCCAATGTAAGTAATAAACTTGTGAAGATATTGAAACCCTGTAAGCTCTGGCTTATTGTGCTCCCTTGTATGTCCTACCCAGTTGGATATATCAATGTTGGTTTCATATGTTTGAGAAAGAAAATGGACATTAGGGATTAAGTGAGTTCAAAGAACTGAAACTACACACAAAAAAAATGGTGGTGATAACCATTCATCTGCGACTAAATGTTTATTTTGTGTACATGGACAGTTACACTACAAGTCTTGTAGGAATAAACATTCTTTACCTTGAGTACAATTGGTCTTCATCTTAATTATATGGTCTTTCAATCAGTATAGTAATCATTGAGAGATACCAGTAAGAAGTGATCAATTTCAGGTTTAGTTGCTAATGAAAGAGCATATAAACGAATTTCTCAAAGTTGGCAAGGACAAGCTTGCATGGAATGTGTCAACCAAATTTGTGTATAATATGAATTTCTCAACAATCCATACCATAGTTTCTCAACATTGTTAGACTGATGCAATGTTGGTTAATTTGTATAATTTCAGCAAGCATGTAAGTTCTATTTCAGCATTAGGATGCGGATGCATCCACCAGTGGAGGATGATACAATCCCAAGCCAAGGGACTCCACCTTAGGGTCGTGATCTCTGGCACCGAGGCGTGCCTTGACGTTGCCATCTACACCGAGCCGCCGACTGCCTCACCACGCTACTCTCCAAGGAGCTCCTCTCACTCGACCGTGCCAGCCAGCGATTATGCGCCAACACCAGCAGCTCCACCTTAGCCAGAGCTACATACTGTTGAATTGCATATTGCAGCCATGTGAGTCTTGTTGGAAATAATCTAGTTTTAGAAGACGCATACAAAGTTTGGAAGTAATCGAAGTCAAGACGGAGGAGAAATCAGAAGTCGAAGTTGAGACCGAGTTCTAGACGAAGTCGGATTGGAGTCCCGGTCAGACCGGAAAGACAGTAGAAGTCGTAGTCGAATTAGAGTCGGAGTCGGAGTCGGAATTGTAATCGTAGTCAAACCCATAGAACCGGGTATATAAGGAGGCTTAGAGCCATGTATTATGTACCACCAAGCCATTGAGAAAATACCAAAAAGAGGGGAAAATACAAAGCATTGTTTTGTCGTGTGATTGTGCAAGATGTGGTCGGAAGGACTCACGATCACCGCAAGCGTGATCGGGAGGAGTTACGACCACGGCAAAGTTCTAACAGGCGTGATCAAGAGGTGCTATGACCACGGCAATTCTACAATGATTCTTCGACTACATTGAAGAAGGGCAGAACGTGGTCGTAAAGCGTTCGACTACGCAGAGAAGGCTACGACCACGGTGAAGGTGGTCGTAAGGGAATCGAAGGTGGTCGTAACGAGCTACGACTACACCGGGAAGCCCAGAACGTGGTCGGAAGCAACTCCGACCACGTTGAAGGAAGTGAACGTGGTCGTACGTGTGTTCGACCACGGTGAACAGTGATCGCCAGCATCACTGCGTGATCGTAGAAGATTTCGATCACGGTATCATCGAGCAGCTGAAGGAAGGCACCGAAGCGATATCACAGAGCGGTCGTAAATTGCTACAGTCAATTTACGACCACGGTGAAAAGCGATCGGAGAAACGATTGAGGCGGTCGGAACTGGTCGTAAGCTCTTGGAACCAGTCGTATTCAATCCTTACCGGTCGTAAACGACTCTAACCGGTCGTAAGACTTCCAACAGTTGGTATCAGAGCCGTGGTTAAACATGGCTGACACGGCGAAGCAGAACGTGTCGCTGCAGTACCCGATCCTCAGTTCGGACAACTATCCGGTCTGGGCGATGAAGATGAAGGTCAACATGATCGCGCAAGGCGTCTGGGGTGCGGTCGAACCAAAGGAGAAGGACAAGGTCCTCGATGATCGTCTCGACAAGATGGCGATGGCAGCGATCTATCAAGCTGTACCCGACTCGATGATGCGACAGCTGGTCGGCAAGGAGACGGCGAAAGACGTCTGGACTACTCTGCAGATAATGCACCAAGGAGTAGATCGAGTGAAGGAAGTTCGACTTCAAACATTAAGAAGTGAGTTTGAAGCCATGAAGATGGGGAAGAGTTAGACCGTGGATGAGTTCTCTGGTCGATTCAATGAGGTCGTAAATGAGATCAAATCTCTCGGCGACGATCTAAAAGATGAAGTGGCGGTGAAGAAGTACTTGCGAGTACTGCCAGAGAAGTTTCTCTCAGTTGTGACTACACTTATGTACTCACAGGACCTCTCGAAGATGAAGATTGAGGAGGTGACTGGGGCGCTCAAAGCACACGAGCAGCTCCTGAAAAGTTACCAAGCCGACAACGAAGGGCAAGGGTCCTACAACCAACAAATGTTGCTCGCCAAGGAGGACACGAGGAATCAAGACAATCCAGACCAGACAGACTCATATGACCAGCAAGGTCGTGGATTTCAGTCCGGAAGAGGTGGTCGTGGAACTGGTCGAGGTGGAAGATTTCAAGATAAGTCTCGCATTCAATGTTTCGAGTGTGAAAAATTCGGCCATTACGCTGCCGAATGTCGAAGCCACATTCAGTGCCATAACTGCAAGAAGTATGGGCACTATGCTGCAAAATGCAGGAGCAAGAAGAAAGTCGAAGAAGTCAACATGGCTCAAACCGCTGAACTCACAGAACCAACGCTGCTGTTGTCGCACTGCACTGTTGAAGAACCGACAATGGTGCTACTGAATGAAGGGAAGGTGTTTCCTAGTTTGATGGAGAAGGGAGAGGAGTCTCAGGAACAATCAGATTGGTACCTCGACAATGGAGCTAGTAATCATATGACAGGAACATATTCAATGTTTCATAAGCTAGATGAGAAAGTGCTCGGCAAAGTGAAGTTTGGAGACAGCTCAACCGTACAGATCAGAGGAAAGGGGACAATTCTGTTGAAGTGCAAGGATGGAAGTCGAAGACTATTGTCAGATGTATATTACATACCAAGTCTTTGCAGCAATATCATAAGTCTTGGACAACTGACCGAAGAAGGTTGCCGGATCGAGCTCAAAGAGAATCACCTGAGAGTCTTCGACAACAGAGAGCGGTTGCTAATGAAGGTGCAAAAGTTAGCAAATCGGTTGTACAAGCTACCATTGAAAATCTGGAAACCAGATGGCATGCAAAGGGTTCTGGAGGAACCAAAATGTGAACGACTTCATCTACTGGTAGTCGAAGGCCAACCTGAAGTCATAACAAGCAAGTCGGGAGAAAAGCAAGCCGTGGCAGACGGCAGAAAAAAGCCTGAAGTCGTAACGATCAAGTCGGCTGAAGTGATTGGACGTGGTCGAGAGGGCAATCGACTACGACAAACGGTGATCGAACGTGGTCGGGAAGTGTCACGACCACGGCAAATGAAGACTGGAGGCAGTCGAGAAATCATACGACCATGGAAAACAAGATTTGAACGTGGTCGAATCACATTACGACCACATCAAACCAGGGGTGCGCGAGTAGTTGAATTCGAACGACTACCTGCACGAACAGGTCCCAGGATCGGCCTGAGCGGTCGAAGCATCGGCCCGAGTAGTCGACACGGACCACATATAGCAACCACAGCCGAGGAGAGAAGGGGTGGACCGGGTAGTCGAAACATCAGCACGGATGGTCGATACCGACCACATGCTGAAGACAAAGTCGAAGTGAGCGGTACAGGAGGTGCCTACTCGCATGCAGATGGAGGGAAGCAAGGTGAAGTCGTACCAGGTGCAACTGGCGCAAAGGAAGGTCGAAACAACAAGAGCTTGAGTGGTCAGCGTAGATCACATGAAGTCTCAGGAGGAGCTCCCACAAGACCAAAAGAAGGCAGTCAAAAGCTTGGAGTTTGGATCCCGAGGTGGCGGGAGAAAGCACAGCGTGAAGGACGATGGTCGAAAGCAAGGCCACACATCAGTGAAACGAGTTGCTGGTGGAGGAAGCGCGAACCAGAGTTGCAGGAAGAAAACGGCCAGAGCAAAGCCTGTGAGAGCAGGTGCTCCAGCCCAGAAAGACCGGTCAAGGAAGAAGCAGAAGCAGGAGAACGTCAAAGTGATCAAGGAAGAAGATCGACATGATGGAAGTTACTAAAACAAGATTAGGGAGAGAATGTTGGAAATAATCTAGTTTTAGAAGACGCATACAAAGTTTGGAAGTAATCGAAGTCAAGACGGAGGAGAAATCAGAAGTCGAAGTTGAGACCGAGTTCTAGACGAAGTCGGATTGGAGTCCCGGTCAGACCGGAAAGACAGTAGAAGTCGTAGTCGAATTAGAGTCGGAGTCGGAATTGTAATCGTAGTCGAACCCGTAGAACCGGGTATATAAGGAGGCTTAGAGCCATGTATTATGTACCACCAAGCCATTGAGAAAATACCAAAAAGAGGGGAAAATACAAAGCATTGTTTTGTCGTGTGATTGTGCAAGACGTGGTCGGAAGGACTCACGATCACCGCAAGCGTGATCGGGAGGAGTTACGACCACGGCAAAGTTCTAACAGGCGTGATCAAGAGGTGCTATGACCACGGCAATTCTACAGTGATTCTTCGACTACATTGAAGAAGGGCAGAACGTGGTCGTAAAGCGTTCGACTACGCAGAGAAGGCTACGACCACGGTGAAGGTGGTCGTAAGGGAGTCGAAGGTGGTCGTAACGAGCTACGACTACACCGGGAAGCCCAGAACGTGGTCGGAAGCAACTCCGACCACGTTGAAGGAAGTGAACGTGGTCGTACGTGTGTTCAACCACAGTGAACAGTGATCGCCAGCATCACTGCGTGATCGTAGAAGATTTCGATCACGGTATCATCGAGCAGCTGAAAGAAGGCACCGAATCGATATCACAGAGCGGTCGTAAATTGCTACAGTCAATTTACGACCACGGTGAAAAGCGATCGGAGAAACGATTGAGGCGGTCGGAACTGGTCGTAAGCTCTTGGAACCGGTCGTATTCAATCCTTACCGGTCGTAAACGACTCTAACCGGTCGTAAAAGGTCCTGGGAGGTCGTAAGACTTCCAACAAGTCTCGTGCCAGCCTACATTAACTATCAAAAATTCATCTGTATTTTGTTCACTTCATGTTCAAATTGGATGCTTAACAAGGTTGCATGTGCACTTTCTGAAAGTTCTTGAATTTTTCTATTTCTACATATGTGTTCTGCAACAAGCTACTTATCTGGATACAACTGTTTTTGACTTTGCGCTACAGATTTTCTTAGAAGATTCCTCGTATTAAACGTGATGCAAGTAGGTTACTTGTTCATTTTCCTAGATGAATTGTTTCAACCCAGAAACTTCATTGCAACCAAATTTGAATGATCCTTCTCATATTCCGGTAAAAGAAAGAAATTATGCAGCCTTACTGTGTGTATCACCGTTAGACATTTTACTCCGTTGATCAAATTTTTCTCAGCTTGCAAAATTTATGAAATGCGTTGCATGAACATAATTAGACTAATTATACATTTTATATGCAGAGGAAACATATAAAACTATTATATATATTATTAGCCTTGGATATCCTTTTTGAGCCCGTCACAACGCACCGGCAATTGGAATCAGCTAAAAAGATAATTGTTGACTCCTATGTGTCTTATGCACTAACTAAAATGTTACCTTTGTATTCATGTTGGACAAGAAACAAGATCAACAACTAAATATACACATGTATGTTTGGCTTGATATGTAAGAGACTTTTAATGTTCATTGTATGATTTGGGTGACGTTTGATGATATTTATTTTTTAGATCTTCATCATAACTCACGGGTACCTTCCTTTCAAGTTCAAGCGGAAACAATTCCCGATCCGCTTGAGTTTTGCAATGACTATCAACAAAGCGCAGGGCCAAACCATCCCAAATGTTGGCATCTACCTTCCAGAGCCTGTTTTCTCACATGGACAGCTTTATGTCGCGCTATCAAGGGGTGTATCAAGACAAACGATAAGAATTTTGGCCAAACCAAAGAAAGAAGTAGATGCCTCAAGGAAGAGCACCAAAAATATTATGTATAAAGACGTCCTAGCATGGTGATGTGGTAAGTAAATAGTCCACAAACACCTATTTCCTTACTGTGTTTCATATTTCTTTATGTGACAAAAATATTTGTTTTCTTTGTAGCCTCAAGTTTAAACAATGTGGGGATGGAGAAAGTCGTCGGTGGGTGAGTCCAATGATGTTGTCGCCTCCTCAAAGGATCAGTCGTTATGTGACATTCATTATGTGACAAAAATATTTGGTTATACAATATATGAGACGTGAATCTTAATGAATCTGATTGTTCGTTTTATTTTTTACAAATTTTATCTTATTTTGTATTTTACCGTAGCGTTAGTACGGGTACACTACTAGTTCTGTGTAAAGAAATCTTGGTTCAGCATCTAAATCGGGACCGAAAACGTGATGTGAAGTTTTACCAGGAGTACCTTTCTTCTTTTTTTTTTTTGCACTATGGTTTATTTAAGATGGGGTCTTGATTCTTGACGGATTCAGTTGGATGGCCCAGAAATTTGTTGCAAAGCAAAATGAATGCCTCCGAGTTTCCAGAATTTTTTTGTTGATTACGTATCCTAATATGGCATCAAAGTATCCTTCCAGTAAAATGACTTAGAGGGTGTTTATATTGATTATGGCTGATAGTTTTTGATTAAAAATAAATAATAGCGGGTGAAAGAAAAGATTTTTAGAAGGAGAAAACGAGCGGTAGGAAAAATGAGGAAAAGATGTGTGTGCAAGACGGGAACAAAAGGAGTAGGGTGTGTGATGCACCTGTGACCTCTGTTTTATACTCGGAGCGAGATGATAGCGAGAGGAGTGAAAAGTCGCTTCCAAAAATCAGGTATTCATATTAGTTTCCGACTTCTTCAAACATAATTCAGAAGTAGAAACCAATATAAATATGTCCTTAATATTGAAGAAATTGGCAGATATGTCCTGACATAATGATGGTATATGCAATTTCTTGAGGCTACACTAGACAGAAGACTATCTAATGTATAGCGCAAAACATCTAGGGGTGCTTTAACTGATTGTAGCTGATAATCTTTGGTTAAAATAGAATAGTAATAGCTAAAAGAAGTAGCTTTTAGAATAAAATTTGGAACAGTTTTTAGAAGATATAGACGTGAAGGAGGCGATGGTGGCTTTTAGAAGTGACTTGGATAAGTTGTTTTTGTAAACGGTTTAAAGAAATTGTTTCTAGAAGCCAAAGTATTAAGTTAGTTTTTGACTTCTTTAAACAAAAATAGAAAGCCGAAGCCAATTTTAACACCCCCTGAGTTTTAACTGTAAGCTGCTCTCTCAAGTCTCACCCTCAAACACGATTCAGTCAGTGAGGGAATAGTAACGCCCATTCACCATGAGTTCTCACTGTCACATGGTAGCCATTTTTTTAAGAGTACAAAGTAAACATGCACACAATCCACACACATCATATTCACGCACACTCACGTATGCACATCTTGTACATACTAAAAAAAATTAAACAGATGTTCAAAGACATTCGAAGAGCTAGAACGCGTTGTCCTACTGAATATATATATATATATATATATATATATATATATATATATATATATATATATATATATATATATATATATATATATATATAACATGGGCACCATGGTGCCTAGACTCCATAATTAAAACTTTTCATCCATGATTGAGACTTTCCATTCATAATTAAGACTTTCCATCCTGATATCATTGCACTTGCACGCATCTAAAAGCAATCTAAAAACAGGGAGGTTTGGTATCCGGACACCCTGGTGTCCCATTTCAACATTATTAGGTAAGCACACGTGTTGAGTGGCGCTTAAACATGAGCACATTAGCAGCCACTTCTCGCTTCTAGCCAACTGAGCTACGCTAAATCCTCTATGGTAGCCTTCTTTGAGAAGGCATTGGTAGTTTACTTCTCGCAAACATAGTGGATGTGATTCCTTCGTAATGCTATATCAGCAGGTAAAGAGCAAGATTTGCATGATTAAACCCAACTAGGATTTTGAGGACCGTCAAAAACACATGCCAAGGACTAAGCTCAGTTCTTTCAAGTGCAGTCCACAGTAGACAGTAGTAGACCGATAGTCGGATGGCCTGAATGTACATAAGGTTGACTTGAAGTCTGATTATGGTCGCGATTTGCCCAATAGTGCTCATGGCTTATTTGTTACTATTCATAAGTTTCGTCTTTTTCTGAATTTTTAACTTTTTGTTGAGCTTTTTTGCCGGTTCTTTTTTTCTCGTATTTGTTTGTATTATACGTAATGGGCTAACATATTTTTTATATTTTTAATTTTTTTTAAATTTAATTATGCTAAATAAGCCCCTGTCCGATCACCCCCATATTGCCTTGTGTTTCTGGTTTTATTTAAATAAATTGGAAACTAATATAAATATATGGTTTTTTTGAAACAGTATTTGCACTCCTCTCATTTCCGTATCGCTTAGGAATAAGGTAGGAGTCATGAACACATTAAGTATCTCACTCTTTTCGTTCTTGTCTCACATATGTGCCTCTTTATTACTTTTTCCGCTGGTCATTTTTTCTAAAAACTATTTCTTTCAATTATCATTACTGTTATAAAAAGAACGAATTGATGGTTGTATGTCCCTTCTCCTTCAATCGTCTTATTCTTAACTTCTCGTCACTTTCCACTTTTCAACTGATTAGAGTAGCCATTTTCTACAGCGTGATTCCTTATATATTCAATAAATTTTGTTACAACGCACGAATAGATAACTAGCTATTATTTATTTTTAATTAAAACTATTAGTGACATACAAAAACCAACACAGCTTGACATGAGTATCCCTTAGCTTCGGACAATCCGCGTCCACTTTCGAGGGAAACAAAGTGGGCCACGTGCGGTAACGAGCGGTCTATGACCTGCAAGTGGGCCCCCCGACACCACCAGGCACGTGCACGTGCCAGCCTTTCGCGCATGGACACGTAGCGCGCCACCACCCGCTCTGCAGGGCTCCCCTACGCACGTTACAGCCACGTGCACTGGTGCCCACCCTGAAACCCACTATCCTTGCATTTTGCAACGGCCTTTCCTTTGTGCTACCCCTGTTCAGTTAAGCATCATCCTCTTCCTGTCAAAAAAAAAAAGCATACTCTAATTACATCGCTGACAGCGGTCAAAGCATTGGCTATGTCGGTAACCTAATTAACCAGGCATCGGATCCATTAAAAACAAAACAAATGTAGTAATATCAAGCGTGCGTCCAAAGACCAGGGTGCTTTTTGGCAGCATGATGCTTAAACTGAAGGCCTGTGGAAAAAGATCGACCAGTAGATCAGCAGCGTGCCCTGATCAATTCGGCTTAAGCTTCTGGCTTCCAGTTTATTTTTCACTATTCACAAATTTCATCTTTTTCTGAATTTTTGGCTTTTTGTGCTTTTTTGCCGGTTCTTTTTCCCGTATTTGTTTGTATTATACGTAATAGGCTAACATATTTTTTATATTTTAAAATTTTTTTAAATTTAATTATGCTAAATAAGTCTCTGTCAGCTACAGTGTTTTTTTTCAATCAGCTACAGTGCTTTCAGCCATAAACTATAAAAAAAGCCCAACTGATCACCACCTAATAGAGAGGACCAAAATCCAAAAGTAGCCATGATTCTGGAGTAGCAGTAGCTTTTGTTTTGATCATATTATTTATTGTGGTTCCCTACTTTAGCGAGTCTAACATCTGTTTCTGACCATGCATTGCATATATTGGCAATTATATTAATTTCACCAGATTGATATGTGATAGCTACCCTAGCGCAATAGCATTGCCTAGGAATGGCGATCTTGAGCAGCAAATTTGACAGCAAGAACTAAAACATTTCTTGTGATTTGGATCAGATCAGATCAGATCAGATCAGATGTTTCAGTGGTAAGTTCTAGTAAAAGTGTGGTGTGGTCAGCTAATGCAAGAAATAAAGAAAACAGTGATTGTTCTCTCAGTTTCTTCCCCATTTCTTAAACACACAAAAAGCAATAAAAGCAACAAGCATACCTTCCATGGATAACAGAAGTCATGCCCAACCTAAGGGGGGCGCACCACCTTTCCTTTCTCTTTGCTCACTAGATACAATGGGCTGCTTGTTTCAGAAGAAGAAACAGCATGTACCAGCTCAAATCGCTTCAGATGGGGTATTAGGTTAGGGTTTGTTGTGATTGTTCATTTATCCTAGTTCTGAAGGTGATTAATTAGGGGCCAAATGAAAGGTCACTGTCAGAGAGTTGGCAGTGACAGGCTACTCCATGTTGCTTGTGGAGGAAAAAGAGCTAGTCTGAGGGCACAGGCCATCTGAGGGACTGGGGATGGGGACTGCATGCCACCATCTGAGAATGAGATCGAATGCCTTCCCTACTTATTATGAGGTCCACCCATTTGGATACTAGTAGTAGCACATACACAATTATTAGTATATTGTCATATAACAGCCTTACTTAGTTTCATAACCCTTCAAGACTTCCTAAAATACAAGTCTTGAAGAATCAATTATTCCCGAAATTGCAGGGAATAAATAGATGAACACAGACCTTAAAAACAATTATGATTGACCTGAAAAGAAGAGCAACAAAAAATAAAGAAACGGTTTGATTTCCTTTTCTTTTTCAGTTATGCTTAAGAATTGGTACGGCATGTCCATATCGACATAACTGTGATTAAGACTATAATTAACGATGCCCATGTCTGAACGGTTTTATGATTGGTGATTGGGGGCTAATCCCCATCCTAATCTAACGAGCTGTGCCTAGTACACTACATTAATCTGGATCTTTGTTGGCAATGATGGAATAACAATGTTACCCTATGCAAATGCAATGCAGTGATGTGGGTTGCCTTGTCATTTGTTGGACGGGCAGGCGAATGCTCATCTGGGATGTCTACCTACCAAGCCTCCCTGAAGCTGGGGCCGAAAGAAAATTCCTATTGATATGTATCATGAATTTTTTTTGTTAAAAAAAATTTGAAGTCTTAAGGAGAAATTTTCAGCAGAAATGAAGTCTTAACAGAAAGAAAGGCTAAAATATAGTTAAGGAGAGGTCGGACTTCGATTTCAAATCAGATTTGCCAGTTTGCCAGGAAAACCCTACCAGTAGAGAACAGCTTTAGTTGGGAGTGTTCTATCTGCTAGTTGAGAGAGATGCTTTTGCATGCTAGCTAACTGTTTCTAGGGAGCTACTGGGCATCTTACGTATGTAGGAGAATAATTGTACTTAACCTCCATGCATTTTTCATGAAATTAAAATATCAAAACTGTGAACTACACATTAGCATTTTTTTACTTTAAAAAGCGAACATATATTTCTCTGTTCTCATTTTCCATGCATCCTCCTCCATCACCCCATGACCCCTCTAGTCTAATCTCCTCATAAAAACCATGTATGGTAGTAAATCTGGCACATATTTTAGCGACGGTAAAGGACAACATATGGCACCACAAAACAAAGATATTTTGGTTTCAGGTTATGCACATCAACGGGACAAGTGCATGCAATCCTAATTCCTAGCTCAACCAATACTAATCTCTTCCCCATTATATGGCAAGGGAATCATAGACTTGGCTGAGGAAACAACATGACAAGATAACTTAGCAGCTAGGAATCTTAAATACATGGGAAAACTGAAAATGACTAGGGTTAGCTGAGTAGCTCTAAACCCAACTTTTGGCTTAATAACTAGCACAAGGACAAGGAGAGTTCACCTAATTAGTGCTATGCAAGCAATTCCCATTCTTGATTTTCGTTTTTCTGTTAGCTAAGAGAGAGCCATCTTCCTCTGTTTCCTATCTGTGACACCTAATTCCTGGACAACACACTCCAGTCTGCTAAACCACCCCCAGAACTCAAGAGAAGTTGCTCATACAGGCTAGAATGTGGTAAACAAAAAGATGAAATTAAGCATACCAACGTGACTGAAGAGTCTTGTCTACCGGAGGACAGAGTGAAGCCTAAAGCGCCGAAAATTATTTATATGGTGAGTATTAAAAACATCTTGTCTTGGCGTTGTTTGCCTTTCTTATTCATTTTTCTTGCTGTTCTTCTTCATTTAGTTTCTCTTTGATGATTTGATCGCCGTTTTATCATTCGCATCCCGTGCGTTCCCACTCACGAATTGAGGCGACAACGGCGATAGAAACAGTGATGATGATAGGGAGTGTGGGTGAGGATGGGTGTGCCGACCTGTCTCATTAACAAGGGGTAGGTAATAGATTATTATTCGTTAAAACACTATTTCAATAAATAATAAGTCTATTAGAGTGTTACAGCAGAATAATAATTAGAGACCGAGTATAATATTACAATAACATTGACACGTAAGGTTAAAGTCCTATACAAGACCACAAGCATGAATACTATAACATTAAAGAAAACAGTTCTAGTCCAACTAATAATTATATAAGTACTAAGGGTATGTGCAATAGTGTGTCTCTTGAGATTGTTTCTAAAACTTCTATTTCACACAAATACAACACTAGAGACAATCTCTCCAACAGTAATTTATTCCTCGAACTATTTTCGTCGTAACTTTCTGCCACACACCCTCTCACTTTTTACGTTGATTTACGGGCTCAAATCGTCTCTTGTATAAGAGACAACACATTATCTCTCCTCACCTTTTGTCTCTTCCGCATAACATTTTACTCATTTAATATAGCTAAGAGACAGCTGAGATAGCACTATCGAGGATGTTCTAAGAAATATACAACATCACATTAATTTACATACATCCTGAGGTTTGTGCTCGAGCTACTACTAATACTCTGGTCGTCCTAGGTCTCGTATAAGGTATCCACCTCATACGGGTCGTACTCAAGATCATCTCCCTCCCACTCGGTATAGAATTCCTTTGGGTAGGCTTCATCCACACCAAGTGAAATATCAGGCTGGCTAACCTCTAAACAAACAAGAATAATAGTAAGGGTAATTCAGAGTATACAACAAGCATTAATAGCAAAAATGTGCCTTTATGATCATAATTCGATATCTCGGCTAATCCATTCTCATCTCATCACATTTCTAAAATAAATATTTTTTAGCTTGAGAAAGAATTTCATATTATTAATTTAGAAATTTACTGAATACTTACATAACTAGATAGATCATCCATTGGTTCCTGTAGCTTTCAGTCCAAGAGATAGGCATGAATTCATGTTTATATAGCACTGCATAGGCTTGTACCACTTTACCCATAATCACCCTGATTTTTTTAACGAATAGATCTTTATATTTTCTTAGATGTGATGCCCAAATCAGAGAACAGGACTTTTACCTCTATCTCAATATATTATACCTCTACCTGGCTAGCCATTACCATTGGTCTGAGGCAGTTTCTCATCCTTACCCAACACACGCTCAATTATGAGCCAGTCATTGGTTGGGCCAGATGCACTTTCACCCGATACTCTACATCGCTAAATATAAGTGATGGGTTTATCATTTATGGCCCTGAATCCAATTAAGACATCGCCTAGTTTTCTTCCTAGATAAATCTATGTATCCAGTTGTAGAGTGCATAATAACTTTGATAAAGATACTGATCATGTCCATCTTTAGACGGAATAATGGTTGATATGACCAATACAGTCCATTACAGAGTGAAGTTTGTAGGTCCTTAGATTTTACCCCTATGTAGAATGTCCCACCTTGTCCTTTATCAACTTTCCAAGGCACACTCTGTCCATCATTTGCTTATACTGTAGGTCAACTGCTCCATCAGTTGAACCTGCCATTCCCTTCTCATTTCTTTCACATAGCATTCATCCGGATTAAACATGATTCCATTACTTATACTGCAGGTCAACAGGCTTGTTTCTAATGCCGGATGATGAAACCTTACGACTATGAGAGGTGTCGACTGACCCCAGACGATCTGGTATATCAATGAGCGAAGCACCCATTTTAATAACCTAATGGGGGTTCTGACGGCAATCTAGCTTTCGAATACTTCTTTGTTTTGTCTTTTTGGGTATCTTGTTATTTGTCTTTTTCGCAATTAAAACTACAGGTTACTCCAAAATATCCACTTAAGTGTAAATGTGTATGTAATGAGCTCAATTGTAATTGTAATTAATATATTCTTTGTATGTATGAAAGGAATGTAATATTAATGAACTCTGATGTATGTTGTAAATTATATCTCTTTACTTTACTGTCTTTTGCTTCGAGTGAATCGCTGTGCATTTTAATAATCAAAAAGGTTTATGATATCTTTGTCAACTACACGGTTGATTTTATACTAAAGTCATGAGATTAACAACTGTGGCTAGTTTAGAAGCGCAAGGTGTTACAATGGGGCCAGGCCACGGCGTCAACCGTGTCACGTCGCAAAATGACACTGTTGTTATGGCATTGTGCAGTGCGGCCGTTGTGTGCATCCTCATCAGAGTACACCGCTACGCTGCGACTCGGCCCAATGTATCGGCCATCGCCTCGCTGTGCCCTCGTTGTACATGTTACTCTTGTTGCTAGTAACTTGCGTTTGCCGTTATATGTCACTGTTACGGCTCGTACTGTCTAGTGTTCACTACTGAACTCGTGGCTCCTGGAAATAGGCTAGGTCAACTTGTAGCATGTTAAGAATTTAGTTCCCCTAATGCCAATGGGCAATATATTGGTGCTAAGCTTACGGCAATTCTACTATAAAATTTTTACCTATACGTGCAAATGAAGTGTCCTAGACCTAACATGCATTATTAATAGGAAACCATCTATTGATGTGGTAATAGAATTGTAGGTGTATAGCTCTATTCACCAAGATTTAAATTCTGTTACATATGTTTATGTATATGCGATTACATTACAGTAGAAATTTTGTAATGCTTATATATTTACCTTTGATCTCTATCTGCTTAAGCGTATGCTAAACAGACTCACTCAGTGGCTGTGCTTGTGATGATATATGTAGTGCGTCTTCCCTGTGATCGAAAATATACAGTACTAATAGTAAAAATCCAAAACCAATCACCACCGAAGAATCTTCCTCGTAAATCCAACTCACGCATGGTTATTGCATTGACAACAGTAGCCGCATTTGGGAATCTACAGCTTGTGGTCAATCGTGTACTCGGATATCTTGACAGTTGATACACGACCACATGCTAGCTAGCTCCTCCTACATTGCTACTGTTACTACATGTTGCCATTATGGAACTAGGCACATGCTGCCTTGTTAAGTGGCATCGTTCGGATGCGTCATATCGTCCGTCCGTGCAAGTGCCATCTTGTCGTCGTCCTCACAAGAAGCATCCAATGGATGGCACTTATGGCATATCATATGAATAATGAATTGTCGTGGCGCGGAGAGGACACTGCATGTTACTAAAATCGAATGCCAAACATTTGCTGTTCGGTTTAATTAAAGTGAAAAAAACTTAAGAATGGTATATCATCTTATTAAAAAAATCGACAGTATAACTTTCTATTGTTCAATCTCTCTCACTCCATTCTCGCCCTCTTGATCTCTCTTCTCTCTCGCTCATGTTAAGGGGGGGCACCGCCATCGCTTCCGTCATCTCCAGTCATGGTGCCGCCACGCAGTGACGGAGTCAGGATTTCACAAAGCCTCAAGCCTAAAATTAAGGGTCTATAAGTCTATAACTAACGTCGAATACTATCAACACCGAGGCATAACAAAAGTCCAACACAAATGCACTAACGAAATAAAATTTGAATACCATGTTTAACGATACAATAAAATAGATAAAACATAGCAAAAAAATAGGAATGTAACATACCTGTAGTTGCTATTGTTTCCGGAGTTTGATTTGATTGCAATGGAAAATAAAATGCCAATGTCTTGGCCCTCTTCATCATGTATTTCTAATTCTAGTACCATAAAAATTCAAATAGCAAGTTAATCATACACTCCACTCATAGTGGTAATACTTTTGGTCTCTCAATAACGCTTTTCATAAAGTTGGACACTACAATTTCTTTTAAGCACAGATGCTTACTGCGTAATTCAATCAAAATATTGTTGGTGCTTCAATAGCTCAATTGAAATGCTATTCTTGTAGTTGTTTAAAAATACTGCTATACAGAGGAAGATATACAAATATACAATGCAAATGTTTTACACCAAAATATGTCTGAACTAACACATCAATCCTTTAGCGCTTTCAATTCAATTTGTTCTAATAGTAACAGAAACTATAATCTCCACCTTCCAGTCAATTCAATCAATTCAAAATTTTAAATTGCAAATTACAGTTGATCTGGCGCTTTCCTACAGACAAGAAGCAACAGGATAAGGTAGAGTAAAGTGAACCCAATCAATTCAAAAACCTAACCTTGCAGTTGCAGAAGAGATCCGTCAGTTGGGCAATCGATTCCAGCCGGGGGTGGAGAGGAGGCAAGGGTGGCGACGCAGGGAAGAGGATGCGCCGATGCGGTGGCCGGTGGGGGGCTGGGGGCGGCCGACGGCGAAGTCGCGGAGCGGCGGAGGCAGAGGCAGTAGCTCACCGGGAGGCGGGAGCCAGCACCGGTATAGCGATGAGCAGTGGGGGCGGCGTCGGTGCGTCGTGGCAGACTGGCGGTGCCACACTGCCGCGGACCGCAGCGGAGAGGTGGCGGGGTCGACGTCGCGGCGGAGAGGCGCGGAGGAGGCGAGAGTCGAGAGGCGACGTCGCGGCGGAGAGGAGGCGGCGGGGCAATGCTGCGGCGGACTGACGGAGAGGAGGCGGGGGCGGGGCTGCGGCAGAGAGGATCAGAGGATGCGGGGGCGGGGCCGCGGCAGAGAGGATCAGAGGAGGCGGGGGCAGGGCCGCGGCGGAGAGGAGGCGGGGGCGCGGCAGAGAGGAGGCGGGGGGGCGGCCGGCAGCGTTGCGGCAAAGTCGCGGAGGCGGAGAGGCGGCTGAGGCGTCGCGAGACCCGCCGAGACAGGAGTTGGGAGTGCGGGCTTGGGGCTAGGGTTAGACGGGAGTCTCACTGCGCATTTGGGTCGTTCGGCCGTTGCCCGTTGGCTGGCTCTGCTGGGCGGCTGGGCTGGCTAGGATCGGGTCGGCCGGGAATAGTCTCGGGCCAGCCGGAAGGACTCAGGCCCATACACTATGAAGTATTGTTTTGACATACTTACAAATTTTTTCCATTATAATTTTCGCTGGGCCTCGAGCCGTTGCCCAACCGGCCCGAGGCCCACCTCCGCCCCTACCGCCACGTATCACTATCCCCAACCGCGGCGCTGTCGGATCCGATCATTTCTCGACGGGGTGAGGTCGACCGTCTGCCTGAGCACCAGCCTCGACCATCATCGATGTCGCCACCACCGGATCCATCGTCTTTGACTATGGCGCTGCCGCGTATCATCATCCCCAACCACGGTGTTGCCGAATCCAGTTGTCCCTTGACAGGGGTGAGGTTGACCAGCTGCCCGAGCTCCAGCCCTGACAGTACATCCCTTGCTCCAGCGTTCTAGCTCTCTCCCCTATATTCTTGAGCTCCGACGAGAGGAGAGGTTGCACAGTTGCCACCGATAGGTTCACCACGTTTCTCGGATGTAGAGGGAGGCTAGGAGGTGATAGTCCAGTGGTGGATGGCAGTGGAGAGCGTTGGATAGCGGCAAGGTCGTCGTTGACCGCCAATAGTGAAGGAGGGGCGGGGTAGGTGGAGGAGGGGTGCGAACTGCAACCGACGCTAGGAAAGAAGGCGAGGGGAAGCGGCAAAGGAGGGAGAGGGAGGGAAGGCGAAATTTGATGAATCTTAGTAAAACTCTGTACCGTTGGAAATTTTGATGAAGTTTAGTAAAACTATGTACCGTTAGAAACATTCCCAACTATATTCCATCCTGTAGCCGCTCCGTTAATTAAAGGCCCAACGGCTACAGTTGGAAACCGCAAAGTCAGCGTGTTGACACCAAGCTCGCTAGTTGCTCTAGCCGAGCAGTGGTTCGATGGGCAGGGCATCAATTCCCACACCTAACAATTACTCCCAAATATACGTATATCATGAGTGGATTCAAAGAATACTCTTGTACATTGCTTCACCTACATCTACGTATACTAGCTTCCAAATTCATCTAGTACGGAGGAAATGGATTGTGAATACGAAATGAATAATGCACTAGAGTATGGATGCGAGTCAAATTAGGGCCTGTATTGTACTACTACTGCGACCTGATTTGGTCCTGGGCAAAGAAAGTAGGGGCAGGACAAACCTGCCGCGTTGAT
Organism: Dendrocalamus latiflorus; assembly: GCA_017311315.1. Taxonomy (NCBI): domain Eukaryota; kingdom Viridiplantae; phylum Streptophyta; class Magnoliopsida; order Poales; family Poaceae; genus Dendrocalamus; species Dendrocalamus latiflorus. The sequence continues at coordinate 37,091,773 of CM029656.1, read as the reverse complement.
AGGCTCATTTAAGCCCAGATTGGTGCTACCACCAAAAGATAGGACCACTAGCCCTCTTCAAACAAAACACAACCTGCCTTGTCATTTCCATAGATTAGTTCAAGATCATATGATGGGATATGACATAGTACTTGGCTTGGCAGCATCTTGAAAATTCGAAGTCTCAGATCTTGGTGCAGATGTCTTTGATGCTTTGTAAAGAGTACACAATAACTAAGCAGATCGAGTGCTAGACATACACTGATTGGGAGGCCCCGATTGAATAGGAGATTTCACTCAGAATTACCAATAAAGAATACGGTTGTACATGTTAAGAATTCTAGACTCAAGATCAGATGGTATTCCATCCAAAAAACAGGCTTTCGAATAGCAGGCAGTCGGAGAGAGAGAGAGAGAGAGCTAGAAAGCATTACTAAGAAAATAAGTATTCTTGAATGGCTGGGCTGGATGCCTGGATCGCATCAGGTGTCAGATATCACTTGATCTGATTTCAACAAAGACTAACCAAGGTTTAGACAATCACTTCCGAGAACTTCCTCGTTTTCCTCTCTTTCCACCTCGTCCCGAGCTTCCAGCTTTCTGAGCAGGAGACTCGGTTTTCTTCGGGCGGCCTCTGCCCCTTCCAGATGGCTTTGGCTCTGGAGTTGCGCTTTTGGCTCCCCCGCCTCTCCCTCTATTTGATGGTTTGCGGCCACGCCTACCCTTTGCATCCTTTATCTCCCCATTTTCGTCGTCTCCACTCTCGTTCTCATCCTCATCTTCTTCTGATTCAGAAATATCCTTCTTTTTCTTACGCTTATTGGACCGCGAATTGGTGCTAGCAGATGCCTTCTTGGTTACCTGCACCTCCACTCTCTCTTCTACTGCAATGAAGAGTTCAAAGCCATCCATGAGGAGACGGGAAAAAACAGAGTGGTAAACAATATGCTAAGCATTTTAGCAGTAACAACATTTCAATGTAAACCAACTCAATTTCGGTTTTGGGATTCACAGAACAGCTGCATTAGAAGATAAAATATAAAATCAACATATTAATTGTACTACCATTACAAAGTTGCTTGAAAATTGACCTTCAAAAATACATGGTTATTGGTACCAGATACATGCTACACATGAAAGCAATATCCAGCTTAAATTTGGACTGAAGAAGCACTTAGATGGGCCAAAATAATAAAGAACATCTAAGCTAAACAACACCCAGTGTATTCAGGGCAACAGAAGCTAGTATTTTCAAACATCGATCACCAGTTCACCACCACAACCCACCCTGACTACTTTTTCACACTTCTGCAGTTCTGCTTCCCGGTCCCATACCAACCAACATGGCATCTGTGACAGGCTGAGTCAGCCCAAGACCAGACTATGGCTGATGTGATGGGCTACACAGACCTTGCTTGAAAGGGGCCATGGGCTGGCCCAACAAGGTGCAAGGGACAGGTTATTCAAGTTAATGTCAAGCAGATATAGAATTTCGTATATCTGAAGTTCTGGTGCTTGAGTCCACACTGTTAATGGCAACATGAGAGATTTTGAAGACCAAAATGCAGAAAACCAACGTCGAGTTCATGACCAAAATGCTGAAGGCCAAAATGCAGAAAACATCACCATGTGTAGATGTGCTCTCCGCTCCAAAGAGTGTTAGGATGAAGAACAGGAACAGTTGTTATTGCCATCAGGAAAGACTGCCATCAAAGTTTGCTGTAGAAATACTTGCCATCAATCTAGCTGGATTGTCCTTTTTCTCCTGACCAGAGTGGTTCTTTGAACCCAAAACTCGGCCAACTCTTGGCCCAGTTTGAGCTAACACTTGAACCAGTCTGGCACAAGGAGCTAATGGGCTAGCCTGCATGATCCCTTTTGAAGTACTATTGGTCTCTTGGGTCAGTTCTTCAGGCCAAATGGGTTGGCCCAACCCAGTTATATCCCTAAGTACCAATGTGCTTTTTTGGACAGATGCACGCTGGGTGAATGTTCAGACTTCTAAGTCTCTGAGTAAATTCCACATAGATGTAGAACAGCACGTTAGATTTACATGCTTTAGGGACTGCCATGGAAAAGCAGAAATTGCTATTCATACTTCAAACTACGACCAAATCCCTAATACTGTTTTAAGCAATTTTGCACCTCTCCATGTGGCCATAACCATATAGTACCTAACTCTACAAAGTAAAACTAAGCACAGGAAAAATATTTGACTAGATAGTTAATTATCTGATAGGAAAAAAGGCATACGAAAAATATAAGTGAGGAAAATAGTTTCTTTTGTAACAGATAAAACAAAACTAGAATGGCATTTACTCAACGTTTAAATGTTTCAAGCTCCCACACAAATGCACGTTTTAGTAGGCGTCGTCATAAAACCAAATAAGAGGAGATGCACACCTTGAGTGTTGATATCACCATCATAAATATCCAGCTGAGACAAAAACAAAGATAATTAATTTAAGCCATGGACACTGGATAATGAAAGAATATAACAGCACATCCATATTGTGGTAATGTAAAGAATGTAACAGCACAGCCATATTGTGGTAATGTACTAGTAACAGTTGCTGGATGTTGAAATATGTTATTACTAGTCTAAGCAAGACAACAAATAGCATAGGCTCAGTTCTTTTCCACTTATGGCTTATGGTTTATGTTTTATGCTACAGTAACTCCCCTTCAAACGGTACGTTTTTTCAAGATAGGGTTAACAGGAACATTGTAGTAAAAAGTGTATTAAATTCAGTTGTACCAGCAAAATCGTATGTGACTATTTTTCATTACATACTGCCTCTCGTGAACAGCCAAAATTCAAAAATTTAAGCCATAAGCTACAGCCCAAAAGAATCCACCCTATAGAATGGGTGGAGGATCCAAGAACCCAAGACAAAAGGGGAAAAAAGATGTATATAAGTAAAAGACACAATCCCATGTTATATGCGTTGGTAACTGATATAGATCCTCCTAAAAAATGGCTGACAATGAATTTCCCTATAGAAGATGGTAACAAAAAATGATGTTAACGAATCAATGTTTGCAGGATTTTTTTTTGTTCCACTATAACCTCCCAAAGGTTATTTCCTCATATTTAGCATGCCTATGCGATTGATCACCTCGCTGGCTGGGCCTATTACTAATATGCTTAGATTGGTTGTTGAGGATAAGTGTTGACTATTTACCACAGACATAGCTCAACTTTCAGATTAGATGGTCCAAAGACTCTAAAATGCATAACATCCAACAAAACAAGTACATACAACATTAGAAGACGAAAACTTGTGTTACCACATAACAGTACAGAAAGCACAGCTGCTAATTAATCCAACCATTTCTATTGTTTAGCATCACAAATAAAATATTGCATTAAATTTTAACATCATAGTAACATTAAGCAAGTAAATGGTCCACGCAACAAAGCACGTTCAGTCACCTGATCAAGCCGATCACCAACATTTGTTCTGTCCACAACAATCACGGACAGTCCATATCCGCAACCAACACTGCAAAAGTATTCTCAACTTAATATAGACTCTACTATTAGCAGGAGATGCAACTAGATAAACATGCTGACTTAGTGTAATTACCTTGTAACATGCATTCCTTCAAGAATGTCAACCTTCTTTGGATTCGCAGATGACCTACATTACAAATATATTGCACAATAATAACTGGTAAGAGAAGTACAGTGGTGAAGGTTTGCTAAGCTAGTATTTAACATATGTTACATATCATTAGCATTTTTTTAAAATAGACATACTTTTGCCCATTAGGTCCATAACCGAGCTCTCCATACAGGGCAACACCCCAGCTTATGCAAGAATCATCTGCACCAACAACGTGGTGCATGTTACCAGAAGCCATGCAACGAATGTTCCAACCACTGAAGCAAACAAATCATCAGTTAAACAGATAACTCAGGACAACACTATTTCAACAGGCAGCTACTTGTGACAATGGCTAAACAATAACAGAAAGTATGACTGATGATGGCATTGTTCATAACTATGGTATTCTACAGTTATTATGACAGTTTGCAAGGAACCTTAAATCCATTACTGGCTTTGGATACATCCAGTCATCGCCTGTATTCTTCAACTTTCCCCACATGTACAATTGTCCGCCACCTAATAATCAAACCAAATGGCCAACAATTAATAGCAGATTGTAGTTCTAAATTTTTGCAACACAACCAACACCATTCTAGTTAGCATACTCCAGGATATACCAGTAATATTTTTCACAAGCAATAAATAGCAGTATGCGACATGAACTTTCATCAAACTGGCAGAAAAAACGACATAGATTAATTGCAACCCAAGCACATGGGAAATAGGAAAAATCAAGAATCATGTCATATGCCTCTTTTGCAAGGCTACCTAAACCCAAGCAGAAACCTTTTAACTAGAAAAATTAGGCATGTATGCGTCTTCCATAGTTTGGCGAATCATTTTCCTGCGTGGAGTGATAAAAGTAACACGCCTATAAAACAGGATAATTGACTCAACACTCACATATCATGTGACCATGAATTTTTTTGAACAGGATTAATAACCTGCTAAAGCATTTGGTTTGCACTTCTGAAAAAAGATATAACTGGTTTGCACTTCTGAAAAAAGATATAACTGGCTCCTCAGCCACATCTGGATCCTCTCTGTCTATAGCACCCCACTTCAATCATCACGATAAGAGGCTACTATATAGCAATATGACATTAAAATGAAATTGAGAGTGAATGTTCACAAAATGTTTTCCTTTAAATGGACTAAATGCAAGAACAATAGTATCGCAAATACACAAGGTTTTAGGACAATTGTGTAGTAACTCGCATGAGAGAAGCAATTTAAGAAACAATAACAATCTGTCAGGTATGTTGGAAGAAAGATATGGTTTTACAGGCATGTGAGTGCGAACACAGCGAAAATGCCCACAGATGATATAATAATGTCTCCCCGGGTTTGAAGAGTAGTGTGGGCATGCAACAGGATAAGTTCCATTACCAAATCTACCATGCCATGTCAGTATGTCACTGAGATGCATGGGTAATTGTACAATGAGATCATCCAGACATATCAGCAAGATGTTACACAAACATAACCAAATACAAGCTTAAATCACAAGGTAAACTACACATTGTAGCTGCTTGCCACATGTATGATACCCAATATACAAGCTCAAAACTGGCCTTTCTAAGTTTTTTTTATGATAGAGCCCAAATAATAAGCTCCTCCAATAATTTGTACCCCAAAATCCAAAAGACAAGGAATTATAAAAATAGTATGTGCACCATAAATAGCTGTATCATACCAGCGGTGCATGCAGAACTGGCAGAACCAGCTGAGATAATAGCATTGGGAGGCAGAACATTGTTCTTTTGGAAAACTTCAACGAGGCGAGGCTGCCACTCATCCTTCTGTTCTCTGTGGCCCAACCTATGTAATAAGCAAGTGGATAGATAAGTAACCACAGATTATATCATGGTTATAGTGAGACACATGACAAGAATATCTTACCTTCCATATCCGCCAAAACCCCATCTGCCAAAACAAAAAAGAAACGGAGTAAGAAAACAAAAATGTGGCACATGAAGAAATCACATTTATGTGTATAGCAAGGGACATGATACAGCAAATTTAGAGACAATTGTAAGGCAAAACTATCAGAATTTTGTAATAGTGTCAAACAAATGATGGATAAAGAACATACGTGTAAACATAACCACTTGAATCTACTGCAACTGCAACATACAAGTAAACAAAAACATTGAGATCGGTGTTAATCCTGAAGACTCATAATAAACAGGGAAAATAAAGAAAGGAGAAAAGAAACCTGTATGATTTGTTCCACATGCAACTTTGACGATAGTTTTCCCGGATAGTGCAGCTATCGCCCTGGGACGGGGCTGGGGATCATATGCTAGCTTTACAGATGCATCTTTAACATTGTACTGCAGTAGCATATATCAAATCACAATGTATTGGTAATAACTTATAAGTTAGCTGTGTTAGAAAGTAGCAACCAACCTCATTGTCAGTTCCATGACCAAGTTGACCATATTGGGGAAGACCTGCTGTACTGAATAGCACAGAACAATAAAATACTGCCTCAAAAAACTGACGAACAACACCCACTAACTACAGCCAAAGCAGATATTAATCAAAAGAGGTTGAAGATCTTTCATTTTCATATTTTCAGCAAGACATACAGTATAGAAGAGCCTTCGATTGATGACAGCCACACAGTAAAATCAGCACCACATGCAGCATTAGTTGCTTCAGTAACAAGGCAGGGCACAGGCGATGCCTCAATTTCTGCAGAAATTTTAGAACCACAGGGACAGCAAACAACCACAGTGTAAGAACCAAAGGGAAAAAAATAAGTTGTCCATAATATTCAAAAAAACTAGTCATTATTCTCAAATACATGACATAAAATAAGTTAAACAGCTCAATCATGATTTGTTAAAGGGGTAAAAAGAATTTCTAAAATGTCCGTCATTTACAAAATGAATTCTAAGAATATGTAATAGTCCACACCGAGGCACTATATTGTAGCACTAATGGCACATCAAACAGATAACGCATAAAAAAATGTCAAAAGAGAATATTGTAATAGCCAAGTAGATATAGCCAGAATTGTCCAAATACAGAATGTTATTTCCACACAACAATGGTATTTGGTGCAATAATAATGTCATCGATCATAGAAAATAAGAAGCCAAAGGTACCAACCATTCCTTAGGGAACCTGTCCCCAACTGTCCATGTTTATTGTGACCAAATGAGAATGACTTCCCATCATCAGTTACAACCACTGTATGATTTCTTCCAACACTTGCTTTAATGGTTTTGTATCTGCAGAATTAACAACTTTTCATTAGCATTTCGGAACATGTCAAGACAACATTTAACACCTTTAAACCATTTATCTCAACCAGATTACCAGGTCAATTCTTGAATTTAGCAGTATCATACGCAGCTATTAAACAGTTAGAATGCAGGTAGAGAGTTTGGTATTGCAGGCTATTATCTTACTTTGATAGTTCAGAAACAGCGGTCGGCAGGTTACGCTGAAGAGTATCCCCATGCCCCAACTGCCCCTTCTGCTTGAAAGTAATAGTTCTGAGTAATAAACTAAACAGAAGCAACTGACAAATCATATTATACCTCATTGCGACCCCAAGTATAACAACGGCCTTCGGCATCCAAAGCAACACAATGGCAAGCCGCTGGGAAAATAATGTTACAGAAAGTCATTAGCAAAGTACATAATACTACTGATAAGTTAGAATTTGCAACTATGGATGACAGAAAGAAAACACACGGCATGATAAACCAACATGCTGTAAGTATAGTATTATATTATTACAAAAGGAGTAATTCTATTGTCATGATTCGCAACAGTTCCACAACAATTCACTGAGCATGGTAGAATTTTCCACACGACAATGTTACAATTATGCCCCACCAAACAAACACCCAGCCCAACCGGTCCAACATCTCCCAGCACACTTACATGGCTCAATTGTGGCCCAACAAATGATCAGTTCAATTCTCTTTCACATGCTAGTTCACATTATCTTCTTACTCTGCATCCCTTTAGTTGATCTCTTTGACAATCGTTGGTGTAGGTGTCATGACATCTATTATTTAACGCATCCCCAAAACTTTGTGTTGTGGCTTGTTCTAGCCATCCAACGGATGGTAATCATTGGACGGGCTTCAAAATGTGTCCTGCATTCTAGCCATTTCTGGCGTTGTGTAAGCGAAATTTGGCCATTGATCCACTACATCCATTAGCTCATATTCAACCTATTTTGATTATATAACTACCAGTGCCTCCTATCATCACAATATTTGGTAGACCTTGTCACAAAATCATTTCAAAAGACATGAAAATTGCAATCAGAGAACTGTCTAAAATATATTTATGCCGTTCATTTTTTTGCACATGTATTTGCACATACACAACTACTAGTGTGATTCAAAGTATGATTCCGGAATAATTGAAATGCAGATAAATCAAGTGCGATAAAAAGTAAAAGTTACAAAATACAAAATATTACTATAACATGTGACTTTCTGGTTAGTTATGAACTTATGATACACAATTTTGCAATATTGATCAAATATATTTTGTATCCTCCAGCAGGTACCTCAATAGCAAACTTCCGCACCCCTCTTTTAGATGAAATTGTGAGATTAAATAAAAGGCAGAGGCATGGACGAATTTCCACTTCCTTGGTTCATCTAGCATTCTTCTTTTTTTGTTTTGAACTAGTCTGCCTGGAGAAGTTGATATTGTACTAACACAGTTCTTTACCAGGTAGGCTCTTCTTACCATCCCATTCATCAAGCAATTCACTTAGTTCGCTACTTGAGATTTCTCCAACAAGCTTAAACACTACAACTAGAACTCCTTGTTGATTTATTTGTAAACTCACCCAGGGGTTCTAATGGATAATCCAACAAGATAACTAATTACAGAGCATTATTTGTTTCGCGCACATGCCTAACAGAAAATTCCACATTCCAATTAATTAGTGCGCTCTTGCATTGGAACTATTAAGGGTGTACTGAAGAAGTCCTATCGCTTATGGTATAGTCAGGTTCTTACGACACCATTTTCAGGATCGAGTGGCTAACATGAGTTCATCCGACCACTCGAAGCACCCACGAACTTCAAACTAGGACCAGATTCCAATTCGACTTGCCCTCATTTCACCTACGCAACTCTAATCATCCACTGATTCAAACATTCCTAGGTATAAACTGGCGCCAGTTCCCATCCCCCCATAAACTAGAACACCATCTCGGACGCAGGGTAGAGTGAAGGAACTCACTGCAGCCGGAGGCGACGAAGCGGATGTCCACGCCCACGAGCGGCCGCATCCGCGTCGGCGACACCAGGTTGCCCTGCGTCCCGCCCACCACCTTCCGGCCCATGGTGTCGAAGCTCGTGGCGCCGCAGTACAGCAGCTCCCCGCTGGAGCCACCGTCCCTCGCCTCCGCCTTCTCCTGGCCCTCGGCGGCGGGGACCTTCTCGGGCTCGGCGCTGGCCGACATTATCGCCGGTTGTAGCGCCGGCGGCTGAGGATTCCGATCGGAAACCCTAGATTTGGTGGGAGGAAGCGGAAAGGGGAAGCAAGGAAGGAAGGAGAGATTTGAAATTAAGCGATACTCCAGATTGAAACCTTTTTTTATTTTTGCGGGGGTTATTTATGTGCTGGTGGTCACAGTGGGGACATGTTACAGTGGGCTCGGCTAGTGCAGCGGCTTATTAAAGATGACCTGGAGATATTTCTGAAACGTCATCCCTGACTATGACTTGTGGGACCCAATTAACTTGTGGGCAACTTGTCAGTGGGCTTCGTTGTAAGCCGTGCGGCCATTGGCCTTGGTTTAGCTTTAGCCTTACTCCGGTTACTTGCGAGGCCCACGAGTGAGCTGCATTTGATTTGGTAATGAGTTACTGACGTGTGGTCCATACATTTTGTGGAGTCATCTTGTCGGTTGAGATGAGTGCTTGAGTACGAGAGATGCGATGGGTATAACTAACTTCCCTGTTCGGCTGTTCAGCTGGGTGGGCGAGGCGCTACGCGGAACGGTAGGATGGCATATACTGGTACTAGGGTATACACATTGTTATAGTTGTAAAGATAGCGATTATTTATAATATATCTTTATGTTATCTCGATGGAAATAAAAATAATCTATATAATATATGCTCTATATAATTATCTATAATAGTCTTATATAATTAATAAATTATTTATATAATAATATCGGCAGTAGAAAACCGTCTATTAAATACTAGATAATATCTTTATCTTTCTTTTATTTATATATGGCATACTTTTACATATAGTTGACGTGTATCATTATATATACGCTCTTATGTCTTAGATTTCTTGTGGGCCCACCCGCTGGGCCATGCCGTGCTTATGGAGGCTCGCTAGTTTATTTAGAGTTCTAGAGCATAAGCAAAACAGCTAGTACTGCTAGTATGCTACGCTGAAAACAAAATCATGGAAAAGGTCCATAAACACAATCTATAGTAAGACGTAGTGAAGATTTCTGAAACAACAACGTTCTATCGATAGCCTGCCATGGTACCCTATCATCCAAGTTACGTGGAACGGTGTACTGCAACATCTATTGTTATCATTTCTGGAATTTTGGTGTTCAAGTATGATATGAATCTGTATAATTGTCCAAGTAGGCATATACGTTAACTTCATCTCGGTTTCATAATATCCTAGGACTCTTGGCCTATAGGCTATATATATGCTCATCTGTAGTCGCACAGTTGAGATATGCTGAAATTCCTTATGCTTGTAATATCTCATCATACACTGACACTACTACAGAAAGGCTAATAGTAGACGCCAAATCACAGACGGTTTTGTGAAACCGTCTGTAATGTACACTATTACAGACGGTTTTAATTAGAAGGCCGTCTGTGGTATTTGTGGCGGGAAAAAGGAGTCTCACAGACGGTTCTTACAGCTGAACCGTCTGTGATACTGGAATATCACAGACGGTTGTATTAAAAACCGTCTGTGATAATCTGGGATTATCACAGACATTTTTTATTAAAAACCGTCTGTGTTGTGTCGACTATCACAGACGGTTGTTGTTAAGAACCGTCTGCGAATGTTCACAGACGGTTCTTAACAACAACCTTCTGTGATAGTCGACACAACACAGACGGTTTTTAATAAAAAAAACCGTCTGTGATAATCCCAGATTATCACAGAAATGTTCACAGACGGTTTTTAACACGAACCGTTTATGATGTCTCTTTGTCTGTCATATTCTAGATCAGAGGTTAATATATAAGTACACATTGCTTCTAATAACTTAACTACACAACTACTGAGACAAGAGATCACAAATTAAAGGCAAATAAGAAACGTCATGTAGTTCTTCATGGAAAAAGGAGAATTGTCGGAGTGGAGAATGTAGTGGACGAGGAGGAATACAATCAATTTGACGAGTTACCTCCTTTTGGAAATGGCATAAGGGTCGACGATGAACAACGTGACGAAACTAGTTACGTACGCATTGATCATGATGAAGGGTTAATTTTTAAAGGAAATAAGCAAGTACAATAAGAATGTATATGTGAAAATGTGTGACAATTTTGAGATGTATATGTGAAAATGTGTGATGTAGTCAATTTTGAGATGTATATGTGAAAATGTATATGTGTGATGTATTTGAGAATGACAAAATGTATTGGCATTTATGTATATGTGTGATGTATTTGAGAATGACAAAATGTATCAAGAAATACACTGTGTGAATGCAGCTGGTTGGTGTTGTATATGAATGCAGCTGTTTGGTGGTTGATATGAATGCAGCTGTGTAGTTATTGGTGTTGTCTTAATTGCAACAGTTGGCAAAGGCTTATCACAGACGGTTCTAAATTTAGAACCGTCTGTGATATGTTATCACAGACGGTTCTAAGTTTAGAACCGTCTGTGATAATCTCCCTATTTATGCCTTCTCGCTAGGGTTTTCCGTGTGCGCTGCAGTTATTCGATTAGATCTAAATCCCAAGCCCGTCGTCGTCGCCGCCTCCCCGAGCCCTCGCCGGCTGCCTCCCCCAGCCCTCGCCGGCCGCCTTCCCGGACGAAGACGTCGCCGCAGCCTCCTCCTCCTCCGTCGCCGCCTCCCCGAGCCCGCCGCCTCCTCCTCCTCCGTCGCCGCCGCCTCCTCCTCCGTCGTCGCCGCCTCCTCCTCCTCCTGCGTCGCCGCCTCCTCCTCCTCCGTCGCCGCCTCCCCGAGCCCGTCGCCTCCCCCCTCCTCCGTCGCCGCCTCCTCCTCCTCCTGCGTCGCCGCCTCCTCCTCCGCCGTCCCTAAGGTCACCAAAACCCTAAGGTCATCACATCCCTCCCCGAGCTTCATGCTTACTGTTAGTGTTTAGGGTTGATGCTTGATGCTTCATACTGTTATGGTTAGTTGCTTAGTACATATTAGGGTTGATGCTTCATGCTTACTGTTAGTGTTTAGGGTTGATGCTTGATGCTTGGTACATATTACATTGGTACATTGTTTACTGCAGTAGCTTAATTAGTTTAATATTTGGTACATATTACATTGGTACATTGTTTACTGCAGTAGCTTAGTTTAATTTGCTATTTGGTACATACTACATTAGTACATTGTTTACTGCAGTTGCTTAGTTTACATGGTACATATTACATTGTTTGTTGTGTTAGTATATAGTATATAGTATAGGCACATAACCCCTCTCTGTCCACATCACCCCCTCCCTTCTCCCCCTTCCCTCTACTCCTCTCCTCTCTTCCTAACATCAAGCATCATGTATCACTTTTCTTGCTTCCTCATCTTATCATGTGCAACCCTACAATTTGAGAGCACAAATTAACCAAACAAGGAAGAGTATATGATCAAAGGGCATGCAGCAGGCCTCGGATGTGCCTCGGATGCTATGCTATGCTTCGAATTGGCAGTCATGCGCCTGACGAAACAGTTGATCTTTCCACCCAAATGCTCCATGTATCTAGACAAAAAACAGCAAATGAAGCAAGTGACATACTATAGTGTTCCCGTTCAATGAACCGGATACACTAGTTTGTGTCATTTGCTTCATAGACCTTTGTTTAGGGACTTTGCTATTTGGTTTATAGTATTAGCAACTAAAGTAGGTGCTAGGATAGGCACTTTGTTTAGAGACCTTGTAGTAATAGTATTACAAAATTCAAGGAAATTTTAGTACAGAAGTTCAAAAAAAAAGAAATTCCCAGATTCTTCAGTGAGCAGCCGACATAGCCGACTTCTTCGGTGAGCGACTATCCATCTGCTTCTTCCCACTCCTTCTCTTCATCTCTGATCTCTAGATCACGTACGCCAGTAGCGGTGATTCAGTTAGATGAATCATCGCTACTGGCGTACGTGATCCAGAGACCAGAGATGAAGAGAAGGAGTGGGAAGAAGCAGATGGATAGTCGCTCACCGAAGAAGTCGGCTATGTCGGCTGCTCACCGAAGAATCTGGAATGCCTTTTTTTTGCACTTTTGTAATAAAATTGACTTGAATTTTGCGGGAAAAAGAAGGACTTGATACATTAGTACATTGGTAAGATAGGCACATCACCCCCTCTCTATGTCCATATCACCCCTCCCTTCTCCCCTTCCCCTCTACTCCTCTCTTGTCTTGCAATTCAATATGATTACTTTCTCATCTTATCTTAATAGACCCACAAAATTCGAAGAGAGCACATTTGGTTTTTGTGGACAAAAGTCGTAAGATCAGATGGAGAGTTCCACTGCCCAGAATGATTTTTTATTGTAATTCTAAGTGCAAATGCAGTGTACATCTTTTACAATTGTGTATTTATTAATGAATATTTTATTTCAATTCAATGAATTGATTTGCGAAATGGATGCTTTATGTTTGTGAAATGAAGTGTGTTGTCAATTGGATGTTTTATGTCTGTGAAATGAATTGAGATGTGAAATGTATCTGAAATGAAATGAGTTGTGTCAATTGTATATGTTTTATGTCTGTCATTATCTGCTTGTTTCAGAGGGCATGGCTAGCATTTCCTGAGGCTAGCCAATAAACAGAAATATATTTAGGGGTAGAAAAGAATATCACAGACGGTTTTGCGTTAAAAACCGTCTGTGATAGCTGATAATCACAGACGGTTTTACGTTAAAAACTGTCTGTGATGATCAGTATCACAGACGGTTTTTAACTAAAAACCGTCTGTGATTATCAGCTATCACAGACGGTTTTTAACGCAAAACCGTCTGTGATTATCAGCTATCACAGACGGGTTTTAACGCAAAAACCGTCTGTAATAGCTGATAATCACAGACGGTTCAAAAACCGTCTGTGATGACCTTTGATTATCACTGACCCATAAATACAGACGGTTCACAAAACCGTCTGTGATGACGATTTTGAACCGTCTGTGATGACCTTTTCTGTAGTAGTGTGATATTCCACCTTCGTACACTCGTGATTTTTTTCTGTAATGGTTTCCCACGTTAAATCCGTCTCTTGTTTTTTATCATCTATTTTTTACCGTGTGTTTTATAACAAGTAGTACCGGAGCTTCAGATTCAAAAGTCTACCTGCTGCCTCGAAAGAAGGCGAATCCCATCGCACGAATCAAAGTCGTCAGAAAGATTGGCAACAAGCATGGTGCTTCCTAAGGCTGTTCCCGAGAGTAGGGGTACGGTGTCAATCATATTTGAATTATCCATTTTATCCGAACCATTCAATACAAGGAGACTAAAAAATTATCAATCATATCTTTATTATCCATTTTATTTGATATCCGTATTCGGACTATTCGATCTGTTGACATCTCTACTCGAACCCGAGATTCGTGCACTCGACGCATGTTCAATCATTTCTCCCAAGGTACCATATGCGAAGAATTCAGAATTTTTAGATGATTTGGCGCTATTTGCGATGGTATTTACAAAACTAGTCGTATTTGCAACGTATTTAGAGAAATGGCATTTTGGTCATCCGGAGACGACGCGTAGGCACCTGCCACCCCGTGAGCAGACATTTTGGGTGTTGTATTGGACACTGCTAGTATTTTAGCATACATACTGAGTACATAAATATGTGATAAAAACTTCAATTTAACTTGTAAAGCTTGTGTTTTATAGGTTGATTGTATCATTTTGGGCCATTAATGTTTTAAATAAATATAAAGCAGCACATGATTCTATCATGAATGAAAACTTGTTTGCTGTGTAAGATAACTAAAATCAATAGTGCTAATTTTTATAGTTGTGGAATGATGTATGCCTCTTGTTGTATAGCTAGTCTGGATAGAGATATGAAATTCAATAAAGATAGGAACAATTTCTTTAGAAATGCATATTTTAGGCTAAATTCCACTGGTTATTGCTATGTTTTGTTTGCTTAGGTATGGTAGTTTATGCATTTTCTTAAAACTTTTAGCTTAACGCATTTTGCGATGGGCTCACTGATTGGTGTGGTGTTCCTGTACATGTGCTACTATGCTAGGATTGGTGCTGCTGGAGCTGAGGGCGAGAGTGGAGGCCGATCCCCATGGAGCCTTCGAGGATTGGGACTAGAGATGTCAATGGGTAAATACCCATCGGGTATTGTCATTCTATACCCGTACCCGCCAGGTGTAAATTTACCCGTCGGGTTACCCGTATCCGCACGCGGGTAGGAAAATTTACCCATACCCGTACCCGCGCGGGTATTACTACCCGACGGGTAACCCGTACCCGCAAGCATACCCGGTTCAACACATAAGAATATCATCAATTTAGACATTCATTAATCATACCAAGCACAAAAGCGTCTAATGATCAAAATTAGTACATCACATAAACATACTTGACATGACCATATCAACATATGACAAACAAATAAACAATCAACAACAAGTAGATAATAAAATTAACATTTGAGTGGGATGTCTAGTTGTCTAATGCGGGTATTCATTACCCGCGGGTAGGCGGGTATGGGTAGTATATACCCACACCCGCACCCGCCTACCCGGTGGGTAGAGGATTTCGCCCAATAACGTACCCATGGGTACATAAAATTTTTCATACCCGTCTCTTTATCGGGTAAAACCCGTCGGGTATTCGGGTATCGGGTACCCATTGCCATCTCTAATTGGGACCCCATGGACGACAATCCATGCTGCTGGTCCGGCGTGAAATGCTTTGACGATACAGTAGAGATTCTATAAGTATGTTTTCATCTAATTTTTTTCATATGATATCCATGCCGATGCCATTATATTGTTCTTGATGTGCCAATTTATTAGTTTGCAACATTGCTCAATTTGCAAAAGATCGGAGTGAGGAAAGTACCATCAGTGTTATCTTTCAATGTTAACCCAATAGGTCATTCTCCATGTTAGGAAATAGTTTGTTTGTTGTAATTAGCATGATTTTTTTACAAAAATCATATTTGTGCTGCTGGTATGAGATCGGGCTTTCCAAACAAAAGCTTGGATTCTCTGATTTCCTTCAAAAAGACATATTATCAAGCTCAAATTGTCAAAATAACAATTAACAACACACCCTTCAATATATCCACAGAACTTACAGGTTTAATATATACATTTATCTAAGATTAAAACCTCAAAACGAACACAATGAGAGGCATGTGGATACAGAAGTGATCAAAAACTCACATCCCTCAAAGTAGCCAATATCTCCTTCAATGTAGACTAGTTGGATGCCCGTGCGTTGCTACGGATTAAAACATAATCGTAACATTTAAAAAAGTGCAGTGCAGCGGAGGTGGTGAGGGCGAAGGGAGGGGAGGAGGCGAGGGTGGCACGGCGACGGAGGAGGGAGGGGAGGAGGCAAGGGCAGTGCAGCGGCAAAGGGAGGGGAGGAGGCAAGGTCGACGTGGTGGCAGAGAGAGGGGAAGCGTGACGAAGAAATGAGGCGATGGCCGCAGGGCGGAAGAGGCAACCGCATGGGAATCGGTGGGGAGGCAGCGCACGGGTTTCGAGGTGGGAGGGACCCACATGTCAGTTCTTTTTAAGGAGTAAAGAAAGCAGGTGGGTGGAAGAGAGAGAGGGGTAGTAAGTGACTCCACATGTCAGTGAAAAGGAAAGGAGTGTAGGATACACCATCACCTTGAACTCCTCCTTTTAAGGAGTAGAGATGAGTACATTCTCCTAGAAGTACCAAACGAGCTCCCCCTCTCTCTCTCTCTATATATATACTAACTGAATGCCCGTGCGTTGCTACGGATTTTAAAAAATTTTAGAATATGTTTGTATGCATATTTTAAAAAAATTTATCACCTGTGAGTTTCAGAACTTATAGTATGATAAAATTTTAAAATACGTAGCTACACATGGGAGCATAAAATAAGAGTAGGCACGCTGACATTGCAAAAATATATTTGTATCTATTAATAGGCTTTAACTCACAGTGCTATTCACATTGAACAAGACCATACACATGCATAGAGGTAGTTCAAAATTACTGTAGGGACAACAAATACACGTACCGTAACATCGTTCATCAGTTTCTGCAGGTGAATTTGTTCAACATATGTGGACAGAATATAAAAACCATCCAAACCTAACCGGTATGCTATAAATTTGACATAAAGCCTATCTCTTCCTTGTACCTTAGTAAAAAAAAAGAAGCAAGATAAAGATTTTTTGCATTTCTTAATGAGTTGTCAGGATGCACCCAAGATCATATCGACAGGAACTGCAAGAATCAAACAGCAAAACTGATGTTCACCTAAATATACCTTCAGTTAGGTTGCTGCAGGTAGTCAATTTTAACAGTTGCCTTGCCATCAGAAAATACAAGACTGCTTCTCCTCAGTATAGCTGCTATAGTATATCCCCATGCCATGAAACCACCAAGAAGACGTACATTGACTTCAAAAGTAATCCTTGGTGATATGATAAAAGGATTATCAGTTACCCACTCCAAATTACCAATAACACAAGACAGATAGTGAACAGTAAACACGAAGGCCAACGACAAGAATTTGTTTAATGCATATAGGATAGGATAGTAAGAACAAACAAAGGCAAAATAGGGTATATCTAAGCTAAGTACCATGGTAGAGATCCCCATAAATCTTCAAAGAATATTGAGCAAATGAACCAAGTTAAGAAAAGGAAGCACAGTTAAGACTTGGCTAGTCTTTCCTTTTTTTCCCTTGTGCTCACTACATAATGAAGCTTATGAACTAACAGGTGCTTCTGTGATGAAAATCTGAATATTCTACCAAAGGTGAAGCTTCCTAGAACCTACATATCTTGAATAAAAGGCAGTGACTAAAAAAGTTAGAATGCTTATAAAATGGGCCTTAAAATGCAAAATTTGTAACTGAACAACCAACAGTATCTTTCACAAATGCATAGCATGTAACCATTAAACATAAAACTGGCATACCTCAAACATTAGATTATATTTCCCTTCCCTGTTCCGTGTTCTCAAATAAGATTGCCATGCTTCTGGGTCTTCATCTAGTGGAAGTAGATCTTCAGTGCTTTCTGTTTGACCTTCACCAAGAACAGTTTTGATTTGATCGGGTGTCAGAGACCTTGTGATTACAAGCGTATACATTGAAGAGTTGGGTCATTTTGATAAATCATAAGAAAATTATTTAGTATTATACTTATCCTATTGGCGAAAAATTCAACAATCAACCATCTTGCCATCAGAAAACAGTAAGATTACCAGGAGATGTGTGACAGAAAAGAGAACATAATTAAGTTAGGCATTTAGGCGTACCTTCAGAATGTACATAGGATTTTGGAACCCTGAGAAAGGGTTGAACTTGTTGATAATTGTTATACGTGTTGTCTGCAAATCTGGCTCAATGAAAGCCTTGTACATTGGATAAGCGTCAAACACAATCTTTCATCCAGTTAAACCACATGGATGGATGAAAGAGGTACTATACATGCAAATATAAACCATATAGAAGCACCTGGTAACTTTTAAACATAAGAAAGCCACAAGTTGGTCATCACTGCTAGTGACAATAGAACACTCATAAAGACAATTGTAAACCAAATGTTGATATAAGCTAGTAACATCTTCTGAAGTTTATCAGAATAAACTATAACATACACCCATCATATGTACATCATTAATTAGGCCTGCAGCAAATCTGCATGGTATATTCAGTCAAGAAATCCATATCTTGGGCTCCTTCCATTCAATAGTTCCTCTAATTTGTCTTGTCATAAGAATCCTGCCAGTATCAGGGGGGTCCATAAAGCAGTATGCCCTCCACATGCTTTATGCCTAATCTGTAGTGACTGTTAACGAGTGGGAAAAAATTCCATTACTAACAGCAAACAAAAATGTGTCAATATGTTTAGATTTAATGAAAAGCTGGGCAATGCTAATTGTCTACAGAAAATGCGTCAAAATCCTAGATAATTACCTACTAACAACATGTGGCAGAAACACTCGAGAAGCAAATGCCCTATGAAAGATGTCTGTGAATTCAGAACTTAATCCACCTATACCCAACTTTTGCAGGTTTAACTCTTTATGCTTGAAAAGCATGCTGCTAGCAGTTTTCTTTTGGCTTATAACCTACATGTATAACACAGTATAGTATAGTGTCTTCTATGAAGAATAACTGCAGAAAGCGAAGGTACTGAAGGAACCTTAATTCCTGAATTAGGAGCTGCCTCGAATATGATGTATGTGTCACCTGATAGGAAGCCTCAGTACAATGTTATTCTTTCAGATGAGGAATTGAGTCAGAATTAAATAGGAAGTGCATCTCATGGATATATACAATGAAGAGAAAAATCTATTGGCAAGCTGGGTGTGGTGATAAGTAGTCAACAGAAGGTGACTTGAACGCTAGCTATTTTCAGGTAGTAGCCAATGGAAACCGGAGAAATACCTGATCCAGAAAATTCAGATTGGAGATTGAATGACTGAAAACAAGCAAGACATCAGGCAAGATATTGAAAGCTACTGTGAATATACAGGACCCAGGGGGATTCAACTCCAGCAATACAAATAAAAAGGTGAAGGACGTAATCGTTTTAACAGTCAAGAATCAGATAGCTTTGGCCTTTGTGGGATCCTTTGATCCTTTCCCATGAATGATTAACCATGTCTTATACTCACCCAGTATTACTCAGTACTCAATCAAGGCACTGCTAAATTCGCTTGCAAAACATGTATCACGGATTGCCTTACTACGCTATGCGGAATGAAGACAAACAGGCAAGAGCCAGGCAAAGTTCCCACCTTTCTTGAGCTCGGCGGCGCGGCAATACGTCGAGCAGTGCGCGTGCGCTGGGTCACAAACGCGATGCTCGACAGCCTCGCAGCCACTCCTGGGCTGTCGCCAAACTCCCACCGTCCCACGAGGCCACGACGGCACAACAACAGGACGCACTGCTTGGCATGGTCGCTTGACACCAGCAGCACACCGGCTCTGGAGCACCACCGGGGGGTGGGGGCGTCCGCCGGGGACGGAGGTCAGGCGGCCGCCCGACCTCGCCTGAAGGGCGGGTCCGCCACTGGTGGCATGGATGCGAATGGAGGAAAGACAGCAAGTGGCGGCGCAAATTTGAGGGGAGAAAGGAGCGGCGGCGCGAATAGAGGAGAGGACGGACGGCGAGTGACAGCGCGGATGCGAGGGCAGCGCGGGGGCGGAGCGAGGACTGCGGAGCAATCGAGGGGTGCGGAAGAATCGAGGGCGAAGTGGGTCCGCCCCCGCCGTCGCCTCCTTCCTCTCCTCCGCCCCAACCGGCGCCGCCCCCGCCGTCGCCTCCTTCCTCTCCCCCGCCGCAGCCGCGCCTCCTCCTTCCTCCGCCCCCTTCCTCTCCAAGCCAGCCGCAGCCGCGCCTCCTCCTACCTCCGCCCCCAACCGGTGAGATGGAGGTCGCGCCGCCTCCTTCCTCCGCACCCAACCGACGCTGCCCCCGCCGTCGCCTCCTTCCTCTCGGCGGAGGAGCGGTTGCGGAGATGGGGAGGGACGTAGGAGGAGCAGGCGGGGCGGGCGGCGGGGCCGTTGGATGCGGCGGTGCGGAGGGGTGGGGGAGGAGGAGGCGGTGGCGCGGGGTGGGAGGGAGGGGAGGAGGCGGCGGCGCGGAGGAGCGGGGGAGGAGGCGCCGGCGCGGAGGAGCGGGGGAGGAGGCGGCGGCGCGGAGGAGCGGGGGAGGAGCGGGGGAGGAGGCCGGGAGACGCGGAGAATGGGGGAGGCGGTGGCGCGGGGTGGGAGGAGGAGGCGGCGGCGGAGCGGATGGGTGGGGGGAGGAGGAGCCGGCGGCGGAGCGGGGGAGGAGGAGGAGCGGGGGAGACGGAGGCGGAGGAGGAGCGGATCGGGCGGAGAGCGGGATTGCGGGGAGAGAAGCAGAGGGAGGCCCACATGTCGGCGCTTTTTTTCTGTGAGAGGCGGCAGAGCGTAGGACGCACCATCCCCTTCAACTCATTCTTTTAAGAGTAGAGATTCTTTCTAGTACAGATCAGAGTCCCTGACTTGTGCGAGCCTGTTGTAGTACACCCTTGTAGCCTTGTAGGTTCATTCATTCATTCATTCATATGTATATGTGGATAGTAAAATGCCCGTGCATTGCAACGGAAAACCAAATAAAAGTGATGCATACTATCAAATATGATCTCAAACTTAATAATAAACATCAATTTTATCTTATGTCATCATGTATCAAGCAAAACATACATGTTCATACTCGTAAATAAATCAAGCATCATATTAGTGAAGTATGATAGAACAAGCACCACATACAATAATATGTACAAAAATAGTAGTAAACAATATTTTTCCGTAGTATACTTAATACATAAATAACTGCCAGACCATCTTGAAGATTAACAAACCAATTGATAAGCATCTAGACAGAATCTAGTTACTTTGCTCCACTGAACCACAAAACTACCTCTAGGATATGCGGCTATGATTAAATATACCTCATCTGAAATAAAAGAACATGAAGCGATATTAACGGCAGTGCTAACCACAGCTGCCGTGCTCCAGCTAAAACTATGAAATGTAGACCATTACATATGACAAAATCCAGATGTTTGAACAAAACCATCTCTATTAAGGCCATGCCTACCATACACGCTTCGCTTACTTGCGACCATTCACTTAGCGTAGCTTCCGAGAAGTCTCTGCTAACCGAGTCTGCAAAAACATCATCCACATAATAGAAATTTCTGGACCTCAACTTAGCATGCTGATCATGTATGTGAATCATAAATACCATAGGTTTATCATTGGAAGCAAAGAGTAATTATGTCTGCTTCTGCTCTTGTTTAGAGCCCTTGGAGGATTTTGATGGATGGCGCTTTGCAGATGTTGGAACAGGCAACAGACCCATTTCAATGTATATCATCGGTGGGCGAGGAAAAGATCTGAATAAGGTTTTATAAATATGAGACTGCTGCAAACGCAAAAATAATTCGAACTGCCAATTTAGACGTGCACATATGCACCTTCTGACATAACTTGATTCAGTGATACAACTTGGACCTGCATATAATAACACACAAATTACCACATCAGCTCATACAATTCTCAGTTTTTTGTTTTTCACATTTCACGTAAATGAGCCCATAACAACCTCCTAAGAAAAAAGGACATCACATGTTGATAAAATGTGAAGTTAATTGTTGTCATCGCAAAGCTCTTTGATGCAAACAGATTTTAATGCATAACGAAGCTTCATAAGCGCCAAAACAGTATTTAACAGATAATTGCATTAAAAGAAATAGAGTATATTATGACTCATTGGACATCTAATCTCACAATATGTTCAGTTTCTAACAAATATATACACCTATGTGATTCCATGAGTCCAGAATAACTTCTGAAAGACAAACATATATAGTTTATTTGTCTACTTCAAGGAAACTTGTCGGTATGGCATAAGCACCAAAATAGTAAGTTAACACCAAAATTGCAATAGGAGAAAGAGAGCATGTTATGACTCATTGGACATCTAATCTCGTAATATGTTCGTTTTACAATAAATATACACCTATGTGATTCCATGAGTCCAGAATAATTTCTGAAAGCAACACATATACATGTTCTTAGTCTACTTCAAGGAAACTTGACAGTCCCTGCATATCTTTGACGTATCATATATAATGCCCAGAGAATGATGCATTTTCTGTGCCCAAATGTACAACCACAGCATACAAGAAGTAAAGAGGAGGGTTATCACCAGCCCCAGTCACAAAAGGAACCATGTCCAACATATCAGGAAAAGCTAGATTCTTGAAAAAGATAACACAGAGAAGAGCAAGCTGCTAGCTGAAAGTTGAACAGCATGAACAAATTATTAAACAAAGTAGATGTATATACAGGAATACACTCATAGTCAAGGAATTGTAAACACAAAAGATACCCTGACAGCTATGTCATTATCCTGCAGCAATCCAACCAAAGCATGGTAGACCAATTTCCGTGTGTCACCCTTGATCTGTAGAGCTACAATTATTAGAAGCTAGATGTGGGAAATCTACACACTGTCAAGAAATAAAACTCTGACGTTAATATTTTGCTTTTCTAAAATAATGTTAAAAAACTGAACCTCATAAATCCATTGCGCAAGTAGCAATGCAACTTTTCTACGAATGATACGCATGTTGGGGTGACCATTTGAATTTCCTTGTCTGGAGAAACTAAACCATCATCAATACAGGGGCGACTATAAAAAGCATTCGAGGTCAATTATATAGAAATGCTAATGTTACAGGTCTAGTTTTTTGTTCTGTAAACAAGTAATTCTTATGACATCATGTTCTACAGCCCAACAATGCATAAGATAAATCACATAAGATCCACAAACATGCTTAGATAAAATTAGTTACCATCGACTGCAAAACAAGCTAAATGAGAAGCTCCCATCCGCTTGAACAAGGGACCTTTGACATGTAAAAGTGAGATGGATCGCTGAAGTAGGTTATCCCCTGAAAAATTGTCAGGAAACAAAATAACATTTTCAGGTTCACCAGAGTAATGTTCTAAGTTGGTAGTTAAAGCCCAGCAGAAATCTCGAAGCATCGCCATTTGTTAGCAGATCAGAAAATCGTAATCATACCCATGTTAAGAAAGAATTGGTAGCCAACAACGCCAGCAGTTCTTAGGAAGAACATCTTCAATATCCATCCAAATTTCTTCTTAGCTTCCTCCTCAAGTGCCCTGTCATCTGTGCATCATTTCAGTTCAAGTCAGACAAGTCTATATTAGGATTTCACAAGGAAGAGTATTCATAGAATAGCAAAATAAAGAATTTTTCACAAGTTCTTGTTCACTGATAACTTCCAACAGGAGTTATCACAGCATATTCCATAGTAACATAACAATGCGGAGACAAAGCATGATCCATTGAAACAAAATTCATCATGGCGTTGAGATCCAATAAGGCAATTCTATTTCTACAGGTGCCACTACCAGTATGCCATGGCGAGTTTAAAACCTACAAGTGCAGGGTGTTATAAAAAAAACAACTACAGGTGCAGGGACCATCGGATTTTCGCTGATCACACACAATTTCTGAAAGGAAGCTTTGATCAATCATGCCTCTTCACCCCCTCTAGATCACCTATACCCTCTAGATCAATCATACGGCCACATGCACGAATCGAACCGTAATCTTATAATCGGCAATTCGGCATCCATAGCGAACAGCATGGTACATTTCATCACACATTCCTCGCAAGTTTAGATGCTCAAAACAACAACTCCACTTCATCAACACTACCCGTGAAGAGCAAAACAGCACAGATTTGAGGCGGTGAACAGCAGCCACTGGCTGTACCTCTCTCTTCGTAGGTGCAGAACCTCCGAGCCAAGCGGATCCCCGAGCCGCCACTCCAGCCGCTCGCCGCCACCTAAAGCCCAAACCACGAGTCAGGAAGCTTAGAGCTTGATGCGGAAGGAACCCAAGGCCAAAACCCCAAAATCTAACGAGGGTTCGGTAGCGTACCGCAGAGCCACCGCCGCAGCGGGCGAAGCGCAGGAGCGGCAGCAGCGCGGGGTGGGGAGGAGAAGGCGAGGGCGGAGCGGAGGAGCGACGGGAGGAGGCGGCGGCGCGGGGGGAGGAGGCGAGAGAAGCGAGGGCGGAGCGGATCTGGCGGCGAAGCAGCGGAAAAACCGAGGGGGCGCGGGTGGGGAGGGGAGGAGGAGGCGGCGGCGGCGCAGGGTGGGGAGGAGGAGGAGGCGGCGGCGGAGCGGGGGAGGAGGAGGAGCGGGGCGGCGGCGCAGGGTGGGGTGGGGAGGAGGAGGAGGCGGCGGCGGCGCAGGGTGGGGGGAGGAGGAGGCGGCGGCGGAGCGGGGGAGGAGGAGGAGCGGGGCGGCGGCGCAGGGTGGGGTGGGGAGGAGGAGGACGCGGCGGCGGCGCAGGGTGGGGGGAGGAGGACGCGGCGGCGGCGCAGGGTGGGGGGAGGAGGACGCGGCGGCGGAGCGGGGGAGGAGGAGGAGCGGGGGAGACGGAGGCTTCGCGGGTGGGGTGGGGGAGGAGGAGGAGGCGGCGGCGGCGCAGGGTGGGGGGAGGAGGAGGAGGCGGCGGCGGCGCAGGGTGGGGGGAGGAGGAGGCGGCGGCGGAGCGGGGGAGGAGGAGCGGGGGAGACGGAGGCTTCGCGAGTGGGGGGAGAGGAGAGCGGGACTGCGGAGGCTCACGCGTAGCGTAGCGCAAGTTTTTTAGGACAGCGAGCGTAGGATTGACCATCACCCTCAACTCGTTCTTTTATTAGTTTAGATGATGCTACAGCGTCATGTGATATAAGCTTTTGCAAATAGGATAGTTCTATGACACTCAGCTTCACTGATTTAACACTGCATGCCATTAGAAACATCCGCAATACATCCACGTTTTGAGCTATTTCGCTTGGATTAGATAGGGATCGGAGCTGCAAGCCAAAAAGAATTGAAAATAAATGTCAAGGAAACAAGTATCATACCACATGAGGTATACCACCGCAGCACTATTGAAAACGGCAATAAAAAGGGCCACAAGATACAAGTATATTTGCAGGGGAAACATAAGCATAAAAAAATGTTATTCCTCATCTAGCAATTACAAATGTAGAAAATTTGACTTTATTTGGATTATGGGAGGTTAGTGTTGAAGTATAAGTGAATTGCTCATCTTTCCTCATAAGCTTAAGCTTTTGTGTGAATTGGTTAGTGCATGAAACTCAATATGGTATCAGAGCCAAGAGGTCTCGAGTTCAAGACCTGGCTAACGCAATTTTAAAAAATTAATTGCAATCTACTTCTATTCCATGTATTAGGCCTAAGAGAGCCTACACGTGAGGGGAAGTGTTGAAGTATAAGTAAATTGCTCATCTTTCCTTATGAGTTTAAGCTTTTGGGTGAACTGGTTAGTGCATGAAACTCAATAGTTAGATCCCTTGATACTGTAAAGATTAAAGAAGCTCAACAGGTAATTTTGGTCAGGTTGGATGGGTATGCTTAATCACTTTCCTACAAGATACAGGTTACGTTGTTAGTGCATCACAAAGCAGATAAAATTGTGATGGAATAGAACCAATTACCTGATCGGGTCATTCACACATCAAGTGTCTCAAACATAGAAAACCAACGCAGGCAAGTGTCAAGAGGTTTCCACAAGATCAAATTCTCCAGGAATGTTTATGACTGTGAGTACTTTTCTAAACTTATATGGGTAGTCAGAACTTAGAAGTTACTCTTGAGATCAAGTGCACAGTATTATGTTACATGAAATCCGTGTATCAGATGATATTTGCTTAATGCTTGTTTCTATGTAGGGTACTTCCGAAGAACAATTTCCATAGGCAAATTCCCAAAGAGTTTGGAGGGCTAACTGCTCTTGAAGTGCTGGATTTGAGTTGAAACAACTTGGATGGAACAATTCCAGAAGAAATAAGGGCAATGCCACTGCTCAAACAACTGTAAGGCTGATCGCGTCCTTTGTTTCTGTTCTTTGATTGACATAATTAGGGATTAGTACTATGTTTCAGATCGCTTCATGACAACTAGTTCCAAGAAGAGTATTGTGGGAAAAACTTTTAGAAGTTCATAAAGAGCTTAGAGTTAGTGGCAATGTTGTTCCTTCATGGTTGTTATGTGCATTCTGTTAACTCAAATGATTCGTTGTACTACCACCTTAAATAATTTTGGGATCTCTGGGAATTATCTGCCTTCTCGTTTTGTTACACAAGAGCATGAATCTTTTCTAAAAGTATGCAACAAAAAAGGCAACTCTATTGTGTGATGAGGATGGTCATGGAGGAAAATGTGGCTCCATTGTTATCTTGTGTCTTTAAAAAAGTTTTTGTGTCTTGTTTACATGGTAGGAAAGTGTTTTTGCAGTATGCAACAAAAAACAGAAAAGTGACCTTGTTGTTTGATGAAGCCTGAACCATAGAGAGAAATGCGATCCCATGGCATCTTGTTCTTTATAGATCAAGTCCCTTTTTTAACCATCTTATTGTTTCCTTGCTCACGAGGATGAATCTCTTCTAGAATCATGCATGAACATGGCGTGGCCCTTTTGTGTGATGGGGTTGGATTATAGAGAAAATGTGACTCTATTGACATGTTTTTTATAAAAGGTTGTGTGTTTATCTATCTTCTTGTTTGTTTACATAGGAATATGAAAAATTTTGGAATTGAGCAAGAAAATGTGACAATATTGTGTGATGAGGTTGAATGTTAGAAGAATAAGTCACTATGTTGTTTGTTTTTATATAAGAAGTTCTATATTCATTATATTTTTGTTTGCTTACGGAGGAGGATAATGGTTTTTTTTGGAATTATACAGAAAAATGTGAACCTATTGTGTGATGAGGTTGTTACAAAGAAAAATGTGACTATGTTATTGAGATCCGTTACAAAATATGGACATTTGGTTAGTAAACCAAAAGTCACAATTAATGGATGAGTTCGTTTGTGCGTTTGGTTTACTGCTTATTTACAGATGAATAATACCTAGTTCAAAATCGGTGTGTTTTTCAAGGTGGGGCCTACAAAAAATTATAGTACAAGTTGTACTGGGTTTAACTGCATTATCTAAAATCACATACAAGTATTTCTCTATGTACTATCTCTCACGAACAGATCAAAATTTAAAAATCATATAAAGAAACACACCTAATCTCTACTATTTATAAAAAGATGAGTTGGTGATCGTCGGTGCGTTCTTCTCTCCCCTCTCTACAACCATCCGATTTGATCTGACCATTCATCTCTCTTCTCCTCTCTCTCAGAATACAATCGCCCACCCCTCTACTTTCCCTATCTCTTTGCGCATTCTAGCCACCTTTCTTTTTGTCGCTTGCTCTCTAATATTTGATATATGAAATTAGCTAGACAGTAAATTTCGTTTTACCATTTTTATAATTCTACTGTAACATACGAATCTCTAAAACATAAAAAAGGACAGCCCAGCTACAACCCGCCATCTCGAGCACGAGAGAGCGACAACCCACGCCACCCCATCACATGGAGCACGAGACGGCGACGCGTACCGTACTTTTTTTAAGCCAAGCCCCGCCATGCTCACTGACACCGGGGCCGCCGTAGCGCGGGCCCGCTCCGTTCGTCCGAGGGCTCACCTTCGCCTATAAATCCCCACGTCGCTTCCCGTTTTCGGGCAAAGGAAAGGGACAATTCCGCCCAGTTCCAAAATTCGGAGGCGTTGAAAAGAGGCGGCGGCGATGGAACATCTCGAGGCGCGCGGTGGCCATCCACTCCCCATCTCTGCTTCTCCACCCCGCTTTTTTTTTTCTATTTCTCCGCGGCCCCAACTTCTTTTTTTAATTTTTCTCGTCTCCCTTTACCATCTTTTGCGGCCGACGCCTAATAATAGCTCGTGGGCAGACGCCGCCATGGTAGCGCTCGAGGAGGCACACCTCGCCGTTGCCGCCGCGTGCGAGTGCGAGTGCGATGAGGAGGGTGATCTCGTCGAGCTCGAGGCCCCCACCGACGCCATGGAGCCGGCGGTGCGCGCGCTGCTGCTGGGGCTCGGCGAGGACGAGCGCCGGGAGGGCCTGTGCAGGACGCCCAAGCGCGTCGCCAAGGCCTTCCGCGACGGCACCAGAGGTATGATAGCGGATCCTCTCCCGTCTCCAGAGCTCGTGGATCCGTTCGCAATCCTACCTGGTTGTGTTCTAACTATGGAAACATGGCATCGTTTTCGATCTGTGATTTGTAAGCTGGGCACCGAGGTCCGGCACCAAACCTGGTAAGAGAAAAACGACGCCGTGTGGCATTTGGGGAATACGTATGGTGTTGTTTGGATCTCAGAACGAGGGTTTTGGATCTCAGAATGAGGGGTCGGGATTGTCCACGAATTATTCTCCGAAAATTCCATTTCGTAAGTCTAACCACCTTACTTGACGGAGGGCACAGTGAGTAGATTGCTGTGAATGTTTTGCTCGTCAGTCGTGATCATTACTGCTGTAGTGTTGTTAGGCTGTCAGTGTTGGAAATTAAGCGGCTTTAAAATGACATGAAAGTTAATGTGTTATCTCTCAAAACAGATATACTATTCATATCATTAACATATGGCAATATGCTTAATAAAACACAAATGTGGGCATTTAAAATCTGCATAATGTACAGATTAAGAATTGCAATATTGCTCTCAAGTAGGGCTGT
The DNA here is from genome assembly GCA_017311315.1 of Dendrocalamus latiflorus. Lineage (NCBI taxonomy): Eukaryota > Viridiplantae > Streptophyta > Magnoliopsida > Poales > Poaceae > Dendrocalamus > Dendrocalamus latiflorus. Next base: position 37,062,672 of record CM029656.1, on the reverse strand, counting down.
AAAAAAAGCTCGAAGCTCGCGAGCTACTCGAGTTCGGCTCGTTCTAGGCTCGATTCGAGCTCGGTTCGAACTTTAAACGAGCCGAACTCGAGCTTGCTCTCGAGCTCGCGAGTTTCACCGAGCCGAGCTCGAATAGTTCGCGAGCCCTGATTCGAGCTTAAATAGTAATACATATTAATTCTTACCGAGCTTACTCGAGCCGAACTCGAGCTCGAGCTTATCTTATTATTGAAAATTTGTGTCTATTTTAATTATTTTGACTGTTATCGAGCTTACTAGAGCCGAGCTCGAACTTAAAATTTTCTTATTATTGAAAAATAGTGTATAATAAATTATTTTAATTGTTTTCGAGCTTCAACGTGCCGAGCTCGAGCCTACTCGAGCTTAGGCCGAGCCGAGCTCGAGCCCAGGTCCAGGCTCGTTTACAGCCCTGTCTCAAGGAGGAGTTGCAAAAGTTAAAGAAAAACTTGGCCTTCTACCAGTCTTGTCAAATTTTCAATCATCACAATGACAAGCCTTTAAAGATTCTGCTAGTTTAACTAATTGAACATTATCTCAGTGAAGTATCAATGTCAAGAGCATGCAGAAACACCAGATTTCAGTAGAAATCAGGCACTAGAACAGATATAAGTTACTGTAGATTGAACATATATTTTCAGCAATGCAGAATCAACATGTATTTCGATAGAGCCTAAAACAACAGTAAGCAGAACTGAGCAGGAACCGAACTAATGCAATTGACAGAGCTATCGAATACACACCATAGACGTAGACAACTAGCATGCGATGAATCAAACTAGCAGAATCAACCTAGAATATCACTGTGTCTTCAATTTCAATAGATATCCTCGTCGAGCAATCAAAAGCCCACAAGGCCAAAATCTATCATGCAATAGTTCTCCCAGTGCTAATCAACAATCAAATATCAGAGATAAAAAACATATAATCTAGCACGGAACACTAATGCGCAATAGAAGTAAAAGAAGTAAAGATCAGCTCACAGTGCGGCGGCAATCCAAGCCATGAAGTCCCAAAAAACCAATCACCGGGAAAACCAGGATATCACCGGGGAGGTAATAGGAGATTCAAAGCCCAACTCCATAGATTGGAACTCACCAATTTGTTAAGTCGAGATGCTACTAGATGCCGCTCAAAGCCAACACAATCACCCAACCAGATGAAGCAAATCGAGGTGTCGCAGAACCGGTAGCACACCACGCACGAATGCGCAAATGCCAAGACAGGAACTCGGTGCATACAGCAGTAGCAACCAAGAACGCCCACACCATAAATCAATCGAAGCCTCGCCAACGAGAATCACCGAGTTCCCGATGAGCTCACGAATGCAAGCTACGTGGGAGACCAAGGAAAACTCACGATTGCACTCGGATCTGTGTACGTCTTCTGGTTGATGCCCCACAAGCACCCTCCCATGGCCCGATTTAAAGGAGGAGGGGAATCTCAAATCGGTTGCGGCTGTGCCGTCGCCCAAATATCCACCAGAGCCGAGCGCCTGAAGACCAGGGAGATGAGGCAACCGAGTGCGGCGGATCTGAGTGGCCCGACCTTATCCCCTCTCTTCCCTCTTATAGGTGGGCCCAGGAGGATTTCCTTTTCCTCTTTTTCTTTTATTTCGGAAATAGAGGGAAATTCCCTTTTTGCCCAACAGTTAGAGCGCTTTGAAAATCTGGCAATTGGCCACCTACCCGGCTTTGATGTGGGCATAATGGCCATTGGCCAAAGCCCGCAGCAGGACTGTGCAAAGAAGACTTGGGTGGGGATGACTACGATGAACCTATGATGTGTCTTGCCATCGTGAGAGTGTGATAGTTGTATTGCAAATTTGCAATAGGCCCATAAAAGGGTTTGTAACATTGTGATGTGTCTTTTGGTTTTGACTTTTCTTCGGCTCAGGCTGCAACATTGGAGGGGAATGGAGGGGGAAAGAAGGCTCGCAAGAGCAAGACATGTGTTAGGGGAATTCACTAGAGTGGTAAGTAGGGGCAAAGAAGCTTTGAGGTGGGCCAGCGACTTGATCTGTGTGCAGTGAGGTGGTTGCACACGGCCGCGCTCGTGGAAGAAGGGAGAGGCCGAATTTGGGGCGAGAGAAGATAGATGATGGTGAGGCAATGCTCTAGTGCGGGTTAATTGGAAGGAGGCTCACTTGGTGATGTTTGGCTGCAGTGGCTGTGGATTCTAGTCGGAGGCTAGGAAGAAGGTGGTGCGCTTCATTACAGTGGATGGAAGGTGAAATTGATTGAGGGCTTTTGCTTATGGTGTCGAGGAACACAAAATGACGTGAAGGATTTGTGGGGGGCTCATGGATTTCATAGGAACGGCGAGCTCAAGTCTAGCGGCAATGGCGATTTGTCGGGCGCGGGGAGGGGAGGCGGCGGGGGGAGAGAGATGGGAGGAGAACGGGAACCGAAGAACAGTCGGGCGGACTGGCTAGCGGCGGCTAGGGTTAGGAGATCGGGTGCGGGGAGCTGGAGGCGAGGAGAGAAGGCGCCGGGGAGAGGTGGATGGGGGAGGCGGCGGACACTGGAGGCGGCAGCGGGGAGAGGAGGCGGAGAGGTCGGGAGAGGCGAAGAGACGGGAGAGAGAGACGGGAGAGGTCGGGAGAGGCGGAGAGGTCGGGAGGACTTTTAGACAAGAGAGGAGAGATGTATGTGACGGGAGACATTGCAGGTTATGGCGTCGCCGCGGCGTCTCCTAGGCGTCCAGGCGCACCTCACTCGCCGTGGTCACCGACTTCGCCGTGACAACCATGATTGGCATGCCAATCTTCTATTGAACCATTTTATGCTTTTTTTTTATTTGAAGACGACAATGTTGAGCATGTGCTGTGCTGTCCCAATGTGAGCTAGTTTTACTCTTGAAACAGATTTATGTAAAGTCATGGATAATCTGCTCATGCAAGTCATATGTAGAAGAGCTTGTCATGGTATTATTATGCAAGGAAAGGAACTGTTTGCCCCATGTCTAGCGACATCTAAGGGGATATATTTTCCTTTATTGCACACTGTCTGTTCTTTCCAGTGACGATGTTTGAGGCTCTTACTCGTCGTCTTAGATGTTTTTCTTTTTAAACTGTAATGCACTTGCTTCTTGAGCCTTATTTGACATATAGCTAAAACTAATGTTGCAGGTTACAGGCAGAAAGTAAAAGACATTGTGCAGGGTGCTCTGTTTCCAGAGGTTGGTGTTGACGAAAGGACTGGTTCTGCTGGAGGAACTGGAGGACAAGTTGTTGTTCGTGATATTGATACTTTTTCATACTGTGAGTCATGCTTGCTTCCATTCAGCATACAGTGCCATGTTGGGTATGTGCCCTCCGGTGGAAGGGTTGTTGGGTTAAGCAAGCTTTCTAGAGTAGCTGATGTCTTTGCCAAAAGATTGCAAAACCCTCAAAGACTAGCTAATGAAGTTTGCGGTGCATTGCATGCTAGCATACAACCCGCTGGTGTGGCTGTTGTTCTTCAGTGCGGGCACATACCTTTGCCAGAAAACTTGAAATGCAAGACTTTGCAAGGTTGGATTAGAACTTCACATTCATCTCGCTCTGGAGTTTTTGAGGGTGAGAACAGCTCTTTTTGGAATGACTTTGTGGCTCTTATTAAACTTAGGGGCATAGACATGGAGATGGACAGCCATTCTGCCTCTCCATATTGGTGCCCCTTAAGGTCTCCTCATGAGGTTCCACTCTGCACTGGGCACTGCAAGAGGATCGCAACCAACGGTGCAATTTCACTGAAATCTGTATCCGCTCCCTCTAATATGGTTTCTGCTGTTAGCTCAATGCTCCTATCCCTTGGAGAGGACCCCCTCAGGAAAGAACTTGTAGGCACTCCTCAGCGTTACGTGCAGTGGCTGATGAAGTTCAGAGCATCTAATCTAGATGTGAAGCTGATTGGCTTTACACTTAATAATGTAAGTGTATACGAGAGGCCAGGTGGAGATGCTACTGATCATCGAGCAATCCGTTCTGAGCTGCATTTGCCATTTTGTGCCCAATGCGAGCACCATCTTCTGCCGTTTTATGGAGTAGTGCACATTGGTTACTTCAACAATGGAAATGGTGAAGGAATTGATCGATCTTATTTTCAGGCCTTGGTTCGTTTCTATGGATGCAAGCTTCAAGTTCAAGAAAGGATGACGAGGCAGATAGCTGAAGCAGTTTGTTCTGTTTCGCGTTGTGGAGCCATAGTTGTTGTAGAAGCTCACCACATTTGCATGATATCAAGGGGAATAGAGAAAATCAGGAGTAGTACCGCAACAATTGCAGTTCTGGGTCAGTTTTTGACTGATCCTTCTGCCAAGGCATGCTTTTTACAGAACGTTTTAGATACTGTCGGTTTGGAAGTATGAATCACTTAGATCATACATTACTACAATCCCAGCCAAGGATACATGATATTTAATTCCTTGTCGTCATTTCATAATAGCACTGCAAGAAATTTTATATGGTTGGAAGTTGTTACCCAGCTATGGCATGGTTGCCAATTTACCGGTTTGGTGTTATTACTGTGGAAAGTGTTAGTTGCTTGTGGGAGCAAAATCCTGTCGCATGGAAAGATTGTATCGAACGTATCACAAGAAGCACCCAAAGGATTTGGTTCTCTGTGTTGTACCATTTCATCTATACGGCGCTTCAAATTTATAGCAATAAGCTGCAGCTGTGCTGAGCAATACAGTATGTTTCAATGGTTGTCATATGTGCTAGAAAGTTTGGTGAGATCATTCCAGCTTCTATAGCGGTGTTAATCCAATTTCATTTTTCTTTTGGACTGCTGCCAAATCTTGCATGTTCAACTTCATATTTTGGCTTTGTGGTTGTGGAGTTGCATGGGCTGGACCTCCGTTTGAGAGACTACGGTGGTGAGAGCAGCTCACAGTGTTCGAGCAATTAATTACATTTTACAGGGCCTTTAAAGCTTGTCCTAGATGGCGGAATTCTGTTACGACCGGTTGGTGGAGCACGCTGGGACGACCTCCTCGGAACGATGCGGGGAACGTGCGTGCGGGCGCGCGACGTAGCGACCTACCACCAACCGTTCAAGCACAGGCGCGCGCACCAAACCTCTCCCCCCGCGCCGCACCGTACGCATCAAACGCGACGTGTCGCTCTCACCGAGCCATTAACGGAGATATATAGTGACCTCCAACGTGGGCGACAATCGACCTCCCTGTCTCGAAAGGCAATCGAAGCTTTTTCAATGGATTTTGGTTGTTTACTATGGGCCACTCAACTGTGACGCGCACTACGGACTAGGGGTGAAAACGGATCGGATAGTTTCCGATCGACCCGGATGAAAACGAATACGACTTGTGTCGGATCGGAAATAAATATAGATTTTTTTGTCGGAAACGAATACGAATACAGTAGACCTGATATCCGGCGAATACGGATTATCTGGACAATACGGATTCGGATATCCGATATTTCATCCTAACATTGCCCAGCCTAAGCCAGCCTCTCTCATCTCCCCTACAACCAGTCCATTAGCAAATATTTATGTTTATTAAAAATAAATTTATTATTATCGGTATATTAAAATTTGTACCGATTAAATTGATGTACTACCGTTTAAATCATTCTGATGCAAATTTAACTTCTTAATTAATTTATTAGTCACATGTAAATGGTAGAAATACATTAATAATTATTTAGGACTTTAGAAAAAAATTAACTGCCATTTGAAGATTTAAAATATGTACAATGGTATGACTATTATGAATAAAAAATGCTGATTCTTGTATAGATTTTATTAATGTTTTGATAAGATAAACTATTTATGTGTTTTCATTTATTTTGGATGTATAGTTTAAGGGGTTTTTATGTTCCGATAAATATTTGTCACCGTATTCGTTTTGATTCGTATTCACACCGTATCTATATTCGATATTATTCGTATTTATATTCTTATCTGAGATATCTGTATTCGTATCTATATCAAGAAAAAAATATAAAAATAAATATGATAAAAATATTAGCCATCCATATTCAATCGTTTGCATCTCTACCATGACTGTGACGCCCTCGTGATTATTTCTGCACGTCGAGCATGCAATGCAGTGCTTTGCATCTGCCAGACTGCCATGGTCTAATCAATCTCTCCGTACTAGTAAAAGCCGCCTCGCTAACTACTACTAACTTCTGTATTTTTCCATGGCTCGTCCTACGCACGTTAAAAAACATTGAATCTAAAAAATAATTAACCAGAAATAATCATACATATCTTTATTAAATAATATACCATAACAATTTAACATCTTGCAAAGAATTTATAGGTAGAAAATAAAAAAATTACAATAACTACACGCTAAATTCCTATAATAGATAAATATATTAAAACATACACTTCCAAGCCTGTAAACAAATATCACGAAAGGAGGAAGTATACTGGTATATTTTTGTTAAGTATCTACTCTCCAAAGAAGTCGCTTAACCCGTATCTTGCTCGTAAAAAATGTCACGCTCCCATATCACCATACGTACGTGTGTGTGTGATGTAGCAAGAACATGTCAACAAGCTCCACGCAAAAAAAAAAAAAAGTCAACAAGCTATCACCAGTTACCTTACTGTGAACGGATCTAAGTTCTTCCCGTTGGCATGTCCATAGTTTGGCTCGATGCGGGGGTAGTTGCGCAGCTAACAGGAGCCGCTCCGCATGGAGGGTTAGTTGCGACTTGCTAGTGTAGCTAGCTGCAGGTCGCGTCTTCTGCTCGACTTCCAAACTCACTCATCGCTCCTCCCCCTATATAGGCGCGGAACGGCAGAAGTTTCGGAACCCACAGCTAAGACGAGCCTTGCACGAAAGAAACGATCTGACCGGAGACGCGGACATACGAATGGCGCCGGTCAGTAGCACCACGTTCCTGCCGACGGTGGCGTCGGGCGAGGCGACGCTGCGGCCGTCGTTCGTGCGCGACGAGGACGAGCGGCCCAAGGTGGCGTACAACCACTTCAGCGACGAGGTGCCGGTGATCTCGCTCGAGGGGATCGACGGCGGGCGGCGGGCGGAGATCCGCGAGCGCGTGGCCGCGGCGTGTGAGGGCTGGGGCATCTTCCAGGTGGTCGACCACGGCGTGGACGCCGCGCTGGTCGCCGACATGACGCGGCTGGCGCGCGAGTTCTTCGCGCTGCCGCCGGAGGATAAACTCCGGTTCGACATGTCCGGCGGCAAGAAGGGCGGCTTCATCGTCTCCAGCCACCTCCAGGTTCGTTCGTTCGTGCACGTATATATGTACGCATGCATGCATGTGTGATGGGTCAACGTCGTCTTGATGCAAAATTGGGTTTAGAACATGCGATGTCCGTCGACGTCGCGCGAGTAGATCACGTAAAGCGGAAGACGTTTTTTTTCTAAGATCGATTAATCATTCACAAAAGAGAGAGAAATTCATCGATGAAAAACTTTGTGATTATACTACGTAATAACGAGTGGCTAATATTTGTGTTTGCCCGTCTAGAGGGGAAGATTTACCAAATCAAAGCGCATGTGGCAAGATAATTACTGGATATCGATTTGACCATCTAATGGCTATGGTGCATTATATTAGCATATCTAACGCTAAACCTTCTGCTTACTGTATTGAGTTTTGTAAGGTCTTTGAGATTTTGACCATTGATTTTGTAGCTTAAAATAAGGGGATTCCTTCCAATGGCAATTACTGACGCTACGGTTAACTCCGGCGGAAATCGAAGGCATAGATGGATTCAAGGGGTTAATAAGGATCCATTTTTGAACTCAGATGCAGTCAAAAAACATAGGGATGGTCGGCGGCAAGGTGGGGAGTGTTTGGAGGATTTTCATGGCGCGGTGGTTCTCCGACGTTCTAATTAATGGGAGCATGAGTGCGGTGAGGGGGTGTCGATTATATAGTTGACTTGGGCTGTGGTGGCCTGTGGAGGTTTGTCCACGGTGGTGTGGTTTTGGCCAGCGGGGAAGTAGGTGGCCGACGAGCTATGGGGTTTGTGGGGCTAGGATGAGTTGGTGATGGGATTTGGGGTGTCTTGAGTAAGCTACATGCCAGAGTAATTGAAATAAGAAGGAAGCAATGGTAAGAATTGGAATGGTGGGGCTTACCAGGATGGCGAAGTTCCTTCGGCCGGCGAGGTGAAAGAATAACTTAGGGAGCTTTGTGATTGCTAATGCTGGCTTTAGAAATGCTCAAGGGTTTATATAGGTAGTGAAGTTAGGCGGTTCGGGGGAGGGGGAAGATATTTCGGGCGAGGGAGGTGCTAGAGGGTTTGATAGTTGTGGAGGAGCTGACTATCGTGGTGTGGTGATTTGGATGTCGAAAAGTCCTCAGGCGCAAGTTGCGGCTGTTAAGGGAGCGCAAGGTGTGGTAGAGGCGCGTATGGGGCGACGGCCAGTTGTGAGAGGATAAGTGGTAGCGGTGGCAAAGTTTGCTTTGCCTACTCGGCACTTGGTCAAAGGAAATGATAAGCATTAGGCAAGTTGTCAAAGACATGGCAGTACGAGGTATGACAGCTTGACTCGCTAGACTAGCGGTCTGAATGGCGGCTGTGTAATGGCAGCGGCAAAATGGCTTCGACCATTTGTCAGACGGTGAACAATAACAGTGGCCGAAGGTTTGCACAAATTGTTGGGAAAGGTAGCACGGCAAGGGAAGAGAGGCACAAATGGATGGAGAATATGCTAATCTGGGTTGGAATTCAAATGAAATCAAACTTTAGTAGAACTCAATTCGTTTATGAAATTCTTGGTTGTTTCATAGCGGCAACTTACTAGTAGTCCACGTGTAGTTTGGCAACTTTCGGTCAATGCCTCTGTGGGTTTATTACTTTGTACGTGAATAGTGACAACTTCCTAGTAGTGCACATGTAGTTGGCTGCTTTTGCAGTCAATGCCTCGATGGGTTTATTACTCTACTCATGTTGCTGCCAAAAACGTCACAAGTTTGTCCGAATATATTTGACATTTTGACAATTGGGACCTGCGATTTGTACTGATTAGATTTGCAATGTCATCAGTGCAACTAGCAACTGAACACCGAGTTTTTTTTTAAAAAAAAACGTATTGTTAAGCACATCTGCCATGGCAGTCTATCTATTACTCGTGTGAGGGCTAATTGCACTTGCATGGGCAAGTTAGCTAGTTTGATAAGTCCAAAACACCTTGGCTCGTAATCGACTCAAGGAGATTAATTGTGATGTATAACATGCAGGGGGAGGCGGTGCAGGACTGGCGGGAGATCGTGACCTACTTCTCGTACCCGGTGAAGGCCCGCGACTACTCGCGGTGGCCCGACAAGCCGGCGGGGTGGCGCGTGGCGGTGGAGCAGTACAGCGAGCGGCTGATGGGCCTGGCCTGCAAACTCCTGGGCGTGCTCTCAGAGGCGATGGGACTTGAGACCGACGCTCTGACCAAGGCCTGCGTCGACATGGACCAGAAGGTGGTCGTCAACTTCTACCCCAAGTGCCCCCAGCCCGACCTCACGCTGGGCCTCAAGCGCCACACCGACCCCGGCACCATCACGCTGCTGCTGCAGGACCACGTCGGCGGCCTGCAGGCCACCCGCGACGGCGGCGTCACGTGGATCACCGTGCAGCCCATCCAGGGCGCCTTCGTCGTCAACCTCGGCGACCACGGCCACGTGAGTAGTAATCGACTTGTCTAACTGTTCCGCGCCATGCCATCATCGATCACCATGTGATTACGATTTGCGCGCGTGCAGTACTTGAGCAACGGCAGGTTCAAGAACGCCGACCACCAGGCGGTGGTGAACTCCGACTGCAGCCGGCTGTCGATCGCGACGTTCCAGAACCCGGCGCCGGACGCGACGGTGTACCCGCTGGCCGTGCGGGAGGGCGAGGAGCCCATACTGGACGGGCCCATCACGTTCGCGGAGATGTACCGTCGCAAGATGGCACGCGACCTCGAGCTCGCGAAGCTCAAGAAGCAGGCCAAGGAGAACCAGAAGCTGCAGACGGCGCCCGTGCCGAAGCCCAAGTCTCTCGACGAGATCCTTGCCTAGCTCCACGGCTGATGTGTGTATCAGGAGCTCTGGAATAATGTTTGTTTCGTCCTTGGAACCGGGGCAATTGTTATGAGCACGTATGGATCGGAGCATACTGTGTGAAGAAATTAAGCGTACGTACTTCGTAACGATTTCTGTTTAATCCAGCCGTGCCGGCTATACTATCTGCTCGTGTGCACAAGTTCTTCTGCGACAGTTTAAAAGTCTTTTACCTGGGGTAGGTCTGAGCGTGCATCCTCGGGATGGAGATGGGCACGAGACGGGAACGACATGTTTAACATAACCTGCGTCAAAAAGCAATAATTTGCAAACAATGTGATCGACCTAAACACAAGACTGCTACGTTATGAAGCATACAAGACTGCTACGCTCTAAAGCTCTTGTTATTCCTAGCAGCCTCAATAGATTAAAGTTTGTGAGATACGATATGAATGTAAACGGTACCAAAAATAAAAAAGATAATCTCGTAGAGAGAACAAAAATAACGAAGTTGAAGCAATCATGAGAGGGAGAAAATATTTAGTGAAACCAACCGCAAATTCCTCAAGTACAACCTCCAAACAGTAAAAACAATTACCGCTAACTCACAACCCTCTCGAACATTTTAGGATATTTAGATCCTTGTCCCATATAAGAATCTAAGTACTAAAGAATATTCTAGCCTCTTATTCTCTTGTGTGCCCTATGCTTTGAATAAGTAGGCCCGATTGCTTTGTTGCTTGGTTTGTCTCCTAGTATCTCCATGGTTTATATAGTTCATTGTAGCTTTTCTTCAATTTAAAGTAGAAATCCTAATCCTAATATAATTCATTTATGACTTTTTATAGCATACCTTTTTTAAATACTAAAAGATCATATATGAGTCATCATAACTCAATAATCTCCACGTTGACTCTTATCCGTTGAAGTCACTATGCTCCTCCAAGAACTCACTCCAAGTCAACTCCATTTTTATGCCTTTTCATTTTTTTTGTTCTTTCCCCACCTTTGGGAGTGCCCTAACACATGGTTCATACACATCACCGTAATATGTATCAGTGTCCGAACTAGCCTGCCCATACCCTCGACTTGAGACCTCATTCGTTGTATACTTTAGTAAACCACATTTCTTGTACCTATAGCATTCTATGCCACATATTTGTACCACCTCCGAGCTCCACTTGCTTATCGGTACCACATGGTTGGTCCCACCACGTCTTCATTTTTCCAATAGCTTGCACATTTGTCTTGCGTCTGCTAAATTTTGCAGCCGTCTTTACAGTTTTGTACATAACTACAGATGTGATCTGATTACCTACCGTTAATGATATGGTTTCCTTCTCCTGACTAGGATTTTTATGAGACCTCAGATTGGTTTCTCCAACTTTAATATTGCCCTTTAATCGGTATCCACTATTGCTTCAGATATTTTTTATGATTACTTGCCATTTGCAAGTAACTCGCATGGCTTCATCTCAAAATAATACCCCACAACTTTTGAGTTTAAGTGACCTCACAGATATTAGATTCTTTTTTAAACTGAAAACATACCTGATGAAAATATAGTAATCATCTAATTATTGCACCATCATATTTTCCAAGTATATCCTTTATCCATAAGGGAGAGATTTCACAGACTAATCGTAAGTCCTTATACGATCATGTGGTCGTAAGTAGAGTAGAAATTCTAATCTATATGAGAGATGAAATCCTAATCCTAGTAGGCTTCACCTAGAACTCTTTCTAACATCTTTTCAAACCCTAAAAGACTATATACTAGCCACCCTAACTTAATAACGGCCAAATTTATCGGTACACCAATATTACAAAACTAATACATTCGAACTAGTACTGTTTTTTTGAAACAGGAAGGCATCCCAGCTTTTGTTGAAAGGTAGCAACAGGTTCGCATATAAAAACATAATAGCTGAATTAGGGAGTGTTTGGTTGGAGGCCACAAGTTGCCATGCCTCAACTTAGGCATGCCACACTCTTTTTGGCAACTGTTTGGTTAGGGAGTAAACTGAGGTGTGCCATCCTACCGCCACAAAAATCTTCAGCGAAAGTGTGGCGGGGAAAATCCCCGCCACACTGCCTCGCGCGCCAGCCGCCAAGGAAAACCCCCCAGGAGGCCCAGGAAATCCCCTCTCTCTCTCCACTTCGCGCGCCAGGAGTTTCCCGTGCCGCTCGATTCCTCCGCCGCCGCCGCTTGCACCGTCGCCTCCAAGCTCGGCCGCCGGTCCTTCCCTCCCCTCCCGGCCGCGGCGCCCTGAAAGCATCTAGGCCCCTAAAAATGTTAGTTTTGGTAATTAATGAATTTATGTAAATATGGGACTAATGTGTGCATTAAGTGTTTGAAAGGATATGTTCAAATAGCAAAGAAAGAGGCTCACAAAATATCCCATGAAGATTCAAGATCTCTAGGGCGACAAGGTAAATAGTTTAGGTATCTATTTTGTTTTACCGGTCTTGGAGTTAGGCTGGAAGACCGGATTATAGGATAGACGCCGTACTATTAAGAGGGATCATGGTGATTGCTTGATCATATTCAAATGTGCCTTTTGGATCAATTTAGGATCATGCATGCACTTAGAAATTAAAATCAAATCAAATCTGTGCATTGTCAGAAAATCCGGTAGTTCCGACGTGTATTGGGCGGAACTACCGCAGGTCCGGTAGTACCGGGCGCCCGAGCGGAACGTTTTTTCCAGAGAGCGCCCAGACTAAGACTTAGTCTCTCGGAAAACGGTAGTACCGCGGTTTGACCTGCGGAACTACCGGACTGCCGGTAGTACCGGGTACTCGAGCGGAACGTTTTTTCCAGAGAGCGCCCGGACTTTAACTTAGCCTCTCGGAAAACGGAAGTACCGCGGTTTTACCTGCGGAACTACCGCATGTGCGGAAGTTCCGGTCACCCGAGCGGAACGTTTTTTCCAGAGAGCGCCGAGAATAAGACTTAGTCTCGTTGAGATCGGAAGTACCGGGCTTGGGGCGGAACTTCCGGACGTCCGGAAGTACCGCGGTTTTAACGGCGGTAGTACCGCACTCATTGACCAACGGTTACTTCTGACTCTCTGACATAGCCGTTCTGACCGGTCAGCTAGGGTCCGGTAGTACCGCGGTTTTGCCTGCGGTAGTACCGGATTTCCTGAATTCTTCAGGATTGTTTATTGCAACGGCTATTTGAGGTGGGTGAGGGTATAAATACACCCCCACCAGAACTAGGACGAGGTGTTGAACATCCATTGAATACATTTGAGCCTAGAGCAACCTCTCACACCTCATTCACTCTCTTGTGCATTCATTTGAGGTAGTTGACCCAAAATTCAAGTGCATTGCATTCTAGTTGATCCATTGAGCACTTGAGTGAGATCAAGCCGCAGTGGTCTATTCTCTTGGTGCTTGCCGGCACCTAGACGGCTTGGCGGAGTTTTGGTGATCTTCTCAAGAAGATTGTGAGAAGGCCCGGAAGATTGTGAAGGCTTGGAGCTCGCCTACCCGGAGAGGGAAAGGGCATCCAATAGTGATCGAGGTGCTTAGGCTCATTCGTGGAGCCGGTCCGATTCGTTCGGGCTTACCTCAACGTGGACTAGGGGAGACCGGCAAGTCTCCGATCACCACGGTAAAAAGTAACCGTGTCAAAATTGTGGTTTGCTCTCTTGTGATCATATTCTTCCAAGCAACGCTCTTTATTTATATCATTTGATTGCTTGCTTAGTTAGAGTAGCAATTGTTGTTCTCTACCGTTCATTATTGCTCTTAGTCAATCACTTGTGCTAGTGTTAGTGTTATCTTGCTCTATTACTCCATCAAGTTTAAAATTGCTAATTAGAATTAGACGAAAATTTTATAACCTCCTATTCACCCCCCCTCTAGTCGGCTTCCTCGATCTTACAAGTGGTATCAGAGCTTGGTCTCTCAAATTTAGACTTAACCGTCTAGAGAGAAAAGGATGGCTAGTGAGGGTATAGCAATAGGAAAGGCACCTCTATTTGATGGCTCAAATTATGCTTATTGGAAGATTAGAATGTCTATTTATTTAAAGGCCATGAGTCCTCAAATTTGGAAAGTCGTAAATGAGGGTTACGTTATGGCTCTTGATCCGGATCACCCAACGGATCAAGACGGGCGTAATGCTCATTTAGACGCCCAAGCTATGAATGCTCTATTTGGAGCCTTGAACGCGGATGAGTTCAATAGGGTGAGCAATCTTGAGACGGCTCATGCTATTTGGACTACCCTTTCGGAAATACACGAAGGGACATCCACGGTCAAGGAGGCCAAATTGCATCGGCTTAGGATCAAATATGAGACATTCACAATGTTGCCCCATGAAGACATTAATGAGATGTACTCAAGGCTCAACAACATTGTGAATGAGCTTAAGGGCCTTGGAACTAATCTTTCCGATCTTGATATTGTTCGAAAGATGCTTAGGGCCTTGCCGGAGAAATATGAAGTGTTGGTGACTCTCTTCCTCAACTCACCGGAGTTGGCAAGAATGACACCAACGCAATTGTTGGGCAACCTCATCACCAACGAGCTATACAAGAAAGACAAGGAAGAGCTCTTGGAGCAATCCTCTTCCAAGAATAAGAAGATCACCGCTTTCAAAGCTAAAGCGGTAATGAGTGAATAATCCGAAGAAGATGATGAGGAGGACTCCGAAGAAGAATTTGCGCTTCTAGTTAGAAGAATGAAGAAGTTCATGAGAAGACGCCCATTTCGGAGTACAAGCCATGAGAAGACCAAGAAATGGCACTCTTCCTCCAACAAGAAGTTTAGCAACATTCGTTGCTATGAATGTGATGAGAAGGGGCACATTGCCTCTCAATGTCCAACAAAGAAGGATGACAAGGAGAAGTCATCAAAGAAGAAGAACTACAACGGCAAGAAGAAGCTTTTCAAGAAGCTTCACAAGGATGGCAAGAATGAAGCTCATATTGGTGAGTGGAACTCCGAAGAGGAGTATTCGGACTCCGACTCAAGCGAGGACGAATCTGCCAAGAAGAAAGGGCTTGTGGGCATTGCAATCAAGGAGGCTCCATCACTATTCTCCACTCCTACATGCCTTATGGCTAAAGGAGAAAAGGTAAACTTGCTTGATGATGATGAGCCTTCATATGATGACTTGATGAATATGCTAATTGAATTGAATGAATTTCTTGGAAAAGAAAAATCAAAGTTTAAGGTCTTAAAGAGAGAACACACCTCTCTCAAAGACTCTTATGAGGAGCTAAAGTAAGCTCATGATTTGCTTCTTCAAGAAAATCACAAATCTAGTACTAGCATTGGAGTTACTTGCAATATCTTGAATGAAATGTCTAGTATAGAAATTTCAAAGTCTAGTATATCTACTTGTTGTGATGATCTACTTGCCATACCTTGTTCATCAAGTGTAGATTCTAGAAATGTTTCAAATCTTGTTCATGATGATATCATTGCAAATGAGAACAAAAATTTAAAAGAACAAGTGCTAAAACTAAACAAAAGTTTAGAGAGGGCTTACAAGGGAAAGGAAACCCTTGATAAGTTACTAAGCGATCAAAGATGCTCTTTTAACAAAGAGGGACTTGGATATGTCCCCCAAAAGGGTAAAAAGCCGGTATACAAGCCTCCAAGGTTTGTAAAGGAAAATGGTAAGTATTGCACAAAATGCCGGTGTATTGGACATATGCCAAGTGATTGCTCTAAGAATAACATGCATTCCATTGGTTTATATGATTCATGTTATATGCTTAGAAAATCCAAAAATGGAAATGTTATTGCTCATTTCATTGGCACCTCAATTTTGGGTGCTAAAAAGAAATCCATTTGGGTACCCAAGACCTTGGTCACTAACCTCCAAGGACCCAAACAAATTTGGGTACCTAAAAGAACTTGATCTTCTTTTGTAGGTGAACTACAAAACCGGTGGAAGGCATTGGGTGTTGGATAGCGGTTGCACTCAACATATGACCGGAGACCGGAAGATGTTCACCACATTTGAGAATGGAAGCAATGACAAAATCACATTTGGAGACAATAGCAAAGGAAAGGTATTAGGATTGGGTAAAATCGCTATCTCAAACGACCTTTCAATTTCTAATGTATCTTTAGTTGAATCATTAAATTTCAACTTACTATCCGTTGCTCAAATATGTGATCTAGGCTTAACATGCACATTCTCAAAAGAAAATGTTGTAATCTCAAAAGATAATAATAATGAACTAGTCTTCAAAGGCTTTAGATTTGGGAATCTCTATTTGGTAGATTTTTCCTCAAATGAGTCTTGTTTGAAAACTTGTTTAATTGCAAAAACTTCCTTAGGTTGGTTGTGGCATAGAAGGTTAGGTCATGTGGGAATGATTCAACTTAAAAAGCTTTTTAAGCATGACTTAGTGGTTGGATTGAAGGATGTAAAGTTTGAGAAAAATCGACTTTGTAGTGCTTGTCAAGCCGGAAAACAAGTCGCTAATTCTCATCCTTCCAAAAGTATCATGTCAACCTCTAGGCCATTAGCGCTCTTGCATATGGATTTGTTCGGGCCAACAACCTATAAGAGCATTGGAGGAAATAGCTATTGTTTAGTCATTGTGGATGATTACTCTAGATATACATGGGTTTTCTTCCTAAATGACAAAAGTGAAACCTCCGGGATTTTCAAAAGTTTTTCAAAAAGGGCTCAAAATGAATTTGATTTTAAAATAAAGAAAATTAGGAGTGACAATGGTTCCGAGTTCAAAAACACAAAAGTTGAAGACTTTTGTGATGAACTTGGAATAAAGCACGAACTTTCCACAACCTACACTCCGGAGCAAAATGGAGTTGTAGAGAGGAAAAATCGAACATTAATTGAAATGGCTAGGACAATGCTTGATGAATATGATACTTCCGACAAGTTTTGGGCGGAAGCTATTAACACCGCATGTCATGCCATAAATCGCCTCTACTTACATCGACTCCTGAAAAAGACTTCCTATAAGCTTCTTGTTGGAAGGAGACCGAACATCTCTTATTTTAGAGTATTTGGTTGCAAATGCTATATTCTAAGAAAAGGTGTTCGGCTCTCAAAATTTCAAAGTCGATGTGATGAAGGTTTCCTTTTAGGGTATTCCTCAAATAGTAAAGCCTATAGGGTCTATAATAAAAATTCGGGTTTAGTGGAAGAATCATGTGATGTTCAATTTGATGAAACTAACGGCTCTCAAGAAGAGCATGAGAACTTGGATGATGTAGGAGATGAAAGTCTTCGCAAGGCAATGGAGAACATGCAAATCGGAGACATCAAGCCAAAAGAGGATCCAACATCACCAAGCTCATCCAGACAAGTGGAACCACCCTCTTCTTCCACAATGAACGATGTTCAAGTTATTGAAGATGAAGAAAAGGATCAATCGCAAAATATGTTCAAGATTCACAATGCAATAGCCAAGGATCATCCAATTGACCAAATATTGGGTGACGTAAGTAAGGGTGTTCAAACTCGCTCTAGAGTAGCTTCATTTTGTGAACACTATTCTTTTGTATCTTCACTTGAACCTAAGCGTGTAGAAGAAGCATTAGATGACCCGGATTGGATAAATGCTATGCATGAAGAGATGAATAACTTTGCCCAAAACGATGTTTGGACTTTGGTGGAGAGACCCAAGGAGCACAATGTCATTGGCACAAAATGGGTCTTCCGGAACAAACAAGATGAGAACGGAATTGTGGTAAGAAATAAAGCAAGGTTAGTAGCTCAAGGTTATACTCAAGTCGAGGGCTTAGATTATGATGAGACTTTTGCGCCCGTTGCTAGACTTGAATCAATTAGAATTTTGCTTGCTTTTGCATCATGCTTTGACATTAAATTGTTTCAAATGGATGTCAAAAGTGCATTTCTTAATGGTACAATTTCCGAATTAGTATATGTGGAACAACCCCCGGGATTTGAAGATGCTAAATACTCTAATCATGTGTATAGATTGTCAAAGGCACTATATGGTTTAAAGCAAGCTCCTAGAGCTTGGTATGAGCGCCTGCGTAACTTTCTAGTATCAAAAGGCTTTAAAATTGGTAAAGTAGATACAACTCTATTCACAAAAATTATTGGAGATGATTTCTTTGTATGTCAAATATATGTTGATGATATTATATTTGGTTCTACTAATCAAGACTTTTGCAAAGAATTTGGTGAGATGATGTCTAGGAAATTCGAGATGTCGATGATTGGTGAGCTAAGCTACTTCCTTGGACTTCAAATCAAACAACTTAAAGATGGGACGTTTATAAGCCAAACAAAGTATGTGAAGGATCTACTCAAAAGATTCGGAATGGAAGAAGCAAAACCTATCAAAACACCCATGGCAACAAACGGGCATCTAGACCTCAACGAAGAAGGTAAGTCGGTAGATTTAAAGCTTTATAGATCCATGATTGGTAGTTTGCTTTATCTTACCGCATCTAGGCCCGACATTATGTTTAGTGTATGCATGTGTGCACGTTTTCAAGCTTCTCCAAAAGAGTGCCATTTAGTGGCCGTAAAGAGGATTCTAAGATATTTAAAGCATTCCTCAAGCATAGGGCTTTGGTATCCCAAAGGTGCAAAATTTGAATTAATTGGATATTCGGATTCTGATTATGCGGGATGCAAAGTGGATAGAAAAAGCACCTCGGGTAGTTGCCAATTTCTAGGAAGATCACTAGTGTGTTGGTCATCCAAGAAACAAAATTCCGTAGCTCTTTCAACCGCCGAAGCCGAATATATTTCAGCAGGAAGTTGTTGTGCTCAATTACTTTGGATGAGGCAAACATTGTTGGATTATGGAATCAATTTTGATAAGATGCCTCTTTTGTGTGATAATGATAGTGCTATCAAGATATCCAATAATCCCGTTCAACACTCAAGAACCAAGCATATAGATATACGCCACCATTTCTTGAGAGATCATGTGAGCAAGGGAGATATTGAGATTAGCCACATCCGAACTGAAAATCAACTAGCGGACATTTTCACCAAACCATTAGATGAAAGCCGCTTTTGCAAATTGAGGAATGAATTAAATGTCATAGACTACTCAAATGTAGCTTGAAATCTCATTTCATCCAATTTTGCTCAATTGTTGTGCTCATATGGATTTTTGTTGGTTTTTCCCTATTTTTTGGTCAAAAATTTGTTTAAATTCATAAAAATTAGCTTCAAAATATAGCATTAGCTAAATTGATGCATAATGATCCTGAATGACTTTAGTTGGATGCAAAACTAGGGATCATTTGCAAAATTTCAAGTTCTAAATCTAAAATTCTGAAAAGTTCCAGAAAATCCGGAACTACCGCAGTTCATTGTCCGGTACTTCCGCACCCGACAGAAAAACCGGAACTACCGCAGTGTAATCCGCGGAACTTCCGGAATTTCTGTGACCACGGTACTACCGGCGTGTTACGCGCGGTACTACCGCATTCTGCGGGATTCAGTGCGGTTTCCAAAATCGCAAACCCCTCCAACCGTTACTCCTTATCCCTGTAACCTCTCTCTCTCTCTCTCATCTTTACTCCTCCCAAACTGCAGCCTCCCCTTCCTCTCCTCTTCCTCTCCTCCAACCTCTCTCTCTCCCAAGAACCTACCTCCTCTCCCGATCTTTGAATCCGAGGAGAGTTCTTCGTTTTTGGGTGATTCCTTGGACTCCCAGGGTTCTCCTCCTTCGACTTCACAAGGTAAATCGGATCAAAATCCACTTTTTACCTTGTTCTTAGAACCCTAGGTGGAGTTTAGATTAAAATTGAAATGTGATGACTTTTGCTGAAATTTTCTTGGGCAAAATAGTTATTTAGGGTATTGGAATGTTTTTACAAACATGCATTGGATTCAATCCAAGAAATACCCCAAAAGATTCAACTTTTGTCTTGCCCTAGAAATGTCCAGAAAAACCGGAACTACCGGTCGAATTGGCCGGAACTTCCGGGGTCCCGGTAGTACCGCATGTTTAATGCCGGAACTACCGGATTTCCCGGAAGTACCGCAATTTTGCCGCCGGTACTTCCGTGTTTCCTGGAACAGCAAGAATTCATTGCTTTCAATTTAAAACCTACTCTTGCTTATTCTACTTCATACCTTGATTATCCTTCTATGTCATTGAAGATGCCGAGGATGAAGAACGTCTCCCACAAGACTTATGGGGGCAATGCTGGTCAATCCTCCTCGACTCCCGCATCTCAATCAGTGGCGCACAAGGGCAAAGGTCCCGCCTCCGACCCTGAGAGTGACTCAGAGGATTCGCATGAGAGCGAATCTGAGGCCTCGCATGAGAGCGAGGAATATGCAGTCCCAGATGAAGAGATGCCTGAGGTAACTGCAGACCACGAAGTGGACCTCGACAAAATCACAAATGAAGATTATGCCATTCTTCGTCGCAGAAATCAGTATGTACGCCCTCGAAACTCAATGAATCCCGAGTTTCATTCCAAGTTTCAAGAGAAGGTGTACCGAGAGATGTATAGTCCTGCTCGCAAATTTGCTGCCCATAAGTATGTGGACTGGGATCACTTGTCGCAGATCGACAAGTTCAGTGGTGCTTATCAGCTCTTCCAGCGAGCCGATATTCATCAACTCGTTGCATTCAAATGCAATTACATGGACAACATGATCAGGCAGTTCTATGCTACCCTGCACATCTCTCCAAACTTTGAGACTCTGAGTTGGATGACAGGGACCCAGTTTATTGAGTGCACCAGGCACGAGTTTGAGCTAGCACTTGGGACGGAGACCAGTACATATGAGAAGGTGTTCAGCAAGCGAGCTCTTCCTATTGCTGCATATTCAGAGTATTATGACCATTCAGCTGAACAATCTCTGGGGACGACAGGTGGCTTACTCCCTATTCCCAGCCTTGTCAACAGGATCATCAACCACACCATTTTTCCCAAGAGTGGGAACTATGATGCTATTCGTGGCCATGCGTGGAATGTTATTGATTACATTATGCGCGGCCAAAAGTTTGATGTGGTGGATCTTATCATCAGGGGGATTGACGCCAATAAAAATGACAAGCAGAAAAGGATCAACTATGCACCATTCATTATGGCCTTAATCATTAGGAAGACTGGGTACCGAGGAGCACTCTGCACCCCGCACAAGCCATACAAGCCTCGCGCAGAGGCCCCTGTTCCTGCTCCTGTTCGTACCCGTGCTCAGCCTCAGCCTCAGCCTCAGGCAGCAGCTGTTCCTCCCCAGGGCGAGGGCGATGTGTCGCTTTCTCAGATCTACTCCGCCATTCTTCGTCTTGAGGAGCGCCAGGATGTCTTGATCACCACTGTGTCCTCCCTTGGTGATCGTGTGTCTGCCTTGGAGAGTGCAGTTCATCCGCCTTCTCCAGTTCGTTATGGACGTCGTACTCGCCGCCGTGGTCCTCCTTCTCCCAGTGCAGCTCAGGACTAGCTCCTCTTTTTTGGTACTTCGATGCCAAAGGGGGAGAAAATGAAGCAAGGAGGAGAAGAAGTTTAAGTCTTTTAGCCTATCTATTAGCCTTGTAATAAACTATGGTGAAATGAACCATGTAATGCCTAATGTGTTGCTTAATCTCTGTGGTCATTTAGTATCTTAATTTCTGATGCTTTGTAATGAACTATGTCTTGTCCTTAATGCAATGCCCTATTTACTTGTCTATTATGTATCTTTGAATTTTGGTAAATGTGCTATGATGAAATCAAGTCAAATAAATTCCTGCAAAATTTAATGCACATGTTTAGGGGGAGCTATTTCTTATTAGTTCCTAAAATGCAAAAATTCCCCATGTTCTAAAAATTGCTAAAATTTCAAAGTCCTTGTGATATACATCTTGCAAATTAGAAGTATATCCAAATCTTAAATTCTTCTCATAAATTGCTCTTGTTGTCATCAATTACCAAAAAGGGGGAGATTGAAAGCATCTAGGCCCCTAAAAATGTTAGTTTTGGTAATTAATGAATTTATGTAAATATGGGACTAATGTGTGCATTAAGTGTTTGAAAGGATATGTTCAAATAGCAAAGAAAGAGGCTCACAAAATATCCCATGAAGATTCAAGATCTCTAGGGCGACAAGGTAAATAGTTTAGGTATCTATTTTGTTTTACCGGTCTTGGAGTTAGGCTGGAAGACCGGATTATAGGATAGACGCCGTACTATTAAGAGGGATCATGGTGATTGCTTGATCATATTCAAATGTGCCTTTTGGATCAATTTAGGATCATGCATGCACTTAGAAATTAAAATCAAATCAAATCTGTGCATTGTCAGAAAATCCGGTAGTTCCGGCGTGTATTGGGCGGAACTACCGCAGGTCCGGTAGTACCGGGCGCCCGAGCGGAACGTTTTTTTCAGAGAGCGCCCGGACTAAGACTTAGTCTCTCGGAAAACGGTAGTACCGCGGTTTGACCTGCGGAACTACCGGACTGCCGGTAGTACCGGGTACTCGAGCGGAACGTTTTTTCCAGAGAGCGCCCGGACTTTAACTTAGCCTCTCGGAAAACGGAAGTACCGCGGTTTTACCTGCGGAACTACCGCATGTGCGGAAGTTCCGGTCACCCGAGCGGAACGTTTTTTCCAGAGAGCGCCGAGAATAAGACTTAGTCTCGTTGAGATCGGAAGTACCGGGCTTGGGGCGGAACTTCCGGACGTCCGGAAGTACCGCGGTTTTAACGGCGGTAGTACCGCACTCATTGACCAACGGTTACTTCTGACTCTCTGACATAGCCGTTCTGACCGGTCAGCTAGGGTCCGGTAGTACCGCGGTTTTGCCTGCGGTAGTACCGGATTTCCTGAATTCTTCAGGATTGTTTATTGCAACGGCTATTTGAGGTGGGTGAGGGTATAAATACACCCCCACCAGAACTAGGACGAGGTGTTGAACATCCATTGAATACATTTGAGCCTAGAGCAACCTCTCACACCTCATTCACTCTCTTGTGCATTCATTTGAGGTAGTTGACCCAAAATTCAAGTGCATTGCATTCTAGTTGATCCATTGAGCACTTGAGTGAGATCAAGCCGCAGTGGTCTATTCTCTTGGTGCTTGCCGGCACCTAGACGGCTTGGCGGAGTTTCGGTGATCTTCTCAAGAAGATTGTGAGAAGGCCCGGAAGATTGTGAAGGCTTGGAGCTCGCCTACCCGGAGAAGGAAAGGGCATCCAATAGTGATCGAGGTGCTTAGGCTCATTCGTGGAGCCGGTCCGATTCGTTCGGGCTTACCTCAACGTGGACTAGGGGAGACCGGCAAGTCTCCGATCACCACGGTAAAAAGTAACCGTGTCAAAATTGTGGTTTGCTCTCTTGTGATCATATTCTTCCAAGCAACCCTCTTTATTTATATCATTTGATTGCTTGCTTAGTTAGAGTAGCAATTGTTGTTCTCTACCGTTCATTATTGCTCTTAGTCAATCACTTGTGCTAGTGTTAGTGTTATCTTGCTCTATTACTCCATCAAGTTTAAAATTGCTAATTAGAATTAGACGAAAATTTTATAACCTCCTATTCACCCCCCCTCTAGTCGGCTTCCTCGATCTTACACGCCCCCCTCCTCGGCCGCGGCGTCCTCGTCTCGGCCACAGCGTCCTCCTCTCGGCCGCGGCTCCCCCCTCCCGGCCGGTGAGGAGCCATCGATGGAGGTTCGACCGCCGCGCCCTAACTCGCCGTGACGCTTCCCTGCTCCTCGCCGGCTCGTCGCCCTGCCTCCCTCCTCTACGGGTCGCCTCCCTCCCCCGGTTCCGCTACTGCCCGGGCAGTCTCCACGAGCATTGGGATGGATCTTTATTTTGGTAGATGGATCTTTATGTTGTTGGTAGGTTTTGTGGCAGTGAACCAAACAATAGCCACAAAGTTTTTGCCATACCTTAGTTATCAACCAAACATCTTTTTTTGCCACAAATTTGGCTAGCCACAAGTGTGGCAAATTCTTAAGTTGAGGCATGGTAAATTATGGCCTCCAACCAAACACCCCCAGTACTGTTTTTCTCTTAAAGATTGAACCACTGCAGAGTCGTCGTCGTCGTCGTCGCCATCAGAAGAAGCAATCACTTCGCTCCGAGTAAGAATGATGGCCGTTTCAGAAAAGACACGAGGAAAAGATAAAAAACAGAGTACTCATTACTCAAGCCTCTCGCTCCGAGTAAGAATGATGACCGTTTCAGAAAAGACACGAGGAAAAGGGAATAAAAAAACAGAGTACTCAAGTCTCTGTCACTCCCGCATGCACCAATTAGTAAAACCGGCCGGCACCCAGGAAATGAGGGCGATTCAGGTGAGCGGTCGTCAGAGCTCGGTTGCGTTCGTTCGCGTGTGTGCATGTGCGGTGCCCTCGCTTGCAGGCAAAGCATTGCACAGGGAAAGTGTACGCGCGCGCGGGCGCGGCCGTCACACCCACAAGATCGCATCGCGCTGCGTCCGTCGCTCGCCAATGCCATCTCTTTCAAGGGTGTGTATAGGTATCACTCGGATGTTTTATTTCTAACAATTATCTAAATTTTGAACCGTTGGATTAGAGATCCAACGGCCTCTTATTTTTGGAGGGGGGAGGTTTTTTTTGAGGGGGTGGGGAGAATTCGTGACCGTTGGATCTCTAATCCAACGATCACAAATATGGATGGTAGTTAGAAAGAAAACATCCGGGTGATGTTTATCAATACCTCTCTTTTAAAAAGGCGATCTCGAGCCCGTGACGGGGGTAGTACGCCCTCATGCCGCGGAAAAATTATATCACGGTTGTACATACCACTATATGTAACAAGACAGCTATCATCTGATATGTGGTATATATATTACTGTAGCAACACTATAGCGTGGCCTGTAACAAGCGTAGGACCACACATAAACGCATCTGCTGCAGTGTATGCTACAGTGCATATGTACCACGTGTCAGACGCTAATTGATTTGTTGCATAAACTGTTCTGTGCTATCGTGGTACAATAGAATTTTTCTATACCACGGGGTTGTTCCGTCTATGGCGCCCACGGCAACACCCCCGGTCTCTGTGTGCACGCCCCGAAACCGGGCACAGAAAAGACTGTTGAAGTTGCCCTGATCGATGCTAACCTACGAAAATTTATTTTCATCCGATAAACTAGGTAGAATATAAATATTGTAGTAACTGACTAAGTCGTCAATTATCATGCTCGGAAATGGCTGCAAGTTGCAAGTGTGACAGAGTGTAACGGTTGGTGTGATGTAATGTGCCATGATAGCGTTGTTTTCAGTTCGGAGTCTCCAAAAGAATGGGTGATCGTATTGCGACGCCTGAAAACTGTTATCAAAGCAAATCAGCAGATCGGCCGGTATTTGCAATCTGTTGGCTGCACGCTGATGGGGTAATGCAGAATCGGCCCATATACAGTTCGAGTTCTCAACCGTTCATTTGTTGTTGATGAAGAAGGCTCAACGGTACCGGATGTCGAATCCTCGTAGCACCACATGCAGATCGGCAAAGAATTAGGTCTAACTATTCTTTTGTGTTAAGGCAGTAGCTGTGACCTGTGAGTAGCCATCGACTACCCAGAAAAGGGCAGAACAATGAGACAAGTTCTAGGATATGCAAATACATCCTTACTACGTGATTCCCGTATTATTATTCTCAGAACATAACACTGGACGACAGATTATTATTCCCTAAGATCAATGTATTGGAAAATAATAAATCATATCAGGGTTATGCAGCAGAACAATAACTAGAGACTTTGAATTATTATAACAGATAGCCACACAGGGCTAAGGTCTTTAGTACAAATTTAAGTAGGTGACAGTATGATTTTCCCTAGTTAAGGTAAGTAGGGTGAAATTTAAGTAGGTGACAGTATGATTTTCACCCAATGATGAAACCCGTCACAACGAGAAGTGTCGACCGGCTCCACGCAGTCCTAGTATCTTGATGAGT
Organism: Dendrocalamus latiflorus; assembly: GCA_017311315.1. Taxonomy (NCBI): domain Eukaryota; kingdom Viridiplantae; phylum Streptophyta; class Magnoliopsida; order Poales; family Poaceae; genus Dendrocalamus; species Dendrocalamus latiflorus. The sequence goes on along the minus strand of CM029656.1, from coordinate 37,036,824 downwards.
ACTATGGTTCGGTATTTTAAACCAGACGGGTTCTGACGGTAATCTTCTTCTCCCTCTTCGATTCTCTTTTTGGATGGTTGGTCCCGGGTTTTTGATTTACTCTACCCATGCAGTTCTTCGGCGTCGGCTCACTCCCCTCTCGACATCTACGACTTACTGAGCTAATTGTAACTGTAACTAAATACTTATGCATGTGATCGAAAATGTATGATGCACGATGTTAAATGCTATAATCCCGTGTTTTGATTATTATGATGATGTAACCAATACTGTCATATTAAGGCTTGATTTTGTCGTCTTGTGCTCTGTAAATATTTTTGAATGCTGTAATAATTCTCCTCCATTGTTTGAACAGTGATGCAGTTAAATGCAGTGCAATTATTTTTTTTAATCAACTCTGAATTAAATTTAAATTTGCTAATGAGGGTCGTTTCAGTTAATTAGCTCACCTCATCAAACACTCCCAGCCACGTAGTGCATGGACCTCTTCCTCCTCATCTTCTTCTTTCTTGTCCTTACTAATCGATCGATCAATTCAGGCACACGCGTGATACACGATTAGTCCCGGGATTTCTCCGAGGTTACTTAGCCAGGCCGAGGACGACCATCTCAAGTCGCGCCAGCCTGGGCTGAACCCACACCTCACAGGCATGCTCTGCCATGACAGATCAGCCTGTACGCACGCGAGCACAACCACCAGCCACACACGACGCCGCCGGTACCATGCAAGAGCTCGAGGAAATGAAAACGTGGAGTTTTGGGAACAGGAACCCAAGTTCCCTCGCGTGGCATACGAAGCGCATGCTGCATTGCATTGCAGCCTCTGCATGGGATGGGAGTGAGGTTTCTTGCTGGCACTCAGCGTGATTGCGAGAACTAGGGGAGCGCTTTTGAGTTCGGTTCGGTGCATGGGCAGGCGGCTAATGCCATTGCCGAATTGGAGCAGGAAGGCTGATGCGTGTGCCAGCTGCGCGCGCACTGCACCAGAGGTTCGCTATCTGCCTGGTGATCGATCGTGATGCAGGCAGCACGTACGGTGCAGCCCAATCTCGGTGTCGTGGTCTGGGGCGGTAATTGAAGTGAAGTAGCTGCCTATAGTTTGGGGGCTAGAAATGGAGAACTGCTTGACTAGTGTCGCAGAGGTTTTGTCTTAAATTGGAATCAAGCAACGTTGTGCAAACAAGAATACGGTCGGCGTCTCCGCTATCCGCTACGTGTCCAAAAAGGTAGACAGAAGTCATCAGCCGTAGCAAAAAAGAACACCCCCACATGTTGTATGCTTATTGCTCACTGGACTATGTTCATCAGTGATGTAGTCTATCCGTCCTGTAATATAAGTCAAAAATCTACCATACACACAGACCGAAGAGACATTAAATTTAAGAAAAATTTAATATCATTGGATCATACATACCTCTATTAAATAGTATACTACAACTACTTATTTTTTTCATCATTAAAGTAAAGGCATATGGTAAAAATATTACAATAACTACACCTTTGGTCACCGCAATAGACTTATATTGCAGGACGATGTTTCCAAGAATGAGGGCTTGGTTTGATTCGGCTTAGTGCTTTTGGCTTTTGTACTTTGCTACAGTAACCCGCTTTCAAACGGTGTGTCTTTTCAATACAGAGTCTATAAGTCGATTATAGTAAATATGTACCGACTTCAGTTGTACCGTCCAAAATTTTTCACCGGTTGGCAATAAAAAACTATAACATGTGAAACGGAAAACTGTGAACATCATGCCTCCCCATCTTACTTTCACAGTTTCACACACTAGTAGGTACTACAGCAGCAGCACCCAGAAACAACACAAGGCCTGTTTGGGATAGTTTCTGCTTCGGCTTCTTTCTTCTAGAAGCTGAAAGCTGTTCCAAATGGTTGGCTTATCCGCAACCAAAAGCCAAAAGTCAGGAGCCCATTTGTACTAGGAGAAGCTGAAAGCCCATAGTGGGTTCGGCGGGTTGGGGTTCCGACTTTACCTCTGGAGTTGAGTAGAAATTACCCCTCTCGAACCACCTATATAAAGTTGATTTTTCCCTCTCTATCCTCATTCCAATAGATACCCGCTCGACTCCTCTCCAGGCAGAGCAAGGGCGACTAGGGTTTGGGTGTGGCGACATCGTCTCCCGCTGGCTCCTCCCTCTTCCTATCGAGCACTCCCACAGACTCCCCCTCTGCTCCCTAACCTCGCCCTCCACTGCAGATCTCACCCCGATGACGACCTGCTCCCCCATCTGCCGGTCGAGCTCGCCCACCAACGTCGTCCTCATATCGACTCCCCCCCTCCACTTGCCGATCTCGCCCTTCACCAGCAGAGCTCGCCCACCGATGTCGTCTTCCCGTTGACTCCCCCTTCACCCACCGACCTTAGCCGCCGACCGCTAACCTCGGTTAGAAAAAAGGGATGTTCAATTATTATCACTCTTCATTTCGGAATGTCATTGAGCGTGCATTTGATGTTTGGAAGATGAAGTGGCGTATTCTTTTGAATATGCCAATTTACCATGAAGAAAAGCAAAAGAAAATTATTGTTGCAATGATGGCTTTGCATAATTTCATTCGAGACAATGCTTTGCTTGATATAAATTTTGGTAGTGTAGATGGGATGAAGATTATCATGGGGATATGTCGAACAACACCAGTGCATATGATGTTTCGACTGCTAGTGGTGATGCTATCGTGGCCGATGTGCATGATGCTATTGCAGCGGCTTTGGTACCATGACATCGTTCAAACTACATTTTTGGATCATTTCATATGAATGAATATGTGTAAGATCAAAGCAAGGATCACATATATGTAATATTCTCTATTTACTATTTGGCAAGGACGACTTATATGTAACATTTTGTTTGGTACAATTTGGCAATTATGAATGTACCATGTTTAACGTTTAGATTTACATTTATATGTCACGTGCAAAAAAATAAGTAATTAAATAAAATCCACTCATATGTCTTTCAAACAGCATCAAATAAGCTATCGTTTGACTTAGTGCATTTTAAATACTTTTTAACTCAAGATAACTAGCCAGCTTACTAAAAACCGACTCCCAAACAGAAGCTGCTTTTCAAAAAAAAACAACTGCAGCCAACCAAACAGCCCACAAACCGCTTGCCGCTTTGACGGTCCACGCACGGCACAAGCCCGACTGCACGGTGCGCGAGCAGCAAACCAAGCCATCGCGGTGCCATTCCTGCAATTTCCGCCAACTCCAGTGGCTGATTCCTAACCCCACTGCTATATACGCCCACCCCGTCCCGCTCATCTCCACTCCACCCACAGCTCTCAAACAACCACTTGCGGTCGGTTTCACTTGCGTAGTAAAGGATGTGCAAGATCACCACGATCCCTTCCCTCGTGTGGCTGCGCCGCACCGTGAGGCGGTGGCGCTCCCGCGCCGCGGTGGCGTGCCCCGATCATAAGGAGATGGACGGCCCGGTACCGGCGGGGCACGTGGCGGTGCGCTTGGAAGGCCGCGCCGGCGGGGGCTCGATGCGGTTCGTGGTGCGGCTGGCGCACCTGAGCCACCCGGCGTTCCGGGAGCTGCTCCGGCAGGCGGAGGAGGAGTACGGCTTCCCGTCCGCCTCCGGCCCCATCGCGCTGCCCTGCGACGAGGACCACCTCCGCGACGTCCTCCTCCGCGTGTCGTCCGAGGAGCGCCTCCGCGGCCGCTCCTTCTGCTGCTGCGGGCCGGTCAGCCGCGGCGTCACCGCGCGGCGGGGCCACTCGCGGCCGCTGCTGCAGGGGATGGCCGTGGAGAAGTTCGTCTGGTGATCGACCAGCCGCGCGCCGCCGGACCGGCCGATTGAAGCTACGTACATAGGACATTTAGTAGGCTCTGTCCCAATGCAAGCTAGCCATGGTGATTTGATTCCATTTCTGTGCTCAGCAAATTACGTATTACATAGTTTAAATAGATACAAATCGGTCACATATATAGACCACTTACATATGACTACCTTTGATCTGGTTTTTCCGGCAACAATCCATACGACTTGTGCACACTGCGTACTACCCGCTAGACTCGGTCTCGCTGAGACCAACTCAAACGCCTACGACTGCACACATAGGCTTCGAGTTCTTTGAGTGCGGCATTTCGACCACACAGATTTTCCGAGCACTGATCACTTCGGTAGGCATCCAACTGCTACAGAGATCAAACGATCGTGACGCTATGACTGCTACAGTGGCTCTACGACCATGAAACTACGACTACAACAGTGACTCTATAACCATGACATCCACAGTACTCCTCTGAGTATAACGTTTACGGTACTCCTCCGAGCATGGCGTCTACATTACTCATTGCTGCAATCGCTGCGACTACTTCGACCACGGCCGCCACGATTGACACTTCGACCACGACTGTTGTTTCGACCATGCCTTCGACTGTAACTTCGACCACGCTTTCGACTGCAACTTCAACCACACACACAGGCTTCGAGTTCTTTGAGCGTGGCACTTCGACCCATAGGTCTTCCGAACACCAACCGCTTCAGTAGGCCTTCGACTGTTACAGAGATCACATGACCATGACGCTACGATTGCTACAGTGACTATACGACCATGACGTCTACAGTACTCCCTCGAGTATGATGTCCACAGTACTCATGACTATGACCGCTACGACTACTTCGACCACGGCCACTATGACTGACACTTCGACCATGATCACTTTGACCACAACCACGATTGTTGTTTCGACCACACCTTTGACTGCAGCTACGACCAACAAGCAGTGCTACGGCAACAACGACAAAGACAAAGATCACTTACTCCTGACGCGCATAGAGTGGGAGGCTCGATCGTCAAAGCATGAAGGTGAAGGCTACTCAGGTGGTTCTGGTGGCGGCGATGGCCGTCGATACCGAAGAGGTGATAAGGCAAAGGTAAGGAGTTTTAATTGTAATAATTATGGACACGTTGCTTCTGAATGCCATAATCCCAGCAAGAAGGAGAAAGCAGAGGTAGCGGAGGCGTATGTCATCATAGCGAATGCTGACAAGAATCATAATAAGACGAGTTGATACATATGAGGCGCTAAGTAATGAGGCCAATGCACGTAGAGACAGTCCGGAGGAGTCTAAATGCATGAAGATGTGGCGGCTAGTCATTGGTCACTTCAGGCTACATGTTAAAGCATGAGGAGATACTTTGATTGATTGGATTGGTGTTTCGGGCTATCGAAGCCTTTTGGATGAGCAGCTTTGAAAAACGTGTGTGTAAAACCCTATATAATATTAGGTTAACGGGTTAGCCTATATACTTAAAGGAAAATTTAAAGACAACTATTTACCTCTTTTACTTTTATACCGGTTCTACAATATTTAAGGCTTAGCAGCCGGAGTATTATGAGATCAAACCCGAAAGATATACAAGTAAATCACTATACGTGTATTTAGTGGGACTTGGATCGTGCACTGGCCACCGATTGGTGCATGAATGTGTTGCAACGTGCAGTGCTACTCCAGCGTAGGGTCTCTTTTAACAAGGAAGCAACGTACTAGCAAACAAAGACACTGTCGTTTAACTTCGGCCCTGCAGGCTGCAGCCTCCAGACTCCAGAGTTTATTTTGTTGAAAAAAAAAGAACTCCAACTAGATAGTTGGCATTAGTAGATTTATGTGGAATAGCTGATGATGCTCTAAGGAGTGAATCCTAGCGAGTAGCAAACACTCTGAATATTCACAGGAAGCAGAATTTTCTGGTGTTATCAGCTGGGCGGGCGCGAGGGCGACCTAGTTCAGGTCCAGGCCTCTGTGAGGAAAATGGCTTCCCTGTTCCGTTCTGTATTCCTCTCCCTGTTCTCTTTCCACGTGTCGCGCATCAGCATGAAAGCAGCTGGCAGAATCAATGAATGGAACTAATAGCATGCTGCCATGTGGAAGGGAAATAGGGAGGGGAATATAGAAGAAAACAGGGAAGCTTCTTTCTCTGTGAGGAGGGGGAAGGGAGGCGGCTGGGAAAGGGAGGATTGGGTCCGTGATTTAGGTTGGATGGATAAGCGGTAGAGAGTAGAGCTGGGACTTGGGCCGTGCTTTTTTGGGCCAGCCCAAAGCACGGCCGGCCCGGCACGGCCCAAGCACGGCACGAACGGTGGGCCGGGCCGGGCCTGGCAAACCGGCACGGTGGGCGGCACGGCACGGCACGGCAGATTGTGCCGTGCTTGGGCCGGCACGGCACGGGAAGCACGCGCGGGCACGGGCGGCACGGCAGGCACGCCGGCGGCCTCTACCTCGCTCCCCCAGTCCCCCACTCCCGTCGACATCTCTCACAGGCCCCAGCCATCCCCAGATTCCCCAATCCCCACAAGCACAATCCATCAACCATCACAGAGCAGAGACCAGAGAGAGTAAAGGGGAAGGAGGCACACCGGTCACCGGAGCTCGCCGCAGGAGGAGGAGCAGTGTAGCCGAAGCCGAGGGCAGCATCCCGCGCGATGACGAACTCGTCGTCGCGCCCCAGTCGCCGCCGGCCATCCGCCGCTGGTGGTTGTAGTCGAGGTCGTCGTCGCCATCGCTCGGAGCCAGGGGAGGAGGGGGCGGCGGGGAAAGGAGGGGGCGACCGGGGAAGAAGGGGGCGGTGGGGGGAGGAGTAGGGCGGCGGGGGAGGAGGGGGCGGCTGCGAGGAGGGGGCGGCGGGGGAGGAGTGGTGCGCCGGAGGAGGAGGGGACGGCTGCGAGGAGGGGCGGCGGGGGAGGAGGGGAAGGAGGGGGCGGCCGGGCGAGGAGGGGGCAGCGAGGGAGATCTGCAGAGGAGGAGGGCGGGGGGAGGAGGAGGGGGCGGTGGGGGCAGCGGCGGGGAAGGGGCGGCGACGCGAGGAGGGGGCGGCCGGGCGAGGCGGGGGCGGTGGGGGAGGAGGTGGGCAGCGGCGGGGAAGGGGCGGCAGCGCGAGGAGGGGCGGCCGGGCGAGGCGGGGAAGGAGGGGGCGGTGGGGGAGGAGGGGGGCAGCGGCGGGGAAGGGGCGGCCGGGCGAGGAAGGGGCGGCGGGGGAGATCTGGGGAGGAGGGGGCGGCGGGGGAGATTGTGGGGAGAAGGGACCGAGGGAGGCGCTGGAGATCGGGGGAGGATTGAACTGGGCGGCGGCGAATGAGGGATAAGGTTTTAGATATTTTTGCGATATAGTCCTTCAGGTTTTCTGAAATCTACGAAATAGGTTTTATCTATTTTGATTTCTTCTATTCTAGCCCTCGTAAATTTTAATTTCATCACGAAAAGATCCTATACATCCGTTGTGACATGTATATCTGTACGGAGCAGTCCTTAGAATGCCAAATTTGCAGATTGAGCTAGGTTTTGGAGATATGAATGTGTGATGTATGTATATATATAAGATGAGGAGAAAGATGAGGATGGTTGGATCTTAATCTAATGAATGAAAAAAGTGATTGAGATATGGTGTGATTTAGGTCGAGTTCATTTTTGCACTGTGATATGTGGTGTCTTTTGTTGTTCTTCATTTTTGCACTTGTGATATAAGGTGTCTTTTATTGTTCTTTCTTAAGAAACATCATCATACAAAAATAATGAGTATTTTCGATGTTGCTCCTCCTTAGGTCACCACCACCGAACCCTAAGTCGCATCTTCATGGCTTTCTTGCTTCTTTGTGTAAAATCGTAGGGCTGGACTGCTGGAGAAGAAGACGTTCGACTGAATGATCTCCGGTGGGTTCTATTACCATGTGTACACAGCCTGCTTCCTTCTTTTTTTACCTGCCTCTCAGCTTCTGTAATCCAAACCCAAACCCTCCTCCGGTTTTGGATATATAGACAGTGCCTGCTCTCAAACCAACCAAGACAGTAGCAAGTTCCTATCGAGAACAAGACGACAGATCAATATGACCAATTTCTCTAATATTTCGGGTGAATACGTGAAAAAGTGTTGCTTAGCTCAGTTAAATGGAATAAGGAAGAGAAAGTGTAGTGTGATAAGGGAAGATCCTCGAAGGTAGTCCAGTCATTTGATGAGATAACCACCCCACGTATGTTACAATTAACCATCATGTAGACAGAGATAGACTGTTATTGGTGTGTGTATTCCAAGCAGTTACTAAATGTTCCAGAAACTATTTAAAATTGATTTCTTAACTATAGTAAGCTACACTCATGACTCTCCTTGAGCTTTTCTATTTGACTAGTTGGGTAACCCTATGCTAGATTGTCGGGCGATGAGCTAGATGTCCACGTACGCCACAGTCCAATTTGCACCAAGATATGCATACCATTGGACTAGATGACCAAGTTCGGAAGTGGAATGGCATGAGATAATAGTATCAAATTTTAAGTAGGATTTTAATAAGGCGGGTACAAGAGAAAGGAAGATAGCGGCCATCGCTACCATTGTCGCCGTCGCTTTCGTCGTGTATAGTTACTTTGGGTTGGGCTTTGGGCCGTGCTTGGGCCTAGCCGAAGGCGAGGTGGGCCGGCACGGCACGACGAAATGACTGGGCCGAGCCGGCACAGCACGAAGCGGTCCGAAGCACGGTAGGCCCGGGCCGTGCGGCACGGCACGGCCCAATTCCCACCTCTATCTAGAGAGGATACAGTAGGGAAGGTGTTTTTAATGTGTACTTTCGTATATTAGGCATGAACGAAATACTAACTAGAATGGGTTTAGTTCGAAACGTCGAAAAGTTGAGCTAGTTAGGAATGATTTTGGCGTAAACTAAGGAGCAAGTAAAACAGGACAAGGAGTACGTATGTCAGATTCTGAACCTCTGCTAGGGTAACCAGGTGACCTGCCGGAGTGCCGGTTAGGCTTTAAACACGTCGTTTTTTTTTTGTCGATCGATTCGTTTCAAAGATGGAGTTAGCTAATTAGCTAGCCATTCACCTTTAAAAAAAACCTAGCCATCGGCACGTAGCCACGTGGTAAGATGACCCGGGGAGAATACTGTTCCTCATATCGTGAGCAATAGAGGTAGAAATGGATCGATACGAATTGAATAATATTCTTATTATATTTATATTCATATTTTATAAATGAATATGAATATAAATTTAAATATTTTTGAATACGAATATAAATCGAATGTTGTAATAAATACAAATTCAAATCGAATAGCTACTCATTTTGGTCAGATCTAGATATCCTCATAACTTACATAGTATAATAATATTAACGACATTTATTCTCGTACAGTCACGCTTAGTCATTCTAATTCATTTACTTCATCTAAAAAAACACAATTCACATTGAATTAAAAAAAACTTATCCAATTAACTAGTCTGCAATAAAATATCTATATTACTTCGCTGAGTACGAATAGTTAGAATAAAATAATATTTTTGATGGTTGTGAATACAAATTCGAACATGAATAGAAAAGAAATTATTAATCAAATAAAAAAATCTATACTATATTTATATTATTGAATAATATAGATAATCCGTACCTATGTTTCAACCCTAGTCAGCAGGTGCATTTCAACAATGGATATATCCATAAAATTTGCTGAAGCCAGCATCTGCGCTCGTGCATGACGTCTTAGCTAGCGTATTCTTGTGATAGGCTCTGTTCCCGGTTAGAAATATAGTGAAACCTTCTTTCCCATTCTTTTCTCGGAGAGGGGTACTTAAAAAGAAAAAAGAAATAAAGTGTTAATTCGTTGTTAATAGCCATTTCCTCGATAGCTATTTCCTTAACAAGTGAATAGGCACATGCTCTGGATCAGAATCCGAAGAAAGTACTACTTGATTATTTCCACCAATTTCAAATCCTATGAAATATACTCCTCTATTCAGAGAAGTGCCGTAAAAGTGTAAAGCAATAGCCACAAAAGGAATTATTCTCCAACAGTCTCAATCTCTAAAGAAATCCATTCCTATGTCCAAATCAACTTATTCAAGTGAACCACCAAATGAGTGACATTTCGACCGGCGCGCGTACGTGTCAGCGCGGCGGGGCGCCGAACATGCAAACCCCCAGAATCTTTGTGAAGGAACAATGATGATGTCCCGTGGATTGCGCGACTGTTCCAACCGAAATTTGTGTGTCCTTTTGCCCGCGAGATCACATCATCTAGCTACGCGATTACATATGAAAAACATTGCATCAGCTGACACACTGAGCTAAGGGCCTGTTTGAATGGATTAGAACTAGTTGTTAACTAGGACTAGTTGTTAGCTGACTAAAGATTAGCCCAGTCCTGTTTGGATCCAAGGACTAATAAGTACTACTATCTCAGTACAAAGTCTGTTATACCTCTGAGCCTCTAGGAGTCTGTGCGGTCTGGGAGGGAGGGCGTGGGTATCGACATCTTTTTTTCCATCTGGCTGGTCCTTTAGCCCTCATTAGCTGGGTTTGGCCAACTAGTTGGCTAACAACTAGTTGGGGCTTTGGCTAAACTTTAGCCCACTCATTAGCCCTCCTGTTTGGATCCACAAGGACTAAAGATTAGCAACTAATTGTTAGCCTATAGGATCCAAACAGGCCCTAAGAAAGAAAAAAGGTCTTATTTTTAGACTACTAATTGAATAAACTCGCTCATGTATACACGCATGACCGGATACATGCCTCGGTCCTTCTGGTGCCTAGTTGTACTAATGGTGACTGTCAAGTACTACTAGTGCTATAATTTGCTTGGCGACCCATACATGGCATGTTCTTTAGATTAGATTAGAGACTAGAGTTGACCCTAAGTTTCTGCGCGTTCACCAGTGATTCTCTCCAAGAGAGACTCGATGTGCTACCCAGCTAAACTGAAAAAGAAATGCTTATGATCTCGTCGTGTTTTTATGCTGTATAATTGTTTGAAATTGGCTACCAAGTCATAAGAATCTAGTGCATGGCTATGCAGAGTCAGCCACATGCTCCCATGCCACACAACCACGTGTATTACCAGTGAGACATCATTTGCAGGGCATCCACTACGCTAGTAAACAAATATCAATGACCTCAAAGTGTGTACTTAGCGTGGGTAGTTGACACGTAGAGCCACTAGGTGGCACAGGACAAAGCTTGATTCAGTGCCATATGATTAGCAAATTAGACAATAGAATTATTTGGCTTATAAGCCTACATATAAATCTCCTCGCGATGTTCCCTCCGCACCCTTCTCTAATGGAAGATCGGAAAAGAGAATCTCTGTTCGGTGAAGAGAATTAGAAAGGGAAAAGGATAAACACATCATTATTATTAGGTACTCTTAATCATTTATCATCAAACAAGGATCTAGTCAAAGACGTAAATCATTTCAAATGTGTACATATAGCTAATCATGGTATTCCAAACACAGTAAGAGGCGGGTTCTTTTGAGTTATGTCTGTGGTTTTTAACTTATGATTTTTGAATCCTAATTGTTAACGAGAAATAATACACAGAGAAAAATAGTCGTATATGATTTTGACCAGTATAACTGAACTCGATATAGTGTCAACCACTTCTCTAACCATCTTACAACGAGAAAACATATCCTATTGAATGTTTTTGCAATTCTTTGCATGCTGTTTAACCTCTCATTGGCACATGGGTCCAAACCCACCATGTCATCCTCAATGAGATTTGGTACACTTGGCATACGAGGAATTTTCTCGAGGAAGAATTAATTTGGTGTCATTACCGTCGGAACAGAACAGACTCATCAATTAGCAAATAAAAGCATATTACTATTGCACAAGGACGAGCTCGTACGTGTCAAGTCGTTTGGATATTGTTTAGGTGGTGATCGGTTCGGTTGAAAGCCTCATGGCTTATGGCTGAAAACACTGTAGCTGGCTGAAAAAAACATTGTAGCTGACAGAGGCTTATTTACCATAATTAAATTTAAAAATTTTAAAAATAGAAAAACATATTAGTCCATCACGTATAATGTAAACAAATACGAGGAAAAAAAGAACCGGTAAAAAACTCAAAAAAAACCAAAAGTTTAGAAAAAGACGAAATTTATAAATAGTATAAAAATAAACTGAAACCAGAAGCTGAAACCATATTGATCAGGGTCTAATGGCTAAGCTCGATGCGATACAGCGAGAATGCGTCTAGACAAATGACACGCTGTCGCAAAGTAAGAAGCGTCCTTTCTAATGCATGGGTACATATTAGAATACTACTATAACACGTACGGTGCACTTAAATTGACGAGTAATACAAGTGTGTTTGTGTTTTATTATCTCTTGTTCTTTCCAGCTTCGCTGGCACAAAAGCAGAGAATGATGCATAGGCCTCGCCTACTTTTTTTTTCTGCACGCACCGCTGATTCTTTCTTCTTTGGCGCTTTATGACAAGTCCTTTGATAATGTTAACGTAAAGGGTTGGAAGCATATACTAATACTGCAAACGAGGCTTACTAGTTTATGCCTGCAGTCTGCAGATATATCTCCTTTTGTTTGATCTGTAGTGGCAATCTTCGCTGAATCGCTGGCTTGATCAGAGAAGCAAAATGTAGTAGCAGAGAAAGATCCTGGAGGCAACAGGCGAAAAGCTCGAACTGGTCGACAAGTCTATCGATGCTTAGTCGGGTACTGCCTGTTAGGTTGCAAATACGTAAATTTTGATGCCTTCTGTCTGGGAGCTGCTAGCCTACGATATACTATTAGACTGTATCAGTGGCGGAGCTAGAGCAAAATGGAGCGGGTGCACCACTTCAAAACGAATGGGCTAGACAGGGCGAGTGAGGGTGTTTTTTGAGCTAGGGGTACACCATATTGGGCCAAGTGGTGCACAAAAGGTGAATATTTACTAGTAATAACTAAATTTTGTTTTGGAACCGGGTTCCTGAAAACCCCCTCCCCCCATGTGCCTCCGCCCCTGATTATAATGGTATTTTAGTTTCATCAAACTCTATGAATTTTTATTGTTTGATATATGTTTTCTATGTTTTATCAAGTTTGTAGATTTTGGTAAGCTTTAATGAGTTTCAAGATCCAAATTTTAGAAGTTTCAGCAAGTTTCAAGTTTAAAAACCTAAGTTTTAGTAAAGTTTCATAAATCTTCAGTTTTCAAATGCCATGTCTTAGCAAATTTCAACTACTTTTCATTTTTGAAAATGCTATGTTTCAACCAATTTCAACTAGTTTCAACTACTTTTCAAGTTTCATAATGGATGCTTGCTGGCATACATTATTGTTCAGTGGCACAATGTTAATGTTAGGCATAAGGAGTATGTGGAGGGTGCCTGAGTGCCTGAGTCAATTAAGGACCAATATGTGAGATACTGCTACAAAGCCGTATCGTACTAACATAAGAGTGGTATGGGATAGTTCCAACTAACTAAGCATGTCCTAACTTGAATCTCGCTACAGGTTGAATGTAAGCATGGCGTAGGTCATGAGAAGTCTCATATGGCACAAGAGGGGGTCTTGATCTAGTGGGTTTCTTATTAGAGTGAAACTTTAGTGGAGACACGGCTAGATTGACGACTTTGCATTGTAAAGACCTTGTCGTAATCTCCCCGCCGCACACCCAAAGAAGTGTGCTAATTGCATGTCAATATAAGTTGATCATGCCTTGTAAATAAAGTTATATCACCTCTACAATAAACTATCTTATATAGCCTTGCCCACTGTTATGGGCAAGCTGAGTAAAGTTTTTTACAGATTAGACTTTATTTTTCAAAATGGTTTATAAAAAGCTTATGGATGGATGTAATCTATATGAGATATTTTGGAAAAGATGGTCCAAATGGGATGCCTGTGGTTAGGTTGGTGTTAGGTCGGTGCCTGCACCAACGATATTATTTTGCTTAAATATTGTCTTTAGTTACTGTATTAAATTTAGCAATTTTCAATCTATTTATTGTATTTTTAAATTCTACTTTATGCTCAATTAACTATATATGCCTTTACTTGTCAGCCTTTCATTATTATTGTATTTTTTTCGTATAACTTGCGGAGTACAACTTTGTACTCACCCTTGCTATCCTTACCTAGAGGATGACTGCTTTGACTTTGGTGAGGATCAGGATAAAAAGGCCGCGTCTTACTGTCGTTTGCCTATGGGCAGGCTTGATAGACTTCTTTCGCTACTAGTATTTAAATTTGGCCTACCGGCCATCGATGTAAACATTGGCCATCAGGCCATGAGAAAATATACACCATTTATTTTGGTGGGTTTAGTAGCATTAAAGTTTTAAACAAATACAAACTTTGTTTTCAAATATAAACATATACTGTGAAGTATAGCTGCGTGGGAAATTGACTAGCTTACTGAATTTAAAACTTGGCATTCACATAAATAACACTCTGATGTGTTTAGATGCATTCGGTTACATCATACTTCAATTATGAATACTCAAAATGTTGTTGCCTACAAAATTTTATTCGCATTTCAAATGTTCCTAAAAGCTCAATAACCTCAAAATATAATTAAAAAAATCTAAAGCAACTATGTTACGACTTTTGATTAGGAAAAGATGGTGATAGGAAAAAAGTAAAGAAATTCGATACGAACGCAAGTGCTAAATAGAGAATTGGGAAAACGAATAATTAGCTATAAACCAGAGAAAAACAAACACAGTGTTGGCCATTAAATATTTCAGTGTTATCAGTATTTAACCAAACTTCACACGATTTTTTATGTGCCAATTTGCAAGAACTTCATCTATGCCAAAATGTCGATGTTGGCATCTCAGGCTTTTGCTAGCTATCGTTATCCTTCTTCCCCTAAAATCTGAGGAAAAACAAGCAGAAATTACTGTTACTGGTGAGAGCAAAGGCTCCAAATTACGAAGAGAGGCTAAGCTGCTTGCATGCTCAAGCTACTTTGAGCACTTCCTATTATGGTCCACTCCGTTGCACGTAGTCGTGGTCCTTTGTTTGTTGGCCGTGCGTCTCTATGATCATCATCACTTGGTCGACGACACTCAGCACGAATATTAATAATTAAGGGGGAGTTAAAGGTGTTAGACAGTTGGTTAGGATGCAAAAGATAGGATAGGATAGGAAAGGAAAGGAAAGTGAGCCATCATCGTCATCATTCTGGGCGGCAACAAACAACCGTGCAGCTGGCAGCAGCCAAGGATGAAATATTGAAATTGCTGAACAATGACAGGAAGAACCCTTGCTTAGTTTGGCCTAGTCCGTTTCACCTTTTTGTTGTTAGGCCTACAAACAACTTTTGCTGTTAGGAACTTAGAAAACTAGAGATCCAGCCTGAAAAGGTAAAGGACAGTATTTTTTTTTTTGAGTCCCCTTTATTAAACTTTTCACTGGCCGGAATGGATCTGGGGTTCGAGCTTGCGCGTGACTACTCCCTCTATATTTAAGATGCCGTTTAGAACGCATACAGTGGACCCTTCCAAAGTTTGATCATCAATATACTAGATTTGTCATGTAAAAATGATATTACTAGATCATCAAAAATATTTTTACACCATTATAACTTTAATAATTTTTGTTGACATATAATTAGAAAAAATAATAATCTAAGATATATATTAATAGTCATGTCGATGTCTAAAACAACAAGTAAAAAAGAAAGGTAGATAGTAATCTGCTTAAAGTAGCACTCCAGTTTTATTATAATCCTCTGAATTAAGGCCAATCAATGTTGCCAAAGTACGTTGTTCATGTCCTTCCAAGTACGACTTGTCTGCCTCGGTAGTCATGCCAAAACTCCAGGGCTTGGACCCTCCCACACTAAGGCCCTGTTTGGAATGCGGAAATTTTTCCCGATTCCTGCGGGAATTGAACTGTTTCCTGCAAAATTCCTGTGAAATTCCTCTGTTCCAAACAGGCCCTAACTAATACTGGTACTAAGGTGATCACATTCACAGGCCCTCTCTGACTTGTGGAGCGGTACAACTACCTGTAGCTGGAAGAATACAACACCAATGTATATACTCATGCAAATTCGTACTACAAGTGTCTTATCTGCACTGTACATCAAATTAACCACCACGCAGAGGGGATTAAAATCAGAACTGTTTTACGCAAATACTAGCTCATTTGAGCGAGTTTCAGCGTATGTCCATTTTAGATATCGAGTTTGAGGCTACAAATCTTGCGTGCACCGACATGTCGTGCTTAGGTATATAACGAGCATCGGGGCATGTATATCAGTATATGTACTCCAGTTCACTTGTACATCGTTTAAAACAAGCATACGCACTAAAACGTTCCTACTCCCTCCTTCCCTGAATAGATGTCATTTTAGGATTTTTATATCCACCAAGGTACATCTACAACAGGCTGTATTGCTCTCCTGGATTAATAGATCACTTATTGCTCTTTGGATGATATGTTACTCTAGTCCATGATAGTAAATAATCTTATAAATAGCTAGAAGGGAGAAGAAATAGATGATAGAAAATCACCACAAAATCTTAGAACCATATGCATCTAAGAACAAAATTTGAAATCTAGAGGGTCGTCTGTTCAGGAACCAAACGAGTAAGGGCATATACAATAGTACATATCAGCTTTCTGTAAACGTAAGTCGTATAGGATTTTAGATGATGTGAAGGAGAGAGAAA
Source organism: Dendrocalamus latiflorus (assembly GCA_017311315.1). Classification (NCBI taxonomy): domain Eukaryota; kingdom Viridiplantae; phylum Streptophyta; class Magnoliopsida; order Poales; family Poaceae; genus Dendrocalamus; species Dendrocalamus latiflorus. Next base: position 37,020,400 of record CM029656.1, on the reverse strand, counting down.
TATGTTATCTACTATTTAACAAAGTCTTATAACTGTTTTTTCTTGTCTATACCATTATATAGACAACTATATAAATAACATATTAATTGTATGAAGCTATTACAGACAACTATATAGATAACACATTGTATGTGTTGTCTTTAGTCCTGTTTATAGATAATATGGAGATATATTATAGACTACCATTGTTTGTACCATTGAACATAGTCTAATAAGCAGTAGCACATACGAGCAAGTAAACAATGTCAGCGCAGAGCAGTTACTGGAATTAAGCCCGCTCATTTGGCTAAAAAAGTGGTTTATAGCTGAAATTACACTGTAGCTGATAGTGGTTTATTTGGAGTAATTAAACTTACAAAAATTAAAAATAGAACAAATAGGTTAGCTAGTCACATACACTGGAGACGAATACGGGAAAAAAGAACCGGTAAAAAAGCTCAAAAAACAAAAAGATAGAATTTAGAAATAGTGAAAAATAAATTAGAAACTTAAGTTAAAATAAACGGAGCCTTGATGCGAGCGTTTGAACGTTTGAATCTTGGCTGCTGCCGGGGGCATAGGCATGTGGCTGCCACGACGGATAAGCAGCTCGCTCAAACCCTGAGGAGGAGAGGTTGGAACGAAAAGACAGCTGATCCGTGGGCTAGCTACCTGTTTCCATGGTCTGCTTGGCTGCTCGCTGCTGCTCCATACTCCACCCACCAATCGGCGTGCGTCCGGTCCGTCCAGCTGCTTCGACCGCACTGTATCAGAGGAATTCGCGGCTGCTGCCGCCTGCTCGGACGCCGCAACTACTTGCCACACTGGCTGCTCGTCTGCTGCTGCTTCAGAATTGTTCTACTCTTCTTTGATTGGACGATCCATGCATATGATACGCCTACAAGGACTACGTACCAACTTGTGACTTGTTTATCTCGGACTACATCTCGGAGTGCTCTCTACTACGAAACACCGTCAAGTGGCATACATCGATCGATCGCGTTGGAAATTTGGAATCAAGTTTCGTGTCTACACGAGTGTGTTTACACTTCGCACGTACGTCCATGGTCGGAAAACAGATGTTGTCCTGATCGACGAGTGCGCACACACCTAGTTGTGGCATCAATGATTTGTTGTTGTTCATGTTGGTATTTTCTGCCTTCTGGTTGGTCGACAGTAGCGTGCGTGGATACAAGGACGAGGTAAACCTTTTCCTCTCTTGGGGTATCCATGCGATCGAGGCACGTACGATTTTTGTGTACGATGAGAAAGCAACCGTTGGCTTGTCCCGCTATTTTTACTTTGCTAATTTCTGCAACAATAATAATCTGATAATTAAGTTGTACGTTGGTACGCTTTCCTCTCTTGGTGACAGTGGAACGAGACGAGTTTCGATAAGCATGTAGCAGCGTCTGGTCTGGTGGTAATGGGCGATGTGGACGTGACAACCAAAACAAAACTTTAGTAGCTCGTGATTCGTAACAATCAATGGTCAACACAAAGTTGGCTATTGTCATGTTGTTTTACTGGGGGTGGAGAAAGGGTTGAATGAAGTGCTATCTTTGTGTGACAATCGGGGAAAAAACCAGCGGTAAATACCCGTCACCTACAGCAATTCGACGGATACATGAACCGGCAGCTAGCAGGCCGGCAACGTTGCCGGTACAGTCCTGTAAACTGGACCAATACACACAAACCAGGGAACATGCCACATTCTACGGCGGGCAAAGCAGAGCGGATCGCGCGGTGACGGTGAGTGCACCCAGCAACCAAACCGGCCGGTTAAGCAGACCAAGCCAAGCCGCAGGATTTGCCGCATCGGCCTCTGAGTATGTTCTTTTTGGCTGAAACTTATAGTTTTTTATTATAGCTTGTGATTTTTGGATAGTTCGTATGAGAGATTACAGAGTAATAGAAACTCACATGCGATTTTTACCAATATAAATGAAGTTGGTATAGTATATACTACAATTAACTAGTAGACACTATCTTAAAAAGATACTTCATTTAAAAGCTAGTTACTGTAGAAAAGTCGAAAAATAGCTTTTAGAAGCTGAAAAGAACAGACCCTCCGCCGTCTGCACATGTATTTATGCGCCGCATAGTGTATTAATAGGTGGGTTTTTTAGACTGTGGTTTTTGACTTAAATTTTAAATCCCAGCTATTCGCAAGAGAGACACTCACATATAATTTTGATTGATATAGATGAATTCGGTACAGTGTCTGCTATATCAATTTGTAGACGCCATCTTAAAAGTATTAATGTAACATAAGCCAAAACCTCAAAAGAACCCAGCCAATATAGCAGGAGTCGCGCCCACGGCGGCACATGGGTTGGCATCACCAACTGCACGGGCAACGTTTTTTCCTGACCGACCCTCGTAGGTGAGACGTGACGAGCCGTGCCGAGCGAGGCAGGCGGCCAGGCGGGCACATTCCAACTGCCATCGCCTGCACGTCTTTTGGCTCAGCGCACCAGCTCGTGATGGTGAAGGCTTAAGCTCTCGCTCGTTTCAGCTTCAGCTTCTGACTTTTAATTCACTATTTTTTTAATTTTGTCTTCCATTGGAGCCTTTTGTCTTTTCTTTTTTCGTATTCATTCATATTGTTTGTAATGGACTAATATTTTTATTTTATTTTTTAAATTTAATTATGTCAAATAAACTATTGTCAAGTACAGTAAAAAATAAGTTGACTGCAATGGAAAAAACCATATCCGTACGCCTCGAACCGTCTCGTCCCGGCGGCCCGCGCGGCGCCGTTCCGCTGCACTTGGGCAAGCGCCGCGTCGATTCTCTCATGTGTTTGGTTCATGGGACTATGGGGGATGGGATGGAGCGGTCCTCGTTCCAGAGCTGTTTGGTTCAGAGTCAAGTGGGATGGGGATATCCCTCTAGGGAATATTCTGCGAATATACTCTCAAATTGGGGATGCTCCTATCCCCCAGAAATGAGGGGATGGTGAGGGATGAGGTGGGACGAGTGGGCCCCACGAGTTGTTGCAATCCCAGAAAAGAGGCTGACAGGTAGACCCCGCATGTCAGATTTGTCATCCCAAACCTTTTGTCCCTAAACCAAACAGAAAACAGGGACCGTCCTATCCCTTGCAACCAAATATGAAATATAGTCGGTTCTATCCTTAAAAAATAGGTTGGATCCGTCCCGTCCCACCATGACTCTAACCAAATACACGCTTATTCGCATCGAACTTTGTATCGTGGAGTCTGCGGTCGGTCGGTGCGGGTGCGTGCGTACGTCCTTTTGACCGGCGACACGACACGACACGACGAGAGCTCGCATAGCCTCAGAGTACGGGCCTATTGGCTGCCCGTTCGGTCGTAGTCACACCGATCCACGACGCTGTGCGTGCTATGATCTGCTGCTGTACATGTACCTTAATCGGAAACTTTGCAACGCTGTGCATGCTATAGCGGCGAATAGGTAGCGTTTTGGATCTTGGGAGATTTTATATGCAGATGCGTGCGTGATTTCAGTGGCACGCTCAGCAATAGTCGCTGCATGCGTTTGTGACTTCGTTTCCTTAGCTTGGCTAGGAAGCTTGTCTACTTCAGGACAGTTAACCGATATCACGCCTTTGACAGGGGATCAGATTCTTCAGGCACGATTGAATCGCTGGATGCTTGCCAAAAAAGATGCTTTTAAAAGCCGTAAAGAACAGGTCTAAAGATTGTTCGGAGATCACTACAGTGAAAAATGGTGTTCGCCATTCAATCGTTATCGTTTGGCTGATTTACTGAAGATAGGTTCATCTGTGCAACCGCAATTTTGAGGAGAAAAACGTAGTGCCACTGTCACGGATGAAACCTCTGCATCTACATGACTACATCTATAGATGGCACAATACCCCTAGTCACCAAAATGAAACGTCTTCCTTTGAATCAAAATGAGATGCACCTTTGCACAAAATGTACTCCTAGCTAACCTAATAAATTAAAGCAAGGGGCGAATGCGATTGCAGAAAAAGTTGAGGGGTGTACATGCTAGCCCGCGCGCAGGCTTGTCCTGAAATCTGCATCACTGCATTGGCGGTCTTTGAAAGCTACAAGTCCGGCAAGGATTGCAGAGCGCAGGCGCAAAACCTGATGAGCGATCAGACAGACCAAATTCGGGCACATGTAGCCGGATTGACTGCCCGCTCAGCTGCGGACAGCGCCGGGTCACATGCACGAGCACAGCACTGGCCCACCTGACCGCCGGGACCAACCACGCTCGGGCTTTCATTTCAACACCGCCGAATGTGATGTGACTATGTGATAATGTGAGCCTAGCTAGATTAGTTAGCTCTCGTTGCTGTAGCGATGCATGTTGCTTGCACTCTATATGGTTTTCCTTAGTAGATTCGTAGCGGGTCCGAGCAGCTCGTGCTATTTTTGGCGGTACTAAGAAACAGTTGCCTAGGATGGGAGGCGAGGAGAGGGAATTTGCTCGGGAAGGCTCTCCCGTTCGTCATTGATTCGGTGGATCTCACGCTAAATCAACCATAGGTAGCGAGGGGCAGCCGTTGGCACAATGAAGTTTCTTGCTGTTCATTACTATTTTTGTAGGAGATTCAGCCAACATGAAATCGACATACTAGAAGACAGAGAAAGAATCATTTTTTGTGAACAAGAATTAGCGCCGCGCATACTGTTGGGTGAAGGAAAAATTCGTATCGACCAGGAAAACTACTCCCACAGCCGTATTTAAAGGGGGAAAAAAAAAGAAGAACAAGAGAAGAGAGAGAGACGGAGGAAAGCTCGCGCACGCACTGGAGCTATGGTCCTTGCCGCTGGCGCCATGTGGCCGAACCACGACGCTATGGCCGCTTCCGATTTCTGCTGGGGAGGGCCAGATCTGCCGCTGGCGACCGCAATCGGGGCCAGATCGATTGCTCGCCAACACCACGGCCACCGCTCGCCAGATCCATTGTTGCATGGCATGTGACACATCGGTCCTGTAGAATTAGATCTATGATGATCTATATGTGTGTGCACATAAGGATATGGATTAGTTCTATCTTACTAGTTTAGCTTGAGAAGCATTAACATATAAGCCTAGAGTTTTCAATTGTAGTAACTTCCGGTTAACCGTTTTACGCGAAACGGGGACAAAAGCATAAGCAAGTTGCTATATATACGTGGCCTATCCAGATTAGGGTTATACCTAAGCCGGTTTGGATCCTCAAACATTACATGGCGTCCGCAAGATTCGGCCTGGTCATCCGGATTATATGTGGATTGTTGGATTTGTTTGACGTAATGACGTGGCAGTAAAAAAAATGCAAACTCGGTCTGACGTGGCAGTGACGTGGTATCCCCTAGCGTCGGTGCAGATAACACATACCGTGGATGACCTAAGTAGTGAGCTTGGTACAGTGCCGCTGAAGGCGACGAGATGGGCTGCAAACACGTTTGCAAAAATGCCAAAATGTGTTAAGACGGTGCCTTGTGATCCACTCTGCTATTCCAGTTTCAGAAAGTTCACACGTAGCGCGTGGTTTGTCTTCGCATCTCCAGCATTTTAATGTGTATAATCCTATAGAAAATACAAGGGTATTGTCGAGCGATCCCATGGGCTCGTGTTATCTACGCGGAGGAGGAGCGCATTTGAGTAGGTGGAAGAAGAAAACGCTATGCGTGAGGAGGAAATTTTGTGAGGCGCTCCATCCCTTGGCACATGACAATTGTGTGTGGAACTTAGAAGATATCCACTTAACTAGTGTGACGAAGTCATCTACGAAAAATCTGTTTGTACGGAGTATCACCCTGAAAATGCACCCGTTCTGGTCTTCTTACATATACTGCCCGCATAATTGGGCTTCAACTTTTAGTTTTTAATTTAATTTTTTTCTACTTTTTGAATTTTTTAGACTCTCTTTTATCTTTTCTTGTTTCTCCTTGTTTCTTTTGCGTGACGACATCACTTTTTTCTTTCTTTATTTTTTTAAAATTTAATTACATTTGAAAAGCTCACAACAGCTACAGTAAAAAAAGATAAGCTTTAAACGGTGCCAAATAGTGGTAAATACTGAAAAAAAAAAGTCTAACAGAGAAGCTCAAATGATCACTGACATGAAAAATCGACTACACAAAGGTAAAGGGGACGGCTAACAAAATTAACTGGTAACTAGACACATGATGTGGGTGGAGCTAACAAACGTCTAGCATAGTTTTTTCTGGAGGGAAACGTTAGATCATAGCTCAACTTATTTTCCTTTTTGAGGCAATGGAACTCCATATAAAATGCTTCATTCCCTTTTAAAAATATAAAATACTTCAACGAAACAATACACATTTTTTAGATGCAGCTGGACGAAACACATTGAAGTCCCATCTCCTTCACGTAGCACAATTTATTCCTGGCCAACTGGACGCCTCCCTCGCTCTGTCTGGTCCTATAAAGCCTCCTCACCCCGCCCACTCAAAAAGCCAGCTCCACTTCACCAACTCTGCCTCCCCCACGCCATAAACCCACGAACAGCTCGCCACTGTCTCGTCCCGACTCGTCGGCGTCGATGGCCAAATGCAGCAAGATCCGCTACATCGTCTGGCTCCGGCAGACGCTGCGGCGGTGGCGGTCCCGGGCCGCGGCGCGCGCGGCGGCGGCGGTGGTGCCGGCGGGGCACGTGGCGGTGTGCGTGGGCGGCGCGTCGCGGCGGTTCGTGGTGCGCGCGGCGCACCTCAACCACCCCGTGTTCCGGGAGCTGCTCCGGCAGGCGGAGGAGGAGTACGGCTTCCCGTCCGGCGCCTGCGGCCCCATCGCGCTCCCCTGCGAGGAGGGGCTCTTCGAGCACGTCCTCCGCCACCTCTCCTCCCCATCCCACGCCGCGCGGTTCGTCACCCTCGAGGACCTCCAGGGCGGCGCCCTCTCCTGCTGCTGCGCCCCCGGCGAGGCCCTCCCGCTCCTCCGCGCCATCGCCACCGACAAGGCCGTGTGGTGAATGGTTCAAGCTACCTAGCCAGCCAGCCGCCCGCTCCGCGCCATTGCGCGTGCGTGCATTCGCGTTCCACCCCCCCCCCCCCCCCCTTTTCGTTTTCCCTCTCCCTCCATCACCGTTTGAGAGGAGCTGAGACGCGACGGAGCACAAGAGAGAGTGAGAGCGGCCGGCCGGAGGCGGTGAAGCGGGATGGCTGAGAAAGTCTTCGGATTTTGAGACGGCCAAGTCTGGTCATCCATTCATTCCCTTGTCAAATCCGGGAAAATTATTTTGTGGCGGAGATTTATTCTTTCTCCCTCCTTTTTTTCGATCACTCAGTAATTCACCCTTGTAAATAACTTCTTGTACTACTGCGATTCGGCCAACATTGCAAGTGAAGTGAAACATTAATATTCTTTTTTTCTTAGCACACTCGCATTGCAAGTGAAGCTAGCGTTAAAATTTTCTTTTTTTCTACCGTGTTGCAAGTATTGTACTGCATGTACTTTTTACATTTCTGTGATGAAGTTCTTACTTTTGAGTTGTACGGTGTAGGGCTAGCTTTGCCTAAAAAAGATTTGATATAGGCCCCTCTCTTTTTTTTGCTTTTGACTATTTTTGGTTTTTAACTTCTTCAAAAATTAAAAGGCTGAATATCGAAATGAAGCGATTTTTTTAAAGTGGATTCTTTATATGGCTTTCTGAATACAAAACAATATGCCCCATCAATGTTTGCTGGCGTGTCAAAATACATGGATAAAAAACATTAGCTAGAGTTCAAAGCTATTAGCCTAAGCTTTTAAAAAAACACCCCATATCATCTTCTCCTTTTGGTTTTCTAGGAAAAAAAGAATGGAGTAGGGGTTGTAGAAGCATTAAGCCTGTTAGAATATACGTGTTCAGGCTGTCGCTAGGCTGGTTGCAATGATTATAGTTTACGGAGCTATCATCGACCAGCTATCGATCGAATAGTACGTTGATGATAATTGATACTGCAACATTAGTATTCCCAACTACTAGTAATATTGTGTGGTCAACTAATTTTAGTTTCCTTTTCTGAGATTGGAATTGAACATCTTCCCCCTGAGACCATCAGGCTCTAAAGTTGTGTCACCATAGCTCACAAAGGTGACCTTTTTGAAACTCTACTCTTTTTTTCTGGAATCTTAGCACATAACTGTATGCCCGTCCATATTTTCACAAAACACTAAAACATCAGTCTATTTTTTCAGCCTATAACTTCTATCGATAAACAAAGATACCACTTCTTCGTTGTAGTTTTAAAACGATTTATCGAAACAGTTTTTTCAATTAAGTTATTGGTCTACTAATATTTAATTTATTCATATAAATATTTGATAGGATAAAAAAACATACCATCGACAACGGCCATAAAAAAGCGCACTATGCACTTTTGTGGTGACTTTTCTTGGGCTTACAGTCTTGAAAGATTCTTTGTCTCCTCTTTCAATACACACTCTGAAAAATCTTCAGATTGGGTCAGGTTAGCCTGAAAAAATCATTCAATCAAATCAGGGAGAGGCCATTTGCAGTGGCCCATGCTAATCCAATTATATCCAGACCAATAAATATCGTAAAGCCGTGAGCTGTGCAGTGTGTTGAGAGAGAGAGAGAGAGAGAGCCGTGTAAAGGAAAGGGTGCGTGAACCTCCAGTGGGTGTACTTTTCACTGTGCCGTGCCGAGAGCTGCTGCGGCTTGCTGGTGAGTCGCATGCAAGTGGGCGCGTGGGCCCCGCTGCATGCGTGTTGATGCCCGGCCCGGGACGGCGCCGTGGACCAGGCGTACGCAGCTGCGTTGCCTCACCTCACCTGCCTCCGTCCGTGGTCCTTCCCGCTACGCAACCCGTCCTCGCCTCCTCGCCTTTTCCACTGTCCTGTTATTTAACGACTTTTAAAAACAGTTTTTAATTTTTACTTTAATATCTAATTTTTAACCGAAATATTTTTTAAATAAGACATATAAATTAATTATAGTATATATTAAAAACTTAATATCTATATTAACCAAAATCGTAAACAAATATATCTCTACAATCTCTATCGCAAACAGTTAAAATTCAAATATTTCAACTAAAACCCGTATCAAATAGGCCCTAGTATGTTTTCCGTTTCGCTAAAACTCAGGAGGCCACTGCTGGCACGTGCGGGCCAGGAGAGCGAACGGAGGCCGCATTTGTGGCTAGGATTGCAGTAGCAAATCTCTATAATGGTTTAATCTGGTAAAAAAAGGATCAAATTTGTATAGCAATTTCGCCTAGTTTTGACCTAGCTAGGTAGTGTGTGTGTGTGTATATATGCGCCAAAATGATTAATCCGTCCTACTGCTTCTAGAATGTGTTGGGTTTTAGGTTATTGAGCTGTTGAACAATGAAACGAGCCGAAAAGAACAGCGACTGCGATTAGCCATCAACCAGTGTTGTCAGTGGTTATGCCATCGAATCGCATGTACAGTATTTTGCAAATGACGTTGCTAGTATATGTACTCAGGTTCTATTTTTGGTTTCTTTGTTTCTCCAAAAAATAAAACAAATAAGATGGTTTTTTAAGTAGAATTTTCAAATTGATTCGTAAGCTCAAAATAATTATGTGTGCCATTTACATTGATAGTTGCTATCTCGAAAATTAGATAAAAATCAGACAAAAGATATTACTCAAAAGAATAAGTTCTAAGCAGCTTACAACACAACTGATGGAGAGAGATGGATGAACATCGGCGTCTCCATCATACTTGGACCTTCTTAAGTGATACAAAAAAAAGTGATACAGTTCATCAATGAAAATCAGTGAAGAATCCAGAGAGAGAGAGAGAGAGAGAGAGAGAGAGAGAGATGTTGATCCAATTCGTGTGTGCACCCCTGGCCCGTACCCCACCGCGCCACGTCCTTCTGCCTTTGCCCGCTCGATTTTCTGCGCTTCAGGACGCAGCCCGACACCGGTCAGGCCCAAACAAGCCACCTAACCCGCCCAGTCCATTCCGGAACGCGCATGTACGAGGTCTGTTTTTTTATGGTTTATGGGTTTTGTTTTTCGTGTGTGAGAGATTTATATGTGATTTTAATCGATATAAATAAAGTTATTGTAGTATATATTATAATTGATTTATAGATCATATCTTAAAAGAACACTTCATTTGAAAGCTACTTATTGTACAAAGCGACTTTTAGAAACTAAAAAGAAGAGGCCTCATAGAAAAAGCTGAGGCTTACGAGCTGCTAGAACTTAGCTCGCTCTACACTTAATTCGAGCTTATCCTAAGCTCACAAGCTTTAAAGACCAGAGCTTGAATAACTTGCGAGTTTCAATGAGTATGTTTGTACCCTAAGTCTTTCTCTTTTATATTTATTCATATTAAGATATACATGCTATTATATTATGAGTTACGATATTTTTTCTATTTTTACTTATTGAATATTGTTATATATTAACTCTTATCAAATTTACTCCGAATTCAAACTTGAATTTTTTGTTATTAAAATTTAATATATGTTAAATTATTAAGTCTATCCAAGCTTAAGCTAAATCCAGTTCGAGGCCAGTATAGGCTCGGAGGCTCACTCGCTCCCGCGAGCTCGAGCTTGGAGTCCAGGCGAACTCGGCTCTTTACGGTCCTATACGCGCAGCCCCAACTCAAGTCATCACGAACGATGGCTACCCCCAACACAACTAGCCGCCCAACTCCACTCACGACGGCGGAATCGTCCACCGGCGCCGCCGCTTCCGCGCTCTGCGTGCTTTCCTTCTTCCGCTCAGGTGCGCCTGCTGCACTGCTCAGTACTCACAGCTGCTCGCGAGCCTCAAGTCCCCCTCTTTTCTTATCGGTTGGATGATACGGCGACGGCTTGGTTGGTTGCAGCGTGAAGGATGAAGGGAAGAAACCACACAAAAAGAAACACAGTACATCAAGATCGCGGTCAAGTTCCCGTCAACTTACATGTCAGTGCATAGCCAACGAACATCTGCTATGTTAAACCATTAGCAGATGCCGCGTGCTGCATAAAAATTCCATGATTTCAAGATTTGATTACTACATATACAGGCATTACGATGGCGCACACAGCAGATTACTCCATCCAGCCAGAAGCTGCAATGCACACAGCCCATGCATCTGGAATACTCCATCTAGCAACAAGCGGCAATGTACACTCAGCCCATGCATCTGGAAAACATCTGCAGCAGTTTTGAAGCCTGGGTAATTCAACTGGCAATATGGGCTCTGAAGAAAGATTGAAAGAATAAACTAAACATCAATTTGATACTACTCCCAGCATTACCAATTCTGTCAACAACATTAATTATGAATCTTGAGATTCTGAATCAACTGGTAATTTTTGAGATTCTCTACTGTATTTTGGTTCTTGCATCTCCACCTCAACAGTGATCGCATCTTTTGGCTTCCCGTTTTCTGTCTCCATTCTTCTTACCTTTTCTTTTTGTATGGCACACAACTCATACCTATAAAAACAGAACATGTGTTTAAAATGTTGATGCCGTAGAAAATCCATGGTAGGAGAGAAGAAGAATATCCTGTAACAGCTGGAGCTGAAGTCTATCTGACCATTGCACATCAAACAGCAATCTATCTCGGTTCTCAAGTCTAAATGGCATGGTTAGAAGGCTGTTGACGAGAACAACTTATAGAAAATATTGTGCAAGGCTGCAGACAAACTAACTCAAAATTTTGGTCTACCACCATACATGATTGCCTATTATGTTTGCCTGAATTCTGAAACTTCTGCATTTTTGTTTAACAACATGGCTGCATGTCAAGAGAACCCTACAAGATAGCTTAAGTAGTTCAGTTTTAAACCTTGGGACAATTTAATGATTACATCTTTGAGACCAATCAGGGAGGGTTAATTCTTTTTTCAGGTTATCCATGCATTTTTTTAAAAAAAAGCATTCAGATGCAAATCCCTTTTTGCTGAATGTATAAAGCTACAGAAACTCACATTTGACATAATACAATTTCTTCAGATGCAAATCCCTCTTGCTGAATAAACATATACAAGGACAGCAAAATATTCTATCCACGACGGAGATAAGATAATTATGTTAGGATTTGGAATTACTTAGATGGATAGCAAGGAACTGCATGGACTACATGTGCTAATTGAATTTTTACAGAACCAAAGTGAGATGCTATTCTGAATTTAGTCTGTGTTCCATATTAAATCGTGTGTCTAATTCTACAAATTGCTCAATAGTGGGTCGATACTGAGGAAGCTAATTGAGCTCTGTAACTGGAACACCGCACATATGTGAAAACTTCTAAACATAAGAGCTTACGGTGAGGTGTAGCTATTGGCGAGCAGGAAGTATATCCTCCAGAACTGTTTATCCTTCATGTGGCGTGGGCACAGATCATACCGGATCTTGGCGAGTTCCTACACGAAGAACTTGACAGAACCATCTCGGATAGGAAGCAGAAGTGGGCGATAACGAGTCGAGATCCGCGGGAAACACACCTTGGCCTTGGAGAGCACGAGCACGGCATGCCGCTCCTGCCAGCCGGTGAGGTCGCCCGTGGCGGCCTCCACGGAGCCTCCTGCGTCACAGCACAGCACCGTCAGGATCGAGCCGGATCGAGCGTGGTACTAGAACGGAGAGGGGAGGGGAGCGGATTGCCGTGGAGCTCGTGGGCGGAAGACTTGAAGGTGTCGGGGGAGAGCGTCCGGAGGAAGTCCAGGAGTTGCGGCGTCACGCCCAGCTCCTCCTCGTCTGCCTCGGCCATGGCGGCGGCGGGTTTGCTTGGGCCGCATCCGCCGCTGCCGCTGCCTCGGCGGCGAAACGGCCATGAGAGAGAGGAGAAAGCCATATGGGAGTTAGTTGGCCGGGGCCTGGCGATGGCGTTGGCGACGGATGGCCGCGAGGATTTGTTACGAGTTCGCCGAGCCCCCGACGGACACTGTACACGCACGGTACCGTGGGGGTCCTCGCGCCTGAGAACGAACGGCCGTTCTGGTGATCTACGGCGAAGGACGGACAGGCTGATACTGGATCTTCCCGGATAGAGATGAAACTAATCGATTTATGTATGCATTCGTGCTATTTTCGAATTTCAATTCGTATGCAGGTATTGTCAATGGAACTGAAGGCTGGAACGAGTATCTCTGGTGGAAACTATAGCCTATTCTTTCATCCTTTAGGTTTTCTTTTAAAACAGATTTTTTTTCAATCGATTTCTTAATTTATTGTCGTCTCCAAAAAATAGATTCAGCTACAGCCGGTCTAAAAGAACATGAGCATGCCACCTTGCTTTGCATCTACTCTTAAAAGGGCATGTTCTTTACGGCTTTTAGTTTTTACTATAGTATCTAACTTTTAAACAGAGTATTTTTTAAGACGAAATCTACAAGTTATTTGTAGTACACGTTAAAAACCCAATATTTGTATCAACCAAAATCGCAAGCGAGTATCTCTCTCTCCATAATCTCTGTCACAAACAACCAAAATTCAAAAATTTTAACCAAAAGTCATAAACTGCAGCCATATCCAACAGGCCCTAAATCAGCTTATGCAACATCTGCGCTCACGCTACTACAGTGAAATGGGGCCAGGCTGATGAGCGAAAAACCAAACAATTCCGACTTTTGGTACCCAAATGCAGCTTCGTTCCAGAGGAAAACCATGCACTTATGCAGATAAAACTCGATAAATGGGAATGGTGCTAATTGGTGCCCACTTAAAAAAATCAAAAGCCCTTGCTGCATCAATCATTTTTGGAAAGCTAGGCAGTACGACTCATGTACTTCCATTCGGGATTAGATTGCTTCGTAACTCGTAGCAATCAGCGATTCACTCGCAAAATCCATTCAACAAGCCCGCCCAGGCAGTACAGTACCTCCAAACAGGATTGCCTCAAGAAGTCAAGCTGGTAATAGTTTGTGTTAAGTGCACATTTACTACATGTTAATAGGACAACCCGCATGACGAAGCAAGACGCTACCCATGAAACAGTATTAGATCTAGATAAAAGCTCAGGAGGTATGGCCTAAAGCTCACATAATGTAAGGTTTTGCCGTTGACCATATCGTACAGGAAGTAAACATCAAAGTGTAAATTCAAGGTCAAGACAATTGGTTCAAACGCAACCATGCTAGCATGCCACAAATTTTTTTGGCCACCACTGGTTCAAAGATCCCTAGCCCAATGCAAGGTAAACAAGCATATTCAGCTCCCAGCTGCAGTAGGTACGGCGGTTGGCTTTGAATCCTCGGCCTTCTCATGCTCCTTGTTTAGCATCTGGAGTCAAATAAAATAAAGTAAACTTTCATCACAAAAAATAAAAAATAAAAACAGAGAAAACTTGATAAATGTGATCAGCACGAAGAAGATATCTTATAGAGAAGGAAGTGTGGAATGGAAACAGCTTAAACTAACTGATATAAACCGCTTACCTTGTTGTTGATCAAGTTGTGGAGTGCAATGACACTCCGGATAAGCGAAGACAGGTATATGACCAGCATCATATCATTTGTTTTCACTGCAGGAAAGAACAGTAGCATACAATAAGAAAACCCAGAACAAGAAAAATACAGGTTAATTCTGGTAAATTGATGGCAACATGCGTGATCACCTGCAAAGGCTTTAATCAGCTCATTTACATTGAGATTGGGGAGCAGATTAAACACATCCTGCAAGAAAATTTTGAAATGAATAGGTCATTGACTCCATGAGTAAAATTGCTTCACTAGCAGAACTTTGGATGGAATTAAAATTTGTCGGCGATGCATACTCTCTAAAATATCAAGCATAACTACATGTAGTAGGGCTTCAGACTTACATTATCACTTTTTTCTTGTTTCTACTACAGAAGTAATTTATGTGACAAAACAAAGTCAGACAAATAGCCATTCTGAAACGAAAATACAGAAAGGATGATTTGATCATCCAAAAACAGGTCTGTTTGCCCACCAAAGTCATATATTGAGACACCCTTCCTGTTTACTATGTGTTCAACTTCTAGTGAGAGCTGCTGGTCACATCATAGGGAACGGAGAGTGGTGTTCAATTCCTAGGAATTGTCTGCCTTTCATATAAAGGAAAGCGTACATATTCTAAGCAGATTTATTTAATGCAATTAGTTGGTTGATCCTGATAGCCAAAAGCGTACATATTCTAAGCAGATTTATTTAATGCAATTAGTTGGTTGATCCTGATAGCCTTAAGAATGGAGGTGTATTTCAAACATTTCATAAAATCAAAGGACAGTGGAACATGAGAACTTTTTCTGGTGAGGATAAAGTCTAATAGGGGGATTATTGAAACACAAGCAAGAAAATTGAGGTATGTGACTCCTGAGAATAACATATAACAAATCCTAAGAGAAAGGCGAACCTGCAAGTGGTACAATATCTCATGATTCAGAGGGAGCTTCCCTTCAATTACGAGATCCAAATAGCTACGGATCTCCCTGAGTCTTGCATCCAGTCCCTTCAAGGCTGCAAGCTTGCTGGTTACCTTCAATGACAAAGAATAAGTGAGGGGCATGGATAAATAAAGCAACCAGCGAACTGGAAACAAAAATCCCTTTTCTTGTGAAATGTAATGTTACCTCTGTTGCAAGCGTGCTTATTGTTGTGTCCTTGACATCCCTCAGAAGGTGCTCAACTCCTGAAGATAACATAAAGCATAAATCAGTTAATAACCCATTGCCGAAGCAAAAGATAGGTTTCGTCCATACCATTTTCTTCCTTTTTTTGTTTGTTGGGGGGGGGGGGGGGGGGGTCCTACCTAGCATTATTATATTTGTGGCTCAAACTTAACTAGCTATCATACGACCCTACATGACTGAACAGTTGCCTCTTTAACTTGCATAATGCCACAAAACATCCCATTTTATCATGCAATTTCAGCTGAACAAGTCTTACCGATTTCCTCAACTTCATGAGCAGCAATTTCTGAAGGAACATGGACAAACACCTTTTGACTTTTCTGAGTAGCATTCTGCAAAGAACAAGTGTGTTCATTAGTGAAGCTGAAGAAACAAGCATAATCTCCAACATCTTTGATTGCAAGCTTTACCTCTTTAACCTCTTCCACAGCATAGTATGCTTTGGTAGGTATTCCCAGTTCCTTGGGTTGAACATCAATAATCACCAAGACAGGATTTGGAACATAGCTGCACAGTGGAAAGCATGAATTAAAATTAAATGCTATGAAGAGTGAGTGACAAATGGAATACAAGACAAGCATCCTGGGACCAAGTCAACAGGAAAGTTACTTTAAAGCTAAAGAGATACAGATAGGTACAAAAAACAAAATACATATGCAGTCTCAAGCATGGGCGGACGCACAAGAGGTCATGGGTGTTTAGCTGAACACCCAAATTTTTTTACAAAATATCAAGTATATAATAGATATAGTAGATATATATATCGTTAGTTGGGTTTAAATTATATTTTTATGTCTGTAAATAAATTCAATCCACACTCCCTATATCTCATGCGCAACCCATGTAATACATTAGACCTATTTTTCTTCCCACCTTAGCCTTCCTCGTACAGGCCCAAAGAGGTAAAGATGCAAACAAAATCCTAACATTTGTTCTCTTTCTCATCATGTGATTGTTTGTGTGGGAGGCGGCTCCAAACTTCGAGTGGCGAGCAGGCGAAGCTGCAGGCTGCGAAGGCGAGTAACAACTGGCGAACGCGGACTGCGTAGGCGAGCGACGGTCAGTGGACGTGGCACCAAGATGTGATGGCAATCATGCGTTAGGCGGCACGGGGTGCAAGGTGAGCATGTGGCAGCGCATACGAGCAGAGAGGTGTTATGGGCAAGCGGGCGATGGCACGGTGAACTCAGAGGTAGCGAGCGGGCGGCAGGAAGGGAGCAGCGCAGTAGCCAGGAGGGAGTGCGACATCGAGCATTGAGCAACACATCCAACTTATCATTATTGTCATCTCTCCAAATCTAAGTGTACTCCACCCTACTCCACTTATTTTCTTTCTTTCTTTCTTCGCTTTGCTCTACTCTGCTCTGGCTTCGGTTCTTTCTGGAGCTTAGCATTTGCTTTCTTCGTTTTTTCTAATAGATGCTGTATAAAAATATAGTCTTTGCTTTAGGCAATGAGTAGTTAGTTGGACCCTTATTACATTTGTTTACATGCTAATTTTTGCTATATTTTGCTCCATGGAAGGAACATACAATTTCCTCTTAGGTGGATGGTTCTTGTTGACGGGAAAAAGGGCAAAAAGGCATGATCCATAAGATATATAACTGTCATTAATCTTTATAATTTGTTGTTTAATTCATGTCATCATACTCGCCTTATGTCGTTCATTTCCTCATAAAATCATTAATTTCTATAATTTATGTATTTTTATTATATCTATATACATGTACCGTTGTATCGGTGTTTTGGGAGAAATAGTGCGTTACGGTATTAACATATTTGAGCAACTTAGATCTGAAGTCCGAACACCCATCCTAAAAATCCTGAGTCCACCACTGGTCTCAAGTTTCTAACATTGTTTTTTAGTCTCCAACCCATTAGAAGGTAAAGGTATGGGTTGCTCTCCAAACTCATGAGTCAGTTTGACCCAACAAGTTCACTGCTTTAGTGATGAAGTATGTGGTAGAAATAATTAAGGCAGTCAACCAAATCCGATCGAAATATCATTAGGCTGATTGTTGTCCATAATGCCTCACTATGACAATACTTTCATCGCTAACATTCTAGATCAGAAAGTTTCCATTGGCAGGCTGGTAGCAGATAAATTTTCAGAAAGAAATACAGAGTTAACTATCTGATCCTGGACTAGCTATGCATTTTTGGAGCTTGGAGTCTAGTTCAACTGAGCAAAAGTTTCGAGCAGAGGTGAAACTTGGCCTGTTCTCATATGTCAATAACAGTATGGAGTCAAACAGCAATTGAAACTAGGTTATTAATAACAACACTTCAAATGATCATAGTAGCCTGACTAGAAAGTGATATATGCTTGTTTTCTAACTTTGGATATATATATATATATATATATATATATATATATATATATATATATATATATATATATATATATATATATATATATATATAGGACGAGTGTTTCATGCACCATGGTGCCTAGGCACCAATATCAATACCCGTTGATTTGCTTCGAGATTCGCAACGTTTGATGTGGGTATCTTCATATACCCATAAAAAAGTATATTTGAGATGTCAAACTCCGAAAAAATTTAAATTTAACTTCAGTTTAATTAGTTTGAACTATTTTTATGGTATATACTCACTGTAGTTGCATTGAACTCAAAAGTAGTTCAAACTAGTTTGAACTGAGTTCAAAACTAACTTACCATAAATATATCAAGGGTATAAAACATTTTCATACCCAAACTCAAAAAAATTATCAATCATACACGTGTATCGGATGTTGGTGCCTAGGCACCATGGTGCATTATGTAATTTTCCTATATATATATATATATATATATGAACCAAAGCACCATTTATAGGAGTGCAGAACTTCACAAACAATTGCAGAATATATGGCTATGGCACAGAATCATACTTGTTGAACAGCGCATGGACATCCAAGTCGTTCTCCCTGAGTTTTGGACCAGTGCTGTACCAGCCAACGACATGCTCCTTGGCTGCACCAGAAACAGCTCATCAGGACAACAGACTCAACTACATATGTGAAGTCCTACAAATTTGGGAATTTTGAAACAGAATACCATTGATCCTCTTGAACATAGAGAACATCGACTCGTGGTAATTATGGTCCAGGAACCAGATCCTCGGATCCTTGTCATCCTCCTCAAACGGCACTGCAAAATCAAGTGACATCGCAAGTTACATATTTAGTAAGCTACCACCGGAATAACTCTACAGATCTAATCATGTAAGCACAAGCAATTCACGCCAATAGATCTAACTACATCTACAACCACAACCGATTCCGCGAACCCTCGGTCCACTAGAAGCGCAGATCCTTCGGAAACCAGCGGGCCGACCCGAACCGCGCAAACCCTAGTGTTTAGAGGCGGGGCTGGTTACCGGCGTAGGAGTTGGTGACGTCGACGGTGCCGCGGGAGGAGGTGCCGAGGAGCACGCCGACGACGCGCTTGCGGGTGTCGCGGGCGACGCGGTTGTAGTGGTCGACGATGCTGAGCAGCACCAGCGGATGCACCACCACCCGCTCAAGCGTCCGCCCCGAGAGCTGCGCCGCCTTCACCACGTCCATCTCCTCTTCCTCCTACTCCCCCTCTCCTCGGCGAAACCCTAACGCAGCCACAGATCTGCGGCGTACGGCCTCCCTCTCCGCTGGAGTCGGCTCGTGCGGTTGTGTTGCTGCCGCTGCTGCTGCGCCGACCGCCTTTGTTCTTTGCTTCACCTGTTTTCTTTCTTGCTGCAGCGGATGGTGGGGTTCTTTTAAAATAATAATAATTTCGAGAGAGGGGTGCAAACGGAAAAGGACTCGGCCTGAAGCTCGTGCACCGTCTGATTGCACATAAACGGCCCAGGCACCAAAACCTAGTTGCCCTCCGCATGGGCCTCGTCTCTGTCGAGCTTAGTCTGATAGTTTATAATTTATGATTTAAATATGTAATTTTTAGTTATTTATAAAAGATAGTATGTATAGAAAAATAATTGTATGTGATAGTATGTATAGGAAAATAGTCGTATGTGATTTTAGCAGATACAGTTGAACTCAGTATACTTTTTGTTATAATCTTTCTCTTCACCCCGCTTTAAAAAACACACTGTTTAAAAGTTAATTACTGTAGACAGTATAAACATAAACCGACTGAAAGTCGAAAAGAACCCAGCCGTTATTTCGGGCACTCTACGTAGAGAAATACCGAAATTGACTTGTCTTTGCGTGGAATCCTGGTTTTAGCCTCATCATGTGCCCAAGACTGCACAAGCGACGCCGTGCACTGCGCTAGTACTGTAGTTACAGTACTTTAACGTTGTAGATACAGTACATGTTGCTGTCGTCGAGCGTGCGAGGGGGCTAAGGTGCCGCTCGGTTGGGCTGAAATAAGCTGACTTATGGCTAAAATTGCACTGTAGCTAACTAAAATTACAATGTAATTGATGATGGTTTATTTGATGCAACTAAATTTTAAAATAAAAATGGATTAGTCTATCACGGATAATAAAAATAAATACAAAAAAAGAAAAAAACTAAAATATTAAAAAACCAGAAAAAGTAAAATTTAAAAATAATAAAAAAATAAGTTAGAAGTCTGAAACTCTAGCTGAAATGAAGATGGCCTAAAACAGGGATTCCGCTGTCTACAAATGACTTCTCCGACGCTCACCGATAGGGCTCGCCGCCGGCTCTCCCACCATCCGTCCCTCCTCGAGGTACGCATTCGTATCTACTACTTCTACTTCCCCTACCTACTATTCATCTTCCTCTTGTTCCTTCTCCTCTACTCCATCTCACCGCAATTTCTCGGATTCTCATCTTGATTTCTTGTATCCAACCCAAATCCCTGGGTTGTGGTCTTCACGTCGTCGGCATTCTTGCTGTGACCACGGGACACGATGACCTTGTACCGGAAAGCTAAGGGGCTGTTTGGTTGCCTGCATCGGGGTGGCTCGCACCAGCGCATGCAGGGAGATGGTGTTTGGTTGCCTGCATCGGGGGGTGAGAGCCTGCACGAGCGGATGCAAAAAATCAACTGGAGCTAGGCTGAGGAGAAACGCGGCTGAGGACCTTCTCTACTCAGCCTGGCCACGCTCATGCAGCTGCATCAGCTCATGTAGGCAACCAAACAGACCCTAAATGATCCCACTTGCCACTCCCAATCTTGCTCAGCCCCCTCGTCAATCAGTTGCTCCTTCGAGTGGGGTCATTTAGTTGAATGGGGCTTCCCTATCCCCCTCTCTCTATTCCCCTCCCTATTCCTTCAATTTAAACCACTCAAATCTCATCCAATGGCTAGTTTTTTTTTATATTTTCACCATTTTTCACATCCATCATAAATAAAAAATACAGAAAAAATAAAATTTATTTTTCTATAATAATTTTTTTACAGAAATTATAATTTTATATTTTTTCTGTAAAAAAATATAATAAAAAATAAATTTTATTTTTTCTGTATTTTTTTATTATTTATGATGGATGGGCAAATGGTGAAAATATAAAAAAAAACTACTCATTGGATGAAATGTGAGTGGTTTAGATTGAGGGAATAGGGAGGGGAATAGGGAGAGGGGGATAGGGAAGCCCCATTCCATTTAGAATTTAGTTTCAGTAGCCAGTGGCATCCTGCTTCTTCTCTCAGCATGGTAGCAAGTGTGACAGGCGGGAAAATTTTTGTGGCCTTGCTGCTTCTTTCGTTTATGGAATTGTTATGTGGTGGTAGGCGAGGGGTTCTGAAATCTGAAGTGTTCAGGTAGTACGGTGTGCTTCGAATTTGAACGGATATTATTATACTAATGGAAATTTGCATGCTTTAGGTAGTGACACTGATCACATTTCCTTTGTAGATTGTTAGGGTAATTGGTCATCTTTGATGTTTTAGATCGGTGGGAATCGTCCTTGAATTTGTGTTGGTTTGCTTCTTGCTTGCGTTCTTCGGCAGTAATGGGAGTAAGTGGTTAATTTTAAGTTTTGCCGTTTCAACGAGTCAAATTAGGTCTTCTGAAGTATAGTACTTTATATTATGGTGCTTAGGCTGCAACTGTAATCGTAAAGTTGACTAGCCTGATGATTTGTCCATAACGTTTTGAATCGAAGTAGCGCTAGTGCGAAAATGATTTTGCTTTTCATTCATTTCACCTGCAAGCCCTGTTTCAAAATTAGATTTGATCTGTTGAGCTTAAGAAAACAACAAACAGACCTTGCAATTCTACAATGCGACAATAAGGAATTTCAATTGATTCCCTATCTGCTTTTGTGCAGCATAAGGCAAGATGGCAATGGCCACATCATCATCATACCCTCCACATCCTCCATATTACCGATTATACAAAGATTACGAGCAGGATCCCTCATCTTCACCAGATCCTCCGCCAATTGATGGACCATACCAACTCTTTGGTGCTACCTACACAGTATGTTTGTTGTCATACTCTTCTTTGTAGTGTGTTATTACTGGTGTTAAACTGAGTAATTGACTGTGGCTTTGCCTATCTGCTCTCCAGACAGATGTGGTGCTGCCAAGCTTGGAGGATCAAGGTGTTCGTCAGCTTTACCCAAAGGGCACAAATATCGGTGCGTGTGATTCTTGACAACACATATTTGTTTGTCAACAGATAAATATGTAGTTCAGATGGTTACATTGTGATCTGTTAAATTATTAGGGCTGCCATGATAAGCTACTTGCAATTTTGATCACCCTAAGGAATTATTCTTACTGTTACTTTGAGCAGTGAACAACCTTTATCTTCGTTGGTTTAACGGATTGTCTCTTTGGAAAACTTATTAAATTCCAGGCTTCAAAAAGGAGCTAAGGACCCTCAACAGAGAGCTTCAGCTTCATATTTTGGAGCTAGCAGATATTTAGAAACTTATTAAATTCAGACTTCAAAAATGAGCTAAGGACCCTCAACAGAGAGCTTCAACTTCATATTTTGGAGCTAGCAGATATTTTAGTGGAGAGACAATCTCAGTTCGCTCGCAGGGTAGAAGACATTTCACTCATTTTCAAGAACTTGCATCATCTTCATAATTCCCTACGGCCTCACCAGGTATGAGCCTCAGTTTTTATTCCATGTGGTGGATATCTCTATAATTCATTACTGACTCTTTTTGAAAATATCTTTTAGGCAAGAGCCACATTGATTTACATTCTTGAGAGCCAAATACAGCGTCGTAAGCATGCAATTGAAGGTATAAAACAGTGAGTAACTGATAAGTTTTCAATCTTCATCAAACATGGTTTATAGAAATTTCAAGGATAGACCTCTTAGCTCATGCCAATGCCTCTTACAAAAAACAAAGGTCAGTATTATTATTAGCTTGATTAGATTAGTTGGTCGCTCAAAAGAATCCATTATACACTGAAGCAGCCATCTATATATTTGTACATTCTTAATTATGTCGACTGGGGAAAATGGATAATGTTCATTAATCTATTCTTATTCTTCACAACTATTGCAAAATTCTTAACCAGCAGCAACATGTAGTTTCTATACTATTTACCTTTTATAATTTTTTTGCTCTTGCCACTGCATTGCAACTTTGACGTAAAGAAGGCTCAAAACTATAGCTAGCTGCATTGCAACTTTGAGGTAAAGAAGACTCAAGCTATAGCTAGCTGCTGCAGCTTGGAGGATAAAAGGGAGCATGCAGCTGTAACTTGATGCTGTAGTTCGAAAGATTACATATAGTTCAAACGAAGTTCAAAAGATGGTAAACTGATAATTTTGATTGATTTTGTAGAGAGCACAGCTGTTCTATAAAATTGGTTTGGTATTGTGCTGACATTTTATATGGTATCATGTATGTTTGCTTAGATCTTGTAAGGTTCTTCTGTTAAGGGACTGTATAATGTAATTGCTTTGAAGTCTCCTGATCCTATTGTAACTCTGGAATGCTATGTGCCTATATCAAGTATTTGAACAGCCCTAAGTATTTGCTTGCTATTATTTTCAGGAGAGAGGAAGCTCAAAAGCTATTTGGGGAATCAGTGCTTATCTTAGATGGAAGCCAGCCAAGTTTGCCTGCAATGTGAAGTCTGTTTATATTAGCTTCTTCTTGGAGAAGCCAGATGCCAATATAAACACTCGACTTCCCGAAGCGACTTTTTCACTCCTCTCGCTCCAGAGATAAAATAGGAGGTTATAGGCGCATCACACACCCTACTGCTCTCGCTCCCGTCTCGCGCATGCATCACTCCCCCACTTTCCCACCGCTCGCGCTCTCCTTCTAAAAGCCAATTCTTTCGGCCACAACTATTCATTTTCAATCATAATCTATCAGGTGCAGCCAATATGAAGAGGGTTTAATGCTCTTTGAGGTGGATACTAGAGAGCGCATTTCGCAGTTTGTTTGTAGAAACAGCCTAGAGATATTTCTGGCATGTGTCAAATGGTTATTTATCTGTGTATCTGTTGTAACTGTGAATCAGTGAACTTATTCTAGACTTGATGTTGGAAAACTTCAAAGTATTCCAGTAATCCAGTTCCCTAGTGTTAAGAATCCCTTGTTTCTGTTTACCATGCTTTTCACTTGAAGTGTGGCTCTGCCTGCCATCTTTGCTGGATTCAACCTTCTTGCTGAGTGCCGAGTGATGCCTTCCTTTCGCAACTGGGCCGATCAAATCTCGTGACCTTGGCCTGCGAGCACATGAGGCTTAGCCCGTGCCCCTCCAGCCCGGCGGCAATCTGGGCTCTTTGTTGCTGGTTGGCCACCAAACGGTCCAGATCAGAACACGAAAGCCCAAAGCGTTAGTACAACTCTACAAACCACTCGTCCGAGGTACAGAAGCCGACCAAAAGCCGACCAGGGCCAAGTGCCACGATCGTCTCCCGTCCCCTTCCTCGCCTCCGCCTCCATGGACGCCTACCACCACCAGCGCCGCTTCGCCGGCTCCGGCGACGCGCCGCCGCCTACAACCCACCCGAACCCCCATTGGTACCCCGGGCCCGCGCCACCGTACCCTGCCCACTCCAGCCACTCCTTCCCTCCCCAGCACCACCAGTGGGGCCCACCCCCCGACCTCCAGCACCAGCACCACCCTCCGCCGCCGCCGCTGCAGCAGCAGCAGCAGCATTCGTACGCGTACCAGCCCTCTCCGCCTCCGATGCCGCCGCCGCCTCCCGCGCCCGGGAACCCCTGGCCTCCTCACCACGCCGCCGCCCAGCCCCCGCCGCCTAGCTACCCGCCACCGCCGCTGGGACAGGTATGTTGGCGTCGCCCAGTTTCCGTTTCTGAAACAGATCCTTGGTGATGCAGCGGAGTCCCCACTGGACCGATGGGGATATTGGTAGCTGATATTGTGTTAGGGTTCCTATTGTAGGTGCGTTGTTGGTTGTAGGGTTCGTATGGTAGGTTTTTCGGTGAAAGCTTGTGCTTCCATTGATGCTTCTGATTGGTGTAGTCTGACGTTGGTATCATGGTGGAATGAGGGTGGGTTACGTAGGGATGGTTTTGTGACGCTGTGCAATTTGTAGCTTAGTTGAGTTGCTCATGGGCGATTGGTGAGGAATTGTTTTGTCGTAGTTTCTCACTTACCACCGGCGCAACTTTCCTATGGAACCGGTTATATTTTTATGTCTAGGATTGGAGCTCTGAACCAACTTTTTGATGTATTCAACTCAGCTACAAGCCCACACTAGTAATTTTTGTTGGCTTCACTTGGTACTATAATTTTTTGGGAAATCCTTAGTAACTTGGAGCAAAAACTAAACATGTTTGCTCCTTTTCTTTATACCACGCGCAGCAATTTTATGATTCCACTATCTACGGCTTGTTGTCTTCCCTTTTTGAGTGAGCTTAGTTAGATGCTCTTAACTATAAAGCTCAATTACCCTGCTTTGAGTGAGGTGGCCTTAAGTTAGCCTCAAGTTTTAAGCCAAATGGCTGCATTTTCTACCCATGATTTTTGTTTCAGTCGTTTCTTTGTTCTATCGTTTCATTGAACATCAAGTTTTGCTATTTGACATTGCTTATTTTGTAGGCATGGACCAATCATTCATGGGCTCAACATCATGGATATGCAGGTTTGTCAATATTATCTAAACTTATTTTTATTAGATGTAATTTTACATAAAGAATATGTTGAATATACTGCACAACCGGACTTTCATAGCTTGCATTGATACTGATACAGAGTAACAGTACAATATGATGTGGGCATTCGGATGGAGCATTTGTGTTATAAATTCTAAGTTCGTAACTCTATGGCTCTATGCTTAAGGGTTGTTTGTCAAAAATTGTGAACTGTGCATGTATTTCAACTAATTTTGGAAGCACATTTATTCAGATATCCTGGACGTCACTGTTATTTAGTTGTTTACACTTCACAATCTTTTTTCATCTATTAATGCATGTGCTTTCCCACATATCCCTTGCTTTGAGCTTTAACTCATACTTTCTTACATAATCAGTCCTTGCTAAGTTATGTCATGATTCTTTGTTTCTGATTCAGCAAATGCATTGGCTTGTTAATTACTTGAACAATTGGGAAAATTTTAGTTTTCTACAATAGTATAGCCAACTTTAGAGATACTTCTTCTAGCAGACAAATCCCTTACAGCAAGAAATTGCTTGTTGGTTATGATGATTAAGTTTCTCATTTTTTTTCAACTGGAAGGGCATGCCAATGAGGAAGATTGGGCTACAAAGGCGAAAGCATGGGCTGCTGCTAAATCCGTTACAGAAAACCATCAGATTCAACAGCATGCCATATCCACAAGTAGAACAGAAGTTCATCATTATGGTTACCATGATCAGTATCAGCAACCAGCTAGTCTGCCGACAGAACTGTTACACCCACCAATCCCTCAATCAAGCAGTGACCAGTTGCCATTTCAAATGACAGGTCAACAGAGGGAAACAAACTATTTGTCAGGTATCATATATTATTGCTCTTGCTCAATATATGTTACAGATGGTTATGCAAGTTTCAGAATGGAGCTGAAGATGATATTGCAGATAGAGGTCCTATGGAGCCACCAGCAAAGAGTTTTGGTTCATTTCCATCCACCTATGAACAGGAGGTATCTTATAATTATTCTTCTGCTCCAGGTATGCCTTGCTTGGCAATTTAATTTGCTTCTTGTGTGACCTCCATCATAATTAGGTTGATCCCTCCTGGATATGTATTCAGATTCAATTACAGAAAGACTGAAAAGTCTTTATTTGAGCTACCTATCTCATGATCTTTTAGAACAGAGGGGGTATAATGCACTTCACCTATCTCATGATGATAGGGCGAATTGCTTCGTACCATCACAAAGATCATTTGAGTTGGAAAATACCATCGATATGTCACTGACATATGGTCCGAAGGCCCATTTGTCACTGACATATGGTCCGAAGGCCCATTTGTCACCCTCACATGCGATGTTATTTTCCAATTTATACATCTTCGCGATATTACCAAGCGAATTTTCTCCATGATATTTGAGCTACCCTTATTGGTTGTGTATACTTTACTCCCATTGTATTTGAGGCAATGAGTTGGACATATCTATTGTGTTGGCCTCTTTCAAATTGAGGAAAAGGCAGATGTCAAGCCAGATTAGTGGTTGCATGTACGGCAATGCTCGTGAATCTCTTTACCAGTGACTGTATGATTATGTCAAGTATTTGATAGTTACCAGTGGTATAGCATGTAGATTTTTTATGTCATCCTTAATTCCTTATAACTCAAAATAATAAAATGAATGTGTTTGATCAGTTGTCGCTTTTCACTTTGAAGAGTTGAAATGTTTATTTCTGTTACCAACGTGCATGCTGAAAACCAGAATCATTTTAGAGAAAACTCACTTTTCGAGAAAAGCTTATTACTGGGTGGATGAATCATGAATGTCAATAATTGGATGGGTGATGCTGATGTGATTCTGCTGAGGGCTTGATACTGGTAGATTTTGACTATGCCATGTTATAACAGGTAATGGGAATGCTATGCTTCAATATCCCAGATTGCAAGCACAGCCATCGCCAACTGCCTTATCAGTTCAAGATGGATTTCCTCGGGCACCTCCTAGTATGCCTGGGCATGATGGACAGTCTTCTAAGATGATAGTTGATCCCAGTGACCAACCTTTGGAATTTAATAGCAGGAAAGCTCCTGATATAGCAGTACATAAAACAATAAATGTCAGTTCTACTATTCCAGCTGCTCCAATAGCAGGGTCTGATCATGATACAGTTGCAACATCAACTCAATCATGGGTCCCATCTGCTACTGTAGGATTTTTCCCTCGAGCTCCAGTGCCACCGCAGGTAGCACAGGTTATAGCTTTATACATCTGTATTTTATTACTCAATTATAATTCCTTTGCGTCACTAATACTTTTCTTTTGCCCTCACAGATGGATCCTTCCATGCATGGTGCACCACTGTTTGGAGCAGTCTCTGGTTCAAACTATGTTCCACCCGCAGCATTTGGTGTTGGTAGTGTAACAGAAGCATTCCCTACAGATGCAAACACTCCCTTTAATGCTACAGAACGATCAAAGAAAGTAGGTTTTTGTCTTTCCCCGTCACGCATCTCCCTTCCTAATCATTTTACTTGATTAATTTCAACTAATTCTTGTGCTCGATTCTGTACCAGCCTCCAGTACCTAACTGGCTTCGAGAAGAACTTTTAAAGAAAAAATCCACAACAGCGTCTGCTTCAGTGCAACACTTGACAAATTTTGATTCTGTGGAATCTGAAGACACTGAAAAAACACTAAAAAGAGCTGACCAAATTGACAGCAGAAGCATTGATTCAGCTAAATCCACTGAAGATGATGAAGATGATGAGGTGTTGTTCACTATTTTTAATTATTAATCTCTAGTTCAATACCTATTGCACAATTGAATCTTCCTTAATGTCATTCATTTGCATGCAAAATCAAACAAAATATATCCTTCCGATGATCTATTTGAGAAACTGAGTAGTACCGTGTCTAAGTTAGCGAGTTTTAAAGCAAAATAGTGGTGTGGAGGACTTTAAATGAAGATGTGCAAAATGATATTCGGATCAACTTTTGTAAATCGAAGTGAGCTAGCTTGACCATGATAGAAGGGTTGGACTGTTGGAGTGAGTAGAGGCTAGTGGCTTTGGAAAACTACTAATTTGTCCGTAGTGTTCTATGTAGGTTATGCAAATTTTGGTTATGTAATGATTTGTAAAAACAATTAGATTTCATTATGGTGAAACAAATGGCACAGCTGTATGGGAATCCTTTCCAAATTTTGTTCAGTGAAGCAACCTACAAAGTATTTACTAGTCTTCTGAGGCTCGACATTGTTTGTCATACTGTACTGGCAAACATCAAGCCCATATGCTCTTTTTAGAGAGAACATTGGGCCCATATTCTAATTACTGAAAAGCTATTGTGCTTACAGCAACTCCAATTTAAAGAGAAACTAACTTTGGTGTTTTTAAAAAGGGGATAAAGAGAACATAGTTGAACAATATGCTGGTCTTGATCTTTTTCCCCATTTCCATTTTCAACTCGGTTATTAACATGGGCCTCATTTGGAATCATTTGTACTGGACTTGAATCATTTGCAGGATGAAATTGAAGTAGCTCGGATGGCAGCAATCAACCAGGAAATTAAGCGTGTGTTAACTGAAGTTCTTTTAAAGGTTTTGTTCTTTTCATAGTGGTTACATAACTTGGTTTAACAAAAAATGTATTTCTGTTCTAAGAAATACAAAGATCATGCCATTTGTTTACTTGTATTTTTCTTTTTGAAATTTTCCAGGTTACTGATGATCTTTTTGATGAAATCGCGACCAAAGTTTTGAATGAAGATGATTCATCAGCTGAAGGTGAGTGTATTGAATTAAATTATAAAATTAAATAGACATATCACATATTACATTACTGATTATTGCCTCTTTGTTGCAGCCAATGAGCCCACTAGGGTTTCTAGCTCAAAGGAGCCTGGTCTGGTAGAATCAAAAGCCAAGACCTCTGCTAAAGTTATTGTCCCTGCTAAGCCAACCAATATTAGCTCTTCTGATCATTCGGATGGTACTGGGTTAAGTTCCCCTAAAGGTGCTCTTCTTGGTCTTGCTAGTTATGATTCAGATGATGAGGATGAGGATGGTGACGACAAGGGTAAGATTCCAATTTCAAATTTATCATCTGAAAAACCTAATCATCCTGAAGAAGGTAAGTTCTTCAAAAATACTCACAGAACATGGTTTCCCAGAATTTATTAACTTTCGAGATAGAGGGGGGGGGGGGGGGGGGATTTATTTAACTTGGATAAATAATCAAATTGTAGGTGACAAAAGCATCGATGGCAAAAGATACAAGAATCATAATGAAAGAAAATCTCCAGTCCAAAGCGCTTCATCAGGGGAATATCATAAATTCAATAATGAAATTTCTCAAAGGAGCGCAAATGCTGAATCTGAACAAGAGCTATGTATTCATGAGACACAGAATGGTGAATTTCCTTTAGATGCCGATGCCAAAACTTCTATTCAGCCAAAGGGTGTGGTTCATACAATGAATGAAAAGGCACGTGGATATACAGAGAGAGATTTTCAAAATGGAAAAGCCTTATCTGTCAATCATACTGAAACATATAACAATGTGGAGAGCAGTCACAGGCATTTAGAAAAGAGAAGCAATGAGGAAGATTTTGTAAAGCAGGCAAAGGTTGTTCGTAGAAAAGAACTTGAGTCTTCTACTGCAGAAAAATATAACGATGATGACAAATATAGTATGTATGGAGGTGTGGATAAAAGGGGTAGCTTCAAGGAGGAAAAAGGTTCTGGCAGGAATGCAAAACATGGATCAGATACAAGGGAGCCCCGTTCTAGATGTAACTCTAAGCAGGATGATGCCAAAGGAGATCGAAAGGACTTTACAAAGGATGCAAGAGAGATAAACAGAGATGCTGCTGATAGAAGTGGAGAAAAAGGAAAGCACGAAAAGGAGGATAGATCAAGGCAAATTACAAAGAGTACAACTACACATAGCAATAGAAGGTCTCGATCACCAAGCGGGAGAAGTCAGACTAGGAAGGAGAGCTCTTCACATGTTCGAGGGAGTGTTTCAAGTGATGAGCCTTCTGATAGTGTGAAAAGGAGGTACTGATTCTTATTCATAATGCTGTTTAGCCTGTATCAGTTGTCCTCTCTCTTTTGTATTGATTAGTCCATTACTCCATTTTCTACTGTAGAAAGCATTCGCGGAAAAATAGCATGTCTCCCTCACCTCCAAAATCTAGGAACAGGTATCTAAATTTATGTGCCTTTTCTATAATGCGGATTAATGATGGTAGAAATGTGCAGTTAGCTCCAGTCTGTTTGCAGATAGTATTGTTTTATGGTTGACATCAATAGTGCTGCTGATATTAATCAATACTGGTTCCCTAGAAGTTACCAATATACATTGCTAGCTTTCTATGTGTTGTTTTTTTCATGAATAAGCAGAATCGTGCTATAGACATTTCTGTCATTGCTGTCATTTCTCCTTGTGAAAGGGTAAGGTGTTTATGCTAAGGTGGCTGTGAAACATCAATGGGGTTTCTGGGATTTGTTTAGTAGAACTGTTTTGCACAATTATCTCTTCAAATTAATGTTCTTTGTAGCAGTTCCTCAAGAGATTGCATTCTCAGATCTACCTTTGTAAGGTTGCTGAATAATATAGGACTTGTTTACTTCTATGCTTTTTGTGAATTTGATATGAGTGCGCAGGTATCTTCTGAGTGAAGAAACACCAGGTCCATGTATCTCTTATCCTTACACTTACCCATTTAGTATTATGTTTCATCTCTAGACGAGTTTCGCGGTCTCCACATAGCAAGCATTCTCACCGCAGGCATTCGCCTTACTCATCTACCGACAGGTAAGAGATTAATCGGTTCTTCTTTATCATTACATTACTCCAGGTTTTGACCTGAAATTTCAGTTGTTTCCAGTTTCAAGATGGAATCTGATCAATCTTGCTGTAGCGGATCTGGGAATGGATTAACTTGCAAAAAAATAAAGGCAATATTACGGAATTTCAGGATTAAAATATCAATCTTTAGGTGTCTTGAAGAGCACGTGCCCCATCAAAACTGTGTTTTGGATTTTATAAGAAACCTTTTGATGAGAATGAAAATTTGCATAGTTTTTCCAAAACGTGTCACATCAACTTGAGAAATCAAAGAAATTCCTAGACAATTTCTCCTATAACAAGCAGTCAAGCACAAAATTACACTTAGTATATTAAGCCTCCAGGAAGTTTGCTAGTCCAGAATTACTAGAAATGAAGGGGAGGGGAAAAAGACAATCAAAATCATGTTTCTTTAAAATGTTATATTTTGCCTTGTACTCTCGGGGCAGCGCTGGCATTCTGGCCAGGCTTCAATCCTAGACCTTGTCAGAAATGCGAACTCCTGTAAATCTGAAACCCTGTGTGTGATACACTTGTACAGTAATTGCGCTTAATTTAAACTGTCTCTAATCAACGCAGGAAGAAGCGATCCAGATCGAGAACTCCGGTCAAAAGGAGATAGAAGACACACGGACGGCAGTTTCTTTTTCCCTACTAGGGATGCCTAGGCTTCCTTGTGAGACAGCTGGTGGTCTACTGCTGTGGTATTAACCACAAGTCTGCCTTTTATCAATTCATCGAAGAACAACATTCCCGCGGTGACAAGACGTCCACGGAGGCAGATAACGGATATAGCTTCAATAAAAACAAGACGCTGATCGTTCTGATGGATCTTGTTCGAAGGATGAGCCATGGTTCCCAGCGCAGGATATGGGGGTTTGCCAATATAAGATTTCTAATCTTTTGTATGAGCAGTGGACTTCATAATTTGTAGCGTTAGCGTCCCGTTGACTATGACGTGTATTATTTTTTGAGGTCATGTACTGTGCATCAGACTAGCAGCGTTAGGTATTTGATTGCGGTTTCCGAACTGAAGTATTTTCCTTTACTTTGAGATGCGATGGAGCGTCCATACCAACTTTTTGCTAGCTAATTTGTGTTGTTCTGTATATCGCCTATGTAAAATATGCTTCCGAGTTTGCAAATGGAAATTCTCCCGCTTTGCTTTATTTATTCTGAAGGGTGTGTTCCTGAGCATTTTGAGTACAATTATTCACTGGTTGACTGGGTTTATTCACTCCGTTATATATGAAGGTTCGTTGCAGCTGGGCATTAGTCCATTACATTGTTCAGTGAAAGATGTAGCATAGTTTGAGACAAGTTGTACTTTCATGGAACATAAGTACAGGGGTACGAGACTGAAATACTGACGGCAAAACGACAACCGTGACCATGAGAAATGAGACTGATGACACAAGAAAAAGATACTACTGTCACTGCTTTATTTGTAACACCCCGGTGTTCAAAAGCGTCATAAATCAGCACAGCACAGCACAGCGAGCAAAACCAAAACCGTAACCGCGTGAGCTTCGAGCTGGACGCAGCAGGATTGCGGAGGAACATAGCAACTTCTGTTCCACCGAACCAGATTCCTATCGGACAGGTTTCTCAGGAGTAGGCCGCCACCCGTGGACGAGCGCCGAACTGCCGATAAGATTCAGGGGTCGCAGGAGCAGCCCATGCCGGACGACGCGGCTCTAAAACTCCGCTCCCACTGGTCCACAGGTTTCGCTTCAGCGTGAGGGACATGGCGGGGATGCTTCTCCCTCTTGTCACCCTTGATCTGCTTGATGGCGTGTTTCAATGCTGGGAGAAGCGCCTCCATGCACTCCGCAACAGCGTTCGGGTTGCCGGGCATGTTGATTATCTGAAAAGAGATTACCGTGTGCGGACTACTGTGAGCGTTTGAGTCTCTAGAGGTGATAAACTATCAAGTATTGTTTTTGAGTTGTAGTATGTACAAGTGTTGATCCTCTGATTCCAGCCGTGGCCCGGGATAGCATTGCGAAAGGTGTCACCTGCACCACAAAGAGTAGTTCAGGCACCGTTAGTACAGATCAAAAGACTGCATTATCCTGCAAAGTTTAGAGGAAAATGGCGCTTAAATTTTAGTTTCAGTGTCATTTGTACGGTTAACTGTTATCTGTGATCTCTAGAAGCAGTCTATAATAATATCACTAGATCTAAAAATAAGGGGTGTAACAAATGTTGCCGTCACCTTCAAGCTCTCCTGAAGCATAACAAACGTAAGGCCAGGTGCCTCTTTCTCTATCACAGCTTTTGTCGCTTCTGGTGTGACATCTCTAGGTGTGAAGCCAGTACCACCTGCATGCAAATTATCGCCAGGAAGAAAAATCTCATGTGATCGTAGGAAACAGAGATTATGCTATCCACTAACTTGGAAGTGTGAAATTCTGCTACCTAAGGTCAAGACAAGGTTGACCTGGTCAATATCACTCCACTTTACCAGAATGCCCTTAATTTTATCCACTTCATCTGGAACCACAGCAGTAGCGACAACAGTTGCTCCACCCAATTTTTCTGATGAAGAGTTCACTACAGACACTGCTCTTGGACCACTACAAATGAAATGATTACAGTGTGGAAAGAAACAACAAAGTGGTAAGTTATCCTTCACAAAAGCGTGGCTCGCATCACAAACAACTATAACATTATGCTTCCTCTGCGGTTTTAAGGCATATAAAAGAGTAACATTGTGCAATGTGGAGTCCTTACTGAAATGCCTCACCATCTCATGTGAAGAAAAAACAGTAGTTCGACCCTTTACTGTTGCACCATAGAGTGACCACTTTGCAACTCAAGGCTAAGAGGTGTATCAGGATGCATGCACTTTATAAAGTGCGGGTGCAATAGATGGAAGCAGCTACATTCTTTTTGTTTAAAGCATTTAAATGCATGCTGCAATGTTAGGCAGACCAAACAAATACAGAATTGCAGGTTTATTCTTTCCCATCTGCTACGGGAATAACATCACATGCAACAGTACATGACAATTTTTCAATAAAGATCATGAAGAAAAGGGTATAGCACTGAAATAAATACCTCCTGTCAGGGCCTGCACCCGACGAAACAGTGTCACTTACAGTCAGAATTGCTACTTTAACTTGAGCATTCTGAGAGGCTGAAACGTGAGGAACATATGTGGAAACGCTTTTTGCAGAAGAACCAAAATGAGGTGGCAGTCGCTTTGAAGAAGCAGGCAGCTTATCCAAAGGAGAGTTAATTATATCCGAAATAAGTACAGCTTGGAGAGATGTTCCAGCTGCCAACACCTGCCCTGTTGATGGTACTTCCAGCAAAGCATTTGCAGATTTCATACTTAGGAGACGACTACTAGCTTGCCGGCCAGTGCTCTCAGCAACATAACTGCCAAAGCAATAACCAGTTACATCATCTAGTGTCAAATAGTATACAGTATAACGAATTATTGCCAAATATCAGGCCCCACGTTTAAACACAGTTCTTACCCAGGCCTATCAGATCCATCATCAAGCACCCATCTGATCACTGCACGATGAAACTCTGGACGATGTGGGTCTGCTCTTAAAGGATGTGATAAGCGCACATGCACTCTGTAGAAAAAGAATCCTATCAGTGAAGAAAAGCATCCTCCATAATATATTACGAGAACAAAACTAACAACATAAGCAGCATGAGGGTTACTACCTCGGCAAGTGAGGATTGGACCAACCAGAGAGCAGACGTATTGTAGGAACAACAAAGAGATTGAAGCAAACCATACAGCTCACTGGGTTTCCAGGCAAACCAAATGTGAGAACGGTTTTAGATGGCTTTGATGTGTCTTTTGTGATGATCTCAGCAAATGTCAATGGCTTGCCAGGTTTCATTAGGATCTGTATGTGTACAAGCAGCAAACTATTAAAATTATTGAAAAAATTGGATAAGGATAGTAGTGCCAAGTTCAAAGGCTTCTTTTTGGCAAACAGGAAAAGAGTCAATCTTCAGTTTGATCTAGCGCAGCAAACACAGTGTTTAGTTACTGACCAAAAAACCAGTCAGGTTTATTGATAATGCAGTTTATTAGGAACTAATTCCGCAAAAGGATACCCTGTTAATAGTGTGCTATGATTTCTTTATCCCCCAGCTGTTGGTTCATCTTGCCTAACTACCTCTCGGTAAAGAATAGTTCCAGAAGAATTTCTAAGATACCTAGTTCCAGAAGAATTTCTAATATACCTTTTCAAAGTGAATTTTACCCATATTTGCCAAACAAGGTTTGACAAGATCTCTATCACCCATGGAAACACCACCAGAAGTCAGGACTATATCAGCATCAGAACGTAAAGCCGCATCCATATGCTCCTTAAGACTCTCTTCAGTGTCTTTTGCAATACCCAAGTCAACCACTTTGCACTGCTGCTGAATAGCAGCAGCAAGTAGCATAGCCCGGTTAGAATCACGAATCTGCAATTTTATTAATTTAAGCAGATTGGAGGTAACTTATTTTAGTAAATATGGAATAGAAAAAAACGGTGAAGGCATCAAACCATGTAGAGTAGTTGAAATAACCTGGCCATGACTGAGAGTCGCAGTTGATGGCTGCACTAATTCATCCCCTGTGGAAAATACAGCAATGGTAGGTCGACGGTGCACCTGTAGAAGCAACCTCAAAATACTGTATTATACATGTTTCTTATCTACCCCGCAACAGTAACTGGAAGATACATTTACCTTGACTGTAGTTACTCCCACTGTTGCAAGTAGCCCAATTTCTGGAGGACCTATGTGTTCACCTGACTTCAGCACTACCGAATCTTTTTCTATGTCACATCCCTGTAGCATTGTTCGGATTACCACAAATCAGATACTTAACATTGCGCACACTACATTACGTGGATCTTTCATAGTATTGAGTGATCACAAGGACGAGGGATAAAGATTCAATCACATCGCCTACAAGCTAAAACCTGTTCAATTAGTAACATGAAATTTGCTTCTCGAATGGGATAAATGGAACAAAACGGTAAATCTACTCAAACACAACAATCAGACGAGCAAGTAACAGCATCTCATACCACGGGGCGTATGTCATGCCCCTCCGTTGCCCGCACCAAGATTTTAACCCTCTTGGACACATCGGCTCCGCCGGCGGCCTGCTCGGTGTCCTCCACTTGCACCACGGCGTCCGCACCCTCAGGTATCGGCCCTGCCCACTAACCAGAGTCACACGATGGACCACAGCGCAACGAGCAGCTAGCACCAGCAAAGCACGCGCGGTCACCTCACCTCCGGTCGTGACATACGCGACCGTGCCAGGGGCAACGACCACGCCGAGGGCGTCGTCGCCGGCCCTCGATTCCGTAATCACCGGGTACTCCCCGGGCCCGTCGGAAGCCACAACCGCGTACCCGTCCTGCGCCGCCGCAACAACAGCGTGTTTAGCGACCAGTATAACATTCTGCGAGGGGAAGGGAGCGACGAGAGAGGGGGTGGAAGGGAAGGCTAGGAGGGGGCGTTGACCTTGATGGAGGCGCGGAAGGGAGGGAGGGGGTCGGGCGCGCGGACGTCCTCCGCGAGGACGAGACCGAGCGCGTCGGGCAGCGGCACGGCCGCAGCAGCGCGCGGCGCGGCGCGAGCCGCCGCGGACAGCACCGCCGCCAGCGCGTCCTCCACCGTCAGCATTTTTTCGTCGTCCTATTATTTTCTCTCGCTCTCTCTTCCCCTCCTCGGCTCCCGGCGGCGGGAGAGGTGAAGCCTATCTCGATCTGGCGACTCAAACTACTCCTCCAGTTGCCGGGCCCTAGCTAAGGGGCTGATCCTTTTGGTTGAAGCTTAGAGCAATTCCAGCAGGACCCTTACTTGAGCCTTCATCCTACTTTTGAGGGCCGAGGGGTAAAAAAACTCACTCCAGTAGGGCCCCTACTTGAGCCCTCAAAAGTAGGGGGCCCCTCAAATCTCCCCCTCGAGCCCTCATTCCTGGGGGTCTGGAGGGAGCCCCTACTTTTGATGGCTCAAGTAGGGGCTCTGCTGGAGTGAGTTTTTTTGCCCCTCGACCCTCAAAAGTAGGATGAGGATGAGGGTGGGTCCTATGCGTCATCCCCTCTAAGAATGAATTTGAGGGTCCTGTTTTGAGGACTCCTGCTGGAGTGTAGCCCAAAAAACAGAGCCCTCAAAAGTAGGGAGAGCCCTCAAATAAAAAGTAGGAGCTCTGTTTTGAGAGCTACTGCTGGAGTTGCTCTTATGATTTTAGTTATGACTTATAGCTTACTTATTGTATAAGAGATTATAAAATAGCAAAAACTCACGTACGATTTTTACCGATATAAATAAAATCGGTACAGTATGTACTATAATTAACTAGTGACCCTATCATGAAAAGATATTCCGTTTAAAAATTAGTTACTAAGAAAAGCTTATAAATAACTTTTAGAAGTTAAAAAGAATAGGTCCTAAATTCAATGGGAGCTTTGAGACGTGACGCCGGTGGAGGGGCCAGGCCGGCTTCCAACTCGCGCTTCAAAATTCCAACGTCAAAATCACGTTTCCGCCATTTCGAAAGGAAATTGGGTTTCTCAAAGCCATTTTGTTTGGTCACGGTGACCTGGTGTGCAGCGTGCTATGCCAAATTGCCAACGCTTATTTTGCCATCCGCGTTGCCCCCCACCACTCACCAATCGGCACCAGCCGGCGGGCGCTGCCGTGCCACGCCGCTTTGATGAAAGTCCGGAGAAAAACGTCGCCCTCGTGCGGAAGCACTAAGGAAAAATAACGCGCGGCTCGCGTCAGCTTCCGCCGCCCGTCTCTTTCGGCGAGGGTCGGTACTTTCCTCGTTTCACGCCACTATCAACGTGCAGGAGCGGCTTTTTACTCCCTATATTTACTGCCGACCTCAAGCCGACGTGAGCCTAGAGGCTAGAGGTGAGAGCCAGTATTTTCATGACAATTATCTTTACTATTCTAAAAGGAGTTGGTGATTGGTATGGCCGCTCCCACCCCTCTTGAAAAAAAAGTGCTTTGTCTGACGCGTGGGCCCACCCACCCCATGCCCGTGCGCCCTGCCTCCCCCACCCCCACCGAACGCCCGTGCGCCCTGCCTCCCCCACCCCACCGAACCCGTGCGCCTCCCCCCTGATTTCTCCCTCGCCTCCCATCCCTCCTCCTCCGCCGCCTCCTCCCTCTGCTCCGCAGCCGCCTCCTCCCCCGGCCCTCCGCTCGGCCGCCGCCTCCTCCTCCCCCCATCCCTCCGCTCTGCCGCCGCCTCCTCCCCACCCCCACACCGCCGCCTCCTCCGCTCTGCCGCCACCTCCCCCTCCTCATGAAAACCTACGCCAGTTTCTCTCCTCCCCCCCCCACCAACTTACTGGAACCGCAGGGTACCCAACAACCGCCCCCACCCGGCCTTCTTCGTCTACTAGCTCTCCCCACTCCCCGCCGTCGAGGCCGCTTCCTTCCCCACGTCGCTACCCGATATCCGCGCCCACCTCCCCTCGCTCTGCTCCAAGGCCGCCCTCCTCTGTCCGTCCTCCGATGTGGCGTCGCTGGTCGGCGGCGGTGGCGGCAAGGGGGGCCCATTCAAGAACTACAACAACGCCAACTTCACCGACTACGGATCCGGCGCCGACGCGTTCACGAACTACTCCCCGGACCTCAACATCGCTGAGGACTCGTCAGCCTGGGCGCACGAGCGGCGAACTGGCGGTAGATCGGGAGGAGATTGCGCGTGTGCGTTCGGCATATATTAAATTAAAAACACTGCCCCCATGTGTTTCAGCGTTCTAAATTCTGGTTGCTTAGAAGAAAAGGGGGAAGGAGAAAGGTGGTGTGATTAAGGGGGAAGCGGAATCTCTTGCAGCATGTGATCTGTCCGGTGAATGATGCTAGCTGCCTGTTTTCTTTGTGGGTGCTTGATGAGCAGGGCGTCTGAATTTCCCCGGGAGTACGATGGCACGTGCCTGCAGATGCGGCTGTCGTACAACCCCTCTGCGCATATATTCCTCTTCCTGGTGCAGTGGATGGACTGCAGCCTCGCCGGGGCTCTCGGCCTGCTGAGGATCCTCATATACAAGGTTCTGTGGCATGTTCTGCTGCATGGTTGTTGGTTTGGTGCTCACATTTGGGGTTGTCATGATGAAATTGTAGTGCATTGCGCAGGTTTATGTCGATGGGACGACGACCATGTCGACTCATGAGAGGAAAGCCAGCATCAAGGAGTTCTATGGTATGTGATTTGATTATGTTGTTTTTATCCTTTGTGTACTGTTTTAAAGAATACTCGGTGTTGACTGGACATACTTTGTTGTAATATTCGGAATTAGCTTAATCTAATATATGATGGTATTGATGTTGTCATCTAAAAGTTAGATAACTTTGCAATGAGTACAGTACCCTGTTAGTGTGCTATATTAAGTGCATAATCCTTCTTTTCTCTTGTGAATAGACTCATAATTTCACCTCAAGATTAAGATGCTAAACACTGATCCCAAATATGTTGCCTAAACTTGTCATTGTAAGCAATTTGTAATGTACACGATATGAAGCAATGAACTGGAAAGAAGTTTGACTTTTTTGTTGTATAGAAAAGGGATTAATGGGATGTTTGATCTCTTTTGTAGTATAATCTTATGGTCATGTAAGTGTTGAGTACAGAAAAAATGGTGTTGTTTCTTGTGCTCTTTGTGCTTCCCATGGGAAATAATGCTATTTTTCTTTTGGTGGTTTACATTTGCTATTTTACTTGGTTTAGTTTTGCTATTTGTATATGTAAATGGGGGATGTTTGTTTATGGCTGTGGGGGAATTGCATGCCTTTTTAGCCCAAATAGAAGCTGCTGTTTGGTTGCTACATAGTACTTGATATGATGAGTATCATTTTCATGGTTTGGAAAAAATTGATCACTATACATTTTTCCTGTTCTTAGAAGGGCCATGTTAATATGGACAAATGCTCTATTGATATATTTACAATCCCTATTCCCTAAAGGGCAAATCTTTAGTTAGATATGGAATATGATCATGGATAGGAGTAGAAACCATCAAGAATCTGATGTGACGATACTCCTGTTTCCTTTAGTCACTGCAAATTCTGTTTTCAGCTTGCCTTTCCATTCTTCATGGTAGCTGCTTTGCAATAACTGAAGATAAATGAGGCACATACTGGTTGGGTAACTTCTAAGACATAATCATGACACCAGGGGGGATAAATAAAAACAATAGGGCTAATTTACCGCAATGTTCTTAACTGTTCTTTCTTCTTCCCTTGAGAAATTTTTAGCTGGTACAGGTAGAGAAGTAAAGATAAGGTACTCCCTCTTATCCTTGGTTGGTGAAGGTTGTTTGCATCTGGAACTGGATCGCTGGAAGGCTTGTTCTGTCAGATCTTAGCACTGAAGTCTCCACTACAAGAACTTCGAGTAATGTTTCTACAGCATAACTTGAACAAAGTTGGTGAAGTGATCAATGGTCACTGCAAAAGAATCAAAGAAAGATGTTGTGCACTGACAGAATAGATCTCCTTTTTTTCTCTTTTAGCTCTCAGCACAAAAAGATTGGCAAATGTTTGGCAAAACAGGAGTCCTGCACTTTTGCAGTGCAGTTGACCACTGTATAAGCAGTGCTCTTCAGTTGGCTTGTGTAGTGTCATTCCTTGTGCGTCAGTGAGGGGGTGGGGGATAAATATGTTATCTGACAATGTTCAAAATTTCTTGTGCGTCAGCTTGTATAATGTTCAGTTTGTTCAGTTGGCTTGTGTAATAAGGCGGCAGCTCTAGCTCGGGCTATCAAGCATGCTGAGTCAGCTTTTGTAGACAAGGAATAGGGTGTCATGAGTTGTTTCTGTTCTTTGTTCATGTTCCTTCACTCACTGCATGTTAGGAAGAACTATATCATCAGTGGGTGGAGTAAAGCAATAAGCTTATGTTGTCCTGCGATTCGAATAAATCTGGAAGTTATGGTTGTTAGCTATAATCTGTTTTTTTGGTTCATTAGAAAGGTAGATGCCTTTTGTATCTTACTAAAAATAAGAGTATTTGGTTGTATTGTTAGATGCTATCGTGATGTCTTCCTTGAGTCTCTTTTTAATGGTTAGAAAAAGGCATTGAACAATAACTGAGAGAAATTCTCGTGGCTTCTTTCGGGAAAAGAATACCATGAACTGCATTTCTGATACTTGCATCTGGTTCCAGGTAAAGAAACTTCATCAAGAAAAGCAGTTGAGCATGATGGTGGATAAAGACCTAGGTAGCAACTACGACATGGTCGAGCTGGAGGAAATGGTTCAGGTGGCTCTGCTGTGCACACAGTACTACCCATCTCACCGCCCCAGAATGTCCGAGGTAATCAGGATGCTGGAAGGGGATGGGCTTGCAGAGAAATGGGAGGCATCACAAAATGTCGACACACCAAAGTCTGTCTCATCAGAGCTTCTGCCTCCAAAATTCATGGATTTCGCTGCGGACGAATCCTCGCATGGCCTGGAAGCCATGGAGCTCTCTGGACCAAGGTGATCAGTTAGTGATCATGTATTCACATAGATGTTTGTTATATGTGGTTGTATTACATTTGATTAGCTCTGGAGCCGTAGCAAGGGAAGGTGAAATTTTCCGACTCAAGTAGGTTATGACGATATTATTGTCCATAGTTGTGGTGGCATTCATTTGTACATACAGTAAGTATTGAGTGAGCTGAGCCCATCCTTGTTGCGCATCTACAGGTGGCAAAGAGAGATGAGATGAATTGAGTAAATATAGAAAGAAAATTTTGTAGTGTGTGCTTGCTTTCTCTTTTCTTGACAAGTTAGAGATGAAGATAAGTCTTTCAGAAGGATGTCGCATAAGTTTCATTTTAAAATTTCCGTTAATGTTTATGGCATGATGTCCTATTTATCAATTAGTTTATTATTCTCCAAGACGGATTGACAGTTATTTATGTATTAATAGTACTATGAAAAAATATTGTTTACTATCATTTTTGTACATATTGTTGTATGTGGTGCATGTTCTATCATGCTTCACTAATATGATACTTGATTTATTTACAAGTATGAACATGTATGTTTTGCTTGATACATGATGACGTAAGATAAAATTAATGTTTATTATTTAGTTTAAGATCATATTTGATAGTATACATCACTTTTATTTGGTTTTCCGTTGCAACGCACGGGCACCTTACTAGTAAATTAAATAAGAGAGTTACAGAGTTTAAGATAATTAATAAATTACATATAGAAAAGATCATTGCCGAACGTATACTAGACATACTTGATAATTTTATGATAGGTAATAAGATTATAAGTAAATTTCAAAAACCCCTATGTTTTGTGGTCCATGTGGCAGAAAACCATAGGTATTATGGTCTTGTAGTTTCACAAAACCTCGCCTCTAGTAATTGACAACACCGACTAGTGCAAGTTCCAGGACGACGAGCCGGAGGAATTGGACTCCGGTAGCTTGGCCGACGACTACAGGCTCTGCGAACTCCTGGACGTGTCCGAGCTCTTGCTAATAATCTCACCGGGCAGCTTCCCGACCCACAGCTTGTCGAATATCCTCCGTGATCGTGATGACAGCGATAGCTTGCTACTCTGGTTTGCGATGTTGCCCCTCGCTAGCTGCCTGCC
The DNA here is from genome assembly GCA_017311315.1 of Dendrocalamus latiflorus. Lineage (NCBI taxonomy): Eukaryota > Viridiplantae > Streptophyta > Magnoliopsida > Poales > Poaceae > Dendrocalamus > Dendrocalamus latiflorus. Next base: position 36,977,421 of record CM029656.1, on the reverse strand, counting down.
ATCATCGTGGTCGTGGTCGTCCTCGTCAGCGAGCTTCAGTCTCCCAAGCTGCTTCTTTAGAGGGGTTGGCGTTGGTGTCTCTTTGTTGGCCAAGCTGCTTCAGTCTGCCATAGCCGTCGCTGTCTCCGTTATCTACAGTTACAAAGAGCTAGGCCAAGATTGAACGGCACAACGTCAATCTATCGTGCTTTGAGCCTCGTTGGAAGCGAGACAGGTCAGCACCACACGGCCTAAGTCCAGCTCTATGTGAGCCCAAGGAGTGGTTCGTTTGTTCGGCATCGAGCAGTGGGCTGGCGTTGTCACCAGCCAAGCCGACCATGGGCATGGGACCATGCGTTCACATCACCACATGGACTAGGTTCGCCGCTCGGCGGTAGGCTAGCCTAGATATAAGGAGACCAAAAATAAATCCATGACCTCACAAAAAACCTCCTAAAACACGTATACATATAGACAGGCACCAAGTTTTGAATTTTGATGAGTACATCCATAGCCACACCACCCTTGGTGGTTCTCTTTCTACGTGGATGTTAACGGGCTCAAGCAATGCAACCATCAACTAAATCACAAATCTAAACTACGTTCCCTCCTGGATGCTTTACACCTTATTGCTGCACGCCGACATTATCGACTAGGCAAGTCTGTAGATACTCCCAACACCTTCTTTCTAGTCAACAAAAATTCACTTCATAGAGTTCTGATTGGGACAGGAATACAGGAAGCAGGATTTTGAGTCGAGTACTTCCGGTTTCACCCAAGCAAACAGGCTTCTCGCTGCTCTACAACTAAATCCGCTAGTCTTTTGAGACCAGGACCGGATGCACGTTGAAGGGTGGGGGCACATGCCCTTTGTCGCTTAGTGTTTCCACATGTCAAAAACTACAACTATCTAAAAAAAGAAGACTTAAACATGTTGAAAAACAGAAGAAAAAACATGTTGACATGCATGGAGCATGAGGCCTCTGCGTTATTTTTGTTCTAGATCCGCCATTGAATTTGAGACATTACAAGATGAACCCGATAAAGGGCACCCCAGCTCAGTTGGCGTCAATGCAGGCTTCGAGTAGCTTTGCCATGTAGAATCATTATAAACATATTCTTCAATCACTGCAAGAAAGGAATTCCAGTTAAACTGCAATATACAAAAAGACACGCAAAAATATACTTCTATTGGTACGAGTCTAAAGCATACAATACTTCCTGACAGCATACAATCACTTAATTATGAAAGAGAGAGAACTTGTAAGTTGTAACTACTGGCCAAGAAACAAAAGATGCTGAGACGAGATGATCAACGTACTGAGTTGCAAGCTGTACTGCTGGTGGCAACACACACACACACACTAAGATATACTGCTGGTGGCAATATCAATTCAATAACAGGCAACAGCTACTGCTACTTCAAGCAAATATCTCTTACAAACACAATGGATAAACTAATATCACTGTCGCTTGTATTAAAGTAAGTTAGCTCAGATCTGTTGGTTTCATTAAAGTAAAAAACACAGATAGCTATAAAACTAAAAGTAAATCATTTTGGCAGATGTACCATTCCCATAGCATACCAAACAGTTTAGCGTTCGGTGAGATAGGATGGGATGAACCATATGAAATCAGTTAGATAAAGATTAAAATGAAGAGGATCAGTTGATGTTAGCCAACAATAAAGGGGACATGCAAAAAGGTTGGAGCAAGTTGGATGAGGTACAGTGTTTATAGACTACATAAACCTAATGATGGACAAAATGGTAGGTTCTGTAACAGGAGGAAAGCTATAGAAGGTTTACGAGGTCAATGGGAAAAATAGAAGAGTGAGGCAGCCGGTGTTCTTTTCATTTAATGTTTGTCTCTCTTCGTAAATACAGAGACGATAGGTACTTGGAGGGTACTGGATGAGTACTTCCCTACAAGAGCATCTCGCGTGCCATTTGAGTCAAATTCGGATTTGAATTGTTTATTAATCTGCTAGAGTGTACTACACGTGAATTGAATTTATTCTCATATACAAATGCTCCACCCCTCCTTTGTAGTCTCACACATTCCTTTGGTTTGTAAGAAGCACTGTAACAAATTCTTTGCATTGATATTTAGATGTTCTATTTATTCACAATAATAAGATAGTTCATTGTAGGCCTAACTTAACATCACTTTCATGGTATCATCGCAGTAGAAACTAACTCCATCAATCTCCTCAAACGTTATGTCCATTCACACAGCATATGATTGAACAATGGCTGTTGTTAGAGGAAGGAGAGAATAGTGTAACCGTTTTGCTACCAATCAGAATTGATTGTGCACGGTGGACTCGAGATGCCGCCATCTTGGCCTGTCATACATATCTACTTTCCTAGTCACCAGAAAGATACCATTCCAGTTCGCAGTGTTGGAAGCATAAAAATCTAGATCAAATGGGAACATGTGTCTCATGCCACATTGAAGGCATGCACAAAAGGCCTGCGAGGTTTGTAGTCAGCCATGTGTTGTTTCTGTTTTGAGTGGGTGGCCAGGGGAGTGTGCATGGACAGGAAGTGTTAGGAGCTTCAAGTTTGAGAGAGTTCGTTTCTACCCAGTGATACCGCTAAAATATTGGTGGCTGTAACATAGCAATCTGAACAAGGCAGGACACTCATTATTTCAAGATACTAATAAAACTGTTAGAACACAATTGGTTAGCAGAATGCATGCCATAACTAACCAACTAATAATCAGGGTTTATGTAAGCTTAGAGATGGAGCTCTCACCCAAAGCTCTCACCCAACAGAGCCCATCGAGAATTATCATACTAGATGAACCTACATGCTCATCATAAGCCAACACTTCTTTAACATGAAAGGAGCAAACTTCGGTTCCAGTACCTAAATAGGACCTATATGGGTCGACGAATCGAGCCCTGTTTCTCTGTTGAATTTCGCCAAACGAGGAAAAAAAGACTTCCTTGAGTATGATTCTTCAATCTTAAGCTTCGTTGCGTAGAATGGTACATGGCACAGTTCAGTCAGTCAGTGGGGGACAAGTGGGCCGCCGTACCTGTTCTACTCGTCGTCTTTCAGGACGCGCTCGCTGGATGCCCCGGCGGCAGCGGCGGCGGCTTCGTCTTCCTCCCGGAGGATCTTCTGCATATCGTTCATGCGCGTCCGGACGACGTTGGTGATCATAACTGCACGCAGATCAGCGAATAATCAGCGGGCACTGGCATTACTTTGCGCGATTGGGTTGGAGAAAAGGGAGGGGATAGGATGGGATTGCTTACTTCCGGCGGTGCCCAGGGTCCAGATCCACAGGATCTTGAGGCCGGGGCTCTTCTCGCTCCACCTCGTCACCATTTGCAGCTTGAGAGCGGGGCGGACTTCAGCCGGATTTCTCTAGGAGGACGAAGAAGCTGATGCGCAACGAGAAATTGGATCGTGCCGCGAGAAATTGGGACGGATGCGTGCTCCAGCGGAGAGTTTTTTTTGTTATTACTAGCTGAATGCCCGTACGTTGCTACGGATTTTAAAATTTTATTATATTACATGTTCTAAAACTAACAGGTGGTAAAATTTGTTGGAACATGCATACAAATATGTTCTATTTTTTTTAATCCGTAGCATCGCACGTCTGCTCTCAATGTCTCAACAACTTCTAATTGCTTAGCAAGTTAATCAAAAGGCCGATACATTGGTCTGTCAAATATATATTTGCATGTCATTTTTTTACCCAAAATTATTACTTGAAGACATTGCTTGGCTGTAAACATATTCCACGTGAACATCCAACCTATTCACTAATCATTTTCGGGATACAAAATTAAGAGAATTTAGCGTTGAAAAACTTGATAACTGGGAAATCAAGAAAATCCACATCCAAGGTGTCGGTTCAATACAAACTAAAGGATAGTGTTTAGCCTTATACTCACTTCTGCTGCAGTCATGACCATGAAACCCAGGGAAGCAGTGGCCTACGACCACGACAAACATGGTCGTAATGACTTACGACCACGGCAAATCGTCAATAGATGTGATCGAAAGACGTTCGACCACGGCAAAACTGAAGGAGGCGTCATCGGCAGGACCTACGACCACGGCAAGGCAAAGTAGGAGGTGATCGAGAGGTTTACGACCACGTTGTAGGAGCGCAGAACGTGGTTGTAAAGGGTTATTGACCATGGCCAAGGAACAGTGTTTTTACGACCACGACAAGCTATAGTAGACGTGGTCGAAAGGTGTTCAACCACGACAAAACCAGAAGAGGTGAGATCGGTAGGTGATACGACCACATCAGAGAAATATTATAGGTGATCCGAAGGCGTACGACCCAACGAAGAAGTTTGAACGTGGTCATAAGGAGGCAACGACCACGTTGTAAAGTCACTGAGCGTGGTCGAAGAAGGCTACGATCATGGTGTAAGTGGTCATAAGAAGACTTACGACCATGGTAAACGTGGTCATAACGACTTACGATCACGGCAAATCTTCAATAGACGACCGCAACGAAGAAGTTTGAACGTGGCCATAAGCAGGCAATGACCATGTTGTAAAGTCGCTGAGCGTGGTCAAAGAAGGATACGATCTTGGTGTAAGTGGTCGTAAGAAGACTTACGACCACGGCAAATCGTCAATAGACGTGGTCGAAAGGCGTTCGACCATGGCAAAACTAAAGGAGGCATGATCGGGAGGACCTACGACCACGACAAGGCAAAGTAGGAGGTGATCGAGCGGTTTACACCAAAATTTAGTTTAATCTGAGAATAGCTCTTTCTATTGGGATTTAAGCCTTTGTGACATGCTCGGCAGTTAGGCTTACAACAATGTGGTCGAAAGGGTCATTTACGACTTGGTAGTCATAGGAAGCACTTAATTAGTGGTCGGAAGCTTTTACGACCATATTGTGCTGATTCTGCAATGTCTCAAACCTTTTCAAGTGGTCGGTCTCTACATTGGTCATGGTCGGAAGTCAGCAAAAGACTCTACGACCACATTGATACCGGCTGGAAGTTTTACGACCACATTGTCAGCGGTTGGAAGCCGGAAATCAAGTTTACGACCATTGTGTCGCGGTTCGGAAGCCATTTACTATCATGTCGTCCTGGGTCGGAACCTGGTAGATGCGTTTTCGAGTGGTCGGAAGGCCTTACGACCACTCTGGCTGAGGTCGAAGGCCACCAGGACTGTTTATGACCACGTTGTGGCATTTACGATCACGTAGTGTCGTTTACGACCACTCTGGCCGTGGTCGAAGGCAGCTATGACCACGTTGGCCGTGGTCGAACGCAGCTACGACCACGTTGAGTAGTCGGCAGGTTACGACCACGTTATCGAGTGCTGCGGTCAGAAGTCGGCGCTATGGTTTACGATCACGTTGAAGAGTCGGCGCCTTACGACCACGTTGTCGAGAGCTGACGCGATCGGTAGTCGTAAGACGTAGCCACGACCGCTGTGGTCGAATGTCGGCGGTTTACGACTATGACCACATTGGGTAGTCGGCGGCTTACGACCACGTTAACGCGAGAAGAAGTCGGAGGTCGAGGCTTCGACCGCTACGGTCGATAGTTGGCAGACTTTGACCACGACCACGTGGGAAGTCGGCAGACTTCGACCACATTGTAAAGTGGTCGAACGTGGTCGTAGCTCAGTCGGCTACAGTCGGACCTGGTCGAATGCAGTCGGACGTGGTCGTAGCGCTATCAGACGCGGTCGGAAGTGGTTGATACCAGTCGGTTATAGTCGTAGCGCTGTCAGACGCGGTCGGACGTGGTCGGTTGCGGTCGTTACTTCAAACGTGGTCGTAGTGTCCAACGTGGTCGTAGCCGTAGTCGTAGACATGGTCGGCTTCGTCTGACTACTTGGCCACCACCTTGTGGTCCGGCTCCTTACGACCACCTTTAACGTGGTCGTAGCCTTCAACGTGGTCGTAGCCTCCAACGACCACGGCAAGAGATAAACTATGGTCCAAACTTGGTCGTAGCCAACGACCACGGCAGAGGAACATCGATTTTACGACCACGTGGTAAAATTACTGACGCGGTCGAAAGGCGATCGATTGCGGCAAAATCGATTGATCGTGAGGTCAGGAAGCAATACGACCAGATTGGTGAGAAGTCGAAGGTGATCTGCAGGCGTACGACCAAAACGAAGGAAGTTGAACGTGGTCGCAAAGAGTTACGACCACTTGTAAACTGCTACAGTAAGTTTACGACCACTTGTAAAGGGTGTTTCTGAGTGGTGGGTTACGACCTCATGGTTGTAGCGTGCGAGGGGTGGTCGTAAACGGTGCCGAGTGGTCGTAAATCTCCCTAGGTGGTCGTAAATGGTTCTAAGCAGTCGTAATGATTCTAGAGTGGTCGTAAATGACACACAGTGGTCGTAAATAATTTTGAGCGGTCCTAAACGACATAGAGGGGTCGTAAACGACACAGAAGTGGTCGTAAGTGACTTTGAGCGGTCGTAAATGACACAGAGCGGTCGTAAACGACACAGAAGTAATTGTAAGTGACTTTGAGTGGTCGTAAACGACATAGAGTGGTCGTAAGTGACTTTGGGTGGTCACAAACGACATAGAGTGGCCGTAAACGTCACGGACATGGCCAAGTACTCACAGACGTGGTCGTAAGGGGTTACGACCATGTTGTATCGGGGTGAACATGGTCGTAAGGTGCTACGACCACATTGTGAGTGGTCGGTAGGAAGCTTCGACTATGGCGTGAGTGGTCGTAGAAGGTTACGACCACGTTGTGAGGGAACAAGCGTGGTCGTAACCAATGTGGTTGTAGCGTGGTCGAAGCCTCCGACTTCCCAATGTGGTCGTCAGCCCGGCTGCCGACTTCCGACCACAACATCAAGGCTTCGATTTCTGACCGATTCTCGCGATAACGTGGTCGTAGGACGTCGACTTCTCAATGTGGTGGACAACCCAACCGCCGACTACCGACCGCAGCTCTCGATAACGTGGTCGAAGCCCGCTGACTACCCAAGGCCAAATGAAGGTGTCTAACTACCGACAACATGGTTGGAAACCTTCCAGCCGACTCACAACGTGGTCGTAAATCAGTTTGCTAGCTTCCGACCACAGACAACGTGGTCGTAAACCCTTTCGACCATGGACAATGTGGCCGTAACAGCTTCCGACCATGGCCAACGTGGTCGTAATAGTTTTTGACCACGACCATCATGGTGCGTTCAACTTCCGACCACTTGTAAATGCCCTGTTGACTTTCAACCAGCGACAACTTGGTCGTAAAACTTTCTGGGACCTTTGACCGTGACCAGAGTGGTCGTAAACCCTTCTGATGTTCTCCAATCACGCCCAATGTGGTCATACCCCTTCGTGCTGAGCTCCGACCACAGCCAAAGTGATCGTAAACTGTCCTGGTGGCCTTCGACCACAACCAACACGGTCGTGGGAGGAGTTACGACCACGGCAAAGCAGTTGAACATGATCGAGACGTGCTAGGACCACGGTGAAGTTGGTCGTAAGGAGTTACGACTACGTGGTCGGAAGCGCCTCCGACCACGTTGAAGGAAGTGAACATGGTCGAAAGGGCGTTATCGTAGAAGGTTTCGATCACAGTATTTTTTGAGCACGACTCGAAGTGATCGGTAGCGAGTTTGAGTGGTCGTGCGGCATCGTAAGTGGTCGAAATGGGTCGTAAACGACTCTCACTGGTCGAACCGAGTTCCGAACACGTTCATATCTCTCCAATGAAATCGCAGCTCCTTACGACCACAGTGTGACGACCACTTACACCGTGGTCGTAGCCTTCGTCGACCACGCTCAGCAACATTACAACGTGGTTGTAGCCACCTTACGACCACGTTCGAACTTCTTCGTTGCGGTCGTACGCCTTCGGATCACCTTCGATCTTTTTTTCTGGTGTGGTCGTATCTTCTGATTTTGCCCTGGTCGAACGCCTTTCGACCACGTCTATTGACGGTTTGATGTGGTCGTAAGTCTTCTTATGACCACTTACACCGTGGTCATAGCCATCTACGACCACTTACACTGTGGTCGTAGCCTTCGTCGACCACGCTCAGCAACATTTACGACCACGACTCGAAGTTATCGGTAGCGAGTTTGAGTGGTCGTACGGCATCGTAATGTTGGAAATAATCTAGGTTTAGAAGACGCATACAAAGTTTGGAAGTAATCGAAGTCAAGACGGAGGAGAAATCAGAAGTCGAAGTTGAAGCCGAGTTCCAGACGAAGTCGTATCAGAGTCAAATTCAAAGTCGTAGTTGGAAACCGAGTCAAAGTCGTATAAGACTCGGAGTCGGAGTAGGTTGAGAACCCGTGTTGAATTAGAACAGCCGGGTATAAAAAGAGGCTTAGAGTCATGTATTCGATGTACCAAGCAATTGAGAAAATACCAAAAAGAGGGAGAAACACAAAGCTTTGTTTTGTCGTGTGATTGGCGCAAGACGTGGTCGGAAGTACTCACGACCACGGCAAGCGTGGTCGGGAGGAGTTACGACCACGGCAAAATTCCAGCAGGCGTGGTCGGGAGGCGCTACGACCACGGCAAAGGAACAGTGTTTTTACGACTACGTTCAAGGAGTGCAGAACGTGGTCGTAAAGGGTTGGACTACGCAGGGAAGGCTATGACCACGGTGAAGGTGGTCGTAAGGAGGCGAAGGTGGTCGTAACGAGCTACGACTACACCGAGAAGGCCAGTACGTGATCGGAAGCAACTCCGATCACGTTGAAGGAAGTGAACGTGGTCGTACGAGTGTTCGACCACGGTGAACAGTGATCGCCAGCATCACTGCGTGATCGTAGAAGGCTTCGATCACGGTATTTCGAGCGGCTGAAGGAAGGCAGCGGCAGCGATATTGCAGAGTGGTCGTAAGTTGCTACAGTAAATTTATGATCACGTTGAAAAAGCGATCGGAAGAGTTTGAAGCGTTCGGAACTGGTCGTAAGTACTCTGAACCGATCGTATTTGATTCTCACCGGTCGTAAACGACTCTAACCGGTCGTAAAAGGTCCTGGGAGGTCGTAAGACTTTCCAACACGTAAGTGGTCAAAATCGGTCATAAACGGCTCTAATTGGTCGTACAAGGTCCTGGGAGGTCGTAAGACTTTCCAACATATCATAGTAATAGTTGTCTAGAACAGATCACCGTGGTCGAACTCCGTTCTGAACACGTTCAAATCTCCCCGATGAAATCGCAGCTCCTCGTAGCCTTCGTCGACAATGCTCAGCAACATTACAACGTGGTCGTAGCCTCCTTACGACCACCTTCGAACTTCTTCCTTGAGGTCGTACACTTTCGGATCACCTTCGATCTTTTTTTGGTGTGGTCATATCTTCTGATTTTGCCGTGGTCGAACACCTTTCGACGACGTCTACTGTAGCTTTGTTGTGGTTGTGAAAATACTATTCCTTGGCCGTGGTCGATAACCCTTTACGACCACCTTCTTCTGCGTTCCTTCAACGTGGTCGTAAACCTCTCGATCCCCTCCTACTTTGCCTTATCGTGGTCGTAGGTCCTCCCGAGCACGTCTCTTTCAGTTTTACCGTGGTCGAATGCCTTTCGACCACGTCCTCCCGACCTCTCGAGCATGCCACTTTCAGTTTTGCTGTGGTCAAACGCCTTTCGACGATGTCTATTGACGGTTTGCCATGGTCGTAAGTCCTTACGACCACGTTTTTCGTGATCATAATTCTTGTTACGACCACTTACACCGTGGTCATAGCCTTCTTTGACCACGCTCAGCGACTTTACAACGTGGTCGTAGCCTCTTTACGACCATGTTCAGACTTCTTTGTTGCGGTCGTACGCCTTCGAATCACCTTCGATCTTTCTCTGATGTGGTCGTATCACCTGCCGACCTTACGGTCTTCTTGTTTTGTTGTGGTCGAACACGTTTTGACCACTTCTACTATAGCTTGGTCGTGGTCGATAACCTTTGAGCGAACGAGCGACAAAGTGGTCGAACGGCAGCGGGAGCAAGTAGCCGACTTCTTACGTGGTCGTAGACTTGAGCGCCGACTTCGATCGCAGCCTGCTACACCGTGGTCGTAGCTTCGACTTACGACTTTTGACCATCTAACGTGGTCGTAGCTGCATTCGACTACGGCCAACGTGGTCGTAAACGACCTGAATGACCTCTGCCCAAAATGGTCGTAAACTTAAAATGGTCGTAAACTTATTTTCTGGCTTCCGACTCCTAGCAAAATGGTCGTAACAGCTTCCGACCTCACAAAGAATGCTCTCCGCCCAACCTCCTTCCTCTCCTCCGCCCCCAATCGGTGCCGCCCCCGCCCCCGCCGTCGCCTCCTTCCTCTCCCCCACCGCAGCCGCGCCTCCTCCTTCCTCCGCCCCCTTCCTCTCCGAGCCAGCCGCCGCCGCAGCCGCGCCTCCTCCTACCTCTGCCCCAACCGGTGAGATGGAGGTCGCGCCGCCTCCTTCCTCCGCCCCCAACCGACGCCGCCCCCGCCGTCACCTCCTTCCTCTCCTCCGCCCCCAACCGACGCTGCCCCCGCCGTCGCCTCCTTCTTCTCCTCCGCCCCTAACCGGCGCCGCCCCCGTCGTCGCCTCCTTCCTCTCCCCTGCTGCAACCGTGCCTCCTCCTACCTCCGCCCCAACCGGTGAGATGGAGGTTGCGCCGCCTCCTTCCTCCGTCCCCAACCAGCGCCGCCCCCGTCGTCGCCTCCTTCCTCTCCCCCGTCGCACTAAGCCGCCGCCTCCCTCGGTTGTTTCTTTTTAGAAAAAAGCAGGTGCGCAGGGGGTGGTGGAGGAGTGGCGGCGGCGCGGGGGGCGGAGGGGGTGAGGGCGGGAGCGCGGGTCAACGCACGATATTCAATTTTGGGGGAGGAGAGAAGCACAGGGAGGCCCACATGTCGACGCTTTTTTTCCTGTGAGAGGCGGCAGAGCGTCGGACGCACCATCACCTTGAACTCGTTCTTTTAAGAGTAGAGATAGTGCTCCCTAAGTATGGCTTCGACAAAACGGTATCCACGTCATGGGTTTCTCTAAAACGATACCTATTTCATGTACTCCTCTCTATAATAGTATTCCCAGGGATTTGAACTCAAATTATTTTGATTTTCGATTTTATCTCCTCCATATGACTAAACAGCCCCTCAGTTCTTTAATTAGACCAGCGACGCCGGCTCTCCCTCCATTTCTTTTTGGAGCTCTTCTTTTTCCAGCGACGCCGGCTTGGGGCTCTCCCTCCACACGGCTACGGCGGCGAGCACCCCCGACGGCCTCTCCGCCCCAACCCCGGCCGAGGTGACGCCGGTGAGGTATGGCGACGCCGTCTTGGGGCCCTCCCTCCACATGGCTGCGGCGACGAGCAGCCCCGACGGCCTCTCCGCCCCGACTTGCAGCGTCCTCAGGCGGCCCTAGCCATCCCTCAGTCGGTGGCGCCCATGCGGCCCCCTCCTCCGCCGGACTGCAGCGCCCTTAGCCGGCGGCCGCGGCGCCTCTGCCGCCCAACCAGACACAGGAGCGACCTGCTATTCCCCTGGCTCATGTTAGAAGTTGCAATTTTTGGGTGATGTCGATGAGTACAATTCTGTAATGGTCGATTTGTATGCAAAATTTGTTGCGAAATTCTGTAATGGACGAGTACAATTCTGGACGAGTACAATTTTTTTGGGTGATGCTCAGCAATTGGTTTGGTTGATGTAAAATTGCATTTGTGGTCATATCAAAAAAACCTGTATGGATATGAGAAGCTCTTTTGGCAATTTGTAATGGGAATTGCAGTTTGTATGGATGAGAATTTGTAATGGGAATTGGATGGGAGAATCAGCCTCAGCTTGAATTGTCCACTTTTTGACATTTACATCAAGAACCAAGACTCAGTTTGTAGACGCTTCCAAAACTACTATATGGTCTGGATGAAAATTCACAAAAGAGCAGAATGCCAAATCAACCAAAGAAGGTTCATTTATAAATTAACCATCTTTCCAGAACTAGATTGTACCAACCATAACAATCATAACAGTACCATACAAGCATACAAGAACAATGTCTCCAACCAAATATAACAAAAGAAGTTCAAATCCCACTTGAAGAAAAATGGTTACACATCGGTGATAATTAAACCCCTTTTAGCCTTTCTTGGAGTAATCTTCTTATGAGCCGCTGCAATGGTGGTTGGAGTCTGAGAAGAAGAGGCCTCTTGAGAAGATTTGCCTTCTTCCATCAATAAAGATAAGCGCCTACACAAACATGCGCGGTATTATTTTGCAATTTTTTTAGTCAAAACATATATTTTGAGAACTACCAATTCTTTACCTTCTTGTCACCATTCCAGGACTCTCCTGCATTATTTGTTCCCTTATGTTTGATCGATCTGGTGTTGTATCTTTAGGAGCCCACCCTTTAGTGGTATTTTTTCTTGGCTTTCTTTTTCTGCATGGTAAAAATGAAACAAATGAAGAAACTTTTGGGACGAAATAAACATTCAAAGTGAAACATTGCTAAAAACTTACCTTTTTTTAGTGCCGTTGAAAGGACATTTGTAGCTAGCCTTCCTATGTCCCAACTCTCCACATTGCGAGCACCGTACTTTGCCTCTAACCTTTTTTTGTCTTCTCATTGACATTTTCAGCAGCCTTTGCAACTGATTTTGATCCACCACTCCCACCTTCGAGGCAACTTTTGATCCTATTTTTCCTTTGCCTTCCAACACTTCTTTTACAAAGGGGTGCAACCACCTAAAATTCTAATTCCACTTTGGGCCATTTTGTCTTATCACGAATTGGCTCAATCAATCGAGCATAAGCTTTTCTAAAATTCTCAACAGAGTATTACTCATGTACAAAGTCTTCCATCTTCACATTTCTAATCTGCTGGGCGGATATCAAGGATAAAACATGTTGACAAGGCTTTCCAGTGTGCTGCCACTCCTCACATGAACACTCGTGTTTGTATGCCTTGACAACGAATCTGTGATTGCAATTGTCCCAAACCTTAACAGTATAATTATCACCCTTGATAACAGATAAGTGTCCTAGCCCTCTAGTTCTAGCTCTCAATAATTGTAAAACTGCAGGTAGTATCGTACCATCAAGCCTTTCCCCAATTCTTCTCCTCTTGTAGAACAGTGTCATAATCATCTCTCTCAGCTTGTCTGCAAGCTCGACAACAGGTAAGTCCTTTATGTCTTTGATCCAATTGTTGAAAACCTCAGCTATGTTGTTAGTTATATAATCACACTTGATGTTGGGATTGAAGTCAGACCTGTACCACTTTAACTTATGATGTTCATCCAGCCACTTCTTAGTTGCCGGGTTACCCTCATAAACAGCAGCCATGTGCTTTTCATATACATCCTTCTCATATGCCCTAGCTGCGGGCCACATATGTCCACCACTCTCACCAGTTTGCCTCTTAATATAATTCTGCATTAGATGCCTAAAGCACTCCCTTTGTTCAACTTGTGGGAACACCCGCTTCACTGCAGTTTCTAACCCTTTGCAAGCATCAGTACATATGGCAAGTAAAGGAAGATCTCCGACTACTTTGTGCAGTTGAGACATAAACCAACGCCAATTATCTTTTGTTTCCGAGTCAATGAATCCAAAAGCCACTGGATACATCCAGTTGTGACCATCCATACCGGTTGCTGCAGCTAAATGACCATTCCATCTGCCATTTAGTGCTGTGGAGTCAACACCAAGCCATGGCCTACAACCTGACCGGAAACCCTCGATACAAGGACCAAGCGCACAAAAGAACCTGTGAAAATAAACCTTGCCATCATCTGTCTTGCAATCAATCTCAATGATACTGTCTGGCATTTTTCCATGACCTCTGCCTTCCAATTATAAAGCAATTGAAAACTCTCTTCCCATGAACCATACAACAACGCCATAGCCTTTTCCTTTCCTTTCCAAACAGTGTCATACCCAATCGTGCAGTTGTAATCATCCTGTAACTTAATCTGCAACTCTTTAGTTCCCATTTGATAGTTCTTGCGCATAATAGAAACAGCCTTAGAAGCTACCCATTTGCAAGAAGGTGTAGTGGTCCTTCTTCTGCTGCTAGATGTACATGTGTGCATATCATTCAAAGAAGTGACCTGTAAAAACATGAGAAAAATATATAAGACAAGATTTTATAACAAATATGAAACATGGCAACAAAAATGTTAATATCACAAGTTTGTACCATAACAGTCATGTTGTCTGCCTGCGTGCGCCCAACAATCGCCCAAGTGCATTTGCCACCCTTACATTAGCCTCTATATTTCTTTTTGGTTGTGGCTTCGATACCCAATTCAAACTCTTTGTTAATAGCATATTGTCTCACTGCCAGTCTAATTTCTTCCATAGATGGATACAAGCTGCGCAATTCCATCGAAGGATTATCCTTATCATACACCATCGCAGTCTCCTCTGGAATAGAATCATCTACAAGCATAGATGCACCTTCTGTACCTTCTAGCGCTGGGATTCCTGAAGCACTTGCTCCACGGTCCATCACAACCTCCCTAGCATCTTCTTCCATCTCATCTTCCTTTCCCAACCCCAAAAACTCATAAACTTGTTCCTCATTGCAAAGTTCTATCCTTCCTTGCTCCTCTGTTTCCTCTTGAATTACTATTGAATCCCAATTAACCAATGGAGCTGTTGGCTCTTGCCAATCAATCAATGGAGCCGGTGGCTATACGCAGTCCATCACAAATGGTTCCTCCCTGTCCATGGCAATAATAATAGAATTCCGTGCCCTGTTGTATTGTTAAAATAGATGATCAAGTTCACGTGTTAAAACAAATAATAAAGTATTGATATCCAATGCTAAATGAGTAACAAGACACTAACAAAACCAATCAAAACTAGATTTCTGCAACGTCATGGACTAGGACTGCTGCCGCTGGGACATTACTGATGCAAGCTTGTTCCGCGGGGAGGGAAAAAATCGCCGCTTCTTTCTGGCAGGAACTAGGCCTGAACAGAAGCACGTCATCGCCTTGACATTTCGCCTTCCTTTTAGACCAGGATACTCTCCTGATGGAGATAAATACCTCTGTGCGCCGCGAGCGTGAAAACACCTTGCGCAGGGCGTGCGCCGCGAGCGAGCGCCGCGGGCGAGCGCGTCGCCTGCGTGCGTAGTTCGTGCGCCGCCGCCGCCAGAGGAAAAGTGATGCACCTGTACTGTGTCGTGTGGGAAGAAAAGAAAACAGATTAGGTCTAAACAAATTTAGGAATGGTAGTTTAGTCATATGGAGGAGATAAAATTCGAAAATCAAAATAATTTGAGTTCAAATCCCTGGGAATACTATTATAGAGAGGAATACACGAAATAGGTATCGTTTTAGAGAAACCCACGACGTGGATACCGTTTTGTCAAAGCCATACTTAGGGAGTACTATAATAGCAAAAAACTCTCCGGCGGGGGGTGGGGGAGCGACTTCTCTGGGGACTGACCCCATTGAAGCCGAGTGCGGACAGAGGTCGGATGGGCGACACGTCCTCCTTTCTCTCCGCCCGAATCTCTCCGTGCGAGCCCTCCTGTGTCGTCTTCTTTGCTCCTATGCTGTCTACTTTTTCTCCGCACGAGCCGCTCTCCCGTCTCTGCGCCGTAGAGCAATACAGGTGTTGTTGCTCATTAGGGTATCGCAATATGCAAAATGTAAACTTGATTCTAATTATCAATATGTAGTTGTTCGGGGCCATCACGGAGTAGAATAAAAAAAGAAAATACAATCCATGCCGCTCACCTCCGCCCCCTTTCAATCCATCTCCCCTGCAAATCTAAATCGTCACCGTTGATTGGTCCCATCGTGCCTACTGCCATCTCCCTCATCGACCCGACAATGATAGGCCTTAATTCAGAGCGGAATGCCCCAATCTAATGACAACCTCATTCCATAGCACGACCTCCTCAATTTATGTTGTGGCAGCCACCATCCATGACTGTGGCTCGATTGTGTCCATTTGATAACGAGGCGGGAGTCAAGTGGTGGTGCTGGCATAGATGGTAGCGAAGGTGACTATGGAGTGCCCTTACAGGTAGGTTAGCACGCTTTTTTATTTGCCTAGCCCCGGTTTAAATTAGATGCATAAGGTCCCGCTCGATTGGGCTGAAAAGCTGTGGCTTATAGCTGAAAGTGCACTGTAGCTGAAGATGGCTTATTTGACATAATTAAATTTAAAAATAGAAAAAAATATGCTAACTCATCACGAACAACGCAAAAGAATACAGAAAAAAGAATCGGGAAAAAAGCTTAAAAAATACCAAAAGTTTAGAAAAAGACGAAATTTATGAATAATGAAAAATAAGCCAGAAGCCAAAAGATGAAACTGAAATAAGCGGGGCCTTAAGTTACAAAAAAAAAAATCTTTGAAGTTGATTGCTCCATCGTGGTTGTGTTCACACGAAGCTTTCCCACTCAGTTTCTCTTCCAACACTAGAGATGGAGCCAATAACTTCAACCAAAGGCAGTACTCTACTGTTGATTGCTACCACATACTTTATTACTTTACGGTTAAGAAAGTAAGCTAGAGATTAGTTAGGAAAGTCAACATCCATAAAACAGTATAAAGGGAGGGGCCGGAATGAAAAATTTCTGAAGACAAGGCCCAAAAAGGGGCCGTACGAGCACATCCATCCACGTTCTAATCCGTGGGCCGAACTGGCTCCGCCTAAAAGAGGTCTTAGCTAGAGACAACGCCGTCGAGTTTAGTGACAGATGGTCCCACATGTCATCCGCACGCGATTTGAATCTCGCTGATCCGCACCAGTATCCAAAAGTAAATTAGCAAGCATTACTGCCACGCGAGACCACTCGCCCACCGTCTCGCACTCCCTGGAAGCCACACCTACCCGAAATCCGACGGCCCAGAACTACCTACCTTGCGATCCGACGGCTCTCGAAGCCCATCACACCCACGCCACGCGGCCCGCGCCGCCGCCTGTCTCCTCCAGTCCTCTCCACTCCACTCTCCTCTCCATCCCCGCTTCAAATTTGGATCGCGTCGATTTCACGCGCCGATTCCCCCAAATCCAACACGCGCCCCTCCCCCGAAGGCATAAATACAAATCCAACCCTAACCCTAGCAATCGAGAGCCATGGCGCGTCCCAGGGGTAAGAAGCGCACGGCGGCGGCGGCGGCGGCCGAGGGCTCCAGCAAGCCGGAGGCGGCGGCGAAGGAGCTGGCGACGCGGGGGAGGGGGCAGCGCGTCAAGGCGCCGCCCAAGCCCAAGCCCGAGACAGAGTACTTCCCCGAGAAGCGGAATCTGGTGAGGAGGCTTCCCGATAACCTCTCCAGGATGCGAGCTTCGGTCTGCTAGGTTTTGGTATCGCCGAGTAGGGGGTTGGCTTGGTTGGTCTTGATTCGTTTTAGCGTGCGGACCGTGCGGTGTTTGATATGTGCTCTTGCGGTGAGATTTGCAGTTGTCGGATTAGGAGAAGCGATGGTGATTCGATTTTTGCTGCATGCGATGCTGAAATACGAGATTTCTCGGTTAATATGCGACTAGATTTGGTTGGGCTAAAGGATCTCGCCGTTTGATTAGGAATGGTTTTCTCCTCAAATGCTGTGGCGTGTCGTTGGAGCATTTGCTATTGATGAAAAATTTTAAACCTGTCTGCGTTGGACCAAAGTGTACGCCTACGGTCTGTCATTCTAGGTCATCTGGTACAGTGGTAGCGATTGTTATATTCTGAAATGCTTTGCTGTATCAGCTGGTTGTTTGCTCAGTGTGCCTCATCACATCTAGAGTTTAAGTTATGATCAGAACGATGATCATCTTCTACACGTTTCACGCAGCAGATTCATTATTGCGCCACAAGTGCAATGCAATGTTTGCAAATTTTTGGGCTAATGGTTCTAAATTTCTTTCTTTTTGGTTAATGACAGTAGTTTTTTCTATTGCAGTCCTCCATTTCTTTTTTTTCTTGTGATGACCACCATCTTTTGAAGTTGCCTTATGATTTAACTTGTTTGACTGAGTCCCTTAGATGCATCACTTGAAAAACATGCGGTTCATGAGTATGCCTTGTGCCCTTGTTTATTGTCTTGCTATATTGCTTTTGGTGCATTGTGCCTAATGGTGTATTGCTTTGTTCAGGAGGATCTTTGGTTGTCGGCTTTCCCTGTTGGGACTGAGGTTTGTGCGCACCCCTGCCGTTGTTTTTATATAGTATTGTGTCTGTCAGTGATGCACATTTTGACATGCATACGGCTGTGTATTATGCATTTGGCCTTATTTATAATGATTGTCTATCTCTGGTCCTGTCATTCGCAGTGGGAAAATATTGATAAGATAAAGGAGTTCAACTGGAACTTTGAAAATTTAGAGGTATGATCTACAGTTAAGCTTTACAATTTTTTTATTGGAATACTGAGCTTCCTTTCAGCATGATATGTGGTTTATTGTGGTGAGCAGAAAGCTCTAGAAGAAGGGGGAGAGCTTTATGGGAAGACATTTTACTTGTTTGGAAGCACTGAGCGTAAGTTAACCTTCCAATCCTTGATGCATGATTACAGATTAGCTTGGTAATATTTTAGTAATTGGTGGTAAACTGGTGTTATCTGGGATAAATTTTGATGTGAAGTTTATGGTATATAGCTTGGATATCGGAGCAAGCAGTTTGTGGTTTAGCGAAATTCAGTAATCATGTTGTGGAGCTGCTGTTGCATGTTTTGTCGATGCTGAAAGATTCCCTGGCCATCTCCAGCTAGTAAATGGTCTTTTTTGGACCTTACTGGCTTACTCATAACACATTTTAAGATCAGTGGCTACTGCCTTTTCACAGTTGACTAGTATTTCTGGCGTTACAACTGTTATCATTGAATTCTTTTACCATGTGCACCATAGATATATTGGATGCCAAAATTGATGTATAGCAGGAAAAAAATGATTTTATTCTTTGCTGTCTGTTTCGTTTCTTCATGGACTGTACCAACTTGTTGAATAATTATTTTATACAATTTGTCTAATTGGCTCATTTCTGTTGGTACGCAGCTCAACTATTGGATGTTAATGGTGAATCGAAGATAGTGCTTATTCCTGTTGTAGTTGCTGTAAGTTCTCATCCATTCTCTTGACTTGAACATTTATCTCATGATTATGTTTGCTATACTATCTTAAGTTCTGAAATTGCATTGATAGAAAAATGCATTACAGAAAATTGTCCTCAGTTACACTTTATCTTGAGTTGAGCATTTTTCTCATGATTATGCCAGCCAAACAATTCTGTTTATATCCTTTGCATTACAGAAAATACATACAATGTTTGATATTTGTGATCCTCACTCATTTGTAACATAATGCTAAATGTGACCAATTGCACAAGGCAGGAAATGTATATGTGCATTTTTGAAGATTAAAAATTATAACAAGTGCTTTACTTTTTGCTAAATTAAAAAAATAAATGGTTAGGAACTTCAATAATCTTGTCGGTTGATGTTACCAAGGTGAGTATGCTAATCTTCACTAGTCTGGTTTATATTAAGAACATTTAGTGCCTTCTACCTTTGTTATTTTGTGAATAATGCCGTTGATTAAACCTTTCTTTTCCTGGTATACCGCTAAAACTATTTGGCCTGGGGTCCCTTTTGTCTCCTATAAGCCTTGGAGGACCAAGCTCCATGTTCTTGCCACACTATTTTACTCCAAAAATGTTTCATTGGTGTTGTTGACTCTAACCTGCAGTGGAGAATGTTTCGTTTTTGAAAGTTAGTCTGCAGTGGAAAATGTTGCTTGTCATATTTGTATCTGGTGGTGGTTTCATTGATTGACTTGTTTAAGCCCTAGTAACTTCGCTATTTATTTGCTGGATGGTGGATCTCATTTAGCACTTGCAATTTTTTTTTCTGTGGTTCAGGTTGATTGTCCTTTTCCTCCATCAGATAAAATTGGTATAAATTCTGTCCAAAGGGAAAATGAAGAAATAGTACCAATGAAGGCGATGAAGATGGCCTGGGTGCCCTATGTTCCACTGGAGGACAGGTACTTCCATGCTATTTATTTTGAGCATTATTTCTTACCTTTTGTTTTGTACACCTACATCCTTACATTTCCCCCCTTCATCAATGTAGTTTTTCATTTTATTCACTTTGCTCTTGTTTTGTCTGTAGGCTCAGTAGGATTGACAGTTTGAAAACAAAAATATTCACTCTTGGTTGCACTCAGCGAAGGTCAGTTTTATTCATGCTATTTTCCCTCACTAACAATTCATGCTTGAGGGCATACATTTCTGTTGCTATTGTTTATTTGTTTGTTGGGAATGTTGTTGCACAGTAACACGTGGTACGCATCCTAAGTTTATATAATTTGCAGGTCTGCGCTGAAGCATCTCAAAACTGAGCGAGTCAAGAAGTTTGACTACTGCATGCCCTGTAAGCTGAATTGGGGTTATTTTTCATAGGCTTGTGTGTCTAAGGAAATATCTCTTGTTGCTTTAGGATCCTTTGAATGCCTGTTAACAATAAAGGCTTTCTTGCTGTACCTATCCTCGGCTTGGTCCAGTCCAAGAACATGTAAACTACACTATCTGAATTTGTGCATAACATTCTGCGAGACTGCAACTACGTCTTAGTTAAATGGTTGCAATGCAATAGTATGTCATGGGATGAGATGCCTTTTCCTAATCAATTGTTGATTCCATTGGGATGACACTCAAGTTACATGATGCCAGACAAGTGTAATGGCTTTTAGACTTCGGCGGATTTTTAGTTTGCTGATTTGCTTTTGTTGGATGACTGGTATTTCATTTACAAAATTATAAATGACATACATATATATTCAATAATTATTGGTTAAAATTGCATCTCCGTCGCTTTCTAACAATTTGATAATGCTTTATAATCTGTCTCAATAAACCCCCTTCTTTCCAACTGTGTATTGGAGTGTGTATTTGATGATCTTTGGTGGTGTTTGTGCCTTCAAGATCAGCAATTGTGACACAAGCATACACATGCTGTAATAAGTCTTGCTATAAATAGCCCGAGCATGCCAAGGTCATTGACAATGCGAAACAGCCCAACACCCACCCAAACCCCTACACGCCACACCCTGAGTTCTCAAATACACGCACACATCCTTATGTTGTTCTACTAGATGATTAGATCGTTTGATTTAGATATATCTGATATGAAGTGCTTGATAAAATGGTTTTCTTCGTGGTAATTTGATCTGCTCATTACCACATGTAACCATTTTGCAGATTATATGCCACTGAATCCTCCCGAAGATGAAGATGATACAGTTGTCAATATCATATATCCTCTAGAACCCCCGGTAAGCTTCTTTTAGTGGGTCCATTGTTAGCAAGTATTGCCTAAATGAACCTGAATGATTGTTGCTTCTCTTATTTTTCCTTATAGTAGGCTGCTCGTTATTACTTATAGAGGAGTCATAAACTCATAATTACCGATAGAAAAATCTAATAGGAGAGTATTTGTTTAGCATCACGCTGTCTCCGGAATCTACATCAAACCTAATATGAAGTTCTTTGATTATGAGCTTAACTAGGCCTATATCAGGGATGCTTTTTAATTGACTCAATTAATAGAATTAGTGTGCTAGTTATTTATGGGAACATTTGGCCAAGCTGCAGCCGCAGCCTCTCCGCTGTTATAAGCCACAGGGCCAAACTAATCTTGACTTATCTGGCTTATGGAGAAGCTACCAGCCATTTTATCACATAGGCTGCAGCTATAAGTTGACTTTTTTTTGGCTTATTTCCATGCACCTGTAGACCGCTTGCATCCATGCCATGATTTCCGGTCACTGAGTTAATGGTGTTTTTTAATGCTGCTGCTGTCTCCCTCGCTTGTGAGGTCAAAAACAACCCACATGCTGCTGGTGCCCCTGTCAACTTCAACGCAACACCGTTTACCGCTGCCAAGATCAGAGCCGTGTGCTGCCAGCATTGCTCACACTGTCACTCCAATGTTGTCACCTGTGTTGCAATTGGTTGGATACTTGCAAAGATTGGGGTCCGGGATTTCAGGAGGGATATGTGTATTCTTGTTTATGCTTTATTAATGTGAAAACATAATTCCTAAATTGTTTGGTTTATGAGCCTGAAATAACCCCAAACAGCTTCGCAAGTTTATCTTGACCTACAAATCACATCAGCTGCCTTTTTGGGTTTATATGCCGATAAGCAAATAAGCTGGTTTATTGGATGGGCCCCTTCTTTTCAGATTTTGTTTTTGTCTTTTCTATAGTAACTAGTTTCAAAAGGAATGTCTTTTCAAGGTGAGGTTTACAAGATGATTGTAGTAGACAGTGTAGCGACTAGGGTTTAAAATCCCGGCGGTTACCCTTTTTACCGGTGGCGACCGGTAACCGAAAAAACCAGCTGGTAGCAATTTTTGATTTTCGAATTTTGACTGGTTTTTTCTGGGTTTTCCGGTTACTGTCCGGTTTTTCCGGTTACCGGTTTCAAAATATCTCAAAATTCAAATTTTGATTTTCAAATTGTGATCAGTTTTTTACCGGTTTTTCCGGTAACCGCCCGGTTACCGTTACCGACCACCGATCGGGATTTCTTCCAGTTCCGGTTTTTGGAACCTTGGTAGCGACTTCATTTGGTATGACGCTAGCTAAGCTTGTAATTACTGTTGCTCCCCAAAAGCCAGCCTCATCTTTAGTGACTTCCGTGGTAAGGGGTCGAGGGAAGTGGTGTGGACCTAAGCCTTACTGTCTTGCTTTCTATGAAAGAATGAGGAGACATCACTGCGCCTATATCGGTCAAAACCGCATGTGAGCTTCTCTTACTCCATATTCTCTCTCACGAATAGCCAAAATCTATAAGTCGCAGCCCTAAGCCGCAATCCAAAAGAACAAGCCAGGTTAAGCTTATCACATCATGTTTATCTTGACCTACAAATCTAAATGCAGGGACAGGTTATTTCCTTCTATTGATGCCAAATCGTGAACCTTTAATTGTTCTGAAGCGATAATGACTACTTTCGAATTTTAGTTAATGCATCGTGTAAATTATTCCAAGAAGTGTACTTAGATGCTTCCTAATTGACTTTTGAGCTTTGGTTTCAAGTAGCTGTTAATTGTTTTCATAAATCACTGTATTTACTTTGTGCTGCTTGTTGCAGATAGTATGCGACTTTGACTGGGAAATGGATGATTACGAGGTATGTGTGTAATTTGTTTTGTTTCGCTCTGGTGCTACCCATGGAAGGGCATCTGTGTTGAATCATTTTGTTGCAATGCAGGATTTTATTGATGAGAAAGTTAAAGATGAGGTGTTACCAGAGGACGAGAAAGAAAAATTTAAGGTGCAGATTTGATGACTTTTGTGCTTAGCTGTCACTAAAGATACTTAGCATAGTCTATGATAATTACGTCGATGAGTTTAACCTCCTAACTTTGCTGCCACATTTCTGTAACAGGAATTCCTAAAGGAGAAGGTTAGAGAAAGGAAGAGAGAGCTGAAACAGGTCCACAATCAACCGAAATTATAGTTACCTTTACTGGGATTTAATGTATTCTACTACTCATTGTTTCTCCAAAGCTTGTGCAGGCTAAAGAAGCCAGAAAGAAAGCTATTGATGATATGGATCCTAAGACAAAAGAGGCATTTGAAAATATCCAATTTTACAAATTTTATCCTGTAAAAACCCCCGACACTCCTGATGTCAGCAATGTAAAGGTATGCTATAGTGTTGCTTGGTGTTTCTTAGAAAGGACCATCTCAGCTTGCCTTGGATTTAACTTTGTATCTATTGTATTCTGCAGGCAAGGTACATCAATAGATATTACCGGAACGCACATCACCTGATGTGATGTCCAGTCTCACATTTTCGATGAGCGTTATGAAGAATTAAGCTATCCAGCTTGAAGAGCTGGTACTGAAAAGTTTTGAAAGCCGGGGTACTACAGTTCCCTCGGGCTCCCTCCAAGCCTTAAAGAGTATCTCTTCCTTTGGCATTCTTTTTGTTGTGCGGTTTGTAACATTCTGGGGATAGATTATGTAACAGTCAGAGGGTAGATCTTGTAAGAGCGAAACGAGTGGTTTAGGAACAATTTGTTCCCTTTTTTTCTTCATCCAGTAAAGCTCGGGCACACAGTCCTTGAATTTAATATCGTCGCAACAGATCTTGCTTGTTATGCGTTGTTACTGTTTGGTTACCTGTAGTTTGTGCTACCAAAATACCAGGTATGCTCTATGCAACATCAGTGTTGTGCACTTGTGCTTCATTATGTTTAAGCCTTGTTTGGAATGCAGAGATTTTACGAATTGATGTAGAAATTGAATTGTTTCATGTAAAATTCTTACGTTTCAAACATGCTTGCTGTCTTGCTTGAACTTGCAAGGTGATCAAATTGTTGCCAAAAGCTATTAGGTATTAGACTCTTGATTGCATTCGCTACATGGTGATTGTATCTGGGACAATTTTTTTCCTTCTTAGAATACATTTTTGCCCCGCACGCAGGTCACTTGGGTTTGTTAATTTGAAAGTGGATAAGCATAAACCATAAGCTCATAAAAATATTTCAGAATCTTGTGTGCGCTTGAGCCACATATGTGATGAGAACTAATCATATATTGCTTCGTAACATTCCGAAATTGAAGAGCGATGAAGCGCAGCTGCGCAGGGGTTTTCGATCCCTAGTCACACCTCCTGGCCGCAGCGTCGGGTCGAGCCCGGCGAAGCTACCGGTTCCAGGCCTGTTTGCCTTGCATTGGCTAATGCTGAATATTTTTGACTAAAAACAAATAATATTATTGAAAATAAGTGGTTTTTAAAAAGAGAGTGAGTAGTGAAAAAATAGAGGAAGAAACATGGGCAAAGCATAAATAAGAAGAGTGTGGTATATGATATATCTATGACCTATTTTATTATGTATTTGTCATCTATTTTATTCTTAAAATGAAACAGAAATATAAAAAAAAGGAAGAAGCCCATTTCGAAAAACAGAAGTTCGTAGTGGTCTTTGGATTTACGAACAGCCCTCAGGCTAAATGTACAGTCGGTGGATGCTGAGTTGCAGATCATACCGTCCGTACTAACCGACTGCTCGTGGTCTGCGCGTTCTTACGCAAAAAGTTTGGTGGCGTCGTCGACACGCGGTGTGGAGCCACTTCACATGCAAGGGCGGAGGCGTCCGCGTGGCATCCACGCCTCCCTTGCCTTCCCGGTATTCTGAACTTCCTCCACGAAGGATTCGAAACTTCGCAGCAGCAGCACGAGAGCATCCGGTAGGCGGTGGTGGCGATCTCTGCTGCAGCCGCCCTCCTCCTCCGGTCATCGCCGGAGAAGTGTCCAACGCGAGCGCAGCCCTCCTCCTCCTCCTCCTCGCTGGTAAGCACCACGTTCCACTGCTCCAGTGCTTCCCTCGCAGCTCCAGCCCGCTCGTCATCTGCTCGATGAAATGCGGCACCGACCAGCAACAAGCTTACTCCACTTCTTTCTCGCATAATTTTGGTCTATTTATCCCACCTGGGCTCGGGTTTGCCGCGGCGTTAAGCAGCAGACCGAACGAGTTGCCCTTTGCTAGATGCAATTACCTATTCCTCTCTTCGATTCATACTTGTAACTTGTAATAGCTGCATATTTTGGGTGGAGATGGAGGTGGTTCTGCAAGCACGAGATGCCAAAGACTGGGTTTACAAAGGAGAGGGGGCAGCGAATCTCATCCTAAGCTACACTGGCTCGTCGCCTTCTATGGTATGCGCCGACTAGGTTCTTCTGGTGTTTTTATTGGTCACTTAGCTTTCATCTGCTGTAAATTCCTGGACTTGATGTGTGCCGCACGGTTGCGGTTGTGCCAACCTAGATATAATGCCCGATCCAGGAAGTGGTAGCTTAGGATCAGAGATGCTCACGTGGTCTCTTGAAAATTAGGCACATATCATGCTAGGACTGCCGTACATGGTTGTCTACCAAATACAGTTACAGCCCTCATTTAGGCAACTGGTTCCACTTTAATATCGAAACATGAGGACTGATCAGGTGTAGCTTTGTCACTTCCAATTTCGTTAGCAATTTCTAACCACAAGAACAAACATCTCATCTAGATTTGGTTTCCGTGATTTTGTATTTTGTCATTGTACTCACATTCTTCCTTGCTATGATATATTTAGAGGAAATATGCTTTGTTGATCTCCTTTTGGTTTGTTTACAGCTTGGCAAGGTACTGCGGGTCAAGAAGATCCTAAAAGACAAGGCACAACCAGCGCCAAATTGTATAGTCTTCTCAAGTTATGAGCAACTTCTGTGGGGTGAGATCCCAGAATTGGCGGAGTCTGTTAAACAAGATTGCTTGGCGCAAGCCTATGCAATACACGTTATGAGCCAACATCTGGGTTCCAATCATGTCGATGGCGGGGTATGGTTTAGATTCAATTCATTTATGTCTTGTTATTTTGGTTTTTTGGTTAGAAGCAAATCAACAATCTTTTGACACTTTCAGAAATTCTTTTCTTCTAGAAGTAGTGAGAAAACTGTAACCATGACCTAATATTACTGTCACCCTAGCAATGTCGTCTGTAAGGACAACATGGAATCAATGTGCAAACTATTGAGTTTGGACAAAGACATGCTGTCATTTGTTGTTAAGTTGTTTCAAAAGGCATTATTCTTTGGACCCACTTGACTAAATGAATAAATGATGTCATCTTTCCATAGTGCAGGTTCGTGTACGTGTCTCTAGGGATTTTTTGGAGCTTGTTCAAAAGAATGTGCTTAGGAACCGTCCTGCTTGGCGAGTGAATGCAAGCTCAATCGATACCAACGCTGATTCTGCTCTTCTAATTTCTGACCACTCATTATTTTCTGGTAAAGTCTTGGCGTCTGGACCTTATTTTAACACTGTATCGCCTCTCTTCTCAGCATACTTTGAAGATTGTCTGGATTAAGAAAGAATGAATATTCATTCTTCTATGCACTAAAGTTTGGATGCAACTTTTGCAGCAAGACTGTTGCTTCGTTTGTTATTTCGATTTGCATTACATGGTTACCAAGCTTTTTTGTGTGTGAAGATTATCAAGCTTGCAATTTATACAGGTTTAGGTTTTCTAGTGTTAGTTGCTGCAGCCAAATGGATAGGATCAAAATAGGTAACAACCAACCAAGTTTTCTCTAACAATACTGTTCTGTGCCAACGCCAGACTTTCTTTTGAAACTTGGGATGTGGTTGCATGGATTCATACATTAGATATTTTACTATCTCCTTCGTTAATCAGAAAGAAAGAGAGCTGGCTTGGATTTTACCGATTGTAGCTCAGCTCTGACCTGATTTGACCACAAGAGCTTGGTTTCTGTCCTGAAAGGGTAGCTGGTCCAGAAATTGTAACCTGAATCATGATGGATCCGTCGTTAGTTCTTTACATTGGTTTTATGCGAGATTATTCAGAATTCTATGCTTGCTTTTTGGAATTTAAATTTATGTTAGTTTACAGTAATTTTTTCTAATCTCAGGTAATCCTAGAGGTAGCAATTGCATAGCAGTTGAGATAAAGGTACATTCTGAGCTTCTTTTCCTTATTCTTTATTTTGACATACGTATATATATTTCCTTTGGCATGCTTTTCACATGCTTTACCTTCCAGGCCAAATGTGGGTTTCTTTCATCATCAGAATATATATCAAAGGAAAATTCTATCAAGAAACAAGTAACACGATATAAGATGCATCAGCACCTGAAATTTCATCAGGGGGAGGTATGTAAATCTTAAGCACCATATTTCAACTTAATTTTAGCTATGCTTGATAGAAGATAAAGAGTCCAACACTACTCTTTTGCTCATTGAAAGACAACAAAGTAGTCTTCTGGCAAAAACAAATCTTTCTTGATGATACAATCTTTATGACAACACCTTCGAGTATTCTTGTTATTTAAACATTCAGTGATGACACACTTGTAATACTGCAGTACCTCTTTTGATTTTTGAAATCAAGTTGATTCCCAATGTATTTTTAAACACATTTCAGGTATCGAGAATAAGTGAATATGATCCCCTTGATCTATTTTCTGGGTCAAAAGAAAGAATACGCATGGGCATCAAGTCATTTTTCTCGACTCCTCAGAACAACTTTAGGATTTTTGTGAATGGCTCTTTAGTTTTTGGTGGCATGGGAGGTGGTGCAGATAGCGTGCATCCAAATGAAACAGAGAAGTGTCTTGAAGATCTGAGCAAGGTTAGTGGCCTACAGATATCTGACTTTATTGATCTCCTGTCGGAGGCAATTTTCAAATCTGGAGTATTAGGTAAACTTTTAGCCACTCAAAAACTGGATGATCATGACATCGAAGGGGCAATTCATCTGTACTACAACATCATTTCTCAGCCTTGTTTGGTCTGCAAAGATATAGCTGATGCAGAGCTATTGCGCAAGTACGCTACCTTGCACTCTCTTTCTTTGGAAAATAGCCAGAAGATTGTCAGGGACTTCCTTATTTCTGGTACTGCAAAGGACTGTAGCCTAATGATCAGCTTTCGGCCAAGAGAGAGTGGAACAACAGATTCCGTGTATGATTCAGTATTTCTTGAATCAGTGAACCGAATCTATGATTACAAGGTTTGCTACTGTGAAATCTATTAATGTTTCCTTCATCCTCAATTTGTCCAGCAATTCAACTAATTATTAAGTTCATTGTTGAATAATTGATGCTGCTTTATGAATTTGTCTCTTTATGTAACGTTTGTTTCCACATGAAGGTATTTGAGTTGCATATTCCTTTTGTAGGCATATTTTGTTGATCTTGATGTGAAACCTCTAGATAAGATGGTACATTATTTTAAATTGGATCAAAAGATAGTCAATTTCTACACTAGAAGTGGGGAGGTTGGGCGAGATCCATGTGATTCTCCAAAGAGAGGTGGCAATAGTGACGACGCAAAGATTCAGCTACAACATTGAGGTGCTCGTTCAAACTTGTGGAGTGGAAAGGGGACAGGAGTTTGGTCCCTGTTGTTTCTTGCTGCTGTTGTTGTAACTTCATATGTACAGACAGCTCCAATGTTAAGGAGCTCTTTCCTTCGTTGGGAAAAGGTGCACCAGAGGGGTTCGTTGTTGTATGTTGTTGCTGTTGTTGTAACCTACAAGTACAGTCCGTATACCGCGTGGCTTGTCGCAGCAATATGCTGAGATATTCAATACACGAACATTGAGATGTATTAACAAACTATTTTCTGCGACAGCCACATGTTGTAAAATTAGAAGTAGAAATGAGAGCTGAAGTTTGCCTTTGCAGGCTATGATATTTCCTGTGTATACTCTGCTTGCTGTACCCAAGCCATCTATCTTCATATAATTTCCCTAGTGCAGCGATGTTCACTGTTTAGTGCAAAACTGTCATCCTCTCAGGCCTTCCCCTTGGCTGCATCATCGCGTCTGTACATTTTGGATTTGTGATTGCTTCTCTAGTTTCAATTGTTTATTATTTCAGGACACCATCGTCGTTTCTGTACACGCTAAATTTGTGAATTTTGTGATTTTGCTGTGCTATATGAGCTAATCCGAAGGCAGGAAGTGTCTCTGATACTGCTTGAGTTATTTTGCTGTGTATTCCAGAATGCATCAAGGATAGGTTAAAGTAGTTTCAACACCAAACTACCAGACATGGACAAAAGGAGGACAGCATATTGCTATGGTAGCGCTTATTTGTTGCTATAAACAGTTAGGAATTGCTGTTAAGTTAATCCGATAGGCCATCACATAAGGGCAAGGCTCATTGCCTGCCAGCAACAAGCCGTTATTGTTGAAGGGGCATACACAGACTATAGTCCTCAATTAACAGAGAATGATTTCAATAATTATGATACCAACACTACAAAGTTTTGAGCCACCAAAACGTTTTTCCAACAACTCATACGACAATCTCACGTATAGAGGTGGGAGTTAGGCCCAGCCGTATTGTGCCAGCCTAAGGCCCAGTCGGCCTAGGCACGCCATGTGGTGGGCCGGGCTGGCACGACACGCACGGGTCAGCCGGGCATGAAAAACCGGCCCGACGGTTGGCATGGCACGGCACGGCCCGGTGTGGCGTGTCGTGCTCAGGTTAGCCCGGCACGGCTGGCACGATAGCGACCGCCCGCCTCGGCCTCGCCTCCCATGTGACCCGCCTGCCTACCTCGCCTCGCTGCCTTGGCTCCTGTGTGGCGCACTGCCTCGGTGCCTCTCCTCCCATGCCGCGTCAAGGGGAAGGAGGAAGGAGTTGGGGGCGGCGATGGCTAGGGGATCGCTGGATGGGGGTGGGAATGAGTTAGATTTTGGAGGTGTGATGTATATATATGAGATGAGGAGAAAGATGAGGATGGTTGGATCTTAATCCAATAGCTGAAAAAAGTGACTAAGATATGCTATGATTTAGGCCGAATTCATTTTTGCACTTGTGATATGAGGTGTCTTTTGTTGTTCTTTCTTAAGAAATATCATCATACAAAAATAATAAGCATTTTCAACGTTGCTCCTCCTTAGGTCACCACCATCAAACCCTAGGTTGCATCCTCGCAACTTCCTTGCTTGTTCACGTAAAACCAGTAGAGCTCGAAAAGAAGATCCAACTAATTCAATTGGTCAAACAGATTTTCTGCATTAATTGGTCTGGTTCCAACCATTTTGTCACGCTGGAAGACCACCTTGTGCACATTGGAGAGTTAGGTTGACCATGTCATAAAAAATCATATGAAAAGAGGTAGCAAGGAGAGTTTCAAAGAAATGTGTATTAGTGGAGGTGAAAGTGCCATAAAATGGTAGTATGGGAAAAATTCAAACTCTAATGTACTTTAAGTGATTTTTTTTACAATTTTGTCTTTACAAATTAGCATATTTTAACATATATTTATAATTTTTACAATATAGTTCACCCTATTATGATTTTATTTTATGTAAGCAACTTACTACTATATATGCTTCTGATTCTAACATAGCTCTCTTCATCGACTGCCTTTTTAATTCTAGCATTTGATGAGATAGCTACTCCATATATGTTGCAATTAACCATTATGTAAATAGAGACAATCTGTTATTAGTGTATCTATTCCAATTAGTTAATGAATTTTGGAGAAACTATTTAAAATTGATTTCTTAACTACAGTAAACTGCACTCATGACTCTGCTTGAACTTTTCTATTTAACTAGCTGGGCAGCCCTATGCCGAATGATGGGCTTGATGGCCACGTACGCCACAGTCTGATTTGCACCCAGATATGCCTGACCGACTCTACGACTACGACACGAACTTGAAAAAACTGACTAGTACTCATACATGAATTTACTCGTACACGACTTGTACACCAAAACTGACTCGAATACAACTAAACAAGATTACTAACTCTAACAAACACATCCTTAGTCTTGTTTCTCTATCTTGATCATGACAATCTTCTCTCTTGCTTCCGCTTCTTCGTTCTACTTGCACTCCCGTGCGCCGTTCCTTCCTGAGCCTTGCTCAATCTGACACTTGCTAAGTCTCACACCTAGACTGATCCTATCCTTCCTTGCACGTCTGCCTGTGCTGAAGCACTTGCTCCCATGGCCACCTTGGCTTTGCCGTTACCTGAGCCTTCCGCTCCTCTCTCTTGGACCAAATCTGCCTGCTTTTCCGTGTATATCTTAGCTGAGGCTACACCGCCCCTAACTTTTGTCTTCAACACTTTCTGCGTTCTCTCCGTAAAACTACAAAAGACTGTACCAATCTGTACTCTAAGTCTTCCTCTTGAACCTTGTGCACCTTTTTTCATATGCCTCCCGCATGCATGATTTCATTGAAGTGACCCTCGCATCGCCTCCACCAACTGCATGCGCTCTAGAGCTGCTGCTCCCTTCATGCGCGCTTGCATGTGCGTGGTCACCCGAGCTGCCGTTTACAACATCTACTTCGCGCGGGCCATGCGCATGGGACGCCATGTCCGCCTGTGGTCTCCTGCCCAAGCCATCTCCTTCAGCATCGCCTACATAAGTATGGGGTGTCGTGGCTGCATGTGCGCCATGCTTGCCTCCTACTACCTTTGCACCTCGTCCATTCGTGCCTCTCTTCACATAAATCTGTTTACAAGTTTTCAAAGAAATCTTGTACAACTGATTTGAAGATCTCTTCACTTTCATCAACATATTTTTGTTCTTGACGTACACAAGCAAGAACTCATCCTGCAGTATCACCCTACATCCTCTTTCTATCATCTGCCCGAGACTAAGTATGTTGTTGCACAGACTTGATATAAAGTAAATCCCTATCAACAACTTCTTATCTTCGTTCTTGCATTGCAACATCATCGTTCCTTTGCCTCTTATCTCCACTGTGGAGCCGTCGCCAAACTTGACCTTGCCCCAAACCTTCTCGTCGAGCTTATGAAACATGGAGCGATCTCCCGTCATGTAGTTGCTTGCTCCATTGTCCAAATATCACTGATCAGTGTGATCATGGGTACCTTCCTTCGTGCGTAGTTTTGGAACTACGTTCTCCTCATTCAGTATCACCATGAACGACGCCTTTTCAACATATGAGGAGAGAAGCAGTCCCGATTCTTCATTTTCTTTTTCGTCTTGGGCGAGGTTCACCTCCCCATCCTTCTTGCTTCAACAATCCAAAGCATAGTGCCCGTACTCGTTACAGTTCAAACACTTTATATGGCTGCAACATCCTGACGCGTGGTGCCCGTATTCGCCACATTCAAAACACTTGACATGTGATTTATCATGGGATCTGTCACCACCGCCTTACCCAACCTTATCTCCACGGCCACCTCAACCGCCTCGGCCACTCTGGCCGCCTCGACCATGCCACCTCCCGCGGTTGTTTGATGAGCCATGACCATCTCTCGGATCTCCCTTTACTAGCAACGCCTGCTTGTTATGAGTCTGGGTTCCCTACTCGTTACGTGACTAAAACCTCTTCAGTAACTCCTCATGCGCCTTGAGGAAGCCGGTGATCTCTTCTATCTTCTTCTTGTCCAGATTGGAGGAGTACATAAGTGTGATGAAAACAGGTATGTACTTCTCCGGAAGCACATGCAGGTACTTCTTCACCGTTACAGATTTCTCCATCTTGTCGCCAAGAGAGTTAATTTGATTGTACAATGAAGTCAGCTTGCCAGCGAACTTGTCCATCGACTGGGTCTCTCCCATCTTCAGATTCTCGAACTCGCTCTGAAAATTCTAGAGCCTCACCTCCTTGACACGATCAACTCCCTCGTGCATCGTCTGAAGCATCTCCCACACTTCTCGTGCCGTCTCCTTGCCGATAAGCTGATGTATCATTGCATCTGGCATCGTTTGGTAGATGATGGCCAAAGCCACCTGATCCACCTCCTTATCCTTCCCCTTCAGATCGACTGCACTCCAGACACTCTGGGCGCATATATTCACCTTCATCTTCATTGCCCACATCGGGTAATTGTCAGTTGTCAGGAGAGGGTATTGGAGGGAGATTAGCCCACCCCGGGCCTTCGCCTTATCACCCATGATCTTTAGAAATCACCAAAATCAACAGGCTCTGATATCACTTGTTGTAGCTTACGACCACTTCAGCAGTCGTTACGACCACGCATAGAGTCATTACGACCGCTTCTGGTTTGCTTCGACCACACTACAACCACTTCGTGTTGCTCCGACCATGCTATGCACTCGTAACTTCAGCTGACAATGATCACGTTCATGCTACGCTGCACTCCTTCGACCACGTAGTAACGCTCGATTACCGTAGTCATAACTTGATTATGATCACGCAGTGACTTACGACCATGTTGAAGGCTCTATCAACCGCCGTGGTTGTCAAGCTTACGATCAGATCTTCTGCTCTGTGACCGTGGTCGTAACTCGTTTATGACTACGTCTTCAGCTCCTGTGGACACCTCCGCTCGATGACCGTGGTCGTAGCTCGTTTACGACCACGTTGAACTCGATACTCGATAATTTTTCTGGAACCAAAACCGCTCCTTCTTCTCATCTTTATTTCTCTCTCCTACGTTCGATCACACCGATCACTTCATCTCGCTATCTCTCGTTACATAACTGTGTGCCTTTTAAAGCCTGCATGCACGGCCTCCCTACCCGACTCTACGACTACGACACGAACTCAAAAAACTGACTAGTACTTATACACGACTTGTACACCAAAACTGACTCGAATACGACTAAACAAGATTACTAACTCTAACATATTGATTGGTTCTTGCTATGGGTAATGGTCACTTGTGTTTTTCTCTCCCAATTGCTCTTTGACTGCAAATTTTGGTTTGTTGGGTTCTTGCCTTAATCTTCATTGTTGCCGTGAGAAATGCAATGGCTTTCTATTGGTTCTTGCAATGGTGAACGGTCACTTGTTTTTGTCTCTCCCAATCCTCTGTGGCTGCAAATTTTGATTTGCTAGGTTGTTGCCTTGATCTTGATTCTTGCTGTGAGAAATGCAGTGGCTTTCTATTGGTTCTTGGTACAGTGAATGGTCTTTTTCCTTGTTTTTCTCTTCTGAATTATTGGTTCCAAGTAGTGTTTTCACCAATACTTTCTGCAAGATTTTTTTTTATGACAATTCTTGCCGCAATCCCAACCATTTTGCTGGTTTGCTCTAAGAAATGCTCCTTTTTTTTTGCTTGTATGACTTCTTTCTTTATAGTACATCGTTCTTGTTAAAAAATTTGATCATTTCTGAATTGGTATCCATCAGGGTTACTCAGCCAGTCTTCGGCTCAAGGCAGTGCAAAGAGGAAGGAACATAAGAGTCAAGCCAATTTCAATTTGAATCATGAGAATTTCAAAAAATCAATATTGGGATCAATGGTGAGTAAGCTCCACCTGTAGCATGGTGAGTTCGCTCAACAATTGATGTTACATCCAGGCATAAGAACTGATAAACATACTCAGGCATGCAAGCCATGTGTGTTGTAGGTACTAGCTACTGACAGTAGACATTCAGTATGAGAATGGAAGCCTGATAAATTTGTTCCCCCAAAAATGAAGTGAATGAAATAATAGAGCAGCAATATATAGCACGTATACAGAGTATAACATGAATGAATATGGTGTACGTATACTTGTATGTCAGTATACGTATGTATTCACAAGAAAGCAACCTCAAATCAGTATTCAGTTATATCTAATGCTGTACAATGCTGTACTGAGCGAACTACCAAGGAGTGGTAAGAAATCCGAGATTGGAGTAAGTAGTTTTCGTTGCCTCCACTAGAAATATCTGTCGTATTGGTAACACGCCGTGTTTGCTTTAGGAGCTTCAGCCACAAGATTGAAATGTTAGCGTTGATCACAATGTATGCAACAATAATAACTTTGAAGGGCACTTCCAGTCTACTCAGTTGAGTTTATTTTCTGTGGCTTATAACTGATTTTTTACTATATCTGGCTGAAATTACACTACATGATGATGACTTATTTGGCATAATTAAATTTAAAAAAATGTAAAAATAGAAAAAAGGGTTAGCTTAGAACATATAATGCAAACAAAAACAGGAAAAAAGAACCAGAAAAAAGCTTAAAAAATCCTAAAAATGTCAAAAAAAAAGAAATTTAGGAATAGTAAAAAATAAACCGGAAGTCAAAAGTTTAAGAAGCCTTAGACATTGCATATGAACAGTATGCATTGAAGAAATGGTAGTTTCTAAGCACTCATTTAATACAATCTATCTCTTTCTAGACATTGCTATGAAAATTATCTATTGGGAATGCCCTTAGATACTTTAGTTTCTAAGGTTTCCTCTTTCAAATTCCAAGATTTGTCATAATGATTTGGATATACAAATCTATTGCGATTCGGACTCCCCCATCTCTAGGGGGAACATCGTGAATACGTGTTGCAGGTTCGTGGACCCTTAAATTAAACTTTGGATGGTTTAGATGGAGGATTTGGAGAAATCTAGATAGCGTAAGGGTGTGTTTACCGTCGTTGTCTAGGTCGTACACATCCAAAAAAGAAAGTTTTTTAGAGATACACCAAAATGCCAACTGTAACCTAGCGGTTTCGCCTTCTCTGCCGTAAGCATTACTTTCTTAATAAAACATCTAATGACTAATCGGGTGTGCAGTGTTCTACAATTCTTCTTCAGTTAATCCATGGATGGTTTCTTTTATAAGGGGAGCATTGTTATAGTTTTCTAACAAACAAAGCTGAAAATACCACATGGCAGCGTGTAAGTCTACACAGCAAGACAATAACAAAAGTTATATATTGTCTTAATATTAGTTTGAATCTACTGTTATAGTTGCATTTCTTGCATAGCAATTTCGTATGTAGTAGCGTATGTATTAGTTATTCTACTCAATGATGCCCTGTGATGCTCTTAATAAGTAGCAAAATACGACATGATGCCTACCATCACCGATATTTCAACTTGGCACAGCCTAACATCCAAAACAACATGGGCTATTGGCCTGTGATGTTTATGGTTTGAGATACACCACGAAAACCGATTACAATGCGTGCCACTGGAGTGTTCTTCTGTCCTCGAGAGAAAAAAAAAGGCTTGGAAACATATGACGCAAGGGCCTTTGGAACGGATGACAACTCAAGCACTTTTTTTAACTTTTAGAATCTAAAAGCCGTTTAAAGCACATTTATCTTCTAACACAGTTTTTTTCTTTTTTCTATATTTTCCGTAGAGATATAACGATATTTTTATTTTTTTTAAATTTAATATCTCATAAAAGGCTAACAGTCACAATAGCGAGCAGACCAAAACCTCATCATATTTTTCTTGAAAAAAAGAAAAACTGAGAGGTGGATGAGATGATGCACAAAATCACAAATCGAGTTTGAAAAATATTATTCTAGCTATTTTTTTTAAATTTGGTATCTGAATATCTCTTTTTAAATTTAGCCCCCCTCCTCAGACTTACCGTCTATGGCAGCAGCATTGACATGCCGAGCTACAGTAGATTAGCAGTACTATAGTAAAACTACTGTACTTGGGAGATCTATTATAAAACTGATACACGTGATAGGTCCACTAAAGAAGGCTAGGTTTATAAAAGAGTAAAGTCTATTACCGGTCCTTAAACTTTTTATGCTGTGTCATCCCGGTCCATATACTTTTAAAGTATGTCATCCCGGTTCTTAAACTTTCAAAGTGTGACAATTTCTTTTGAAAGTCTATGGATCGGGATGACACAGCATAACAAGTTCACTGCTACAACTACATAGGATATTGCCACACTTTGAAAGTTTAAGGACCGGGATGACATACTTTAAAAGTCTATGGACCGGAATGACACAGCATAAAACGTTTAAGGACCGGTAATGGACTTTACTCTTTATAAAATTAGGGACCGGAAGATCTGCTATAGAATTGCTACACATGATAGGTCCACTGAAGAAAGCTAGATTTATAAAATCAGGAATCGGACGCTAAATTTGAAAAAGAATAGCTAAAGTGATGTTTGTACGATGGGTTCCAAAATCGCAGATGCTAGTTGAAGACAGCTAATTGACAGTCGCTCGGCCCTCTTTTCCCTCAAATATCCTCGTTGGCTTCCGCCCACTTCAGAAGTACGCCTCGAGTATAAAAGCACCCTCCTCATTCCGCTACTTTCCCACGTCCGAGGGAAAAACAAAATAATTAAAGAAAAAGCCGCCGCTCACTCGCTCTCGGCCCTCTTCTTGCCTGCGGCTTCCTGCTTCCCTTCCCCAACCTCCTCCCAATTCCCTTCCCACCCAAACCCTAAACCTAAATGGCCCTCGCCGCGTTCTCGCCGGAGACCTCGCCTCGTCGTCAGTGACCGCCGAACTGCCCGCCTCCTCCGCGGCCGGTGGCGCCCCGGCCCGATTTCGGAGGAGGGACGAGATGGCGTCGCGGCAGCAGAATGCGCAGTTCCACAAATCCAAGACGCTCAACAACAAATACGTGAGGATTCTCGCGCCTCCCGCCTCGGATCCAGGGGAATTCGTGTTTGGTGTTTCGAATTCTGGGGGATGCTTATCTCACTCACTGTGTTTGTACGCGTGGGTGTGGGTGTGGGCGGGCGCAGATGCTGGGAGATGAGATAGGGAAGGGGGCGTACGGGCGCGTCTACAAGGCGCTTGACCTGGAGAATGGAGACTTCGTGGCCATCAAGCAGGTCTCGCTGGAGAACATTCAGCAGGAGGATCTCAACATCATCATGGTGAGATTTTTTTGGCTTGTCTTATGACGCATAGCATGTGCCGAAGAACAAATGTGCGCAACTACATGAAATGCGGTTGTCAGGAGCTGAGACAGCAGCAGCCCTAACAACGATAGGATGTAACTGGAAGTTGGAGTTATGCAGCATGCTGTTTGTTATATCGCTTTGTTCTGTAGCATGATGTGGAACTAAATCCTAGGGCGTAGGTGTGCTAGCTTTAGATATGTGAGTCTTTAGCCAGCTTCGTATTAAGCTTGTCCAGACCTGTAATAATAGTCCCAAGATATATGTGCTTTAATTTGACCTGTTGATTTAATTATGTACTGGGTCGTATGTTACATTTGTCGAGTGCGGACATATGGAGCTTGTGAAATGTTTCTTGTCATCTGTGTTCAAATATATAATACGAATTTCCAGAAAACGTATACCAAGTAATACACTAAGCTGTTTAGGGCTTAGGAAAGAAACATGATAGCTGATGTAAATGTGATTGGCTTATTGTGCGGCTGATTAACGTTTATGTGGGCTGATATGTGGCCAACTAATCCAAGTCTATATGGGTGTTTGGATTGATGAAGATGAATACACGTTAAAGTATTTAATAGCTGATTATAAATCTATAGCTATAATGCAGCGTAATTAGTCTTGAAATTAAAGTGTTACAAGTTAACCTGTTGGTATTACATTTTGCGTAAGTGGAAAGATACTTAGGCCTCATTTGGAATGGAAGAATTTCACAGGAAACAGTTCAATTCCCGTAGGAATCCTAAAAATTCCCGCTTTCTAAATGGGGCCTAAATGCATACTCTATTTTTTCTTTTTATTATTGGTGCATTTATAGGTCTAGTGCTTAAATTTTGTGGAAAGCGGTAGTGATTTGTACTATAGCTATATGTCTTGATATAGATTATGGAATAATATATGATGTATTTGCTACTCATTTAGTGAAATATGAACTTTACCTGCCAGTTATTAGCATATACAACATGCCATTGTACATAAAAAAATACATCTTCGTTTAATTTGGTGAACTGCACAGCAGTCTGCGTACAGGAATCACATGCTGTGTAAGTGCTACAAGGTGGGGTCACTGCTCGTTAATTGCTTACTGCTATTTAGAACACTTGAGTTTTTCAATGTTTCACCTTTCACATTCTTCATGTTTGTATCAACACAATATTTTGTATCATATTCACCTGTCCCTTTCTTATTCAGCCTTTTCATTGTTAGATTTTTTTTGAATAATGCCATTTTCTACAATTTCTCTTGTATTGCTGTAACATGGAGTTCTAACTTTTTTTTTGTGTATGTTTGAACAATTGTTCATAATTTTATCCATGGATTGCTGGTGTGGCTGTTCAGCAAGAAATTGATCTACTGAAAGTAAGTTTTCAAAAAATTTCATTATCTACTTTTCTCGTTTGGACTTGATCAGACAATTAGCCCCATGTTTCCTTGTTAACTCTTCTCATATCATCGTATTCCTTGTTTGTGTTTCATCTGCTCCCCTTTTCCTATGCACATAAGTTTTGGTGTCACTTTTGCTTATATTATTTTAGCCCCGTGTAAAGTAATTTATGCTGAAGATCCCCAAGGGGCATTCTTCCCTCAAGTGATTTTTTTGTTGTTTTTGTACTCACAGCTGACTACATTAAGTTTTTAATTAGAAGTTTCTATAAATGCTGAAAATTCCATGACGGACGATACTACTCCGTTGTTTTTTTTTGTAAAGATCTTGATTTTGAACATTTATTTCATCCCTACTGTCCTAG
Source organism: Dendrocalamus latiflorus (assembly GCA_017311315.1). Classification (NCBI taxonomy): domain Eukaryota; kingdom Viridiplantae; phylum Streptophyta; class Magnoliopsida; order Poales; family Poaceae; genus Dendrocalamus; species Dendrocalamus latiflorus. The sequence continues at coordinate 36,937,677 of CM029656.1, read as the reverse complement.
ATGCACATGTTTTCGAGAAAACTGTATTGCTGCAAACTAAGTTTTGTTACTTTGTACAGAATCTTAATCACAAGAATATTGTAAAATATCTTGGATCATTGAAGACAAAGAGCCACCTCCATATCATTCTAGAGTAAGTAGTCCTCAGTCTGATATGAGTAAGTAGTCCTCAGTCCTTACTGACAATGTCTTGATATGAAGTAGAGGAGCCTATTAGTGAAATTTTAGGATGGAAGTTCTAATACCCATGGAATAAATTCAGGTGTGTGGAGAATGGTTCACTTGCCAATATTATCAAGCCAAACAAATTCGGACCATTTCCTGAATCATTGGTGGCTGTCTACATTGCTCAGGTGAATGCGGTGTTTACTTCTACCTTCCCGTTTTGCTATGTCTGGTTTTTACTTTTATAAATGTAACCAGGTGTTGGAAGGTCTTGTTTATCTGCATGAGCAAGGTGTCATACATAGAGATATCAAGGGTGCAAATATATTGACTACCAAAGAGGTAAAGTTGTTATATCATATGCATATTTGCCCATGGTTTTTTCTCTTTTGACTTCTGATCACTAAAGCGTGGGGGGAAAAATCTTGCAATAGTTAATAATGGAAAATTGTGGAAGGAAGATAAAGGTACAAGGACACTAGTCTTGAAAAAGATGTTTTGAATAGCATGTTTAAAAGCTACCTCTTTCATAAATTTTCTACCCTGAGATGAACTCATGGGCAAATAATAATCTAGCAGAAATTATGGGAGCAGAGAACTGTAAATGTACAATCATCTAATATTAGCTGGTACAATTATCCACACTTGATTTTTTGGAAAATAACACAAATGGATAAATCCAACAACGATTACAATCTGTTGATTCTCAGACAATGTTTTAAACCTACCATATTTTTTCTTGGTGTGTAATGAATAATTGAATAGTATGTAGATAGTTAGCTACTAATATTTTAAATGGGAATATATAACATGATTGATGTAGCTCACGGCTAAACTTGAAATATATACTTACAGTAGACAACCAAGGCCCAAGGGCATTAGAAGTCAGATTTTGCTAGAATCATATTACTTCTTCTCTACATGATCTCATTTGTATACAATTTCTTGTTTAGGGCCTTGTCAAACTTGCTGATTTTGGAGTTGCTACTAAATTAACTGAAGCTGATATCAACACACATTCAGTGGTTGGAACTCCATACTGGATGGCCCCTGAGGTTTGCTACCTGTCTTCATTTCTGTTTATTCCTGCTGAATTATTTGTTAGGCCATTTGGTGCACTTGACATATTGGATTACTTTGTGAACTTAGTTTTATTTGTCTTTTACTGTTAAATGTCTTAAAGGGGTTGTCCTGTTCCATGGGGCTGTGGAAATCAAATTTGAAGCATTAATATGAATATCACAATTCACAACTATTAGTTTAGCGTTAATTCATCAAGTTGAACTATCACTTTTTTTAGAGAAAACAATTAGTTTCAAAAAGTATTAATACAAATTTGTGCTATTTCAAAAAGTATTAATAAAAATTTGCGCTATTCATCTTCTTTTTTGGTTTTGGAAGAGTTGGCTGGAATTGTGAGTATGAGGTCAAGGAACTTAATATGCGAGTGTGCCAGATGGCTTGTGGGATTGCCACCAGCCCACCACCATTATTGCCTTTTCATAATGGTTTGCCACTACATGTCAATAGCCCCAGAAAATGTGTGGATGTGCAAAAGTAAGATTTTACACATCAGATCTGCTCCAGGACCATCCAATTGGGGTTAAATTTCTAATTGGGAAGCAGAATCGACACTGAGACACAAGGAAGCGAAAGTGAGCGCGCTAAGCAATTGTACATAGTATTGGATAGCATTGATTGCACCAAGTGTTGGCAGCCAAAATTATTTGCACGTGTTGATTCTGGACAATACTTACTCTTGCAAGATGCTAGTGCTTAGCAGTTATAACCGCTGATCGAGGTTCCCATAGAGTGCATTTCTTGCTATCCAAAATTTTATTTGAATATTACACTAGTTATGTTTTGACTTTTGTTCACCACTTTTTTCTGCATTAGGTCATCAAAATGTTTGGTGTTTGTGCCGCATCGGATATCTGGACTTGCTATCCAAAATTTTATTTGAATATTACATCAGTTATGTTTCGACTTTTGTTCACCACTTTTTTCTGCATTAGGTCATCGAAATGTCTGGTGTTTGTGCCGCATCAGATATCTGGAGTGTTGGTTGCACTGTTATTGAGCTACTCACGTGTGCCCCGCCATATTATGATCTCCAGCCCATGCCTGCACTGTTTCGCATTGTTCAGGTTGATTACTTGGAGCTGTTTCTCTTCTCTTCTTACATCTTCAAAAGTACTACATAAAATCTTTTACTTATGTAATGTAGGATGTGCATCCACCAATACCAGAAGGATTGTCCCCTGAGATTACTGATTTTCTCCGGCAATGTTTTCAAAAGGTTCTCTGTTGTTTCTTCTTGCTATTTTTTGAGGACTCAATTTTTATCTAATTTCTTTGTTCTAACGTCAAGAAGCACTTGTAGGATGCAATGCAAAGACCTGATGCAAAGACATTATTGATGCACCCATGGTTGCAAAACTCGAGACGAGCCTTGCCATCTCTCCGACAACCTGTTCGATCATTGAGGTAGCTCAAATTTACCAGATCATTATTTTCTTTTGTTACCAGTGACAGTGAATAGTCTGGCAAACTGGTAATACAATCTAAAAAAATCAAGCTAGAAAAATACGAACAGCATGAAACCGCATGTTAGCCCCAGAATTTGACCTTTTTCAGCCATTTAAATTACAGTGTAGTCTGCAGACTGAACCTGTACTAGTAAATTTTCTTCAAGCATTGCTAAATTTATAAAAAATAATTTATGGTAGTTTATAATACTATTTGTTTAGCGACTGGGATATTTAGGTACATTCAGAGGTTAACTTGCAGGACTGGTGGATTTGATTTAGTTATAGATGGAACTTCCTACAAGAGATGTTTGCTTCTGGAATAAAATAATTTAATTTTTTAACTTGAGTTTTAACTGATATATTTTGAACTTCTGCCTGCTGTTGAAATGTCTGATAGTTTAACTCTCTCTCTCTCTCTCTCTCTCGCATGGTAGATATATGAATAATTCCTTTTATTCTTTGCTCTATCTGTTCAAAACTGGTGATTGGCTAAGCAGCATATGCCACTTGCATCTTTGTAACTTTTTTCTTTGTCACAACTCACAAGCATGTCTTGGTACATATTGAACATGTCTGTATTCTGTTCATTCTGATTGTTGTTCTTATGTATTTTTTTTATCATGTTTTGTAGTATAGTATATCAACAAGCATAGCCATAGAGAAATCCAATCCCTAACAAGATTGATTGTTCACATAACTGCTACCAAAATTATTTGAACTATCTTTCAAAAGTGACCTTGATAAGCCACTAAAAAGTTCCTGATCTGTTGGTACAATCAGGAATATCGAAGGGGATGATGAAGGCTCAAGGGGCGATAATCACTCTGGCTTTTCTGGCCCTACACGAATCCCTGTTGCTTCTGACATTGAACAGGTAAGTCTTTCAGGGTTCTTTGCCCACCATGTTCGGCCCACAAGATTATTAAGCTATCACCATCAGTATATAAACTTTTGTTTTAATTAACATTTCTCTAGGAGGATGGAAGAAAAGAACTGGTTTCTGAATCTGCTGGACAGGATAAATCTGATGAGCTTCATGATGGAAAGTTAAAACCTACTGAGAACAGTAGTTCAAACAGTGTGGATCTTATGAAAGATAATGTGGTTCTTACTGAAGATCCTACATTAGTTTTTTATGAAAAGCTATCGTTGGAATCTTCATCTGGAATTACTGATTTAAATGGTAAAGTAATGGCACACGAACTATCGCAAGATGTTCTGCCAAGTAAGGTAGCTAGGAGCAGCCAAGAATCAAGAAAGGGTGATGCTAAAAATGTAGAGCTTGAAAGTACAGACGAGTCAAGCTTTGAGGATGGTGATGTTTTCTCCTTTCAGGTTGGAAGGCGGAATATCAACTTCCAAAAGGTGAGAGCTTTCTGTACGGTATTTTGCCTTTGCACCCAAAAAACGTCCAACGCTTTCTTAGCCAAGAATGTCAATATTTTTTTATAACATTTCTATATGGAATCCGCGGCAAAATTTAGCTTAAAATGTGCATAAGTCACAGATTTCGTGGTGCAATATTTTGAGAAAAATTTGGTACAATTTATGAAAGATAATATCTTCCCACCACCTTTCGTTTATCAAGCACGCATAGCAAATTTGTTCTTACTGGAAAACTGGTTGATTTAACTTCTTTGCATGCTTGGCAAGCTTCATATGACATTGCATGGGATATTGCTTATCCAAATAGTATTGGCTGTGACTAGTGCTTGGTTGGGAGCTCAACGTAAAGCATGGCTTAAGTTAAGTAAGCATTATTTGCTGACCTACAGTTAGGTGAACATTGGAGGGGCAGATAAAAAGTCATTTTTAAGGGGAAAAGATGAGAGAGGCTATCTGTGCCAAGACAGGTTTTTAGTGTGTGTGTGGTGGTGGTTGTTTGGGGGGGGGGGGGGGGTCCATTGCCTATTAGTCCCATGCTACCTTCTGGCCTAAGAGGTTGCATAATAACTTAAGAGTAATGACTATTAGATGTCTATTTTCTCTGTTGTATAGGGGTTATCTGCATATATGTTATACCTATACTTGTATATATATTGACTTATTGGCCTCATGATGAATACAAGCGGTATTCATAACATGGTATCAGAGCTAACCTAGGGTTTCGTCAAGCTGTCCCCGCTGGTTCCCCTGTCCAACCGCTGTTGCTTGCGCTTGGCTTTGCTACAGGTTCATCTCTCCAGCTGTTGCCATCCTGTTTGTTGTATTGGGTCGTCACCGCTCTCCCGCCGCCGCTGTCTGGGGCTCTTCACCGCTTGGTTCGTCAACTTCTAGGAGAAAAGAATTTCTGAAAGTACCAAAAGTTTGCCGATTTGTTTCTAACCAAAAATCACAAAAATCAATACATGAATGAATTAAATCACAAATAGGTATACCTCAAAAGGTTTTTCGCATTGATAGTATGTGCTGCAGCAGCTAGGTTGCCACTTGTTACATACTGATTTTCAAATATGTGACTGTTTAAATGCGAGAAGTAAACCATTGTAACCAGGGTTCAAAATCCCGGTGGTTACCGGCCGGTAACCGCCGGTTACCATTTTTGCCGGTGGAGATCTGTAACCGAAAAAACCGGCCGGTATCAATTTTTGATTTTCGAATTTTGGCCAGTTTTTTCTGGGTTTTTCGATTACCGGACGGTTTTCCGGTTACCGGTTTCAAAACATCTCAAAATTCAAATTTTGATTTTCAAATTGTGACCGGTTTTTCCGGTAACCGCCCGGTTACTGTTACTGGACGTCAACCGGGATTTCTTCCGGTTTCGGTTTTTGGAACCTTAATTGTAACCCAAACTTTCAACCTCCCACTCCTCAGTCTGGTTTGCAGCTTGTCAGTTGGACTACAATATCAGTTGTCACATAGTTCCCAACTAGGATGCCCCGATACGGGTAAGGCGATACGGATACGACGATACGATATTTTCCAAAAACAAGGATACGGCGATACGACAAGTATATATGTATTTAAAAATGTAAAAAATATAGACAGACGAGTCAAAGTCGTCTTACCGTTCCGGCGTTCCCTATGGTTGTCCTACGAGTCAAAGTGGGTCGTTCCTCTTCGTCTTCAGCTCTGCATTAGTAAATTGTAATGTAAAGTGGGTCGTTCCTCTTCGTCTTCAGTTGTACATTTGTAATGAAATTTCTAGTTAATTCAGTAAAAGATATAATTTAAGATAATCTAAGAGATGGAATATTGTCAGGCATAGACCTTGGAAATGTAGTCATCACCTGCATTGCATCACAGAAACGAAGTTCAGAAGAGAGAATTCTTGAATTAGTAAGAATTTCTCATCATCCCAATCCTGCAGTTTACAGTAAGAATTTCTCGATTCCAATTATGAATGTGAATCAAATGGCACCTAGATACAGCAGAAGGCAAGCCAACATTTATTGAACAGTTCATCATAAGCTGGGATGAGATGATGAAACAAAGAGCAGATCCTAGCAGCATCAACCCAATGCATCCTAGTATCAACAAGATCCTTAGCAGTTAGTACAATGAAATGATGGGCAGTTAGATAGATGCACATAATAATTAAGGGACTCCTCGCGACGGCAATAGCACATAAAATTGACGCGCATGCCTAATCCACATTCCACGATGACAAGGAGCTAACGCGAGACCCACAATGACATGACAAGACCCGCGAGGCGAGGCGGGGCGGGAGGGATCTGGGTGAGTAGAGAGAAAGGTACCTCCTGAGACGACGAGCGGCTGCATGGCGTGGAAGTGGACAATGCGGACAGGGCCGTCGTGCTTGTCCAAGTGGTCGAAGAGGGTGCTGACACGGTATTCCCACATTTGGATGACGCTGCTGTGGAGGCTAGCCAGGATCCATGGGGTGGAAGGCAACACCCTTGACACGGTTGCTCTTGGTCTCAAACTTGGTCAGCATCTTGCCGAGCCGCCATGGCCTTGGCCTCCGACGACGGCGAGTGGCTCTCACTTTTTTTTCTCGAACGCACAGGAGAGCTGCGCATCATTATATTAAGAAGAAGAAAAAGGTCCAAAATGGACCAGTACAGCAGAAAAACAACAGCACCCTTGAAACACACACTTGACCACTCGACCACGAGGCGCCTCAGGGCCAAAAACTAGTCAGCCCCCTAGCGCCAGCTAAACACCATAGACCTGCCTCATCCTTAATCTCTTGGAGAATTTTAGGAATGCTTGGAGAGGCCCCCTCGAAAACACACGCATTGCAGTGCTTCCATAGCCACCATGCCACAAGAATCACCAGGGAATTAAAACCTTTATGGTGCTGTTTAGACAGCCCCAGCAAGGATCGACACCACCACTCTTGAAACACCAGATCACTAGATCCCGGTGTGAGATGCGATAATCCAACCAAAGTCAGAATTTTGCACCACACTTCCCTAGTAAACACACAGCAGGTCAAAATATGTTGTATTGTCTCCTCCACTTGATCACATAACGGGCATTGCTGTGGATGATCCAACCCTCGTCTTGCCAACCTATCTGCTGTCCAACAGCGATTAAGAGATGCCAACCAAAGAAAGAACTTGCATCGAGGCGGTGCCCAAGTCTTCCACACCCTTTCTGCTGGCTCGAATTTCACGGTACCGACAAAAAAACGATCATATGCTGATTTTGAGGAGTAAGTACCAGAAGCTGAGGGTGTCCATTTGTGCTGGTCATGAACTCCCGGAGAGAGCTGAACGCCCTCAAGAATGTGGCTCTCACTCACAGGCACTCCACAGAAGAATCAGGTAGGAAGCGTGAGGAGATCAGGAGGGCGGCGGGTTTGAGGGAGATGGGACTTACGGTGACAAGGTTGTTCATGGCGGCGGCGAGGTGGTCGTCATGATGGAGTCACGTAGCTGGGGTATGGGGGGAAGCCAGCATCCTCCACTCGCCGGTCATGATGGAGTCACGCCGCCGGGATACGGGGGAAACCGCCATCCTCCACTCGCCGATTGCTTCTCACCAATCGCTGGGATCGCTGCGCTAGGGTTTCGTCGCTGTGTACGAGGTTGGGATTCGGGAAAAATCACGTTGAGGCAGCCGTTGTCGTGCCGATATATGCTCAGTTAATGGGCCAGGCTGGTTTCGTGGGCTTCATTTCCAATAGTTTTGGGATGCACGTATCGGGAGCTATTGATCCGTATTGGAGACGTGTCACCATTTCCTAAATTTATTTCGATTTTGAAATTACGCCGATACTTCTCGATACCGTATCGCAGTATCGCATACGTATTGTGTACGGGTTCGTCAGTTCGGGGCCGTATCAGTGCTTCCTAGGTTCCCAATGCTGCGTCACTATCAAAGTCCTGAACTGTTATGCACTATATTGATTTTCGTATTACTACTCTCATTTGAAGTTCTTTAGTAGCTAATTACCCTTAAATCAATCACGTGTTGACAGGAAGCTAAACCTTCAGTTGTTGAGGGAGCTAATGAATTAAGCAGATTCAGCGACGCACCTGGAGATGCCTCCTTCGATGATTTATTCCCAATTGACAAGCGGGGAGATCATGGGGCTGAAGCTTCAACATCCACTACCGGCCAAGAGCTTCAGTATAATGGTCCTCGACAAAATGACCTTGCAAAGGAACTCAAGGCTAGAATGGCACAGAAGCAAAAGGAAAATGATAGTGAGCCCATAAATGGTGGGAAGCTTCTTGAATATGTCATGCATTTGAGGGAAGAAGATATTGAAGGATCAGTATTGCTCTCACTACCATGTGTTCTATTTTCTCTGTACCTTTCTTATAACAAATAGATGAAATTCTGATGATTGTAGCTCCGACTTCATTGATATTATCATTAAACATTTTTACAGGCATTTGACGAGAACATTCCAGGAGAATCTCTTTTCCCTTTACAGGTGTGCCAATGTCCTAGAGCTATGATATGTTCTGCAACAGATGTGTGCATTTATTAAGAGCATTACCATCGTGTGGCAATGCTCTTGCTCAACCTTTTTATTCTGTAAATTTATATTTTCACTCATGGTTCCTATTGAAGTGTCCAGCTTCGGTAGCAACCGAAAAGTGTCATTTACTATGGACCTTGGCAGCGGCCAACTGCTTTGTTGCAAATTCGCAACTCGCATTAAGTGTCAATTGTTTAAACATGGAAATGTTGTTCTTCAATGCATTTTTAAGTGCAAATGTCATGCAATGATTGTTTTTTGTGGTGATACTTGTGCAAATGCATGCCCCTGTTGATTCATGACATAATTAATATATAGGACACTTGTTTTCTATTCTTAAAATATATGTTGCCTTTCATTCCCAACGTCAATATGTTGATCTCTTATTCAAAATAAGATACTAATGCTAAAGCATGTCATGTTTTCCTTCCCCCAGATACTAAGATTCCTAATGTTCAAAATTTTAGACTACCTGCTGTGAAGCGTATGTTGGTTTTAATACATCTGTAGTTGTTATCATGTCTTGACCATGAAGTACTTTTTATTGCCTATTTTTGTAGTCTGTGGAATACAGCAAAATAGTAGCACAGCTGAAGCCCGGGGAAAGTGAAGAAGTAATATTGTCAGCGTGCCAAAAGCTTATGTTGTTCTTCAATCACCGGCCTGAGCAAAAACAGATTTATGTGTCACAGAACGGTTTCCTTCCACTGATGGAACTTCTTGAACTTCCCAAAAACCGTGTATGAAGTTTTACTTTGGTTTTTGAAAACTTTTTTACTGGTTTTTTACACTGAGAAGTTGACTGTTTAATTTCTGCAGATTATATGCTCTGTTCTGCAACTCATCAATTACATTGTAAACGATAATACAGGCTTCCTAGAAAATGCTTGCCTTGTTGGCCTTGTGAGACTATTGTTCCAAGCAATTCATGACTTCTAAATTCTGTTGACACCATGGAATGGAAAATTGATATTTAAAATTTATTTGCAGATTCCAGTGGTGTTGAACTTTGCTGTGCCAGATCGTGCAAGGGAAGTTAGGATGCAAGCATCCTTTTTTCTTCAGCAGCTTTGTCAGGCCAGGTTTATTTTCTCTGACATAATTGATGGCGTATAAGGTCTAAATATATTTACATACAAGTTGATGAAATAAAATGTTATATTGCTAATTTTCTATTTTTCATTTCCAGTACCTTGACATTGCAAATGTTCATTGCATGCCAAGGGATCCCTGTATTGGTGGTTTTTTTGGAGCCCGATTATGCAAAATACAGGTAAGTTCATTTGTTGTCTTAAACATTTCCTTTGGATTTTTAAGGTGTATTTTTGGTGTTATTAAATTCTTGTATCTAATAAAAATATTAATATACTGTAAATTAACAGGGAGATGGTTCATCTCGCAATTGATGGCATATGGCAGGTCTTAAAGCTCCAGCATTCAACTCCAAGAAATGACTTCTGCCGTATAGCAGCGAAAAATGGGATACTTCTTAGGCTAGTTAATACTCTCCATAGCTTGAATGAAGCAACAAGATTTGCTTCCATCTCAGGGTCAGGTGCTTCAGTAACACAGAATGGTTCCACCCCCAGACTAAGATCTGGCCAATTAGATCCACTAATGATAGAAATTTCCAAAGTGAGGCTGGATAATCACCATTCATCTGGTTCCATGCAATCTTTACAAGCGGATGCAGATAAGCATCACACCTTACTGGATCCTTCGGCATCTCCTCGGTTCAACGATATAACTGCTACTGGTCACATGGAGAGAAATGATAATGACCTGGTTAGGCCACAAAGGCTTAGTGTTTCTGCAGGAAGGACATCGACAGAGAGATCTCCGAAGCATATAGAACTGGTATCAAACGGTCATAGTAGTGGCCAAAATGATCAAATCCGACCTCTACTGAGTTTGTTGGAGAAAGAACCACCCTCTCGGCACGTATCTGGACAACTTGATTACGTTCGTCACTTATCTGGACTAGAAAGGCATGAAAGTATTTTGCCATTGTTACATGCTTCAGCAGAAAGGAAACAAAATGGTGAACTTGACTTGCTAATGGCAGAATTTGCTGGTACTTAATTCCATGCTCTTTTATACCAGTTCTTATAATATTAGTAATATGTATGCATTGTGCTATGTTATCACTTCTACAGATTGCTTAGTGTTCCAATCTTCCCTTTTGAATCATTTACTCTTGTGCTAGAGTTTTGCTAGAACATAAGTACATAACCATTCTGTGCATTTCTCCTTTTTTTGTTCCATTGTATTCTCAATTTACCATCTTGTGGTTCCTTCCCTGTAGGGTATAGTAATCTCACGGTAGGTTATAGAAAATTTCACAAATTTATCATTGAGATTTTTTTTATACATTTGCATCTAGGTTTCACTAATCCTTTTTTTCTAACAAGGGAAAGCTGCCCTGTTTCAATTACAAGGAAACTGGCAAAATAGAGTTCATATTATGACCGTCCAACACATGTTGGCATCAGCTTTAACAAATCCGTTTTAGCAAAAATTCCGAACCTTTACACTTAAAATTTTATGCAGAGGTCTCCAGACAGGGAAGAGAGAATGGTAACCTTGGTTCTAACATAAAAGCTTCAAACAGAATTCCAAGTATGAAATATGCACCATCATCAGGCCCAACAGCTTCTAATGAGGGAGCATCAATATCTGGAGCTGCATCACAGACAGCATCTGGTGTGTTATCTGGATCAGGAGTGCTCAGTGCAAGACCAGGAAGTACAACATCATCTGGCCTATTAGCTCAGATGATCTCTATTAGTGCCGATGTGGCACGCGAGTATCTTGAGAAAGTGGCAGATCTTCTTTTGGAGTTTGCACAAGCAGACACTGTTGTAAAATCTCTCATGTCTAGCCAAAGCCTTCTTGCGCGGCTTTTCCAGATGTTCAACAAGATAGAACCTCCTATTCTTCTTAAGGTAGCTTGAAGCATTTTAGTTTTTGTTTCTACTACCTACTTATTCAGGTGACTGATCTGTTTGTGTTTCCGTTTCTGTTCTGGAACCATTTTTCCTTTTCTGCAGATTCTTAGGTGCATTAATCACTTGTCAGGTGATCCTAATTGTCTAGATACACTTCAACGCACAGATGCAATCAAGCATCTGATACCAATTCTTGAACTTCGTGATGGGCCTCTAGTTTATCAGATACATAGTGAGGTGAGTAACTTTTTTTTTCTATGTGCTTGAACATGCTTAGCTGGCTAAATTTTTTTGCCAGGTAGCTTGTGATTATTTCTTACTGCTTTGCATGAAGTTCAAGCTGCTTCCTCTTGTAGCCCCCACCCCCACAAAATTGTGTTTCAGCATGCTTTGTTCCTTTTTTTACAAGGTGAAAATAAGCGTGTCAAATTTTTTAGATAATTTTATGTTCTATTATGGCATGAGTCAAAATCTGTTCCTTCTGTGCGGCAGGGTGTTATGGGATTATGCCTGGATGAACAAAGTACCTGGACTATGCTTATTTGCTATCCTGCCATATCATTATACATTCGATATAGCTTACTGAAAATTAACAGGTGAAAAGATATTAAACATAACAGAATGACGTTGTCTGCATGATTACATTGGCTTGTGACGCGGCACTTTTTTTGGGTTACACTACAATTTGGTATCCGAGTTGAAAACTTGTTATAGGGAAGAAAATCATGACCATTGGGCATTGGTTATTCAAAATTTGAAGTAGGACAAGTTCATATTTTGCCTTCTGTTGTGGGAGTTTGTGAGCACATCATAACTGCCTCTTCCTTGTATTTAGGTCCTCAATGCTCTGTTCAACCTTTGCAAGATTAATAAAAGAAGACAGGAACAAGCAGCTGAAAATGGGATCATCCCTCACTTAATGAATTTTGTCATGTCGGACTCACCGCTAAGGCAGTATGCTTTGCCTCTGCTGTGCGATATGGCCCATGCTTCTCGCAACTCCAGAGAGCAGTTGAGGGCTCATGGAGGGTTGGATGTGTACTTAAACCTGTTGGTGGACGATGCATGGGCGTGTACCGCATTAGATTCTATTGCTGTTTGCTTGGCTCATGATAATGATCACAGAAAAGTAGAACAAGCCTTGTTGAAGAATGAGGCCATTCAGAAATTAGTGAAGTTTTTCCAAGACTGCCCTGAACAATATTTTGTTCAAATATTGGATGCTTTCTTGAAGATTATCATGTAAGAACAGAGGGTGAATTTTGCTGTTTGATATTATCTCTATGATTATGACAGAGTACTGATACATACAATTATATGCAATGTAACTGCAGGAAATCTTCTCGGATAAATACCGCAATGGCCACCAATGGCTTGACGACATTGCTTGTTGCAAGGCTTGACCATCGAGAAGCTATTGCCCGCTTGACACTGCTGAAGCTAATAAAGGTTTGTCATTTACTCTTTGCTTTTTTTTGGTTAAGTAATTATATTCAAGTGCTAACGAACAGTGATCAAATAAGCCTAGAAATTCAGATTATCCAATATCAATGAAATGTTCCACGTAGTTATGTGTGAAATTGGTGATGCAATATGTGATTGTATGAAACTATTTCTAGGTTGTCTATGAGCACCATCCTCGACCAAAGCAACTCATAGTGGAGAATGACCTTCCCCAAAAGCTACAAAACCTCATCGAAGAACGCAGGGATGGGCAACGGGGCGGTCAACAAGTGTTGGTGAAACAAATGGCCACCTCATTGTTGAAAGCACTGCACATCAATACAGTCTTGTGATTTCGGCCATCATGTATTTTTCCTCGCAAGTTGTATAGGTTTGCCCGAGAGGAAAAGTTTCTTCTTTTTTCCTTTTCTGAACTGCGATTTCCCTTGCCATGCGCACCAGACTGCCTGTTGCACCTTATCCCTCTTTTATCGGGAGAACGGTTCGACGCTCCGGTGCAAAGGTACAAAAAAGGGGTTTGTAAAGCCCTTCATGGTGGTTCATTTTTAGTGTATTAGTGAAATTGTTGTAAATTAGCCGTCTTGAAGCACCAATAGAACAACTCATGTAAACTTATTTGTGTTGGCATCTTGTCAGTAAAATTTTGCAAGCGTTAGTTTAGATGTGGCGTCTAATCTTGTCCATCGCCGGCTTCAATTCGTTATGACGGCGAAGAATAAAATCCATATGTAGCGTATGTATCGGTCTATAGCTTCGGCGGATTAGGTACCCAGGTTTCTTTTGTTGAGTTAGGCAGATTCTAGCGCGGCAGGATTTGAAAACCGAAAACGGAAAAAATATTAGACCCTCTCTTGTACCGGTTATGGTCTGGTTACTGGTTTTAAATTCTAATCTTGAATTTGGCCGGTTTCGGTTGGGTGCCGCTGTTTGACCTGTTGCACCCAAAATAGCTATTCATCAATTTAAATTTTAAATTTAGAACCTTTCGAATCGATATTTTTTTTACCGGTCTGGCCAGTGCGGCAGGTTACCGTCAGACTTTTAACCCTTGGTTGCCACTACACTACATTTCGTATGACAACACTTATTTCAGACGGGCATGGATGGTTTATAAAGACATTGTATCAGAAAGACACGGATGATGAAATACCCGCATGACAAAAAAGACCGAAGAAGAGATGCAAAAACAATCAAGTCTTTTGATCGGTACACGGTTCTTCAGCGTGCACAACCGAACGTTTCGTTACTATCACAAATTCCCATCATACAGGAACGTTGTTTATTCAGCTTCAAGCCCGTGCGTATGGAAATTTAGAAGTCTAGGAACAATTAGATAATACTTAATAGATAAATAGCCAAACGCCAGCCTACGCATCCTGAGCTCCGTGAGATCTCCACAGCTTGGTCCATTCCTCCATCGCATCGGCAGCTTTGGGGAAGATGGCATTCTGCGGTCCCAATCTCTCCCTCACAACGCTGGCTAGCTCCTTAACACAGTCTTCAACAGTAACTGCTGTCCTCGATAGCTTGACCGACTGGAAGAAGAGAAGAACCTCGTCCATGACTTTTACCCCTTCCCATTCTTTCAAGCTCTCCAGAGCTTTGCCTGCCTCTGCATCACTTCTCATCACATAAGGCAGCCCAGTCTTCACGTCATACCCTAAGCGGTCACACACCACCTTAGCGCACAAGCCATTCCATATGTCTTCGAGGGTGTCCCATCTGTGCTTCCCTTCCCTGCGTAGCCGCAGGCCAGGGAACATTGCAGGCCCCAGGACCTCACGGTTGAATGCAACATTTATCCCACTCACAGGCATCATCGCACCGAGTGGAACTGTCATCACAGCATCCACATAGGTTGTGTTGCGTTGATTTCGCTTCACAACATGTGTCATTGGGTCGTAGTCCGCATTGTGCAGCCACAGCCCGCATGAGAGCATGCATTCGACCCCCTCGCGCAAGCTAAATGGGTATCCACGGACAAAGTCAGCCCCTTTGCGGTATGGGTCATAGAGTGTGTTGAAAAAGAAAGGTGTAGCAGGTGTCTTCAGATTGGACATATGCTGTGTAACAGCATCAACAGTCATCCCGCTGCTGTCCTTTGCTGGAAGGCAATTGTCGTCAATTGAAATGACATACTTCTTGCGCGAGACAAGGTAGCCAAAGTAACGGCAAGAATGGCCGGAGAAGTTGATGGACGTGGCACCAACCACTCCTTCAATGTCTGACTTTGTGTAAACCTTGAGATCAAAACCTGGAGGAATTTGAAGTTCCTCTGCCAATTCTGGATCTTTGACAACAATGATGTGCAATCGAGAGAAAAATGGCCGCCATGCCTCAAAGAAAGCGGTCAGGTTGGGCTGGAGTGCTGCAATCACAATGTCAACCTCGCTATCTTGAATTTCCAAAGACATCTTCCCAGGTAATAAAGCTGATTTAAGCAGCCGCAGCTCTAGAACTTCTCAGAACACCCTACAGACAAGAGGATGTTGTGTCAAAAAACTGGAATTGTTTTGGCATAATAATCGAATAGGCAGACGGCAAACCAAATCGGACAGGCAATCACTACAGATCAGTTATCTTAACGGCAAACCAAAAAACAGCCAAATCCAGCACAAGAACAAAGCAACAACACTAAAAGAAACCGATTTCAGCGGTGGTGGATGACGATAGTAAGCGCCGTCCGGGGTGGGGATACCTACACGGAAGAGGTCGATGAGGAGGTGGTCGGGGAGGGGGGAGAGATCGGACAGGTGGGCGATGCGGGGGAGCGCGGAGTCGAGGGTGAGGGAGAGCAGGGAGGGCGGGCGCATCGGCTCAGATCTGGATCTCGCGCTCGTTTTATAGCCCGCCCGCTTCCGTGGGAAGAAAACGGTCGCCCTCGCCGTCCACGTTGCCCTCGATCCTCGCCTCCCGCGCCCGCAAACCTTTTGCGTTGCTGCGTTTGCCGGCAGCCTAGGAGCTCATGAGCAACCAACCAACCAGCTGAATCGGCGACTCTCTCTCTTCTACTTCACAAGTACAACTCGCGTAAGTTAGAATTTTTGTGTGGCTTTTAATATTTATTATAGTTATTATCTATTTAGTTTAATATGAAATTATTTATATTTTTTATGTAAGTGATCAAAAATAATTTTATGTAGAATTTAACTTGAGAAATGAATACTCAAGATATCAAAATTGACGGTGTTTAAATATAATAGACATATTTATTAAAATTCGGTCTAGTAGCCTACTTCGCTGCTGCTCCTCCCTCTGCCGCGCGGCGCGGCCATTTTCTCCCTGCCTGATCACACATGCCACAGACGGCCCACACCGACGGCCGCCCTCGCCCGCGACACACTTGAGACGTTGGGGGGCGCGTGGCAGACGAGCTGGGCCGCGCTAGGGCCGACTGCACCTGGACCCGCGTGCGGTTCTTCGCCCATGTGATGTGAACTCTAGAGCCGACAGCTCCAGCACAAACATTGATGATGTCCCTGATTAATTAGCCCAAAAATTCTTCCCGGTGTATGATTTTTTATAAGAAAACGAGATAGTACGTTATTTTAAAATAGTTTATTAAAATAACTTTTTAAATCAGTTTATTAGTAATCAGTTCGTTCGTATAAGAATTCATACTAAAATCAAAAATCATCGGTCTCAATCATAAGCTATAAGTTGCAGTAAACAAGAACACACTCTAAAGTATAACAAATAATCTCACTACTAGTGAGAAGACGTGCATTTCTTAAGTATATATACCGTGGATTGCTAATTTGCGAACATCTGCGGGTATCTGCAGAACACATTAGGGGGAAACAACGATCGTAGCAGGGTTTTTTTTTTTTTTTTTACTTTTTGGAGGCGACACGCCCGCCCAGTGTTTAGGCCCGCGCCCCACGCGGCGCCTCTTGCTCCTCTCATTGGCATCGCACCAAGCTCGCTTCCTCCTCCTCCAAACCCCACCTCCTCGCCGCCCACACCAACCCCTCTCCTCTCCTCCATACGCCGCCATCTCGCCGCCGCCGATCATGGCCGCCTCTAGGGTTTCCCAGGCCCCGCCATGGTGATCGCGCCCGCCGCCCCCGCGCCGTCGAACCATTCTCCCGCATCGGTAAGCTTCTACCCCCTTCCTCTCCTTCTATAACCGCGATTTGATCCCCTTGCTCCCCGACGAGCCCAATCGTTGCGCTAAATCCAAACTTTTGATGTGCTGCATGTCACCAGCTTTGTTTGATTCGCCGGAGCTGTGATCCCGCCGTCGTAGACGCGCCCTCCGTAGGAGGACATCATGATATCGAGGTCAGTTCTGCAGCTCACAAACTCTTGTGGAGTTTACATGCTGTGCTTATTAATCTGTAATTTGATGCAATTTGCCCAATGCGAATGTAAATGACTTTCCTGTCACTCCCAGGTTTATGCACATAGGGAAGAACAAAAAACTTGCCTATACTGTATTGGTTAACTCGAAACCCCACAATTACATTGCACAGAACATTGGATCGAGCTTTCCATCCGGCTTGGCCTATACAAGAAGGGCCTTTTTGCAAGGGAAAGTTCATATTGGACCGAGTACTTCATCCATGCTCGGAAGAGCAAAGGAGAGCTTATACTGGAACCCTTGTGCCAGAAACTTTTCAGTTCTCTCGTCCTGTAGCCAGAATGCACTTCACAGTCAACTTGCTTGCAAGAAACTCATGGCAATGGGCTCTCATGTACCAAAAGCATCTCCGTTTTTAAGTAGGGTTGCTTGTGCCATTACCTTGGCTGCCACTAGATCTAATTTAGGTCCTTACCTCTTCACTTTCATAGCTGGAGAGATAATGCTAGCTCAGAAGACTAGTGCAGATGGCGAGTACTTCCCTATACGTGATCTTTACATGCGAGCTCAGGATGGCCGTATTTACGTCACCTCATTAATATTTTCAGCAGTAGAGATGGTTATCATAATTTTCAGATCAATATATCTGGCATTGTTGTTCACTCCAAGTATACTGATGGCCCCCTTTGCGGACACTCTTGGCAGTAAGTATAGGAAAACATGGCTCCGTCTTGTGCATCGTGCTTTGGAGAAAGCAGGTCCTGCTTTTATTAAATGGGGCCAGTGGGCTGCTACACGTCCTGATCTCTTTGCAAGTGACCTTTGTGCCGAATTGGCAAAGCTACACACAAAAGCACCATCTCACAGCTTTGCGTATACCAAGAAAACTGTTGAGAAAGCTTTTGGTCGAAAACTACCTGATATTTTTGAGAATTTTGAAGAAGAGCCCGTAGCGTCTGGGAGTGTTGCTCAAGTGCATCGAGCTGCTTTGAGATTCCGGTATCCTAAACAGCAGACCAAGCGTGTAACAGTTGCAGTAAAAGTAAGGCATCCTGGTGTTGGAGAATCAATACGAAGGGATTTCAGTATCATTAATGCAGTAGCTAAAATTTCTAGATATATTCCTGCATTAAATTGGTTACGCCTAGATGAGAGTGTGCAACAGTTTGCTGTCTTCATGATGTCTCAAGTTGACCTTGCAAGGGAAGCTGCTCATTTGAGCCGGTTTATCTACAACTTCCGAAGGTGGAAGGATGTGTCTTTTCCGAAACCTCTTTACCCACTTGTTCATCCTGCTGTCTTGGTGGAGACTTACGAGCACGGGGAGAGTGTTTCACACTATGTTGATGACCTTGATGGGCATGATCGAATTAAAAGTGCTCTTGCACATATTGGCACACATGCACTCTTGAAAATGCTACTGGTAATATATTTAGCCATCTCTTAATATTCTCACTGTCATTTTTGTTTTGCCTTCAAAGATCAGAGTCTACGTGTTTTTTGCATGAAACAATGAAATGTTAGAGAGTTCCCTTTTGATGACTCATATATCTTATGATCTACTTCTGAGGTACTGTCTAGGCTGTGAGTTCAATTGGGCATGATTGCATTCAATTTTAATTGGGAACACTTGTTCATAAAGTTGAATGCTTGTTTACAAACATTTCTAGCCCATATTGATATAGATTGTAGGATTTCTTAGGTAGCAATGCCAATTAGCAGAATTGTCACTACATTAGAAAAAAATAATTCATTTTTTTGCTTACTAAATTTGAACAACCTAAGGAATTGACATTATTCACAATTAGACGTATATATTTTGAAAAGATCAAAGGGGCTTCAATATTTTTATTTTATACATCAGAATGGCACTTGTGCTGCTTTGCTCTTGGAGAACTACTGCATATGCAAGTTCACAAGTATTAAGGAATCACTTGTAGTTTGATCCAGATTGATGAGCCGAAATCACTTGTATTTTGATCCAGATTGAAGAGCCTCCTTACACGACTCTGTTTTTAGCACATTGTTGTAGTGTAGTTACTCATAGGCTCTTAACATTTTAGCTCTTGTATTTACTGTTTGACATTCTTCATCACTTTTTTGGACTCATTAACCATTTAGCATCCACCTTTTCCAGGTTGATAATTTTGTCCATGCAGATATGCACCCTGGAAATATTTTGGTCCGTGTTGTACAACCCAAGAATTCAAGTAACACCCTTTTGAAGTCAAGGCCACATGTAGTCTTCCTCGATGTAGGAATGACTGCTGAACTTTCAAGTAATGATCGTGTGAATTTACTGGAGTTTTTCAAGGCCGTTGCAAGCCGAGATGGTCGTACAGCGGCAGAACGTACGCTAAAGTTGTCAAAACGGCAGAGCTGCCCAAACCCAAAAGCTTTTATTGAGGTAATTATTCTGTCTTATTGCCAACATGTTCCTTGTGGGTGTAAACTTAGTTTTTGTTTGTTGAGATTTGCATTTCTCGTTTTTACTTGATAAACCAGGCTGCACTGCTATACTAGATGGTCTGTGGAATTTGTCTTGTAAAACATAAATTGATGCTGGCAAAATTTATTTGCGCAGTACACCTTGTTAGTGTACACCAGAGATGATATTTTTTTCAGAATTTGTTAGGTTATTTTCTGGCACTTTGTTATTGACAATTTGTGCTATTATATTGAAGGTCTCTTGTGTAATAAAACCTGAGGTTCTAAAAAGATGTAAATTTTGGACAAAACATCTTAAGATTCGTTGATTTCTGATGCTGTGCGGGCATGTGGCAATATTTGATGCGACTACAATGAATGGTGGTCAACTAAACTAGTTGGTGGCCTGATGCTGCCATGAAACATTGTAGCCACTAAATGGATGACATTGTGGCAATAAATTTTATATTTAGATGCACGTGTTATATTTAGATGCATGTATTGGACGGTCCAAACTGCTAGATGAACTATAATATTTGTCACAATTGAACATATGAACTAATTTATCACAACTGAACTCTTGATGTCACATTTTATTTAAATGCATTTAGCTGCAATCTCATCAAAAACCATATTCCGTTGCTAAAATGCCAAGGATTTTTATTTCATGACTGCAATTATCCGGAGATCTTACTTGCCTTGTTTTTTGCCAACAGGAAGTTGAGCGAGCATTTTCCTTTTGGGGGACCCCTGAAGGTGATGTTGTCCATCCAGCTGAGTGTATGCACCAGTTGCTTGAGCAAGTCCGACGTCATAAAGTAAACATTGATGGGAACGTTTGCACTGTTATGGTAACTACATTAGTTCTTGAGGTACATTTCATGATTTGTGCTTATGATGTACTTCATGGAATTTTATTCTCAAATCACTGTTTATGCTACTCATCTTGTAGAAACCTGATTCTACATCCTAGATGTCCAGTAGAGCACCATGACCTAAGTTTACTTAGGATTGATCATGGTTATGTAGTGCCTGTAGAAACTGTATGGCACATGAGAAAAGTATGTGGACAACTTTAATCCATAGTTCCCAGATTTGCATGAACAACCATTGAACCCGATCCCGGTCGCACGAACCAATTCCGGGTTCGAACGCGATCTGAATTGCGATGATTCGCGGTCTGATTCGTGGAGGAAGGCAAACCCTCGGCTTGACTGGAGACCGAGAAAGAGAGAGGATTTATCCAGGCCACCTCTTCGCCCCTTGCTCCATTGCAGGGGCTGCTGTCCATCACAGCTCGAGGATGAGGTGGACGCTGCGTCACTTCCACTTCGTCCCTCGCCAGTCGCTGCTGGATCATGCTGCAGGTCAGCCACCGCCGCCGCCGCCACCCATTGCCAGACCCGTCACCGCCGCCGCCACTGCCCATTGTAGATTGAGGACAAGACAGAGCAGCAGCAGCAGAAGCTACCACGAGGTAGGGATGTGGAGGAGAGGATGAGGCAGAGGAGGAGGGTGGAGGCTGCGGCATGAGGCAGAGTAGTAGGGCACAGGAGTGGGAATGCAGAGATGGGCCTTTTGGGCTTGAGTGGGGTGAGTGATGCCGTAAGGACATGGGCTGGATGGGCCAAGGGTTGCCGGAACAGCACATGTTTCCTTTTTTATTTTCTTTTTTACAGTTAAGGATCTGCTGCATATAAAACGCTGTGGTCTGCTTGCTGTTTTGATCTTATTTAAAGAGAAATATGTTGCATACTATTGTAGGCGTACCCGAATTGTTGGATTCGCAAACCCCTTCTTGGATTCGTGAGCCGAAGAGATATACCCCCTAACGAACCCTACTTTTATCAAGTGGCGTACCACGAACCCGAACCCAACGAACTGCGAATCTGGCAACTATGCTTTAATCTCTAGCATTTGGTCATGAAGTTCTCTAATGTCATGGTCAGATTATTAAACATGTAGTAGTGCTTTAATTGAATTTGATATCAAGCCAATACAACTGTTATTACATTAGATCTCAACTCACATGGTATGCTACTTTAGATACATCATACATCTATGGATGACAAAGGGTGAAACAGCCGTTTCCTAGATGTCATAAATTCGACTGAACTTTAGAGGTATAACCATACCATGGCCTTGATGAAAATGTGCGTAGATGACAATTTTCTTCTACATTGAAGGGAGCAGAGGCTTCTATTCATTGGTGATGCCTATGGATAAAAGTGTCACATAGTAGGTCTCAATTAAAGTGATTCTTGGTTGGTTACATTAATTTTAAAAGTTTTTAGAGTAGAGGAAATACAGTAAATACCATTGCAGAACTCTGTGAATATCATATATATGACCCTAATGGTTTGTCTGTAATTAAAGAACCACAGTATTCTTCTAGACATAATTTGTCTTGTGTTCAAACAAAAAAGCTTTGGACATGGGGATTTTAGACCCGTGTTTGCCAGTGTGGAGGGTGGGCAGATGTGTCAAGTAAAATTGTATTCGAAAAATTATTTGCTTTTTTCACCAACATTTATGTTTTACTTTGTGGAACCTAATTTTGTTTGCTATCTATCTGGATTGTGCTCTGCCTTTTGGGCTGGAAGACATCTAGCTCCTTCTACAGTTCTTTTGTTTGTGTAATACGGAGTAACATTCACTGTTCATGTAAGATGGAAGTACTTAATAGTAAGCAAAATAGCAAATATGGCCCCATGATGTGCCCCTGTACTGCTCTCTGTTCCTATCTATTTCTGCTTCTGTATTAATTTTCTTTTGTTGTTAAAAATGAAGTATAATAAAATGTATCATGAGCATTATAACTTTCAGCTCTTTTTTTGGTCTCTAGAATACTCTGTAGGCACTCCTGTTCCATTAGTGATCCTTGAATTTGTTTCGTCTTTTACAGTGCTGGCAACGCAAGTTGGATCCAGATTACAATGTTATGAAAACATTACAAACTTTACTTTTTAAGGAAGACTGGGCCAAGTCTCTTCAGTACACGATCGAAGGGCTTATGGCACCTTAGGAGTGTGCTGGAATCCTCTCAAAAATTTTGATCTGGTTTATGTGCGGTTGATGGAGGATGCTCGGCTCTCACCATTACATTTTGTTTCTTTTTCCTGTTTATTTGCTTTTAGATTCTACAATTTTGTATCCATCTTGGCCAGCGCTGCTAAAACGGCCATGATAAAGTAATAATTGCAGCATTTTTTTTGAGGCAACCGGAGTACTGTGCTCTGGAGTACACTGCCCTGGGATTATCTGCTTATGCTCTTGTCGGGCCGAAGGACGGATCCTTCTGAGCGCCTCCCAAAATTTTTGTTAATAGCTCTTAGAAGATGTAGCAAAAGGCCTGTATTCTAATGATGTCTTTGTAACCGGAGAGATTGTATCGGTGAACGAGAGGTTTTGTTATGTATACACAAAGATACAGTTAATTGTTTCAAAGAAACCTACGTCTTGTCTGATAATTTCCAGGATTGACTTCCATAACATCGAGTGAGTTTTCTTTTGCATATGTTTGGAATGCAGAATACTTGAGATGTAAAGAAGTTAGCTGATAAGTAGGTCTAGAGTTTATTTCCAGGCTAATTCTGCATTTGAAATCGCCGTTACTCCTGTTGATATGTCGATGAGTTGCAAGTGCTGAAGCGCTCTACTCTTTCGGGTTTGAGTGCTCGCCATTCAATGTTATTACCTTTCCAATTTTTCTGACGAGTCCATTTTTTGCTTTGCCCTGTACAGTAATGTTTAATGCTTCCCATTGTATTGTCAAATCGGATTCACACTCCTGAATTATATTGCTTGTTTCAGCTTGCGCGGTTGTCCTCTCTGCTCTCTACAAATTCAGCATTTACAAACCTTCAAAAAGCTGAACCTGTAACTCTTGCTGGTTCAACACGTTCCTTGTTCAGTATTTGACGCTGACTTCTAATTGTTCGATGTTACCGTTAAACCTAACAATGTACAAGTCAAAATCCAATACTCCATTTGTTTCCTGTGCGTAATTGTGTTTTTCTATGAAGCCGCGAAGATTTGTTGGTTACTTGGTTTATATTTTCTTGTTAGTTCCCTCTAAAAACTAAAAAAAGTACTGCCTAAAACTGGTGGAGTAAATTTGTTCAGTGCAATCGCAAAGATCCTCGGCTTAAAAAATACCATTGCAAACCCGAAAACTATGAAAAATACTATCATTGTGACTTTTTTCCATTAGAGCTTTTCTTAGAGAGAAATTAATAAATACCAACATTGCTACTACCTTTTTTGGGTCCCACAAGCAGTGAGACAAGAGAGCAAGAGATCGAGGGGGGGGGGGGGGGGGGAACAGGAGAGGTTGGCACGACAGTGACGGCTCCAGCGATCGGCGGCGCAGCGGCATGGGAGACTGCCCAAATGGGTTACAGGGGCCTCAGGATGACGCCAAGAGGTGACGGCGCAGCCGATTGCGCACGGCGGAGGTGTGGGTGGTGAGTAGGGTAGCCAACGGTGGCATAGCGACGGTGATAACGAAGATGAACTAGTACGCACAATAGCAAGGAGATATCAAGGGGAATTCTCTGATGGGGTTGACACGTCCAGAGGGAGCCGGAGGTGGCAGGGCGCCGGCACCGGCATTGGTGAAGAAGAAGCCAACGGTGGCGGTGCTGAGGCTCATGGAGAATGAAGAATTCGACGGCGGCGGTTTGATTGGAGTATGGAAAGATGACGAAATCTCAGTGAAGACGGAACCAACATCGTCGATTTTTAGAATATGCGCAGCACGGTACTGACGGGATTTGAATGCGGTGCGGTGCGGCTCGGCTCGGCTCGGCTCGGCCAAGCGAAGCAGAGCAAGAAGCAGAGAAGCAAAGCCACGGGCTTCAAGAATGCGGTCCAGTGCTTCCCAGTTGACGGAGTCCAAAGCCTTTTTGACATCAAGCTTTAGACATCGATGTTGAAGGATCCATGCATGGAAAGGCCAATATTTCTGACTCGTTATTCCTCTGTCCCTTAGCTAAAAAGACCTGACATCTTAGCCCTCCATGTAAGCTCTGTTCTTCCTTTACAGACTAATGAATCATTGTTAATTACTAGTAATCTAGTATATATAGTAGGTGATCTTCATTCTTCTTGTACTATACATAAAATGCATCTCCTACCTAATCAAGGATCCCTGATTTTTTTTCTTTCTTGAGTGTCCATGTGCAAATCATGCAGGCGAGCACAGGTGTCAGAGTGAAGCTACATTGTTTCGTCGATTTGATGACAGCAACTAATCATGGGGGGCTACCAAACTTTTATTCCAATTGGGCAAAAGTAAAGATGAAAGAAGGATGCAACAAGATACTGCATCAACCAATCAGCAAGCTCTGGTCATATATATGGATGGCTTCTTCAAACGGAGTGTCTTTTCAAGACGGAGTTTATAAGTTGATTATAATAGATATTATTTCGACTTCATCTGTATCCGCCAAAATAATACACGAGTATTTTTCTCTACGTACTCTCTCTCTCTCACGAACAGCCATAATTCAAAATTTTAAACCAAAGCCACAATCCAAAAAAAAACCCACCTAGATGAAGAGGATAAAATGACACGTGGGACCATTGGAAGGAAATAGAAAGAAAAAGGAACGTAGAAAGAGGTAAAGGGCATGTTCTTTTTGGCTGGAGCTTATGGCTTTTGGCTGCGGCTTATGACTTTTGGGATGTTTGTGTGAGAGATTACAAAGTAACGGAACACTCACGTGCAGTTTTTGCTGATATAAATAAAGTCAATACAGTATGTACTATAATTAACTAGTAGACTCTATCTTGAAAAGATACTCCGTTTAAAAGCTGGTTACTGTAGAAAAGCCGAAAAACAGCTTTTAGAAACTGAAAAGAACATGGCCAAAATAGTCAATTTACAACTTTTAGATGGAAAATGTTACGGTGATGGTATTTTTCTTAATTTTTGGGTTTGCTATGGTATTTTACAATTTCTTTCTTTTGTGATGGTATTTTTAAGGTCACGGATCTTTGCGATGGTACCGAACAAATTTACATAACTGTGTTCGGTGTGAATTTTGACTGACCTGAGGCTGTTACTTCCATTTGTATCCCTCCTATTTATCTTTTTCTTTTCTCCTATTTATCTTTTCCCTGTTTCTTTGTATGCCTTGACTCTGCTGCTAAGTGCGTATAACCGACCTCAACCGGTACAAGCATAAAAATGTCACTCCCATCGTACACACTGCTAACTACATTGCAGTACTAGTACTAGCTACCTATGTCAGAATGGCTTTTTTTAGTGGCTTATGGCTGAAAAGTACTGTAGTTAGCTGAAATTATATTGTAGCTGATAGTGACTTATTTGGCATAGTTAAATTTTAAAAAAATTAAAAATAGAAAAAACAGGTTAGCCCATCATGGATAGCACAAACAAATACAGGAAAAAAACCGATAAAAAAGTTTTAAAAAAAGCCAAACAAAAGATGAAATTGTTGCATAGTAAAAAATAAGCAAGTCTAAGCCGTTTTGCGCGGGGCCGAAAAGTAGCGGCGATACAATTGAGGACAAGTCAATGAATGAGTTGCGAGTTGAGACGGCTGGTGGAAGGACATATTCTTCAGGGTAGGAATAGGATACTACTGAATGAATTCTGAATCTCTGATACAAGCTGACTTGTGTGGATGTGGTGGGAAATAGCCGTGTACTGGTGTACATTAACACCGATGGCACATTTCTGATACAAGCGCTGACTTGCGATCATCCATGCGTCCACCCATGACGTATCCCCCTCCTTCCCTTGACCAATTCTCCATCGCAAGCAGACGCATGTCAACCCCATCCTCTTAATCATAGCGGCAAGAGCTGAGCGGCAGCGTGTGATCCCTACGAGTTTAATGAACATGCTAGAAGTTCTAGGTAGCTCCCTAGTTATCAGAGAATTTCTCGGATCAGCTTGACCAGGTATACCCGATCTTGCGATATCCATATACTATGATCTATTCCAGACTAGCAATGATGCCCTTCTCATATCCTTTTCTCTTGTTGAGAAGAATGGAAGAAGAACATATATTTGCCTGCATCGAGCGTGGCCTGCTGTGCTGTCCACGTGTACGGTGGCCGGGATGGTGTAGGAACTGGACGGGACCAGGACAGGGAGCATGTTTTTTTTGCCCTGCGGTTTGTGGTTTTTGGCTGTGACTTATGATTTTTGGGCTGTTTGTGCGAGAGATTACAGAGTAACAGAAACTCATGTGCGATTTTACCGATATAAATGAAGTTGGTAAAGTAATAACTACAATTAACTAGTAGATTCTATTAAAAGATACTTTATTTAAAAGTTAATTACTGTAGAAAAAATTGAAAAGATCAGGCCGGAGTGGTACGTGGCATGTCACAGTATGCAATGCACGAGCGAGCCGGGGCCCACACCAGCGACGATCAATCGGTCGCTGCCCGCTTGGGCCGTCACGCGTGCACCCTTGGCGCGCGGTTCGCCTCAACCCCTCTCGTTGTCCGCCCATCCATCGGTAGGTTAGGTCTCGCGCGGCTGCCCCACCACGTGCGGAGTCGGCGCGAACGGCCGCGTCGCCAGCTGGGCCGCCCCACCCACTCGCGCGAGCGCCACGGCCGTCTATCCCAGCAGAAATTACACGGCACGGCGCGCCGAAGCCGCCTTCGCTTTTGCGACGCACATGCAAAAGGCAAGTAACGGGGTTGGTTGCACGTTGCGGTGCGGGCGTCTCGCGCGATCGGTCTACAGTTAATATATCGTGCGTGGTTTGATTGGGGGTTGCATCATGCGTCATCTCGACCTTGTACTTTGTGAAGCCTTGGTTGAAAAGTGGCTTTACTAGCTAAGTACGATCAACGTCCCAAATCTGTTGGGAATAAAATGCTGAAAAACTAGAAAACCATATATCATCCTTAGTTTCTTCTCCTCTCTCGCTCAATCCCTCTCTTTTTCGCTCGCTCACTCTCGCTCTCATGCGGTGGTTGAATAGGGTGACACCGTCACGGCCGATGGGGTCACTGCGCTATTCGATTACAGAGGGAGACTTGGGCGGCGGTGGAGGACAAGTTGATGAGGTGAGGGTTAAGATAATATTAGGTTGGACAGGGTGGTGGCCAGTGGAGATGAGGGAACCGATGACACAGTAAGGCGGTGAGCTCGTCGTCGGTCACAGAGGAGCAAAGGAGGAGGCGCATAGAGTTGCGATTGATGTGATGACGGTAGCGACGGAGGACGGAGATAACGGACATCAGGGAGAACAATAGGAGAGGAGGGCAGCTAGAGGAGCTATACGAACAGATTCCCTTAGTACTTAGCATAATATATCCATCCAATCGCTTGCTCCAGTACTCGATACAGTCACAGTGTTTCAAGCACCATCGAAGTGCAGCTACCCATGCCAGCATGGTGCATGTACCGCTATGCCTCGTAGCCTCTCGTACATGAATCTTGGATTTCCAGCACCTATCCACATCTAATTAACTCTATTAGCCGGCAACAAGGCCCATATAAGTATATAGTGTTGGGATACGAGTAGGTTACACACTAGTGTGGGTTAAAATTTTCTACCACGTAAACCAAGAAGCTATACGAGTAAGCGATCATAGATCGTTACCACTAGACGCGCAGTGCAACGGAAAGTAGAGTTGAAGCGACTAATTCAACGAAGAGCGCGTTGGTATAGTGGAAGTAGTCGATTGTCCTTTGACTAACCGTCTCGTCCTCGCAATTGTCCCGATCAACGCCACAGTCGCAGCAGTGCCTCTACTGAGGTCCACACGTCTAGAGATGAAACATTGTGCGCACGGTAGAGGTTATGAGAGATGATGGCTAGGGTTCCGATAGGTATGTATCGGGATCCCTCTCTCAACCCCCACACTTCTCTTTATATAGTTTTCGATTGGATCCTTATCCGATACGATCAGATATCATATCTAACTTGAAAAGGCTTAGACTGGATCTTTATCCAATACGAGTAGAGATCGTATCTCACTCAGTGACTATCATCCGGACCCTTATCGTTCCAGCCCATGAAGTGTGCGACCTTGTAGGTTCATGAATATTTGACCATGGGCCGAAAACTCCTTTCCGGTACATAAGTCGGCAGCGATCCCTAGTAGAACATAAAAACTCCTAAATATACATAAAGATCATATCGGACGAACCTATATAGTGTTTATTTACCGATCCATTTGCCTCATGATACCAAATCGAACTGAAGACGAGAAACGTATCATACTATGATAGCTCGATCCTTCACTCGAATCTATAGTGGATTACTCAATTGTGATCGACTTCTCAACCACATTTGATATGACTATACACTTCCTTAATCCAACCATATCGAGGGGCCTAAAGTTATCGCTCATGTTATATCGGAGGGGTAAATTCTATCATGATCGCTCATATTCCTTCGTATGTTTCATATTAAATCTAAAAACTACCTTTATGATCACCCAGTTACGGAGTAGTATTTGGCAACCTCTAAGTAAATTATTACACATGTAGGGAACAATGACGATCTCAAAATCTAATGATCCCACATACGCTATGTATGAGACCAACCGATGAAACTTAAGAATATAATAATTTCTGTAGTATCTCATGGTGGGGCAATCCAACAGTTCATATTATTAGTTTGATATTTTATATCCATGATATGTGAAATATGATCATCAATCAATACATATGTTGATCTGTAAATCATAATTGTCCTATATAATGACATAAGATCATAGATAATTTAGAATAATATAAAAACATAAAGTGTTCCATAAACAACTCACATACTTATTGATCAATATGAAAAATATTTATTCAAGAGACAAAATAATATATTATTCAAAAGATCATAAATATAGAACTGACACAATTATCTTTAGAATTATTTTTAGAGCATATCACTAACATATAAAGTTTTTTTTTGCGCGCGCGTGCGCTCTCTCTCTATGTATATATATTGGAATCGACCAGTTCATATATGCGTCGATTTAATTGAAATGTATGCGGTGCATGCATGCGTAATCGATCGTATCCCTTGCACTGCTCCACCGCAGGACGCAGACAAGTATATGTACTAATTAATTGATTAACTCTGTACTAGCAGCAGTATAGTACTCCACCAGACAGTGGACAGAGAGAGAGGTCGGGGCAGGGGGAGGTATGTGTGAAAGGGAAAAGACCGCACCGACTAATTATTGTGCCTGCAGCAGCGTGCGCCGCGCGTATACGCTCGTTCCCGCCCGCCCAGCGGTGCATCCGTCCGCGCGAGGCGATATCATGCATCCCGATGGATGGAACGGAAACTCGAGCAGCAGTCGTACACCGGAACAATGATGGGGTCTAGGCAGGCCACAGGCATCCGGCCCCACGTACGCAGCGGCAGCGCTCGCGAGCCGGCCGGGCGGGGGTGACGCTGATACGGATGCCTCGTATTTTTTAAAACCACCTATGACTTTTGATTATAATCTATAATTCTAGACGGTTCATTAGAAATATTACGGAGTAATAAGAATTTATGTATAATTTTGATCGATATAAATAAAATTGTTACAGTATATACTTTAATTAAATTGTGGACTCTATTTTAAAAAGATATTTTATTAAAAATTAGTTATTGTAAAAAATTAAAATTTAGTTTTTTAAGACCGAAAAGAAATGCTTGCTATATGATGGGTGGCGGGGTGATGGTTGGTGCCGTGTCGCGCGGGGGTTGTGTCAGCCACATCGCGGGGGAAGCGCACCTTTCCGGGCCCGCCTCCGCCCTTGTACCTTGCGCCTGCCCTGCCCTGCCTTGTCGTGCTGTTAGCCGTGTCGCCGTCCGGAAAACGACCGCACCATGCAGACGCGCCTCCCTCCGCCGGCCGATCCATCTCGCGACGCGTGCGTGAAACCGTCACTGGTCGTCTATAGTCAAAAGTAATCACACCGATGATTAAGTTGCTGCTGCCGATCAAGCTCCTCAGAATGGAAGTAGGGAGCTTGAAACAGTATGCGCCCCTTTGGTACCGTAGTAGGCAGTAACCGGATGGAAATTGGGTAGTACCATCACTACCGTAGCGACAGGCGATCTATTTAACGTCCACTAATAGCACTGGATGATACCTATATGACCTAACGATAGAGCATAAAGTAGTTGTGGTTGAGGTCAAACCTTTTATCCCTACTCTCTTTCTTTAAATCAAAGACAAGTGATTCATCCTGCTTATTCTTGTTTTTATTAAGCTAGCACTCGATTTGAAGGTTAGAATTTTTTTTGGTGAGGACAGTTGGTTAGAGCAATAGTCGTCTCAAAACTTACAATCCAAAGGTTGCGTAAGAATCAGACTCTAATCATAAGCAAAAAAAAAAAAAACCGAGGCGCCACGTTGTTGCATGGCCTTTTTTTTTTTTTGCCTTCGATCAGTTGATTCCCTGCTAACTGTCGCGTCTCTTGCCGGCTGCCGCAACCGTCCGGCCGTCGCCTGTAGCGCGCCTTGCTCTGCGCCGCCTCGTGCTGTCCTTTCCGTGATGCTCTCGCCCCGCACGTACCGTGCAATCACCTGCCGCGCGCGCGCCGGCCGGCCGGCCGGCCGCTTCTCTCCCAGCCCCACCAGTAGTGCATGCTCAACGGCGCCTGCCGCTCAGCCGCCGCGCCGCCGGTTGGCTATCTAATCCAACGCACCCTGCCCGCTGGCCTGCCGATCATCTATCCGCGCGCGTACGCGGCCATCACCACGCCGGCTGTTATTAGCTGCTACGCGCTGCGCCTACGCCGCAAATCCTACCCTCCTGGCCCAGCCAAAATCTACGTTGAATACACTGGTCAGAGATAATTTAGTTATTTTTTAGTATTTTCTTGATCTATATGCTAATAGAAAATATGTCTTATAAATTTGAAAGGAGGGTGTAAGTAAAAGCACATGCATTGATCCATCAATTCGTATATATATCATGATGCTTATATATGCCGACTTAACAAGTCACAATGACAGCACCATTGACATAATTAGGACCCTTGAATAATACACTACATCTAGCTATCTAAGCTAGTGGATGCAACAGTAGACACCTACATGGCTACATCATATCCCTGCACTGCCGCAGACATCAAATCCTTCCTCCTCCAAAACAACGGCCGGGTCCGTTTGCTGGCTACAGCTCCACATGACCATGACACTCCCTGCAAATGTCTAATGAGTCCGGGACGCAAGAGACCATTACTTGTTGGTCCCCTCTGATTAACTAGCTAGGTAGCAACTAATGGGCCGGCATACGGGCGCCCGCGACTGCTAACCATGTCAATTAATGAAAAATTAAGGTGCAACCTTATGTGTTGAAGCCGTGTTGCTAGCTAGATTTGACGCACCAAATCAAAGGAAAAATTAGCCATCATTATACAATGTGTAACATACATAGAAACACAGGATGCACGGTCGTGTTCCTTTCATGAAAAAGAGGTGAAGTGTCTTGCAAGGCATGCTACATGGAAGCATCACGATTTTAATACGTTGGCAAAGTTCTTGATCATCAGGTGTGACCTCCCAGCCGGCCCCTGTAGGTTGCTTTGCTTAGCAATAGATTATATAGTACTACTAGTAAGGCACTATAATTCACGAGCATTTGATTACAGGAAAACAATCATATAGGATCAGGTTCTACGGGTGTGAGGTTGGACCCAATTCAAAGTGATGTGGTATCACGGATCTTGAAATTCATGGGGTTGGTTAACGAAGAAGTCATGTCATTACTATATAATCTATATATATGTATGTATGCATGGCAATTGGCATGGCCTTGAGGCGGTCTCTTTTAATTGGGAAAATATATATGAGGCATCAATATCTCATGGAAGACTAGCCGAAAAGGACATAGTAATTGCCTCCCGTCCTCCTCCATGACTTTTTCATGTTTGGCGTCGATTGATCAATCGTCTTTGCTTGGTGCATGCATGGGCTAAGGCCCCTTTAGGGGACCAAATCAATGAGATGTGTACAACGGGGCCTGTTGTAATCTCCCAAAGTGGAATCCCATCTCCTAGCTAGCCCTGCTCCTGCTTGGAAGCTTCTAATCTACTGCCAATGGCTGATAAACAACGGAATCGTCCATCTATCCATCATGGAGATCAGATAAGGAACATGCATGTCAAATCTCCATCATATATACTTGTAACTTGTTGCATCGTGATTGGCTAGCTATATGTTTATTTCTCACTCTCACATTGTAAAATTCATGTACTGATCGATTAGTCTCTCTAAAACTTTTAAATATTTAGGTTCAGGAACCATCATATTGTTAGGATGATCTCAGGGCTTTGGCCCAACGGCCAAAGCCCACCCCTTGACCGCGCCCTGATCGGGGGCGCCCAGCCCGTTTGGCTGGTGGGCCCCTGTCGCCAGCGCTATAAATACAGAGGTGGGGGCCGGGCGGCACGCATCACGAGGTTGACCGCGCCGCCGTCACCCCACCTACAAACCCTAGACCCGATCTGTAAGAGGGGGGGCGCTGAGCCGACGGGAAGCACCACCGGCGCCGTTCACCGCCGCCAGGGAGACGCTGCCGCCCGGGACACGCCGCAGAGGAGCCCAGAACCTCTACCCCGACCGTCGCTGCCCGTGCGCAGACTTCACCGAGCGTCCGCGAGATGGCCACCTCCTCCTCCTCTACATCCGAAGGTCGGTACCCCTCTCTCCCTCTCGGTTTTACTTCAAGAACACGAACCCTAAAGATGAACACCTCTAGATCTAACCTAGGAGATCCTAAAAGCAACCTAACAATGGTATCAGAGCACCCTAGTTTTAGATCTAGACGGAGAAAAGAAAAGAGATCCCCCCTAGCCCTAGAACACCGACCGCAGTCGGTTGACCGACGTGCGGAAAAGAAAAGAAAGAAAGAACGGAGAAGGGGAAAGGGGCAAAACCCTAACCCTAGATCTGAAAAGAGGCTTACCTGGCCGTCGTCGCCGGGCCGTCGTCGTCGCTGGCGTGCGGGAGATCGGCTGAGCCTTGGGCTCGCCGGCGCTCCGCGTACGGGCCGCCGTCGACGCGCGGGACAGGGCGCCAACACGGAGCCGCTCGACGGCGGCGCGCTCCCTCTCAGGGGAGCGCGCACGCCGGCGAGAGGGCCCGCGGTGGCGCCGTCTTTTTCCATCTCCGGCGGCGTGGATGAAATCGCCGCCGCCGCCGCTTCCGCTCGCTCGGGTGCGGAGAGAGAGAGAGGAGAGAACAGAATGGGTTAGGGTTAGGGTTTTCCGCCGCGCCGCGGCGGTTTTGTTCCGCCGAGATCGCCGCTGCGCCGTTGGATGGCGTGGACGGCTTGCGATCGCGCCGATGGCGTCGGGCTTCTTTTGGCCCAGGCGGGGAGGCGCTTTCGCGGCCCAGGCCCAGGTTGCGGCCTGGGCGCGGGGAGCACAGCGCGCGTGAGCGCGTTCGGCCGAGTGAGGCGCGGGCGAGCGCGGGCCGTGGCGCGCGCGTGGGAGCCAGCCGAGCGCGGTGCCGAGTAGGCCGGCTGGGCTGAGACCGCTGCGGCGCGAGAGAGGCCGCTGAGGCCGCGGGCGGGCAGGCCGAGCGGGCCGCCGCGGGCGCGCGCGCGCGCGCGCGTGAGGCGCTGGGCTGAACGGCCGCCGTGGGCCGCTGCTGAGCAGGCCGTGGCCGAAAGAAATGGGCTAAAATTGGCCTTTTTGCACAAAAATTTTGCAATTTATTGATTTTCAGAAGTGTTTTTTGATGAATTTCAATGAAATTTGAACTAAAATCTCTGTAAATTTTGCACCAACGTGTTAATTTTTCCAGAGATTGATGTTTACAGTATAATGCTTCTAAATATTGAATTATTTTTAGAATAATTACAGTTTCCGCTGCAAAAGTTAATATTGATTGTTTTTCATTATTAAATTCGAACCAACGGGAGAATTTAATTTTGGAAAAATAGACAAAATTCCCAGAGATTTATGATACTGTTATTTTCTGACCAACGTTGTTAATATCAGTATTATAAATTTTTAAAGTTGATTTCATGCATTATTTCTATTTCTGCCCAACGGTGATGTAGATTTAATGTATGATAGAATTGTTTTTAAATTGTATGTCGTATTTTTGACCAACGTTGAAAATAAGGCATATGATTTTGATGTTACGTTCTCACTGTATTTGAAATATTTTTCAGGAGGATACAACTTAATGAGTTGTATTAGAGAAATCCCCACTCTCAAAGGTGATAATTATGGAGAGTGGAAGAAAAAGTTAGATTTAGCTTTTATCTTAGCTGAGGTGGACTGGGTCCTCACTACAGCACGTCCCACTGAGCCTTTGGCGCCAGTGAGGGAACAGAATGAGGATGACACTGCATGGCAGAAAAGACAGAGGGATCATGCTCCCTTACAGATGTCTTATGATCTTGATCATAAGAAATGGACCACAGCCAATAAGAAATGTATGGCTGTGATAAAGAACACAATTGAGCCTGCTATTCTGGGCTCAATTGCAGAGTGTGACACTGTCACTGAATACCTTGACAAAATAAAGAGTCAGTTCACTGGCTCTTCAAAGACTTATGCTACACAGCTGATTAAGCAGCTGGTAACAGAGAGGTATTCTGGCGGTGGCAATGGCATAAGAGAGCACATTCTTAGAATGAGCAACTTGGCATCTAAACTTAAACCGATGGATTTGGCTCTCAAGGATGAGTTCCTTATTCATTTGGTTTTTGCTTCTTTGCCAAAAGAGTTTGACACTTTTGTTGTCAACTATAATATGCAGCCCGAAAAATGGGACATGGAAAAGTGCATAGCCATGTGCGTGCAAGAGGAGGAAAGAATCAAATCCTCACATGGTGGTGCTATAAACTTTGTGAGGGAAAACAAGAAAAAGAATTATAACAGTAACCCCTTCTCAAAGAACAAGGGCAAAGCCTCTGTACATCAGCCTCAACAGAACAAATTTGCTGTAGACAAAGACCAGTGCCTTCACTGCAAGAAGACGGGACACTACAAGAAGGATTGTCCTGACTATTTAAAGATGATAATGGCTAAGAAAGGTGAGAACATTATTACCTTTATTAATGAATGCCTGTATGTGAAATATTCGAAATCCACTTGGTGGATTGACTCAGGAGCAACTGTTCATGTTGCTAATTCTTTACAGGGATTCCGTTCGACGAGGACTACGCAAAGAAAAGAAAGATGCGTTAAAGTCGCAAATGGAGTCGAAGCTGAAGTTGAAGCCGTTGGCGATCTTTCATTAGAATTAGCTAATGGCTCCACTCTTCTACTTAGAGATGTCCTTTTTGTACCCTCTTTACAGAGGAATTTGATTAGTGTATCAAATTTGGACAAAGATGGTTATGATTGCAATTTTGGAAATGGCAAGTGCGAAATAATGTTTAATAAAGAATGTGTTGGTATTGCCATATTACAGAATGAGCTTTATTTGTTATCATTATGTGATGATGTGAATGTCGTATGCGATAATGAGAACGTTGCATGCGAGAAAGTGAATGAATCCTCGTCTACGAATGTAAACAGAAAACGAAAGAGAACTCTAGATGAGTCGTCGAAATTATGGCACTGTCGTTTAGGCCATATTTCGAGGGGGAGAATAGAAAGACTAGTAAAGAATGATATTCTTCCTCCATTAGAGTTCTCAGACTTAGAACAATGCAGAGAATGCATTAAAGGAAAATATGTAAAGAAAATAAAGAAAGACGCTAAAAGAAGCACAGGAGTTCTACAAATTATTCACACAGATATTTGTGGTCCTTTTCCTGTGAAAAGTGTGGATGGATATGACTCGTTCATAACATTCACAGATGATTACTCCCGTTATGGATATATTTATCCAATCAAAGAAAGAAATGAAGCCTTGGATAAATTCAAGATATTTAAGGCTGAAATTGAAAACCAACACGATTTAAAGATTAAGATAGTCCGATCTGATCGTGGTGGGGAGTACTACGGTCGACATACCCCTTATGGACAAGTTCCTGGACCTTTTGCGAGGTTTTTACAGGAAAATGGAATAGTAGCCCAGTATTCTATGCCGGGCGAACCTCAGCAAAATGGAGTAGCTGAAAGACGCAACCGTACCCTGATGGATATGGTGCGAAGTATGATGAGCTACTCCACACTCCCATTGAGTTTATGGATGGAGGCGTTGAAAACCGCCATTCATATTCTCAACAGAGTGCCTAGTAAGTCGGTGCCCAAAACACCGTACGAGTTGTGGACAGGAAGAGTTCCCTCACTAAAGCACTTACGTGTGTGGGGGAGTCCTGCTGAGGCTAAAGTATTTAACCCAAACCTTGGGAAACTTGATCCCAAAACAGTAAGTTGCCATTTCATTGGCTACCCTGAAAAGTCAAAAGGTTATCGTTTCTACTGTCCAGACAGATACACAAAGTTTGTAGAAACGAGACATGCTGTCTTCTTAGAGGATGAAATGATGAGGGGGAGCATGGTAGCTCGAGAGATTGACCTTGAAGAGAAGCGGGTGTTTGCGCCCACTCCGATGATTCAAGAGCCATTCTTCACACTACCTGCTGTCGCTGCACCGACGGTGCAAGACACTGTGGTGCCAGCACCTGTTATTGTTCCTTCCGTGGCACCAATGAATGAGAATGAAGAACCTGTTCTTCAGGATCATATAGAACCTATTGCCACAGATGAGGGGGAGCAACAGCAGCCTCAAACAGTAGATGTACCGAATGAGGAGGCCCCGAGGAGGTCTCAAAGAGTAAGAAGATCAGCTATTTCTGATGATTATCAGATTTATCATACAGAGGAATTTCAAATGGAGGATGATCCCACCTCATTTGAAGAAGCCATGAGAAGCGAAAATTCCTCAAAATGGCTTGATGCCATGGAAGAGGAAATGAGGTCCATGAAGACTAATAAAGTCTGGGACTTGGAAATTATTCCTAAAGGAGCCAAAACAGTAGGCTGTAAATGGGTCTACAAGACAAAGCTTGACTCCCAAGGGAATATAGAAAGATACAAAGCGCGACTTGTGGCAAAAGGATTTACGCAAAGAGAAGGGATTGATTACAATGAGACATTTTCTCCAGTCTCATGTAAAGATTCCTTCAGAATCATAATGGCATTAGTAGCACATTATGATTTAGAGTTACATCAGATGGATGTAAAGACGGCATTTCTTAATGGGGATTTGGAGGAAAATGTTTACATGGCACAACCGAAAGGTTTTGTCGTGGAAGGAAATGAAAGAATGGGATGCCGCCTAAAGAAATCAATTTATGGGTTAAAGCAAGCTTCAAGACAATGGTACTTGAAGTTTGACAGTACAATAAGAAAATTTGGGTTTAAAGAGAATGTAGAGGACAACTGTGTTTATGCAAAGTTTAAAGATGGGAAGTTTATCTTCCTAATCCTGTATGTGGATGATATCCTACTAGCTAGTAGTGATGTTAGCCTACTACTGGAAACAAAGAAGTTTTTGTCCTCAAACTTCGATATGAAAGATCTTGGTGAAGCTTCATTCGTTCTAGGGATCGAAATTCACCGAGATAGAAACAAAGGGGTATTGGGACTGTCACAAAAGGCATACATAGAGAAAGTCTTAAAGAAATTTGGTATGCATAAAAGTAGTCCATCACCTGCACCTATAGTCAAGGGCGACAGATATGGGGATTTTCAATGCCCCAGGAACCAGTATGAGATCGATCAAATGAAAGCGGTTCCATATGCTTCAGCTGTCGGAAGCTTACAGTATGCTCAAGTATGCACACGCCCTGACTTAGCATTTGTTACCGGGTTACTTGGCAGATTCCAGAGCAATCCTGGAATAGAACATTGGAAATTGATAAAGAAAGTCTTGCGTTATTTGCAAGGAACAAAAGGCCTCATGATGACATACAGAAGATCAGATTCACTCCATATAGTGGGGTATACGGATTCTGATTTTGCGGGAGATGATAGAAAGTCTACATCCGGATATGTGTTCACTCTCGCTAAAGGAGCTATATCGTGGAAAAGCTCAAAACAAACCGTCACTACATCGTCCACAATGTATGCCGAGTTTGTAGCATGTTATGAGGCTACGGGGCAGGTGAACTGGCTAAAGAAGTTCATACCCGGTTTAAAAGTGGTTGACGACATCAATAGACCACTTAAGTTGTACTGCGATAATGAACCCGCAGTAACGTATGCCCACAACAATAAGTCAAGTGGTGCTGCCAAACACATTGACATAAAGTACTATGTTGTGAAAGATAAAGTTCGGGATCAAATTATAAGTCTTGAGCACATAAGTACCGCAAAGATGCTAGCGGATCCGCTTACAAAAGGCTTACCACCCAACGTGTTCAGAGAACATGTAGCCGGCATGGGTTTAAGGGAAAGCCTATGATTCCTGGACTAAAAGATGGCCCAAAGATTAAAGTAACTGTTTCAGAACAGAGAGGTGTATTGTAACTGTTGAATCTATCGGCGATTGACCGTGACGATGAGACATGTTCTATGCACTAATCTGTGATGGAATGTGTAAAGTCAAAAGTAATTAAAGATAAAGTATAGATTGAGATCAAGGGGGAGAATGTTAGGATGATCTCAGGGCTTTGGCCCAACGGCCAAAGCCCACCCCTTGACCGCGCCCTGATCGGGGGCGCCCAGCCCGTTTGGCTGGTGGGCCCCTGTCGCCAGCGCTATAAATACAGAGGTGGGGGCCGGGCGGCACGCATCACGAGGTTGACCGCGCCGCCGTCACCCCACCTACAAACCCTAGACCCGATCTGTAAGAGGGGGGGCGCTGAGCCGACGGGAAGCACCACCGGCGCCGTTCACCGCCGCCAGGGAGACGCTGCCGCCCGGGACACGCCGCAGAGGAGCCCAGAACCTCTACCCCGACCGTCGCTGCCCGTGCGCAGACTTCACCGAGCGTCCGCGAGATGGCCACCTCCTCCTCCTCTACATCCGAAGGTCGGTACCCCTCTCTCCCTCTCGGTTTTACTTCAAGAACACGAACCCTAAAGATGAACACCTCTAGATCTAACCTAGGAGATCCTAAAAGCAACCTAACACATATCTGTGCAATCACCGAATCACGTATGTTAATTAAGCTTTACCATTTGCGTGCATTGACTTCTTTACTCTTTTTTTTGTGCGAAACATTTCTCTGCACTAGTTTCTTGCATGCATGTGGGGGACATGGCTTGAGGTTTTGGAAGCATGTATAATGTTGGTTATTACTTGGCGATAAGCTTTACTTTTCGGCTTGGGAACCACTTCCTTTCGTGTCCTAGTGCAGGAACTCAACATGAACAATGCCATGAAAAGTCTGTTTCAAAAGACGAAAGCGAAAGCAACGTCGCCTAATAAGCATTTTTTTTTTGCGATGCCAAATTAGCAAATTATAACTCCCAAGATGTTTATATATCGATCTAGCATTGTGTACCTGTATACTGCATCAGTTTGATCCAGGGAAAATAAAATACTAATTGGTTTTATGGTCTTTGGTTTGTGATATTTTTGTTTCATACGTTTTGAGACAAAATACTAGCTAAATGGTTTTATGCTCTTTGGTTATCTACGATGAACTGGACATTTAAACATGAGAATGACGTTAGAAGGTAGGGCGTATGTGTCGGACAATTACTTATCTGTCATATCAAATATCGGAGATTCCAAGAGGGTCATGGAGACATACATACTTCATTTAGAAGTACTTTGCGATTTTCTGACGAAATTTTATCCACAACTCGAACTACACAATTTTGCGAATTATGCAAATTTGTTATCTGCTCTAGATCTTTGGTGGTGTAGTCTAAATTCAAGAGCACCAACTCTAGCTTTTAGTCATTATATTGATTGATGTAAAATGAAAACTAACTTCTACAATCTATACAGGTACGTACCAAGACCTACTTCTATATCTGTTTACTAAAATTTTAAATGTTTTTGTAAAAGTTAAATAGCATTATTTGAGCATGGACTTTAATTACATTATATATGCACTTAATAATAGTGTCGTGTTTTATCCGAATCGAAAAAATGTGAATCTGAACTGCACTGTTTATGCTAGCTACTCAAGCTATATATAGATGAACTTCGGATGAATTAACATTACAAACAGTAGATGCATTGACCTTCTTCATCTAATTAATATGTCGAAGTTAATCGATATACAGTGGTTGTGATCGATCTCCACATACGTTTTGAAATCAAACAAATGCGCGCTAGATGTACCCGACAGCTCCAAGAACATGATCCACATGCAGCCATGGCCCATGACTAGAGGAATGCCGAAGGCGCAGCACGGATCATTAGCGGTTGGGCACTAGTTTTATGTCATCTGTTGCTCGGACCAATCGTGTGAGCATTTGGTAGCTAGCTAGTAACTGCATTATCGCATAACCACTTGACATCTTCTTCCACGTGTTCTTCTGACGAGTCCTCAACTTACGTCCTTTTCCAAACACAACATCGATATCTTTGACCATATCATAGACCTCTTTCCTGCTAAAAGGCATTGGTGCCGAGTCATCCTCTTTTTTCCGTCAAATTATTTCTTTATCTTGCGGTATGGGTGATACCGTGGAAGGAACCTACGGTGATGCATGTATACAGTTTTACGTGAGTTGTTCAATCACACACTCTCGGTATAATCTAAGCGGTGTGGACATGTTTTGACTCCTTTCATACTCAACCCGATAGGTTATCAAGGGCAAAAAAATCATTGATGGTTCAGAACAACATAACATGCAGAGTGAAGTTCTCTCATTTATCCGCATCCTATACCTGTACCCATTCGTTCCACAGTGTCACAAGATCTTCTATCAATGGTGCTAAGTACACATCATTCCTAGGCTGCTTCGGCCCTTGGATAAGTGGTGACATCAAAATGTACTTCCGCTTCATACACAACCAATGATGAAGGTTGCACATGCATACATTCACGGACCAGGTGCTATGTCGGTTGATCATATTACCGAAAGGATCCATTTTATCTGCACTCAACCCAAAACTTATATTCCTTAGTTCTACTCCGAAGTCTACAAACATCCTATCGATGTTTCTCCATTGGACAGATTCAGCAACATATCTTATCATTCCATCTTTCTTACATTCCCCTGAGTGCCAACGCAATAATCTTGCATCTTTTCGGTTCACAAATAAACGCTTCAAATGGGGAATTATAGGCAGATACAACACCATCTTAGCAGGTCTTTGCTTCATTTCGATACCCTCGCCATTATCAAAGTCATTCTTATGCTTTGTATCGAGATGCTTTGCACACCGGACAAATATGTAATTTTGCATACTCTTTACGATAGAGAATACAATCATTCAGTCATGCATATATTCTTTCTACTTTCATTCTTATGCTTGTATTGGGATGCTTTGCACACTGGATAAACATGTAATTTTGCATACTCTTTATGGTAGAGGATACAATCATTTGGATATGCATGTATTCTACAAAGAATCTTCTTGAATTGATAGGTGATTCTTAGTAATATATTTTCCTCTGGAAGGATGTTCGCTAGGAAACCTAACAATGCCGTAAAACTCTTGTCGGACGAATCATTGCTTCCTTCAATTTCAGCAGTTCAAGAACAGATGACAATCTTGTGTATTGCGGCTTGCAGCAAGGGAACAAATGTTTCTGCAGGTCCTCTAGCAAGCCCTCAAATTTACTAAAGTCTCACTCACTATAGTTTTCTTCTACATCGCGTAGCATTTGATTCAGATTGTCATCATACGACCTATCCTCATCGAAAGTACAGTCCACAACTGGCACATCATTGTCTCTCTCGATGATGTTATAACTACCTTCCTGTATAATTTTCTCTCACCGTGACCGGTCCAACATGTATACCCCTTTTTGAAACCCCTTCGAATCAAGTGAGCTTCGATCTGCGCTGAGTTGGTAAATATCTTCAGATTATCACAATCAATGCATGGACAGTATATATATTCCATCTCCTTCTTTAACATATCTTACTCGGCCACTCTTTTAAAAGCATACACACCATTAATGTACTCTTCATTCACATTTCACATGGTTCTCAACGTACACCCAGCTTCGGTCCATCTACACTACGCATGCAACAAATTAGTGTCAAATTTGATTATTAATACTACTATAGCTAATTAACCAGCCTAGTTACTTACACATATAATTGTCATTCACCTAATAATAAATTATCGATATCTAAATTAAGTAGCTAGCCATGTATTCATGAAGCAATTATGCATGCATGTGTGCATGTATGTATCTCTCTCTCTGTGTGTGTGTGTGTGTGTGTGTATATATATATAGAGGACGCTGAAATGGGACACCTAGGTGCCCAGACACCTAGGCTCCCTGCCGTTAGATTGCTTTTAGATACGTGCTAGAGCAATGGTATGTATGGTATGTAATATATTAGGCATGCTAAATCAATCATGGAAGGAAAGTCTTAATCATGGATGGAAAGTCTCAATCACACTAGCACGCATCTAAAAGCAATCCAAAGGTAGGGAGGCTAGGTGTCCAGACACCTAGGTGCCCCTGTTATATATATATATATATATAAAGCAAAAATATATTGAAGTAAATTCGGAGTACTGACCTATTCTTAAATTGGAGCAAACTACCATCTCTCTCTAAACCTAACTATCATCTCTCTCTATTACAAGGTATGTAAGTTATTAGAAGCAAATACTAATCTCTAATTACCAAGAATAAGTCGATCTACAAGCTAGATTTGCAGGCGGTATGTTTTCATCAAACTTCCCAAAGCCGATCGCCTCCTTCAATGTAGCGCAATGAAGACAGATCGAGCGAGACCATGCTGGCCATTTAATAACGTGGCGTATCCCAGACGATTCCAACCACAAACCGTCTGTGATATGGAATGATCATATACGGTTTGTATTAATAACTGTTTGTGAACTTTCACAGACGATTATTGATATGAGCCGTCTGTGATATTTTGCATTATCACAAACGGTTCATATTAATAACCGTCGTGAAAATATCACAGATGGTTATTCGTATGAACCGTCTATCATAGTTGCGTATCACAGACGGTACACGATTGCACTTATAAAACCGTCTGTGATAATTTCAATATAGACGGTTCTCTATTAACCGTCTATGATATAGCTATCAAGTATAGCCTTTTTTGTAGTAGTGAGCACGATAGCGCTACTGGAAGCGCGGTAATCGCTTCCTAAATTA
Organism: Dendrocalamus latiflorus; assembly: GCA_017311315.1. Lineage (NCBI taxonomy): Eukaryota > Viridiplantae > Streptophyta > Magnoliopsida > Poales > Poaceae > Dendrocalamus > Dendrocalamus latiflorus. The sequence goes on along the minus strand of CM029656.1, from coordinate 36,893,805 downwards.
TTTAAGAACTATACTTAGCGAATTAATTACGCGTATATAGTGGCGGTCAAATTTCCATATACATCGATCGAGTGCATATTCATCTTCTGGCCCTGCAGCTGGTACTTACAGACACGTGGGAGACACCGCAGTCACTCAGGATTTTGCAGTCCCTAATTGCACAGTAGCACGATTGAGAAGCTACACGTACCTATCTATCTGGGACTGGGAGTAATATGAAAGGTACAAGAGGCATCCGTGACAGAAACCGCGCGCGCGAATTGTGGCAATGTCTACGATTTGATTCGACGACGATACAATACGCGGTATAGTAGCTAGCTAGCTAGATAGATAGATAACACATGCATGCAATGACGCATATGGATGGCTAGCCTTTTGATCGACCGATCGGTTTTGCTTCGAAATTTTAGTCGTCGCCATGCATGCTTATCCCGTTGATGGCAACAAGTCAACAGCCACGCGGGGCAAGCAGAGGCTACGATCGAGTTCTGCCGGGGATGGATGCCTGCTTATTATCCCAAGTTGATCCCCTCTCTCTCTCTCTCTCTCTCTCTCCCCATCGATCTGTCTAATTTGTGCTCATATGTGATTAGCAAGTCTTAACCATATCACGGCAAGAGCTCGTGAGACTGATAGGCTTGGTTTAGACGTCAGACCAACCCATGCACTAGCTAGATTAATTAGCCGCTTCCTAATTGTTCTCTATCCCTCTCTCTCTCTAAAGTCCATACATTTAAATACTGTACTTGGAGGTCAGGCCAATACCTTTGAAATAATCGGCATCAACAAATTTAATCGATTGGAACCAAATATATATACGGATCGATCGTTTTCGGTTGACCGGCCATCCGGGCAGAGTGAAAAGGATCAGGATTTATGATCACGGCTACGATGAGCGGTTGTGTGAGTACTTACAAATGCTGTTAAGGGAGAGAAAAATAAAAGAAAAGGAGGAGATGTCCGGGAAGAAAATATATACGGTGCAATTGGCCGGTGTGGCTGTGCTGGTACCCATGAGCGTTTCTCTCTCCTCCCTCCCCCCCTCTCTCTCTCTCTACCAATCCATCCATCGGAGGAGGGAGGAGGTGGGCCTGCCCAGCCCATGTGCGCTCATGTGGTGGTTTGCAACACTGGCCCCACCACTTCCCCTCCTCTTTCTCTCTCCTCCTCGGCCGTCCTTTCTCTCTCCAGCCCACCTCGCCGATTCCCATGTTTCTCTCTCTTCACCTCTCTCTCTCTCTCTCTCTCCTCTCATGGCGTCTATCTAGTTGTCAAGCTGCTGCTTCCGCGCCATTTCGGTCGCTCGCTAGCCCGATTGCAAAGCGAAACGAATCGAATCGCCATGCATGCATGTTACCTCTCCTTACCGAAGCGCATGCGACGTGTGTGTGTGTGTTTCTCAAGATGAGATAAGGTCCTTTTTTCCCTTGTGTAATATATGCGCGTACCATGCATGTGTTGGGCTATTATTACTTGGTTGTATTCTGATGAACGTGTGTGTCAACTAATCCAATCACCCGTTTACTTGGCTTACACGCAGGTGATCAACGAGTTAATGTTTCTGATGCGGACGGCAACGTGCTGCGGCTGTGCTAAAATGAAAAGTACCAGTAAAAGTACGTACTACTCCTACATGGGAAAAAAGCAAGTTTCTTAAGTGCACCATCGAGTACACGGTTAATTCAGATCACCTTTGCTTTGTTAACTACCAGTGCTGGCTTGATCTTGCCTGTAATTGATTGGCAGGCAGGCAGTTTCTTCACATCTGGAGTAGATGTGATTCGGTGCGTGAATCGCCCGACCACAGTCCGACCAAAGTGCTTTTATATGATCCTGCAATCTCTCACATGATCCGATCCATTAGCGCACATGCAAGAGCAAGAGAGAGATAGCTTAGCTAGGGAGCTGTGTTCTCATTCCATTGCCGCCTCTAGTTGATCTTGTCCTAGAAGAAAAATCCACCAATTTTAACAACCCCACACACAGGCCTCTTCCTCTCTCTCTCTCTCTCTCTACCATCTCTCTCCATTTCTTTGCCTTGCTTTGTCTCTCGTTGTCAGCTAGGTATTACAAGACACCGGATCTTGCTCAGGACATTTGTGTCAGACCGTGTTTCTTGCTCAATTTGGATCCCTCCCTTTCTCTCTCTAAGATCACACAGCACAGGCACGAAGGCAGGCCCCTCTCCACCCTTTGTGTCAGAGACCAAATCTTCTTCTTCCTCTCTCCTCCATCTCCCCACCCTATCATCATCCCCAACCTTAGCTCCTCTCTCTCTATCTCTGCTCCCACACCTCCTGCCTTTTAAGCAACGCGTCCATATCCCCACCAGCTTCTCTCTCTTCTTCCCCGATCCCTTTGTGAGCTAGGTGAGGCTGTGCCGTTTCATGGACACGAAGGGCACGCCCCCACCTCCGCCTCCGCCTCCAAACCCTAACCCTAACCACCCAGCTTTCCTCCGCTCGGCCTCGCCGTCGAAGACCATGCTGGCCTTCCACTTCCTCCGCGCCCTGTCCCGCATCCACCGCGCCACCCCGGTGCCGCGCCGCACGCGCACCATCCGCCGCGCCGCCTACGCCTCCATGGCGCGCGCCGCCAGCCCGCGCCGCGAGTGGAGCCGGGCGCTGCTCCGCCAGGCGCGCGCGCGCAGATCCAGGGCGTCGTCAAGGCGGGCTGTGCTGGTTCGGAGGCGCGTCGTCGCCGGTGCGGCACCATCACCGGATGCCAGGAGCAGCACCACTGCCGGAGAGACATCGGCGGGGGCGGCGGCTCGGGCTCCGCCGCGGCAGGCCGGAGAGCCGCCGAGGGCGGACACGCTCCGTCGGCTGGTCCCCGGCGGCGCCGGGATGGAGTACTGCAACCTCCTAGAGGAGACCGCCGACTACGTGCACTGCCTGCGCGCACAGGTGCAGCTCATGCAGGGCCTCGTCGACCTCTTCTCGTGCCAATGATCCATCGATCGATCGAGTAACGTGGTTAATTATTTCTTCTTCTTGCACCATCGATCATATGCTGCTGCTGCTCCTGTACCTAGATCATATCGGTCGATCTCTTGTTCATGTGACAAGAGATGCATCATGATTAAGGTAGGGGATTATTGGGGAGAATTAAGTGGAGGAGGAGGGAGATTGGTGGAGTGTATATGCTTAGTTGGTAAGATTATTAGTAGGTGAAAAGATTGGGTATATGCAAGTATAGGTTGGGAACACGTTGAACCACACCAAGAAAGAGAGAGGTAATTAATTGTAACATATAGAGACTTACACGGAGTATAAGCTAGTACAGTGTTGTTGGGTTAGTAAATTGATCTGCATATATGTTCATGAATTGTGAGGAAGTGTCATGTATCTTGAAGCTGCAGATGTAGGTAGCTATTCTACGGAATACACACACACTTTTCTGTCTGTCCCCCCGGCCCCCTCTTGTAGATCTATCTGATTGGAGAATTAAGAAGGTAATTAATCGTGGGAACTTCACCATGAGTATGTCGTTGCATGAATGAGTGGTGTTTTTTCCCTGATGCATGTGACAGATTATATTGCTGAGCTAGCTATGTGTGTGTGTTATCTCCCCCACCACTCAGAGCTGAGAGAGATTGACAACTAGCTGGATGATGCTGTAGCTAGCTAGCTAGTTGTTGCCTTGTGTGATTAGATCAGTGCTAACCAGGAGGGTGGTCATGTTGAATTAGTTTGGTAGTGTGTTTCTTTTCTCCTCTCAAATTTGGGAAAGTGGGATCCACAATCTATGAGGGATAGGGTTGTTAATCTTTGAGCTCTACAAGACACAACTTGTGGCCAAAGGAACCAAAAGACATTCTCCTCCATAGGCGGTTACCATCTTTTGATTAAAGGGCATCCTCCCTTTTGTTTTTCCCTTTGGAAATAAACATGTATTTTTTTTCGCCTTCCATCAACTACCAACTTATCCCTGTTCCTTTTTAGGTGCACACCGGCTCTAAAGAGTATTCTTTGTGTACTTGATGCTATCTAGTTTTTCTGTTTGGTTCTTTTGTCGTGTTTTTGGTTGTCTTAGGCACATGCGTTTGTTGCTTTCTTTCTGGGTTAAGAATATCGAAGGCTTATAATAGCTTCTTCTACTTGTTTCAATTCATCGAAAGAGAAGCAAGTTGTCCTAGCTAATTGTTATGTCATCTGGCAATATGTATAACACAAAACTTAGCTAAACCGTAGTAATTACTAATTAAGAGCGTGCATGCGAGTTACATGCTAAAGGTAAAAAGATCCAGATGTAGTCTCATGCATATTGAGAACCTAAGTTGAACTGTATATAACACACACACACACACACATACACACATACATATACATATATACATATACACATACATATGTATGTGTGTGTGTATAGCAGTTGCGGGTGTAGACATATGAATCAAATAGAAGCTAAGGTAGACACAGTAATTAACATCTGTATATGCTCCTTAGTCCTTACTGAAATAATCGACCAGCTAGCCTCCATAAAATACCTTAAATTTCCACTTTATTTGCTTCAAATTTTATTTAATTTATCTGTGTACGTACGTATGTTTTATTTTATTTTGTTCAAACAAAGTCATAATTTCCACTTACGAATACGGTTTATTTTGCTTCCCCTTTTTTGGATATCTATCTGGTGCCGTTTTTCTTCGTTTTTAAAATCGGTCGAGGTTGCTCATTGGCCATTGCTTGGTGTCAGCCAAACGTTGATACATATGCCAAAAGGCATGCATGAACCCCCACCTATATATTGACACGACAAGCAGCTGCATGTGTGCATTTCACTCAAGAGATTTGGGTAAGATCGCCGTCCTTCGCAATTGACCCACAAAATAGTTATATAAGATAGCTATATATCATTTCACATCACTGAAAATGGTACTCAAATCAACAGCTAATGATCATTTTGCAGCCGTCGGTCAATTCATAATTGGCCCACAAGATTAGCTGTGCTTTTATTTGATGGCTATAAACCACCGTCCTTCAATAAACTTGTATATATACTAGGAATGTTGAAACAAAATAATGTTGGCAGATCAACAATGTGCACCGGTTCATTTAGGATGATTTCTGTATTAACAGCTTCAATTCACCACATACGAATTTTTATGTTATTGTATATACTCTCCGATCTCCTTTTTATTTGTTAAAATATCTTTGATCCCCTAGCCTTGGTGTGCGCGTGATGAAAACCTGTACTATATTTGCCAAGACGTAAGCAGTCCAGATTCCCAAATATTAATTTGGTGGCATGATGTTAATTAGATGAGATTTCCCTATATATGTGCCTAACTTTGATTTTCATCATGCATATGAACATAATTACAACTGGAACGCCTCATTAGTTTGATCATTATATATTCGTGCTGAGCAAGAGCAAAAGAGTATATTAACTAAGCAGACTTTAATTTGCTGAGCTGATTATTACTCTCTCTGGGATGAACTTACCTGCCACTGTCTTTGTTGACTGGGGAGATTGCTATATTGACGGTTTAGTTTGCTGCTTTGTACTTAATTATATATGTCTTCGTTGGTTATCTTGGCAAATTTTCTTTTATGTGATTATTATTTGTTGGTGATCATTTAGGCTTATTTTTTGTGGCTTATGGCTGAAAAGCACTGTAGCTGACAGAGACTTATTTAGCATAATTAAATTTAAAAAAATTAAAAATATAAAAAATATGTTAGCACATTACATATAATACAAATAAATACGGGAAAAAAAGAACCGGCAACAAAGCTCAACAAAAGCCAAAAGTTCAGAAAAAGACGAAATTTATGAATAGTGAAAAATAAACCGGAAGCTAAAAGCTCGGGTAAGAACGAGCTAGCCGGCATGCATATAATTATTCACGGCTCTGCATATCAGTTTTGTCCTTTCACGGTAAGCCTAATCAAATAACAAAACTGTGGAGGTCGTAAATATCATATGCTTGTGATAAAAAAAGTAAAAGTAAAAAAGTTCTTTTCAATAACATATAAATACTACTACAGAAAGGCTCATATTCTGCTTAATCACTCTTCTAAAAATAGACACACCATTCATGTAATTTTTACTCACATGGTTCTCAACGTACATCCACCTGCGATCTATCTACACTACGCATGTAACAAATTAGTGTCAAATTAGATTATTAATGCTACTATAGCTAATTAACCAGCCTAACTACTTACACACAGAATTGTCTTTCACCTAAGTCACGTATTCATGAAGCAATCTGCATGTATGTGAGTGTGTGTATCAAGCAAGAATATATTAAAGTAAACCATGAGTACTGATTTATTTTTAAATTGAAGCAAACTACCATATCTCTAAACTAGCTATCATCTTTAACTATTACAAGACATATAAATTGAAACAAATACTAACATCTAATCACTAAGAATAAATCGATCTACAAGCTAGATCTACAAGCGTTATGTTTTCACCAAACTTTCCAAAGCCGACCGCATTCTTTAATACAGCGTAATGAAGATAGATCTGTCGAAACCACGTTGGCTATTTAATAACGTGTTGTATTCCATGTGGTTCCAATCACAAACCGTCTGTGATATGAAATGATCATAGATGATTTGCATTAATAGCCATCTGTGAACTTTCACATACGGTTATTAATACAAACCGTCGGTGATATCTAACATTATCACAGACGTTTGTATCAATAACTATCTGTAAATTATCACAGACGATTATTGATACAAACCGTCTGTGATGTTTTGCATTATCACATACGGTTTGTATTAATAACCGTCTGTGAAAATATCACAGATGGTTATTCGTATGAACCGTTTATCATAGTTACGTATTACAGACGGTACATGATTACGCTTATAAAACTGTCTGTGATAATTATAGTACAGATAGTTCTTAAATAATGTAGCTATTTAGTATAGCCTTTTTTATAGTAGTGATATATGCATATAACAACTCTCTCCCACCAGTTCACAGCATGCAACCAAGTACTAGTGTTGGACTGTTGGTATTAGTACGTACGGATTGTTCCTTAATTAGGCCAAATTAAGCTTCATTGCATAAGCACCTGTGTGGGCATGCATCAGGTGCAAATGTACATGCACTGTACTTTCGACAGAGGTGAGTGAACACGTCGAGTGCGTATACATGCATGGTTGCGACCACTGGATATATACGTAGTACATTTGTGTCATGGTTATTGCACTTGTATGAGTATCGATCCCTACATGCAGTTACAGTTGCATAAGACTGGCTAGTCGGGCCAAACAGATGGTTAGTTACTGGTATAATTAACAAGCATACAGAAGTCTAAGACAAACTTCCCAACATGCATGACACATTGCTGTTTTCCTGAAATTAATTATATGAAATTGTCCAGAAGACCATGACTATAATTCTATAAATATCTAAAAACTTATAGTACATATATACTAGGTGTGCGTAAACCTTTAGCTGTAGCTAATGGATACTGCAAAGACGCGAGCGTTGAAGTATAAGTGAATTGCCCATTTTTCCTCATCAGTTTAAGTTTTTGGGTGAACTGGTTAGTGCAGGAAACTTAATATGGTATCAGAGCCAAGAGGTCTTAAGTTCAAGACCTAGCTGATGCAATTAAAAAAATTTAATTGCAGTCCACTTCTATTCCACGTATTAGGCCTAAGGGAGCCTACACGTGAGGGGGAGTGTTGAAGTATAAGTGAATTGCTCATTTTTCCTCATCAGCTTAAGTTTTTGGGTGAACTGGTTGGTGCAGGAAACTTAATATCGAGTACATGCAGATTATGTGCTGTGTAGTATAAGCCTGTAAAACTACATGCTACATGTACATCATGCATGCGTAAACTAATGAAGACGCGCACGCACGCGCCACTCTCGATCTGTTACTAGCATTATTCTTGTAGCAAATTTATCGTAGGCTAGCCCTGCCTACCAATGTCATTATAGGTTCTTTATTTGTCCCTGATGAGTGTTCTACAGCTAGTCGGTAACATCAATGTTTGGCATGTTAATTAGAAGAAAATTCTCAGCCGCCGACCTTGGTCTCTTTTTGAGTCTACTAATTTGCCTGCTTCCATCAAATCGACAATTAACGGGAAGTTGAGCTGCGCGCGGCAGCGCAACCAGCTGCTGCCGCCCCGCCCCCGCCGCCATCTCCTGATTGGCCGCAGCAGCTCCGCCACCAGCCGCCACCACACCAGCTGCGACACGGCCAGCCTGCTCCTGCGCCGCCCCAGCCACACAGTCCCGCCGCAGTACTGCCGCTGGCGCAGCCTCTGCCGCGCCCTCCTCTCCCTCCACCCGCCGCACCACCGCGGCCAACCTAGCCATGTGTACACTACTCTGCTCAGTATTCAGTGCTAGCTTTGGATCTTTCAAGTGGTGTGTGCAAGCTTAGCTTAGCTGTGTGACTCGAGTGAAGCTTAATTTATAGTGTGGTTGAGAGAGGGGGAGGCAATTAGCTACTAGCTAAGTAGGTAAGCGAGGTGTTAATAAGTTATAGCCTGCTGCGCTCTGGTGCTGATGATGATGGCGTGATGATTGCAGTCACTGAAAGCTAGCTAGCTAGCTATCAAGGCCCTTACTAATACCAATCATTTGCATGGCAGCCTAAGTGTGTCTCACAAGAAAAGGATGTGATCATATCATGATACGCTACACATATAGATTAAGGAATAAATATGGCTCTCTTCTTTTAGCCTTATGATTTAACTTTCTACAATAACTAATTTTTAAATAAAGTATCTTTTTAAGATAAAGTCTACAAGTTGATTAAAGTAGACACTGTCCTGACTTCATCTATATCGACCAAAATCGCACATGAGTATCTCTCTCTGTACTTTCTCTCGCGAAAAGCCAAAATTAAAAATTATAAGCCAAAAGCCATAACTCAAAAGAACCCACCATATATAGGGCCTGTTCTTTTTGGCTGCGGCTTATGGCTTTTGGCTGTTTACGGTACAGATTACGGAGAGATCGATACTCACTTGCGATTTTAACTGGTACAGATGTTGGGCTTTTAACATGTACTACGTTTAACTTATAGACCCCATCTTGAGAAAATACTCCGTTTAAAAGTTAGGTACTGTAGCGGCTGCGAGAAGCCGGGCGGCTTCTCACCAACCGAACAGGCCCATACTTATCTACCTAAATACTAACCCGCATGGGGGAGGATGGCACTAGAGAAGCGCCATACGTTTAGTCCATATATGGGAGCATATCTAGTGCAAATTGACTATTTAATGCTAACATGCAAACGCAGACGTGAGCCATCAGTTCTCACGCGGACGGCCTGGATGCAAACGGGCGGGATGTACTGTCTTACTTATGCATTTTCACTTAATCCTCGCCTGCCATTTAGTGTTTTGCGCCGCGCCCCTCCTCGCTGCTCCCTCCGCCACCTCCCCCTCCACCAGCCTTGCGCTGCCCCTCCAGCCTCCCTCGGCTCCGCCCCCAACCTCTCCCAACGCCGCCCTTGACCTCCCCGGCACGTCCCCCCCGGCTTCCCCTGGTGCCACCCCCTCTGGCCTCCCTTAGCGTCGCCCCCCGACCTCCCCAGTGGCACCCCTCAGCCTCCCTCGGCACCTCCCCTTCGGCTCCCACCTCGGCGCCACCCTCCCCAGCCACATCACTCCCCTCCTTGCTGGCCCCCTCCACCAGCCTTGCACCGCCCCCTCCCCCTCCCTAACCACGCACTGCTTTGACCACAAGGCTTCGACCACGGGCATTCGACTATGATACTTCGACCACGTCTTCAACCACGACACTTCGACCATGGTGCTTTGACCAATGCTCTTCAACCACGGTGCTTCGATGACGGCCTCTCACTTGCCTGCATCCAGACTGTGGTCGAAGTGCCATAGTCGAAGCGCCATGGTTGATGCTGTGGTCCTACGGCCGCCAACGCCTCATGGCCGTGCAGCCACACCGCATCCACAAGTTGCCACCCTTGAGTGCCAGCGACGCCGACCGCCACCGCCATCACCGGCCATACCTCCCGTTGACACTGCCCTAGGAGTTGCTGCCGCTAGCCACCAAGGTGTCATCGCCCGTGCCTGCTCTCGCGCTGACCGGCGCCACCGCAGCTACGTTTGGAGGGAGTGAAGAGAGAGAAAGTGTGAAGAATAAGAGATGGGAGAGAGATGCACGGGAGAGAGAGAGAGTTAAATATATTAGAGATAGGAGAGAGATTAGGGATAGATTTTTTTTGGGTGCTACAAAGATCTCGCATGTTGAAGTGAAGTGCCGCCCTATGAGCCGCCAGGCGCATTGCTCATCCTCATGGTTGAGCACCATAGCTCAAACCAGCTTCTTCATGGCCATGGTCAGGGCAAGCGTGCTCACACACACACGCCATTCACCTTCTCTGACGTGCTCCACTGCTTACTGGAAACTCGTCCCGGTTGACACCGCTGCAGAAGAACCACCATGACTAATGGAATTGCCAACTACCCTGCTGCGAGAGCGCCAATCACTGCTGTGAACCATCCTCAAAGAGCAATGTGACCGATAGTGCACGTGTGACCACCACAAAGCTGGCGACGACCAACACTTAGGAGGAACGCAAGAAGAACAAGGAAGGAGATTAGCAATGGTGATGTGATATGGCACAGGCGCTATTAGAGAAAGCCTTTAGAGGGAAACCACAATTTAATACGCATGCCTTTTCAAAGGACGCGTGAGACCCAAAGCATCGTGTGAAATGTCGCTGCACGACCCGAGAATCAGACGTCGCCACGATGCCACGCTGCACAACCGACCAACAAGAATAGGGCGCGTGTCTCACACCTCCAGAACACGAAGTAGCATGCACCACAACGAGTGAAGCCCATGGGACTACCAACCTACGGGCCAAAGGGACGGAGGTGGCCAAAAAGACAGTGTAACATGGTTTCAGCCTATTGGTGGCGAAGCCCTTTATCTTGAGAGGCTATTGTTGGGGAAATGCCTCCACCTTTGCCCATTCGGCCCACTGAACCAAGAGGCCTATTAAGCATATAAAAAGACATTTATGCACTTGGCATTATGAGCCATAGCAAAGGAAGAACAGAACAATAGCAAATTTTATTATTCAGCCCACTTCTAGTGTATGCAAGGTTTTGGGTAGCCCCTAGAACAAAGTGATACGCCAATTATTCGTAGATAAATTAACGCGCGAGTTCACACGACCCCATATGGAAACGTGAATGACAAACCAAGATGAAGTCACTACCAGAAAGCAGAGATTTCGTGAGAGTGCGAAACAGGTCACGAAATAAGGTTTTACTCTCACAAAAATAATACGTGACGGTAGACCGTCACGCATCAACTCTCACGGTATTAGACCCACGAAAATACCATTTTCATGAGAGTTCACCGCCACGAATTATTTTCATGGCGGGAGTTCGTGACGGCCACCCTCATGAAAATAACGTTGTTGTCAAGTTTGCATCAGTGTTTTCATGACGGTTTTTTGTGGTATTTCGTGAGAGCTACCGTCATGAAATGAATTTCGTGAGAGTTCGGTATTTCGTGAGAGTCACTGTCATGAAATGAATTTCGTGAGAGCCACCGTCATGAAATAATTTTCGTGAGCGTTCCAATAACTCACAGGAAATATAGTATTTCATGAGAGGAGCACACCACCAGGAAAAATATAGTATTTCATGAGAAGAGCCACCGTCATGAAATAATTTTCTACACCGTCACGAACACTTATTTCGTGAGAGTATAAACTGCCATGAAAATTACCCAACAGGAGCATCTCAAACCAAATTCCAAATGCACACATATGATCCAAATGTCAATCCAACATACAAATACAATAAATTCCAATACATGCATATATGCAACTGATTCCAATCCCAATATATTCCAACTTCATCCAATTGTCCAACCATTACACTAAAAGGCTATACTAGCTCATAGTCCTAACCATCCAATATAATAAGTTCCAGCACATAGTCCTAGCCATCCAACATAATAAGTTCCAGCACATAGTCCTAACCATCCAATATATTAAGTTCCAGCACATACTAGTACAACACCAAAAGGTTTTGTTTAAACCAAGGGTTGCTGGTTAGCAAAAGAAGACAAAAAGGTTAGCAATGGTCAGGTTTCAATCACATCCATTGCATCAGTTATCACTGATATCAGCCCCATTGGCATCACTGATATCAGCCCCATTGGCATCACTGCCATCCTCTTCTTCATGGTTGCTACTTATGTTGCCATCTTCACTGCCTCTCAAATCATCACTAACATCATCTTCATCAAAGTCATCACAGATATCGTTGTCATCATCATAGCTGTTACTGTCATCCATCTCATTGTAGTCATCGTCATCATCATCAGTGACTATGTCATTGGCATTGCTAAGCATTTCAAGTGAGTTAGTGGCAGCATGTGATGATGCAGAGACCTGAAAAAGATCAAGTATGTTTGAAATGTTTCAGTCTTGAAGTAAAAAGAGATTATACAGTGGGCTCATGTTTTTTTTGTAGAGTGCTAACTATTTTATGTGGAAAACTAGGCTCACGTTTGGTGAATAGTACCACATTTACCTGATGACGACGGGCATCAAGATTTGCTAGACGGTTCATTAGATCAGCAGGTGGTTGCTTCTGAAGATCTTCATAAATTCTCTGAAAATTTTGATGTGTAAGCACATGAGATCAATGCATATGATCAATAAGTTGTTACATGAAAAGGAATATTTATTACCAGCATAAGCTCACGATTAACACCATTTTCCTCAATGAGAATCTCATTATTCTCATTCAATTTCTTATTTGTTTGTTCCAAGGCATCATTCCTCTCCTTCAACTGCTCATATTCATGTACCATGCATTGATAAGCAGCAGTGCTTGCTGAAGAACGATGGGATTTAGCTGTTGCTGCAAGTGCTTGCTTATCCACACAACCATCAGCTATTGGCACTCTGCCATGGGCCATTCCATGTTCCATGACATACAATGCTTGTACATCCAGATCTTTTGAATTCTCAGGTAGCTGTGTTCTTGTACTGTAGTTATCCTGAAACAAAATACCAGAGCATTGATATGTAGTAAGAAATAGCAGAGAGAGAGAGAGAGGAGCATAGCATGGATGGCATAGTTCACTGAGGCAAGAGTTGCAAGCCATTAGACTTGAGGCCGGCTTGACCAGTGACTGGCTGACTTTGACTTAAAAGAGACTGGATAGGATCATGTACTATGAGAAAATATGTAGGCTAAAAGAGACTCTGCTAATTGACTGATCATCGATGTTCGCCGAGAGCTCTCATCGTAGAGGAAGTTCCAACACTCACACAGCAGAGGCAGACTATCAGAGAGCAAGTCTCAGCTCTGGAGTGCGACTGCCTTACTAACAGATGAGTCGCGCAACATGAAGTCAGCAGTTGGGTGATTCTGTGCTAAAAGACTGGTATGGCTGTTACCAAATTGTGCTCCAATTCAAACCCACCAGCCAGCTGAGGAAGGTTGACGTCTTGATAAACATCGATGATCAGTCAATTAAAAGAGACTGGATATGTAGGCTAAAAGAGACTTTTCAGTAAGGATGACATAACTAATGACATTGTAACCAATCAGAATTATTGATGACTTGAAGTCACAAATCCCAAATCAATTTAACAGGACTGATTTGTATCCAACAATGGCTGTTTAAAATCTTTAACATTTGTTTTTCTTTTCGAATGCATATTTAGAGTACACGGGAGCATGCATAGCAAATTAAAACATGGGTTTTTTAAAAAGGAAAACCAGAACATGCAAACTGCTGGATGCTTCATTAGTGTAACCTCCGACTGTTGGGCCAGCAAGTATGTATTGATGCGTGGTGTTTTGCTGATATCATGTGCTTAAAACTCCTGAACGCCACCTTTTGGATTTTAAGTAGGTAGCTATACACAAACTTTGTGTAGAGCACAAATTCTGGGCTGAACTTGCCAAAATGCACCCACCATAAACTTACACCACAATCCAATGTTGATGTTGATTGTTACCAGTTGTAACTTGACACCTGAACGCATAATTCAGTTATACTAGATTTGGGGTGTTTTTCACCTACGCAAATTATAGTGGTTTCATTTGACATTCTCACTAAACTGTATATTTGGACACTATCAAGTAGCATTATTCTTTTGATTTTGGCATGCTATTCTTAATGTATACGTAAAGCAAGAACATGCTGTTTGATTGTGGGTTTCCTTGTCACTAGTTGCACAAAATTTCTCCTGGGTACTAACATAATTTGTTGTTTGTGATTACTCCTGTAGTACTAACATGATGTTGCTATTTGTTTGAGATTTATTGACGTTAACCAAACCTACAGATCATGATCCCTATCAAAATTTCTTCTACATGTTTCAAGTTAATTTTGCATACATATATTGGGTGAAATACATACCAAACGCTTTTGTGCTCTCCGACTGGGAATGGGAGCGCTTTTTCCAGTGCTGTCCACTTTTTTGAATCCAGACTTCATTACAGCATATGTGTTCACAGTGCCAGCTTTCTCAGGGCCAAATTTATATTCCTACAAGACCACCCAAGTGAATTTCCTAATCTTTGAAAAGTGTGATTTCATACAAGACCATGAAAGGACAAGGATTTCATACCAGCAATTGTTGTGTCTCTCCAAATGGCCTCGAACCTCCTCTGTTCTGAGCAGCATCTTCAGACTTTAGGCGTGAAGCTTGAGCTACCTTCCTCTTTTCCATGTACCTCTCACTTGTCCAATACTTTGACAGAAAGTTCCAAGCATCTTGAGCACACCAATCTAGCCTGCTGTTTATGTATTCTTCTTCTGTAAGATGTATGGTGCGTGCTTGATTGTCATCGCATTTTGCATGAATCTTAACAGCATCCAAACGAGTTTGATATATCAAATCAGAAACTCTTTTCACTAGATACGCATCCAAATTACGGTCAGCTTTTCTCACATCAGCTCGAGTTACCTTGAACACTCTCTACATACGTAAAAGAGGAAAAGTCAGGTATTTCAAGTCAAATAGTAGAGGAAAAAAAGGTACATGATGGCTAGTTTCATTACCCAGAATTCACACTTGACTAGTTTGGCATATGTTATTCCAGAGACATCCTTTTTGCAGTAATAATCATGCCATGACATTGCTGCCCGTTTTTCAACAAGCCTGCCTTCCTCATCACGGATGTAGACCATACCCGGGTATAGCCGTCTGATAATAACTCCAACTTGTGAACCATACTTGTAGTCTCTAGGGTTGTAGTTCACATAGCTGAATTGACTGAAACAAAGAATATAGCATGTCAGGTTGCAAAGTACAGGACTTTGCAGGCTTACACACATACATACATGGACAAAGAATCTAATTGACTGAATAGTAAAGGTAGCTAGCTAGGGCCATATACAGATCCTCCCATGAACATATATGCTGAAGAAACAAAGCCACCAACGTTGTGCTTGATACTTGATCTCAGTGTGATGTTGCAATCATTTAGGAATGTGTGACCTTCTAAATTGCTAGCTATGCCAAGTGAAGGAGCCTTATTTAAAGGGTGGAATAGATCGGGAGCTGGGCAGTCAATTTCTTGCAAGGCTCAACAAGTAATGTTAGCATATTATTTAAACTTGTGTTATTGCATACTGTTTTTCCATTTACTGGTAGTGGGTCAGTTTTTTCTTATACATTAAGTGGTCAGTTTTCATGCAACGAGTGGTCAGTTATTCAAGCATCTAGTGGTCAGTTTCTTTAGGTGATTAGTGTTCAGTTTCTCTTCCTGCATGTATGTAATTGCTGTAAAAGGGGAAAGAAATAAACAGAAAGGGCTAAGGCAGTAAGGCAGAATAAGGTTAATGATTAATGAATGAACCAGAATAATCTATGTCGTTTAACCTTTAAATCCTCTCAATACTAAACCTATCTCTCACTTCAAAATTTCTGAGAATCCTAGCTTACAATTCTTCAGTTTATGGACCTATGCAGTTTTTCTAGATGGACAAAGAATACTGAACTTTGCAGGCTTACACACATACATGGACAAAGAATCTAATTGACTGAATATCATGCAGAATAGTATATAGGTGATATGACTAGCAAAATAACGGCATAATATTGAACGAACATATATTACCGGGTACCCACAGGCTTCAGCATAACCTTCTCATTATGTGGAGGCACTCTCAATTGCGTCAAATTTTTTTTCCCTCGCCCTCTTGCCTTTTTTGGAGGTTCGTCCCTAACCACTAAAGAGCCACTTGCACCATCGTTGGAGTCAAGAGAACCACCAGTGCTCATTTGTGTGTCGATCTGATCATCAGCGACTCTTTGAGAGTTGACAATGCCAACATCAGCATTGGTCCCTTGAGAGTTCCCACTGGTGGGTCTTTGAGAGTTGCCATTGCCACCATCAGGATTGGTCCCTTGGGAGTTCCCACAGGTGGCTGAGCATGGCCTTTTTTTTGCAAGCCCTCTGTGTCGAAGCCCGTACATGTCCTGCATTATTACGAAATGTAGATTAAAGAGCACATATTTTAGAGGAACAACACAAATACAATAAATGAAACCTGAATGTTAGATGAAAAGAGCACATATTTTATAGGAACAACACAAATACAAATAATGAAACCTGAATGGTATATGAAAAGAGCACATATTTTAGAGGAACAACACAAATACAATAAATGAAAACTGAATGTTAGATGATAATGCATTCAGCAACACATATAACTTCTAGCAGAGGTAGTACACATTCAGCAGTACATTACTTCTAGCAATAGGTCCCTAGGAGCAGTACACTTAGTAGTACAACCAAATTTATTTGAAGAAAACAATAATCTAAAAATCATCTGGGTCATTAGGTGCATATTCAGGCAGATCATCTTGGTCATCTTCTCCATCTCCATCAGTCTCCAGATCATCCCTATCTTCATCTTGACCTTCAATATTCAATTCGGCCAAAAATTCGAGATCAGCTGGATTGGTTATCTCATCAGAGACAACTGGAACTATGTTGTCTAGGTCGGCCCCTAAATCAATGACAAAAGAGCCTGACAGCCCATCCTCTTGATAGAACGACACTTCTGTTGGCCCATTAGGAGGATCTGAGTCATCATTGGTGTCATTCGCCGGAATATAGTTCCGTGGAGACACAATATATACAACCCACCAATCCATTAGATCAGATTTGTCATTGCATGCATAAGGCAAATAATAGACTAGTTTAACTTGACTCGCCATTACAAATGGTTCAAACACTGCAAGTCTAGAAGAATGCTTGATCTCCACCAATCCTAAATTTTCAGTACGCCTTGTTCCATTTGGTGTGGGATCAAACCAGCAACAATCAAACAACACCATCTCTAGCTGCAAGTGTCCTTCCCATTTTATTTTTATGATGTCCTTAATAATACCATGATACTCCAACTCGTTGTCATTTTCATCAATACAGGGCACACAAACTCCGCTATTAACTGTGGTTAATCTGGGTTTTGTTCTTTCATACTCTTCCGAACGAAATCTATACCCATTCACATCGTAAACCCCATAGCTGGTTACCATTCTGCGAAAACCAAATGATATTTGACGCAACGCACTATCAATAGTAGGATTCTGCAAGCACTGCATGTCCACAGTAGTAACAGTGTGTTAGTTTTAGGAGTATACAAAGTTAATACATTAAGTTAATGTGAATTAGGAGTATTCAGCAGCATTACTTCTTCTTTGAACCAATCAAAGAAGTTAGGACCATGCTGCCCACGGCTGTTTTTCCATCCTTTCAACCTTAACTCGCGGAGCTGGTCAGGTCTTGCTCTACTTCGACTCTTCCAATGTTCCTTATCAAATTTTCTAAGGGGCCAAAAATAAGTTAGCAATTGTCAACAAACTAGATACAAAATATACTAGGACTCAAGGTTGAACATGCACGTACTCGAAGAATTCATCCATCTCCGGCATGTTTGTCAAAATGTATAAAAAAGCAGCCTCATACTTCTCTTTTGGCAGCTCATGAACACCCCGAGGGCTCATGTAACGGCCAGGGACTTGAAAAAGTCCAAGGTCGCATGAACTTTTGAAGGTAGCAGCACCATCATCATAGCGAGGAATCTTGTTTCTAATTGACCGAGCTTGGGACCTAAAAAAGAGAGTGAGGAAATTTGTTGCCTCCTCGACTAATTGAGCCTCAACAATGCAGCCCTCAACACGTGCCTTATTTTGTACTCTGGCTTTAAGTTTTTGGATTTTCCTACATGAACCGAATAAAGCATTAAGAGAAGGTTATTTTTGCTAAAGACTTAGTACAGCAAGTTATGTTTTTTACCTCTCATATGGATAATTCCAACGGGATTGCACAGGGCCTCCTAGTCGAGCCTCACGAGGAAGATGGATTATTAGATGTTGCATAGGATTGAAGAAACCAGGAGGAAATATCTTCTCCAGTTTGCAAATAAGAACAACAACTTGCTGCTCTAATGAACATACGGTATCCTTGCTCAACTCTTTGGCACACAATTGCCTATATAGAAAGCTAAGCTCAGCCAAACACAACCATATGCTATTCGGAAGAAATCCACGGAATGCAACAGGGAGTAAGCGCTCCATGAATATGTGGTAATCATGGCTCTTTAGGCCTAAGATCTTCTTTTGTAACAAGTTAACCCCTCTTCTAATGTTGGCTGCGTAGCCATCAGGAAACTTAAGTTCTTGAAACCATTTAAGAATTTTTTGCTTGTCATCCTTATCAATGCAAAATGGGGCTCGTGGCCTGTCCCACTTCCCATTTGCCTTCAACCTCAAATGTTGTGATGGACGATTGCAAATATCAGCTAAATCTTTCCTTGCCTTGGCATTATCCTTAGTCTTGTCTGGTACATCAAAGCAAGTATTCCATATAACTTCAGCTACATTTCTCTCATTATGCATCACATCAATGTTGTGTGGCAGCAACAATTTATGAAAATATGGAAGTTGCCAAAGGCCACAAACATGGGTCCAATTGTGCAATGTACCATAGTTTTTCTTGTCACCTACGAATTTGCTCATTTGGGCAAAGATTTCCTCCCCTGTTAAAAGCCTTGGAGCCTCATCAAGAACCACTGTGTCCTTACGAAATGCATTATTTTGGAATCTGAATTCATGGTCTATAGGTAAGAAACGTCTATGGCAATCAAACCAGCAAGCCTTGTGACCATGACGAAGTGTAAATGCCTTACTATCACTTAAGCACACTGGACATGCAAGCCTACCATGTGTGCTCCATCCAGCAAAGTTGCCATAAGCAGGGAAATCATGGACTGACCATAGATAGGCTGCTCGCATTTTAAAAGTTTTCTTGAGTGAAGCATCCCAAGTGTCTACCCCTTCCCACAAACTCACTAATTCATCAATTAAAGGTTGCATTAGAATGCCTAGTTTCTTTCCAGGATGTTCAGGACCTGGGATCACAAGGGAAAGAAATATGTACTCTGATTTCATGATTGTGCATGGTGGAAAATTCAATGGGGTAACAAACACTGGCCAACAAGAGTACGGTGCTGCCATGAAACCAAAGGGGGTAAAACCATCTGTTGCAAAAGCAAGACGCACATTTCTAGGGTCACTAGCAAAGGCTGGAAAGTCTTCGTCAAACTTTGGCCACGCTTCTCCATCACAAGGGTGCACCATTTTGCCGGAAGTGCATGGCTTGTGAGACCGCAATAGCTTTGCCGTGTTCTTATGCAAATATAACCTCTGCAGCCTATCTGTGATGGGAAGGTACCGCAACACTTTACGTGGCACTCGGCTATTACCTTCTTCATAGCGAGACATACCACAAACATCACACTTGTCTTTACTTTGATTATCTTTGTAGTAAAGCATGCAGTTATTATAACAAACATCAATTTTGACATATGCCATACCAAGACCCTCAAATAGCTTCTTTGACTGATAGAAGTCCTTGGGCAACTTAGATTCTGGAGGCAATAGTTCATGGATTAATTCTAAGTTTGCCTCAAAGTGTGCAATTGACATGTTATACTGTGCTTTCAATGCTAGCAGGCGTGCCATACCAGATAGGGATGAGTGTGATGTATTCTCATGTACTAATTGATCAACGTTTTGTACCATCCTATAAAAAGCTCGAGCATAGGCAGGTGGCTGCTCATCAATTGGTGGTGGATGGTCACCAACTAGGCTAGCTAACATTTCATCCATGTGGTCAGTTTCAGCAAAATTCTCATCATGTCCACCTTCAACATAGGTACTGTCAAGTCCCTCACCATGTGCTGTCCATATTCTGTAGTCTTCCTTAAAGCCAACTCTACACAAGTGCATCTCTACCGTAAACCTTTTGTGCCTAACACAATTGCGACATACTGCGCAAGGACACTTAATGGTGCCATCTTCAACTAGATTAGGCATAGAGAAGGCACGATCCAAAAACTGGTTGGTGTTGTCTATCCAATCATTAGAGGGGGGCTGTGTACGAGACCAACCAGTGTACATCCACTCACGTTCCGCCATTCTTTTTGTTCTGTTTTTATTAAAAAAAACACTGATTTTAGATACACAACAAATTCACACGGCTATCAAACAAAGAACAACACTATTTTCTACAGATTTACCAAACAATCCAATACAATCAAACCATGATGTTTGCATATACACAGCAGCCAACCATAAACAACATTATTTTTCTACAGATTCACCATACAATCGAACATCAGGGCATGATATTCTAATATACATAGAACAGAAAACTTGATTCTCAGTATATATGGATCAATGCAAAATTGATAATGAACACAGCATAGCGTCAGTTAAGTTCATATGTGAGGCAAATGTTGCATTCAGTACCAGATCTTGCAAAATTAACACTAGACACAACATAGTTTATATACTCCCGATTAAGTTCAGTGCAACACTAAGCAAAACACAGTGTGACATGCATCAAGCATCCTCATATGGGTAGAGCACAGCACAGAAAATTTGGGGGGAAAGATGAAGCTTTATTACCTCACTCCGATTGGAAGCAGGAAGCGCAGATCGGCGCAAGGCAGGACCCTGTCTCCTCCAAGCTCGGCTCGGCGTCACTACTGCGTTCACCTCCAAGCCTAGCTCGGCGTCGCTGCTGCCTTCTTCTCAAAGCTCCGACGGAGGCCGGCCTGAGGGACGGCGGCTGGATCCAGGGCGCCGGCGGACTGAGAGGTGGCGGAGCTCGGGCCTAGGGCGGCGGCGGCTTGAGAGGCGGCAGGGAGAGGGCCGGAGAGGCGGCGGCGTCCTGAGAGGCGGCGGTGTCCCGAACACGGACCTAGGGCGGCGGCGGCCTGAGAGAGGTGGCGCGCAGGGGATGGAGCTAGGGCGGTGACGGCCTGAGAGGTGGCGGAGCTCGGGCCTAGGGCGGCGGCGGCTTGAGAGGCGGCAGGGAGAGGGCCGGAGAGGCGGCGGCGTCCTGAGAGGCGGCGGTGTCCCGAACACGGACCTAGGGCGGCGGCGGCCTGAGAGAGGTGGCGCGCAGGGGATGGAGCTAGGGCGGCGACGGCCAGAGAGAGGTGGCGGGGCTCCCGCCTAGGGCGGCGGCGGCGGCCGGAGCGGACGGCGTGGCTCCCGGCTAGGCCGCCGGCGGCGGGGGCGCTACGGCCATGGGCGGCGGGGGCGCGATTGGGGGCTCACGCGGACGCGGGTGCGGCGCGATTGAGTCTGGCGCTGGGGAGGATCTAGGGTTGGGGGTGTCGGGCTGGGGAGTCTCACGCAGGTTTTTTTTGGGCCAAAAAAAACGGGGCGCGGCCGCGGGCCTTTTTCTTCCTAGGCGCGAACGCCGAATAAAGCGCGGGCTGTGGCGCGATGATTTTTTTCCCACCGAAACAAGGAGTAGCGGTGCGTGCACAATAATTTTCATGAGAGTTTACAATAACTCTCATGCTAATGAGTATATTTCATGGCGGGTTATCCAACACCATCATGAAAATTACCATTTTCGGGGCGGTGTGTGAATCACTCTCAT
Source organism: Dendrocalamus latiflorus (assembly GCA_017311315.1). Classification (NCBI taxonomy): domain Eukaryota; kingdom Viridiplantae; phylum Streptophyta; class Magnoliopsida; order Poales; family Poaceae; genus Dendrocalamus; species Dendrocalamus latiflorus. Next base: position 36,871,891 of record CM029656.1, on the reverse strand, counting down.
GAAAATGAGTTTTCGTGGCGGGATTTACATCACCTTCATGAAAAATATTAATTTCATGAGAGTGTGTTTTTAACTCTCACGAAAAATTGTTCCACTCACGAAATCTCCAGTTTCTGGTAGTGAGTAGAAGAGTTTATATCATCGGAGCGGAGGCGCAAACTCAAGAAGTAACGATCAAGCTGGGGATATCGCCTATAACGTAGGCAACACTCGAAAACTAGGACTTTTGCTTCATTAGCACATAACCTAACCACAAAAACTTCCTGGCCGCGCGGGAGCTATGTAGTCAAAGCACTAAACCCCTACGGGCCATGTGGTTTTGGCACGCTTGTTCGAGCTCCTTGCAGGAGTGCGCCTCCGCCAGCTCCATGATGCTGCCCACGGCCGTGCCATCGTTGATGAAGCGGCACAGCCTGCTCGCGCACATCTTCTTCAACCTCTCCAAAAGGTACATATCGGCAGCCACGAACAGCTGCCGCGTCATGGCCTCCGCGTTCCCGCCCGTGATCGCCTCCTCCGGCAGCTTGTCGTGGTAGATGTAGTGGAGCACGCCCTTGAACACCTCCGGGCTTGTGTCCATGATATGTACGCGATCGCAACTCGCCTCCTTCCCCTGGCCGTAAAGAAGCCCCTCGAACCACGACGACTGCCCCGCGACCGCCAACCTGTGCGCCCCGATGATCTCGCCGTCTACGTCGAATTCCACGTCGAACGGAGCCCTCCCGCCCACGAGAAACTTCATGGCGTTCTCCGCGTAGCACGACGGCGGCACCGGCACGGCGACGGGGCCGGGCTGGGGGCCCGCGCGGCGATTCCTCCGCTCCTTTATGACTACCACGGTGCAGCGCACCTTTAGCGAGTCGGCGTGGATGGCACCGAAATTTGCCCCCTCGAGCTGCTGCCGGGTGATGAACCGGCGGAAGCCCCAGCTGTTGCAGGACCTGTCGTAGTTGCAGGCCCGGTCGGAGCGCCGTGAGTAGATGACGTCGCCGTTGGGGTTGAGGAGATGGAAGGCGAACTCGGCGCGGACGGCACTGATCTGCGGCTTGTAGAGCGTCTGCGCGTAGAAGGATATCCAGTCCGACTCGGCGGAGCTGTAGCCGTCGGGGTAGAACCGGATGTACCACGTGCGGCCGTCGACGGTGAAGTACTGGGAGAAGATGTACTTGCCGACGCCGATGCCTTTGGTCCGGCTGTACTGCCGGATCGTGAACTCGTGCGCGCCCGACACCTTCGGCGTCTCGCTCACCGACCCCGTGAGGACGACGTCCTCGTCGTCGGGCACCGAGAGGTAGCAACCCATCGATCGGGGGTTGCCCTATCTAGGGTTTAGTAGCTAGGGACGTCGTTCGTTTGGATTAGAGGAGTCGATCGAGATCGTAATGACGTAATGCACGGGCTAGAAAAAGACCTGGTATTATGTGGATGGAATCTAACAGTAAACTCGACCTGGAACATATCTGTAACAAATATTTCTGAGGAACAGATTCCTTAATTATCTCTCTGTATATATACTGGGTAACATATATCGAGATCCTTAATTAGCTCCGCCGAGTCGGACTGGATATCCTTACGATAATTATTTGGATCTCGATATATGTTATGCAGTAGTATATATACAGAGAGATAATTAAGGAATCTGTTCCTCAGAAATATTTGTTACTGATATGTTCCAGGCCGAGTTTACTGTTGGGTTCCATTCACATAATACCAGACCTTTTTCTAGCCCCGTCACGTAAGGACTCTTGCAGTTATAAGTTATTCAGTACACAATGACACGAGCCATAGGTCAATACCGATCCCGCTCCAACAGGTCGACGATGAATTGGTGCAAAATTTTCCGGTTCCATAATAGGTGGTGTCTACTGTCTAGCACCGCTTAATTAGCTCGGATCGGTACTTATCCTGCTACTCCAAACTGGAGGGAAGAAAATCTAGTGGGAAAGGGTCTCACATTAGACTTCTCATCTACCGTTGATCTCGTATAAGATCTACTGAATCAATATTGGTGGATAAGAAGGAGCGTCACGTATGCCTACGCCGCCGCCTCTTACCCCTATGCACGCTATCTATCGTGGTACTTGCGAAAATTACTTTTACACTATATGTCCTCTTTATAATTTTACCATTCTTGGGATTTTTCTGCTAGTACTATCGGTGGTAGTATAACTAAATGCTATCTAATCTGATCCATTGAATTAAAAAGAATGGACAACTCACATTTGTTTTTGGGTATTGTCAAAGACCCCTCGATTAGTCGCTTGACATAATATGAGTCTGTGATTCTGTAAAGCCTGATAGAAAATTCATTTGAGTTTGTTTATATGTTGAAATATATGCACAATTGGCAGAGTTCTTTCTCCGTATGCAGTCGTACGTGAATTACTTTTTTTTCAGAACGTTAGTGTGCGTACTGTTGTAGCCTTGATTTGGTGTTGTATATGCATGCAACAGGTTTAACCTTGGACTAAAATTATATATTTTTTTCAACCAGGTTATGTCATTATCGAAAATCTCAGATTATTCTCCCTAAAACCCGAATACAAATCGAAATTAAACATTGCTCCATATTAAAAACTGAGTGTGGTCTTGGCGAGTACACGAGCAAATTGCTGAGGAAAAATTGTAGATTTGCCCCACAGTTGAGTGGCTTTGTAGATTTGCCCCACTGATGTCTCAATGACATGTGGGTCCAGGACCCACATGTCATCGAGACAACTGGGGCAAATCTACAAAGTGCACATTTTTAAGTAGGGCAAATCTACAAATCCCCCGGTTCTTTTTTTTTTTTACCTTTGCCTTATCACTTCGTACTATAATAATTAGTTTTTATATGATATATTTTTTAAACATGATTTACAGATAAATTATAATAGACAATTTAGCTATATCGGTCAAAATTATATATGACTATTTTCACTCTGCAAACTATCCCTCTGGAACAGTTAAACTTTAAAAATTATAAACCAAAAGTTAAACCCACGTTCTAAAAAAACCCAAACTACTTGTTAGTTTTCTTGTCCTCAATGCTGTATTCAAGCACAAGGAGGTGAAGAGATTAGTGCATTGTTGCACGAAATTTGTATGGAATATTTCTAGTTCAACCGTCTGCCAATCGTGAGGACACTATTGCTCTGCAATATAGTGCGAAGCTCTCCGCTTTCTAAGAAAAATACATGTGCAGATCAGGCAATTGTTAAATGGAGTTTGTGAGCTTGCCATGTTCCACGGACAATTTGATGCTGAAATTCATATCTGTGTTGTTATTTTCGCGTCAAACGGACGTGTTGCACGAACATTTGGTGCTGTTCCTCGTGGCCTCGATGTTCGCGAAGGATCTCACAGAAACCACGAAAGACATGTTCGCTCACGTCAAAACGGAAAATAATTCCCCAGGACCTCGGTCCTTCTCTCGTCTAGGTCATCTACAGTAGTTATCTAAGATTGTCTCTCGAAGACTTTTGACTTACTTAGAGATAACAATAATATCTCTAATAATTTATCTCTAAAATTATTTACCTAACTATTTTTTATTATTTTTATATAACTTTCTTACTCGTACTCTTTCATTATTTGTGATGGTTTGCGTATTCAAGTTATTTCTTTCATAAAAAATAATATATTTTCTTTTTTTTAACTAGAAGTTTAGGTGATCTAACAGGTAGGAGACGACTCGGTTAATCACTGTTAGAGATGCCCTAAAGATCTCATCCTCCAAGCTACGCGTGTCTTTTAACGATCTCGAAGCAACAAGGCTGAATCTTCTTACCATCGAACCAAGAACTTGTCACTTTCCACTGCGTCTTCCTCGTTGCGACTCCTGTTTCCCTCCGGCCATGGACAACGGTAGTGCCATCAACGATGGTGATAGGGATACAAGAATATGAAGGGCTGATGGTTTGGATCCATTTTTCATTGCAAAGCTGATGCTTCGGCTTTTAGAATCAAATCTGGATAAGTTGCGACTTGAAAAGGCTGGTAAAGATGATTTTCACATTATGACTTGAAAAGTTACAAAATTGAAAACAGATAATTGAATTCAATTCATGTGAAAAATGTATTTTTGGCCGAATTAATTTTACCGTCTCATGTAGAATCTACTTGGAAGTCTGAGAGCATTTGTTGAAGAAGAGTCACAAAATAAGTTAAAGCGATGCATAGAAGATATTACCACTTCCAAAAAAGATAGATCGTCGAAGGCCAATAATGCTGATGCAGCACCATGTTCCTCAGCTGGTGTTTCAACTAGCTTTTGGTTTAAGTTTTTGATAGTAATTTTTGGTTTTTACCTAAAATTACACTATAGCGGTTATTGTTTTTTCTGATAAAATAAGAAAAAAGTTGAAAATTTTGGAAAAAAATCATTATTTCATCATAGACAATACAAAAGAATAAGAAAAAACAAAAAGCCAAAAATTAGAAACCGATACGTTACAAATAACTACTAATTTAAATAAACCAAAAGCTAAAAACGACCAAAACTGAAACCGTTTAGAGCGGGGATTAAATAGTCCATCGTGGACTTTGGACATGCTTGCTTGCGATATGCAATCTATGTCTCTGTTCTTTTTCGTTTATTTACTGGTTTTTAGTTTTTAACTTCCTTTAATAATTATTATTTATTAAACTAATAAATTATAGGTAAAAAGCAAAACCCGCGCAAAAAAAATGTCTATGCACGTGAGCCGTCGAGACCCACGACGTTCTCGCTGCCCCGTGTTCAAGTGACACCTGCATTGCTCCCTTGGATGCTCGCAGTCGGCAGCGCGGAGGAGAACATGGGAGCCGCACTGTGGACGAAGCAGCAGAGAGGGAGAGGACTCCTCTGGGGACTAACCCCATTGAGAGGAAATGGGGTCAGTCCCGGATGCCCGACACGTGTCAAGGGGCATGGATCTCGGCGCCGCGCCGCTCCTCCTTTTCTCCGCGCGAACGACACTCCCGTCTCCCGTCGCGAGCTCCGCCGCTCCCTTCCCCTCCTCCGCCGCCGTCGCCGAGGCCCCCGCTCCTCACCTGGACCGACCCCTCGCCCGCCCCCACCGGCTGGACCGCCGTCTTCACCGCCGCTCGGAGGGCCGTCGCCGCCAAGGCCGATGCGCGGCAGCTCAGGGCCGCATCTGGGAGCGCGGCGTCGCCTCCGACAGGGACGCCGTCGATGCGGCCGTGCGCCACCTCTACGCGGGTCGGGGACGGCGTGTGACGCGGAGGTGCCGGCGGCGGCGGAGGGAATCGTTGCGAGTCGACCGGGAAGGTGCCGGCGGCGGACGCCGGGCGATGCGAAGGTGCCGGCGGAGGGAAAGAGGAAGGAAGGAACGGGGAAGAGCCGAGCGTGGGGCGGGCGGCGGGCTCGAGCTCTCCGGCGTGGTCGAGGCGGAAGACGAGGGAGGTGACGCCGCGCTTCCAGATGCGGCCCTGAGCTGCCGCGCATCGGCCTTGGCGGCGGCGGCCCTCCGAGCGGCGGTGAAGACGGCGGTCCAGCCGGTGGGGGCGGGTGAGGGGTCGGTCCAGGTGAGGAGCGGGGGTCTCGGCGATGGCGGCGGAGGAGGGGAAGGGAGCGGCGGAGCTCGCGACGGGAGACGGGAGCGTCGTTCGTGCGGAGAAAAGGAGGAGCGGCGCGGCGCCGAGATCCGTGCCCCTTGACACGTGTCGGGCATCCGGGACTGACCCTATTTCCTCTCAATGGGGTCAGAGGAGTCCCCTCCAGCAGAGAGAGGCAGGCAAGTACCTGTGCAGAGGTGAGGTCCTCTGGGTGAGAGGAGGACCGAGGTGTGGGGAATTTGTTTTCCCCCCCCCCGTGAAAAGAGGCCCTCGACTTGGCGGCTCGCGCCGCACGCACGGCACCTGATCCAAAACCCGGGAGCAAATACGAGCTAGATCAAGGGCCTAGCCGCAAAAACGCCGACGAGCAAGGCAAGTTTCCACTAGAGATGTGCCAATCCCGTCTCCTCGTCCTCTCCCTCCCCCTCCGCTCCCCCCGAATCCGCCAAATTTGACTCGTTTCAGGATCAATTCGCGACCCCTTCTGCTTGATTTCGAACAAGCTGGTCGGGTCCGCTCGTGATCTAGGGGGATGGGGTACTTGAGCACTGTGATCGGCCACCCCACCGATGGATCGCCGGTCAGCGGCTGCGGCCTCAGGTGGAAGCGATTCTCGAAACATCTCTCTCTCTCTCTCTCTCTCTACCCATGTTTTTGGTTTGATTCGTGTTTGATCTACCCGAATTGTGGTAGGGGTACTTCAATTCGTCAATTCGATTGCTACGTACGCGTCTAGCTCAGCTCTGGTGTGCTGGTAGATGGGTAAATGTGGTCATTCTCATCAGTTTACTGTGTTCCAGGCGTGTGATTTTGAGATACGTTGCTTGGTGCGTCGCACGGATTTTGCGTAGCCAGTGGTGAGGGTTTCCTTGCTATGAGCAAAGGAGGTGTTTTCTGCGTTTTTAGTTTTAACACGTAAGTAGCCTAATCATATACCCTCCCTTTAGTTGGGAAATTCAGGATTTACCCTCCTCATCTCAATGACACGTGGGGTCATCATAAGTCACTCACACGTGGGCCAGGAGGGTAAATCCCGAATTTCCATCTAAATGGAGGGTATATGATCAATAACAACTACTATAAACCTGAGCTAAGCATACCTAGCTGGCTCAAATAAATTGGGACGATTATTCTGAATCTAGACCATAGAACCCTTTGAATTCTAAGTTGGTGAATTAGGTGCAGCATGCCTTATTGGGCATGATAGCATAAGATAAGGGACTACGTTAAATGCACTTATATACATTGTTTTGGTTCAGATCAAGTAAGTTAATGAATGGTTCGGATCATCAGTACTGTTAGTTGATACAGGGACACAGTCTACATAGATCTCATGCTGGGAGAAAATTGCATTGTTATGAATCTAGTCCTGTGTCATCTTGCATCATGCCATGGCAGCTCCTTTAGTAACATAAGACAGTAGCTCGTCCTGTTGTGGCTCAGCAAGGGTTCAGCCGGTTGTAGCGTTTGAAACTAGTGTAACTGTAATCGTTGTAGTGGCTGCAAGCCTGCCATGCAGATGCATGTACCAATATGTTTGTATCTACTTTGCGAGTGGTGCACTGGGGTCTCTGATGATACAGTAGCTTTTCTTTATGATGTTGATATTGGCCAAACATCCAGTTAATTAGGATTGTTGCTTTGTAGTTGTATTACCTATCTGCTCAGCATTTCTCATTCATTTTTCTGCCAGCCAAAATGGTAAGTTTAGCTATGGTTATGCAAGCTCCCCTGGTAAAAGGGCTTCCATGGAAGACTTCTATGAGACAAGAATTGACTGTGTTGATGGGCAGATTGTTGGTCTATTTGGAGTTTTTGATGGTATGTATGAATTCGTCTCACTTGAGCATAATTTTTATTCGTAGCTAATTCTTCTTTAATAAAGGAACATTTATAAGAATGAGTAGCATTCCCTGAATGTACCAAAAGAACGCATTGTTTTTTGCTTCCTTGTTGAGCTTGTTTAATATAACGAAGCTGTCACAATAAAATGCTTTTTTTCTTGAAATGTGTCTTGTTTTGTGTGGCTAGAGCAAGTATTGCTATGATAAATCCATGGAGAAAAAAGCAGATAAAATACTTGTAAGAGGGCACAATGCTTACATTTGAACAAGCAGTGCAGATTTAGTGATTTACCGAATGCTTGGGCTTTTTCTAGGCAAAAAGGGTTGTTAAATCTATGGTTCACTTTTATAGGTCATGGTGGTGCAAAAGTAGCTGAGTATGTTAAACAAAACCTCTTCAGCCATCTTCTTAGGCATCCGAAGTTCATCAACGACACGAAAGTGGCTATAGGTATTGTTTTGTTCGTTTTTCCGTTGATCCGCTCGAACACCAAGTTGTGCGAGCACAGTTACATAATTATTGTGTTGTATTATTATCTGCAGATGATGCTTATAAAAGTACCGACAGTGAATTCTTGGAATCTGACAGTACTCAAAACCAGTGTGGGTCAACTGCATCAACTGCTGTCCTTGTCGGCGATCGACTCTTTGTTGCAAATGTTGGAGACTCCAGGGCTATCATATGCAGGGGAGGAAATGGTAATCGACAGTTTACTGTACCCCCTCTTATAACTTTATGGTTGCTTTTAATTTGTACTTTCTGTGACAGTTTGCTTTCATTTAAAACTTATTTAAGGAAAATAGCAGAATACACAAATATGGTAGAATTGTCATTGATTTTCCATCAACTTACTACAAAAGTATATCACATTATAATTTGGATTTTGGATTGATGCTGTCAATGTTGGTCATTAGTAATTGGGCTTTAACTTTTAGCGGATTATGGGAACATCCTAAAAGGGATACATGGGAAATAATTTGCTGCAGATGTGTGTTAGGAGGGATCGTTATTTTAGAATATCTACTCCACAGTATCTTTTTGTGCATGCTTGTAAAAGCTAAGTGAGAACATCTTATATGATGTATTTTGTTATTAATGGAGACATTTCCTAAGGTTTGAAATTTTGGCCTTGTTTTGCCTTGTTTTGTTAAAAATGCTTATTAGGAGATAGAGTTGTATTCTATTCCATATATGCCTTAACAGTATTTACCCATAGGAAGCCAGCATTCTTCATTCACACTAGAGTAGGCATTAAGGTAATAGAGACTCGAGATGTATTGATGGTAAAAGTGCCATGGCAAGTAATCTATACACGTTAGTAGTAATACTGTTTAATCACTTCTTCACATAATATGGTCTGCTGGGTTTTGCAGCAATAGCTGTTTCAAAAGATCACAAACCTGATCAGACAGATGAGCGACAGCGTATTGAAGATGCTGGAGGTTTTGTGATGTGGGCAGGTACTAAACATTGTATTCTCTTCATATTATATGGATGGAATATGATTGCCTTTCAAACGATGATACTTTGTTCCATAGGAACATGGCGTGTTGGTGGTGTACTTGCTGTTTCTCGTGCTTTTGGTGACAAGCTCTTAAAGCAGTATGTAGTCGTGGATCCAGAGATCCGGGTATGTAATCATGTCCAGTTAAATATTTTTCATTTTACTTCTCTCTCGTGTCGTGTGATCAGATTGAATGTGAGGGGGTCGTACGGACGATTTATAGTAGTTATAATCTTACAAGGATTGTTTCTTGTTTACAATTACGGCATACTTTTGTCATCAGTATCATTTCGTCTTGGCTTTTTGTGATAAACGCCTTACATTAGTACTTCTGATCTGTTCTGTGGTCAAAATACTCTCATAGTGAAAGTCATCTTTCAACCTGAAGAACCGCTTATTTTCTTTTTGCCAAAGTTTTTTTGGGTGGGGTGTGAGAATAATTGTCCTTTATATTCACCTTTAACAAATGATGACCGTGTTTAGTAATGCCTTGCTGGGTCATAGGAGGAAGTTGTTGATGACACACTCGAGTTTCTCATCCTTGCTAGTGATGGACTGTGGGATGTGGTCTCTAATGAGGTAATTCAAGAAAATAAAAGCATATGAAGACATATTCCATCTTTCATCATATTTTGTGTGCTTGATGTGGCCTCCTATACGATGTCTCTAATGCAGGAGGCTGTCGCCATGACCAGATCAATGCAAGACCCAGAAGAAGCTGCAAAGAAGCTCTTGCAGGAGGCCTACAAGAGGGAGAGCAGTGACAACATAACCTGTGTCGTCGTGCGCTTCTTGAATGGGCAAGGGAGTAGTGGATTTGCTTGATGCAGGTGCTAAAAGTTACTCTATGTAGTGGTGTACTATTATATGCATGCTTTAATTGATTTCCAAGGTTTAAACGGAGAGAAACTGAAAGTAGGATACGTGTATTCTGATGGGAGAAGAAGGGAATGGGTGTACCCTAGGTTAACAATAAGCTTGCTGGTGATTGTTCACCGTAGTTTCGTCGCTGTTGATGTTGGATCTGATGGTAGTGTTGTATTGTTATGGAAAACAGAATTATTGCCCCTAGGCTCAATGTACGTGGAGATGACTTTTCTAGTGTTCTTTTTGTCTTCATCACTACCCCTTTTGGCACTGAGCGTGTAACTCAAATCTTCCTAGGTTTGTGTGTTGCATGCGTGGTACATCCGTGGCCCTCTTCAGGTAGTGAGCGATGAATCTATTGTTGGACTGAAGTTTGAATCTATTGTTGGACTGAAGTTTAGTGAGTGACAAATATATTGTAGGGTTAAAGTTTAAACGCTTGTTGTGTATTGTCTAATTTGATGGGTTCTGTTGTGCGTGCAGCATGCTTATTGGGGTGTAGGCGTGTCGGTAACGGAGAGCCGCCGGCGGCCAACTACAGCTCTGCAAGCGTCTCGTGTATTTCTTCAACCCGGCTTGTGCGTCGCCCTTCCAGCCTCCCGCCGTGCAATCACCTTTGCCAATTGCCGCTTGATTGTGAGCAAGGCATATAATTTTGTTCATCTTACACAGTGAACAACATGCAAGCCCACAGAGGCATGATTATGATCCGGACAAAAGGACAGCATAATTGCCGCTTGATTGTGAGCAAGGCATATAATTTTGTTCATCTTACACAGTGAACAACATGCAAGCCCACAGAGGCATGATTATGATCCGGACAAAAGGACAGCATAGACTGCCAGATGCGACTCTGGTTTTTATTTCTTCCGACGCACCAGCGCTCCTTGTACAGATCAGTAGCACTAGCATGGTTTCTTCAGTCGCTAACTCGCTATCTTCTGCGCTGCTCCCTCCGACGACGTCGAAGCACAGGTCCTCCCCACCTCCGTTCACCTGAAGCTGGTCGAAATGCCGGTGCAGCTCGGAAGCTGGCGGTGCCACCGAGGTACCGGCTGGTGGTCCGTTGACGGCAGCGACGACGCATTTGATGGTGAAGCGGTCGTCGTTGTCAGGGCGGTCGTCATGTAGTTGGGTGTTTAGTTGTTTAGTTGAACATCTAAGTTTTTTAAAAAGTAATTTGTATTTAATAGATATGTTAGTCATATATACTGATAAATTGGTTTAAATGCTTCATATTTATAACTCTAATAGATTCTAGCCTACTCCCATACCTTCCACCCTAATTCGTGTCAAAAACTGCAACCTAACTAAAGGTTCAAGGAGGTTAAGTTAACCATCGAGTTTTGTTAGAAATTGATATAATTCGATTTCAAATTATTTTATTTGTCTTTTAAGTGGTTGTTTTAAATTTGAGCCACTGTCGAGTTGAGCCTCATTAACTTTTTTTCATTCGAAATTGACTCATTTCAATTTTAAACTCAATTTTGATTCGAGCCCAGACGAACATTTTTGCCGGCCGACTAGAGAGGATTAATAGATGGTTTAAATTTTTTTGGGCTAAACCTGAGTTTTATGCAAAATTTAAATCAAGGTAGCAAGCGAGCGGTAGTGAGCACCAAGTAGGGCCTAGCTGGACTGTTTAGGAGCCAGGGTCCTGAGAGGGAGCACGCGGCAGTTGGGCTACCGAGCACAGCAAGGCAAGCATCGTATGTCGATAATAAGGCAAGTGCATCCCCATTTCTAAGTCCCAAATCTCATATTCCTAATTGAACAACTTTTCTTAATCATTTTATAATTTCTCTAAATTATTAGAAATGTTGCCTCTAGTATAAATAATCTATACTTTAATTTTTGCTACTATAGATCAATTTCTACTTTCTTCGTTAAAACAATATCTTACTAGGCAGTGTATGCTATGGAAACCAAGGAGCTGTGCAAACTATGCAAACTCTAATCTAGACCACTGGACTCTAATCCGATGGTTAGAGGTAAATGTGGGTTATTTTAGCACTTAAACCCCCCCACTCATCCCATCTAATCCAAGATTTTGCAAATCACCCCAGCCCCAGCCCCAGCGCCTGTACGGTTCCCTTCCGTCTCCTCGCGATCCCCGTACGGCGCGATACAGCGCCGCGACGACGCCCGCGTCAAGGCCCGGCCGCGCCGTTTCGTTTATGGCGATTGTTTACGGCGCCGCCGTCCCTCGCGTTCGTATACAGCGCGGTTGACTCGAGGAGGCAATCGAGGAGCTCGACGCAGCAGCCGCCGGCGCCAGCGCCGGAGGCCTCCGAGGATGGCAGCGGCCCGGCCTCAGCGAAGCGCGCGGCGACGGCGACCCCCAGTAGCTGCTTGTCTTTGGCTGTATATATTGATCGATCGATCAGCTGGCCGGATCGTCCACGACAGTACGTACACGTACGTACGTGAACACCAGATCTTTGGCTTAATTTGCTGCCTACTGGGGGTCGCCGTCGCCGCGCGCTTCGCTGAGGCCGGGCCGCTGCCGTCCGCGGAGGCCTCCGGCGCTGGCGCCGGCGGCTGCTGCGTCGAGCTCCTCGATTGCCTCCTCGAGTCAACCGCGCTGTATACGAACGCGAGGGACGGCGGCGCCGTAAACAATCGCCGTAAACGAAACGGCGCGGCCGGGCCTCGACGCGGGCGTCGTCGCGGCGCTGTATCGCGCCGTACGGGGATCGCGAGGAGACGGAAGGGAACCGTACAGGCGCTGGGGCTGGGGCTGGGGCTGGGGTGATTTGCAAAATCTTGGATTAGATGGGATGAGTGGGGGGGGGGGTTTAAGTGCTAAAATAACCCACTTTTACCTCTAACCATCGGATTAGAGTCCAGTGGTCTAGATTAGAGTTTGCATAGTTTGCACAGCCCCTTGGTTTCCATAGCATACGCTGCCATCTTACTAACTCTAAACACCCATTTCGATAATCATAGGTCCGCCTCATTGTAGAGATCGCAAGTGTTTACTTCAAGAGCTTGAGCCTCAGCTCCAGACATTGGAGGTAGACCTGAATGCCACAACAAACATGAAAGATAATTAGCCCAGAGACCAATTCATCCAGTAAGAAACTAGGAAATGAACAAGTTATAACTACCTGTCTACCTCTCCAATAGGACTATTACAATGAGGAGAATCATTCAGAAACCTGGACAGTTCCTCCAATAAAAATCCATCAATTTTAGGAGGATCTTATACATTATTAACCTCATTACAACGGTTATTCATAGAAACCACCCCATCTCCAGAAGATAATTCATGTTTCACTATCGGAGTACAGGATTATTTGGATCTAACAGGCCACTAGAGTGGAGAATGGAGAGGAAGGAGCACAGGATGATTTTGGGACTCACTGGGCTCACTGCCGATCGTCGGACACTGCTTGCCACCAGTCGCACTTGCTGCTCGCTTGGATTCCCAGTAGGCTCTGAGACAAATCCCCATTCTTTACTCTGCTGCCTTTTGTTTGCTGTTGAATATTGTGAAACAAAACCAAAAATTCAAAAAAAAATTGAATCTTTGTTTGATTTTGATCTCTTTTGAATCTTGGCCTAAACCTTCACACATCTAAGCCGCTCATGCCGTGCATTCTTTGCCAAAACATCTCCTTCAGTCATTTGTGCGCAAACACTGTTCATGGTCTAAAAATATCACTGCCACACCCTCCGATTTTGCCACACCGTTGCCACACCACTGCAAATTGGTCAGTCCATACTCCCATATCTTTCTCGCCCTGACACCCCTTAAATGCCTCTGGTTGCACGTCGAGGAAGCCAAGCCAGAACTCACCCACCGCCACTCTGCACCCTCTGCCCTGTCTCCCCTTGCACCGCAAATTCCCGCACCTTCGAGCCCGTCACTACCAGCTAAAGTCACCGTACCATGCCTCTTAATTTCCATGACCCTCACCTGGATAAGCGTCATAGCCGCCTCTCACCACCGCCGTCGACCTCTCTGCTCTCTCTGTGCCTTCCCCTCACAACCGATCTGACTTGCCCTACAACCTTTTGACTACTGTTATGCTGTGTCTGAGGAAGCGCAAAATCTGCACCACTTGCCACACCGTGCCCTCCCGCACCTTCCCGACCTAGCCACGTGCTGCCTCACCGCCAGAGCCACTCCTGTGCCGAACTGCCATAGGACGGCTATAAAAGCCTAAGACCACCTCCCAGACATTGCATTGGCGTCCAGTAAGCCAGCCTGCACCCCAATTGAGCCCTCGACCGCAGCTTCGTTGACGATCACCGGAAAACCCCAAAGTAAGCCGATTTCCAATTCATGTTATCTACTCGATTACTTTTCAATTGCTTTCGCCCGTAGCACCTTTATGCTCCCAGTAACACCACCGAACCATTGCCATAACTTCTCGAGCACCCTTCTTTCCTGTCACCGAAGTTTGTAGCCCACCCAAAAACCATCACATGGGCAGCCCAACTCGGAGATCCCCGACCCAAGCCGTCACTTCCCTAAGCCTCCTCTAACCCTAGAGATGATTAAACCCTAATGATATTGTCCTCTTAGCCCACCATTATCCCCTGTTCCATTCAAAAGTCCTGAGAAGGGAAGACCTCACCGTCGGCGATCACCTGACTTCCAGCCGTTTCCGAGCATGAAAAATGGAATCCTTGTAGCACTAGGAACCCACCCATGGTCGCCAATTATTGCCTTCGACCATGAATCCTCCGACCACTGCGTGCTCCAGAACCTCCGACCACTCCTCCGCTTGGAATCCCCGACCTCTTCGTAATCGAAAGAAACTTTGACCATACCGCTTCAAGTCCTGAGCAACCCCACTTGAACATCGTCCGATGCTCTCAAGCCACTTGAATGTTGTTCGATGCTCCCAAACTGCTCAAACGCCGTCCGATGCTCTTAAGTCGCTCGATTGTCTCCGATCTCTGTAGCTACTTGGACACCGTTTGATCTCTGTCGACTTCACGCTCGAAGTCAAACCTCAACCATCCGTACGACCTTGTTAGTCATACACGAACCCACCTGAGTACTCGAGACTCCTCTATTCTCTGAGTGCAGCGATGACAACTCAATAATGACTGTAGCAATTAGACTCACTATAAACAGTAAAAACCCACAATGAACAATAAAATACCTGTTACTGTTCGCCTATACCCAAAAATTACAAAGTATATCCATTTCGACAGTTTCAAGTTCGTCTACCCTATTCCCAGCTTCGTTTTCCCATATGAGACATCGATAAAATCCAAAATCACTAAAACACTATTCCAAACCCTAAACCTAATTCGGTCTGAACTCTTATCATCCAAACCAATACGTATTTGGCAAACAAATTCATTTTTTGGCACGTTAATATTCGGCACATCTAAAATATGTATACCCTGCCGTGTCGACGTCGTGTCCGTGTTCGACATGGAATCGACACCTCCCGCACGTGTCCATGCATCGTAGTGGAGATGTACTCATTGGCGTCATCAACTGTTGATTTGTGATCCAAATTCTATACATTAGGCCAGCTTCTGGACGGAGCGTAGCGGAGGCCCGTCACCGGAGGCTTAGAGCCGGAGCGGAGCGGAGTCCTGAAGCAGCCCATTGTGCAAGGCCCGTGCACCCAGGGACGCCTGGGGGGGGGTGCGGGAAGGCGAAGCCCCCCCGCGGTATGGATTCTAGTCGAATTAGGGTTTCCCTGTTATATATATTTCCTGTAAGCCGCCGTTTGGGATATGAGATTAGAGTTGTAAATCCCCGGCATTGTAACCTCACCCCGATATAGTGAAGATTGTTGCTGGCTGGCGCCCGTGGTTTTTTCCCTCTCGCATTGGGAGGGTTTTCCACGTTAAAATCTCGTGTCTCTCTGCGATTGATCTTGTTTACTTCGTCGTTCCTCCGCCGTCGCGTGTAACATCAACTTCACCTTCCCCGTCGGGGTAGAACTCGATGGACCAGCGGTGGCTGGCCGCGTCGAAGGCGGGCGACTCGATGTACTTGCCGACGCCATCCCCGTGGTGTCGGCGTCGCCTATCACCTTGAACACTATATGAACCTTTCGACTCTTTAGATGACTTCGTGGATGATAGTGGTGGAAGGATGGAAGTTTTACTTGAAGGAGACATAATGCATGTTCCTAGAGGTTATGTTCACCAGGCTCACACTGATGTTGATGCTGGTGAATCTCAAGTCAAATGGATCTTCCGATTACTCACTCCATTTGACCCTTGCTATCGAAGTCGAGCCACCCTTTCAGTGAGTTCTTTCTGTCAAAAAATAAAATAAAATAAACCTTGGCTTGCATGTCTAATGGCTCTGTTTCTCACTATTACCTTTGTTACAGGTGGGAAGGATTTGCACATATTGCCCTTCATTGTTGGTCGGAGAAGCAGAACCTTGGAAACTCTGGTTCAGTTAAGTCCAAGCCGGAAGAACAAACTTCATCATTTGCTCTCCTGTTGCATGTGACCATCAGGCTGCTCTCGGAAAGCGATCCTAGTTTCAGGAAGGCAGGGTAAGAATAGTTCTATATTAGATGTGGGAAAGAAAAATGAATAACTTATAAGTATAGAGAAGATCTCACATATTAGACTAGTTTTTTAAAGAGAGAAAAGTCAATACCACTTATAAAATTGATATTTCAGGGCTTGCATACAGCAGTTTATAAGCTTAGGTGCTCAACCCATTGGACATATGGTCCGGAGAGTAAAATCCGGTTAGATCTAGACATACGGCTAGGATCCAATCTTTCAAGTGGTATCAGAGTCTAGATGCTCAACATCTCCTTAGACTACATGGTTGTAGAAGTATACAACCAATGTGTAAGAGAAAGAATGTTGGGAATAGTCTCACATTGGTTATGAAAAAGGAAAAAGCATAACTTATAAATATAAGAGAAACTTATCCATTAGACTAGTTTTTTAAGGAAGAAAGTCTAATATCGCTTATAAAATTGTTGCTTTTAAGGTTTGCATACGGCAGCCCGTAGGCTTAAGTTCACAGCCTATTTAGCTTTGTGACTCGGAGAGTAAAACTCGGTTGATCTAGGCATCTAATCAGAGTCCCATCTGTCAAGGCATGCATGGTTGCGGCGAAGCTTCCATCATCCAATTCCTGTACAACGACTCGCTTGAAACTTGAAAGCTCTTAGAACCAGCCAGAGATCAACCTTTGATGAGAAAACTAAGAAGATTGACAAGAACTGCAGCTTCAAGGAGGCATTGAGGTCCATTGAGCTAGCAGTAAAAGAAGGAAACGATGAGCCCTTCCAATGGATGTGTTGGCTTCGACATTTGCGACAACACGGAGATGCAAATAACAGAACCGATTTCTGCAACATTCTGGGAGCCCTTGAATTGCTTCTTGAGTTGGTCAGCTCTAACCATGAGCAACCATTCGCTGAGTTCAAGTCGAGATTTTGTAGGTGCGTTGTGTACGAAGACGTGTGCGAGAGCTTCGAGACGCTGCTTCAAATGTACAGAACAACTAGGAATCAGCATACGAGGGGAATGTTGGTATTGCACGGGAAACATCGAAGTTAACTGCTGGAGAATTCCTCCTGACAGATAAGTTCAGTGATTATCAAGGCCTAATTTGTTCCCTTTCCTAACGACAAAAACCTAATTGGGAACCTGTGCCGCATCTCAATCATCCATATTCCACAGTAGTTCTGAACAGCCGATCAGATTAGCTCAGTTGCCCTTCTCAAAAAAGATCAATTCGGTTATCGGCGAGTAATGTATGAATGTATCAGCATAGTGTCGTGTCCTGTCCTGTGTGCAGCCGATTAACTATTGGCCGTCTCCGACACCGACCAGCTCGACTCCATTGGCGCTGCTCCATCACAGGCAAAGAGATGGCGATTCTAAACCGCTAATCTCGCTTCCAATTATTGCCGTCTGGTCCGAGGTTTCGTTTCGCAATTCGTACAATTTACAAAACCTCCGGTCAATCAAGCTCAAGCATTGAGAGACACACAAAAACAATTCTTGCGTTGCCTGGCAGGTCGCTGCACTCGGAGGTCACCTCGCCTTCGTCTGAGCCGGCCGTGACAACGAGAGCCGCACCTATAATATCCAGAAAAAACCGTAATTTTATCCGGATATATGTGTGCCTTGCCTTGCCTTGTGTGCTTCTTCTCTTCTCCTGCCTCCGATGCTCCCAAGGGCCAGAAATGTCGTCCACCCAAAGCCGTCGGAGCCCTATCCCCTCGGCGAAAGCCAGATGCTGTTGCCGCGGCCACTAAATATTTATACGCCTCGGTCCCGAAAATCCAATTCGGCCTCGTCTCGTCCCCCTCTCCTCGCCTCTCGCATCGTCTCGTCTGCACCTGCGTCCGGTGAGTCGGTGCAATGCTTGCCTTCCCTGTTGCATTTTTGGGTTAGTTACGTCTTGCTGTCGATGGTAATGCGCTGCTTGATTGATGCGTTGAAGGTTTAGAGGGGGAGGCTGAGTGGTAGCTGTTAGTGTTGAGAGATGGCGCAGGCGGTGGTGCCGGCGATGCAGTGCCAGACGGGGGTGCGGGGCAAGTCGGCCATCCGGGCGAGGCCGGCGGCGGCGGGGGCGGGGGGAAGTGTGTGGGGCGTCAGGAGGAGCGGCCGCGGCACGTCGGGGTTCAAGGTGCTGGCCTCCAGCACGGAGAGCACCGGGGTGGTGACGCGGCTCGAGCAGCTGCTCAACATGGACACCACGCCCTTCACCGACAAGGTCATCGCCGAGTACATCTGGTACGTACTGCAATGTCGCATTTTTTTTTCTCTCTTTTCGCTCCATCTCAGCGGATTTTGTTGAATTGAGATCCTCTGCCTTCAAAGGCAGTGACTTTGGGTCACCGACATATGGGCCCCACGGCTCGTAGGGCCCATATATCAGTGACCCAAAGTCACTGTCTTTGAAGGCAGAGGATACGCGTCCGATTTTGTTTGCCCCGGGAGAGCAGTGGCTAGCTTGAGACAGGCCAAAACCACACTTTTTGTTTCGCGAACCATCCGATTGGAAATTGGATGGTTGAGATGAGATTAGCACGGTGATAAACAGTGCAGATTTGCCCTTTAAAGTTGAAATATCTGAAGTTTTGGAGCATGGTGGTGATGAGTGACGACTCACTACTTGCTTTTCAGTTCGTACACTTAAATAAGATTATGAGTGTATACATCATGCTTTGTTGGAGTAATAAAGAAGATCCCACAAATTGATGCTGGCAGCTACTATGTTTTAACAGGTCTGCCTTTCTTTCTTCACATTGTGTAGGGTTGGAGGAACTGGAATTGACATCAGAAGCAAATCAAGGGTATGCACTCGATATCATTATCACAATTATTTTTTGTTTCTTTACATGAAGAAATTCTGAGTGTTCTTAGGGGATGAGCGGTTGAGCACAGAGCACTCCTTTCCATACCTTTTTTTTTTTTGCTCCTTGAAAGAAAATATAATGTTCACATTTCAGACGATATCGAAACCAGTGGAGGACCCCTCGGAGCTACCAAAATGGAACTATGATGGATCAAGCACAGGGCAAGCTCCAGGAGAAGACAGTGAAGTCATTTTATAGTAAGGGGAAAATTACAGTACATGTGTTCTTCATTGCACATACAAAGCATGCTAGATTTCTACTTCTGTTACTTTATTTATTTATTTTTTGTCCTGTTTTCAGTCCACAGGCTATATTCAAGGATCCATTTCGAGGTGGCAACAACATATTGGTACACTCCATTTTCCCAATTGCATTATCCCTCCCTGGACGTGCCTTTATGCTATTCATAAAGGGAAGATCAATTGTGGACTGGTTACGTGTGCAAAATGGCATGCTAATTAATACAAAATTTGGATTTTCAGGTTATTTGTGATACCTACACACCAGCCGGGGAACCCATCCCTACTAACAAACGCCACAGGGCTGCACAAGTATTCAGTGACCCAAAGGTTGTTGAACAAGTGCCATGGTACTACTCATTAAGCACCTGTGTGCTACAAATTACAATACGACTGCTCTTCTTTTTTTCTGTTTTTGTTTACATACAAAGTTGAAACATTTTCTATACCCTATCTTTTTAGGTTTGGAATAGAACAGGAGTACACTTTGCTCCAGAGAGATGTGAACTGGCCTCTTGGCTGGCCTGTTGGAGGCTACCCAGGCCCCCAGGTATTGTATGAATCAAGAAAAGAAGCTTGGTTTATCAGACAATGGTAAAACTAAGGCTGGTTGAAATGCATGTCTTGCATAGGCTTAATTAAACACTATATCGAGTAGTAATATTGTGCTGAAATATTGTAGGGCCCATACTACTGCTCTGTAGGATCAGACAAGTCATTTGGCCGTGACATATCAGATGCTCACTACAAGGCTTGTCTTTATGCTGGAATTAACATTAGTGGAACAAATGGGGAGGTCATGCCTGGTCAGGTATGTCTTTGGTATTTGCGTACACACATATAATCTCAGTTTTTCCGAATCGGTGCGATATTTAACCTTCTTTTAAAGGACGTATCAAAGTGTCTAATAAGTGGAACTTCACAAACCTTATTCATGCAGTGGGAGTATCAAGTTGGACCTAGTGTTGGTATTGAAGCAGGAGATCACATATGGTGTTCAAGATATATTCTCGAGGTACTTCAAATAATAATCCATCCTTGATATCATGAAGCTTTGATTCTTTTCATTTAACTATCAGAGTATGGTTAAAAAGTCCAGCAGGTTGTTAAATTATGGGTAAGCCCTTTGTAGGTGCACATACTATGATCTATTTTTGCATTTTACCCCTTTAAAGAATCCCCCTTTTGAAAACCACAATATCTGTTTTCTTCAAAACATCGGAAGGCTTAAGCCCATGATTGACCGTCTTTTAGTTGATAACTTGATATCAATTGTCACATCAGTATAAGCAGTTCTAATTATCATCCTACCCACCTTAATCAGAGAATCACGGAGCAAGCTGGTGTAGTGCTCACTCTTGATCCAAAACCAATTCAGGTATATCCCAGTAAGTTGTTTATTGCAATTTATATATTAGAACTAAAGGAGACTGAATTATAATTTGATGCTAGGGTGACTGGAACGGAGCTGGCTGCCACACAAATTACAGGTTCCATACTTTTCTGTTAATGTTAATTATCCTGCATTATCTTTATGGAGTATATATTGTCGTATATGAACAAAACATCAGAAAACCTAATATAGCTTTGTTTAATGAACTAAGGCCTTGTTTGGGACAAAGAAATTCCGTGGAAATTTTGTAGGAAAGAGAACATATGCTGAGACCTAATAGACAAAAGTTTCTCCAAAATTCCTGTATTCCAAACAGGGCCCAAACGTTAAGCATTGGAAGGTGATTGTTAAATTGTCATCAAGTGTGAATTAATCCAGAGTAGGCCTGTATTCACTTGAATTAATTACTAACTTGCTTTATTTAGGAGTTTTTCACAATACTTGATATGATTTGTCCTTAATGTGCAACTGAGAAACAATATGAATGTCTTGCAAATGTAGCACAAAGAGCATGCGCGAAGATGGAGGATTTGAAGTGATCAAGAAAGCAATTCTGAACCTTTCACTTCGCCATGATTTGCATATAAGTGCATACGGTGAAGGAAATGAGCGGAGGTTGACAGGGTTACATGAGACAGCTAGCATAGACAGTTTCTCATGGGTACGGGTGGAGCAACCTTTCTTTATCTTTTGGTTGTCTTTCAATCCATGTTTATTTACAAGTTATATTAATGAAACGCTATTTATCAGGGTGTGGCAAATCGTGGCTGCTCTATTCGGGTGGGGCGAGATACCGAGGCAAAAGGGAAAGGTATATGTTCTTCCATATTCCCTGAAAAAGTACTTTCAGTCAAACTGTTTGGGAATTCAGAAAAAAAAGAATTATCCCCAAAAATAAAATCCACTAGGACATTAGGCAAAACTAGCTTGCAGAGTAGAAAAACCTCCCGATACCTTTGGTGATCCTTGCTAAAGCTCTTAATTTGGGTCTTAGGATCTTGACCCACTCTATCCAAATGGCCATATAATGTATTTGGGTGCAAAATTCTTGCGATGATTTCGAATAAATTTGGGCCAGATCCACCCCCAACCTGCATCTCGTCCAGTTGGTTCTGGCATTACTCCCTTATGTATCAACTGTCAAGTGAGTATTGGACCACTATTGGATATGGAAAAATAACCTTTCCTGAGGTGTCAGCTACATATTTCGTAATCTGTTTCAAGAATTTATGCCTGCCAAAAAACACAATAATGCAGGAAAGTTATTGTTTTTAGTGAATAACACATCATAGAATAACTGGCTAGACCTTTTATTTGTCGTAATTCAATACTTCAATACGACATTATATCTTTCTAATGCGTAATTTAGGTGTTCAGTTGAAAACACAAATATGCCTCTCTTTTTTGTTAACTCATGTATACATCCAGTGGCCACATGCATGCATCACTATTGAAAGGGGGGAAAAAATACGGCAGCACGAAAAACATACATGTGCAACTTAGTAATTTGCATTTTCGACTCAAAATTATTTTCTTTGTTATACCTTGTTGGCTAACAGGATACCTGGAAGACCGCCGTCCGGCCTCTAACATGGACCCATATGTTGTGACATCGCTGCTGGCTGAAACCACAATTCTGTGGGAGCCAACCTCTGAAGCGGAGGCTCTTGCTGCTAAGAAGCTGGCGCTGAAGGTATAAAATACTTGAAGGATGTTTTGGAGGCAAATAAATCCACAACAAAATTGTCCATTGGTCTTGATCTTGTATTTCTGTTTGGAGCGTTGTCTGTACAAATTTACAGTTTCTAGAACCACGTTGCCTTTGATCCATCAGTTAACTCTTTGCTTGGACATCACACCTGAATACCTGATCTGGGTCTTGTATTTGAGTGGGCATTCATATTGGTTTTTGCTAATGAATTTTAACTTTAACTTATAAATAATAACAGTTTATAAAGAGAGACATTTACGTACAATTTTAACCGATATAAATGAAATTATTATAGCATATACTACAATAGACTAATAGGCCACATCTTAAAAACAAAACATGCGGATAAGGTGTCAGACCGCGCCGAGAGCGCGGCGGCCCAGGCGAGTACGCCGCTGCGCCTGGCACGTAACGATGACGGAGGGGAGTGTTCTACTTCTCCCATGCCACTGTACCATCGTCGCACCCGTGCGTGCCGCAGCGCCTGCGGGCTGCCGGCTGCGTGCGCGCCTGCGCCGCGCGTTCCACGAGAGGCGGCGGCCTGAGTGGTCCAACCTCCCCAAGCCCAGTATGGTTCCTATGACACGGGGCCTCAGACCCAAACCCAAACGACCGGCGCCGATAACCCGAAGATCCCCAACTTCCCAAGGTTAGGAAATGGAAACCCTGGCCATGGCCGCATCCGCAACTCCAGCAGTCCGTCATTATCTGACTTCCAAAAGGGAATTTAGGTTTCTTTAGTTTTTTCTTTACAAATTATTCAACTTTTATTCTTATCCTGTTAGAGCAACTCCAGCAGGGTCCCTACTTGAGCCCTCATCCTACTCTTGAGGGCCGATGGGCAAAAAACTCACTCCAGCAGAGCCCCTACTTGAGCCCTCAAAAGTAGGGGGCCCTCAAATCTCCCCCTCGAGCCCTCATTCCTGGGGGGTCTGGAGGGAGCCCCTACTTTTGAGGGCTCAAATAGGGGTCCTGCTGGAGTGAGTTTTTTACCCCTTGACCCTCAAAAGTAGGGACTCCCTCCAGACCCCCCCAGGAGTGGGTCCTATGTGTCATCCCCTCTAAGAATGAATTTGAGGATCCTGTTTTGAGGGTTCCTGCTGGAGTGCAGCCCAAAAAACAGAGCCATCAAAAGTAGAAGGAGCCCTCAAATAAAAAGTAGAGGCCCTGTTTTGAGGACTACTGTTGGAGTTGCTCTTAGCCCACTGTCCTCTAATCTTTATCCTTACAGGTAATAGCGGTGATACTTACGTCGATCGGCGAGCCAAGTTAGATACAAATAAATTTCCTTTGATTTTTTTTAGATGAACAACACTGCTACCCTACACATCCGTAGAGACTGTTATCTCCAGATCTTGAATTTCAGCGAGGAAGATAAAAAATCCAACACATCCATCAATTCAATGACTCGATGGTAACAGAACTAAAAATCTTCTTTAATGCAAAAGTTATTACTTACGTACTTTAGCCTCGTGTTATTAATAATATAAGGCAGGGATTTTTCTAGAAACACTTCCCAAGGTTAATAATAACTCATGAGTTGCAACGATGATACATCACTATTAGATTTTTACGTACGACCCAGTGCCATTACTATGCTGTGCAGATCAAGCCATGGACTACTGGTTCTCCTGTGAAATGTGACATCTCTGCAGCCACCAATGCGAGCAGGGCCACAGCAATAGAAGCAGAAGAACATATTTTACAAAGACGGCAAGGGTTCAGTTCCGTAACGGAAAACATAGAGATAAACTAGATAAAATTACACACGAAGAGACGGCCTATGGTTTCGGATGCTTGTGCATCGGCGGAGAGCGAGAGTGCATGGCCACCCCGCTGTAGTCCGCGCTGTAGATCAGCCCTTCCTTGGCGTCCTCATCCTCATCCGTCCAACCGGCCTTCGCCTCAGCAGTCTTCTTCACTTCCATAGCTACCACCTGGACCTGGGCAGTTCGTGAACAAACATATTACATTCCCTTCTTGTTTTTCTTGTACATTGGTCAAGATGTTAGGGTAGTGTTTTTTTTCTGAACAAGAACATGTTGTGTGCATAGACAGGCGCACAGCTAATAGCTTTCAGGTAATGAACTGCTATTTGCACAAAATACACATGAAGCTTCAATTTTCTAGTTCTGAATTTTGGGGACCTATATGTGAACTAACCTCATGCCGCTTCTTGTGCTTGCCTTCATCATGCCGCGGGTAGTAGTGTCCTAACAAGTCTATTTCTCTGCCTTTGCGACCTAGAACTTGAGCTTGTTGCCTGCGCAGAGGGGAATAAAGAGGAGAGGAGGCACCATCTGCAACTGCAAGAGTGGCTAGAAGAAGGCTCGAGACAAATACTGCACAAAGTAGCTTCTCCATGATGGTGGTGGTGTCGACTGGTGACTGGCGAAGAAGAGCTAGGAGAGGAAATTGCAGGCTTCCTCCATGTCTTTCCTAGGTATAAATTGGTGACGGCAGACGGTTGCAGGGACAAAATGCACCATGGTGTCTTGGCTTTAGCATATTTGCAAATTAGGCCCTATTTAGAAAACTTTAAGAGGGTCCAGTTCAATAAAAAAAAAGTGGGTGTTCAAATCGGTTTCAGCTTGGAGAAGCCGAAAATCGATTTGATTCTTGATTTCTAAAAGCAGTCTGAAGAAGAAGCTCCAAACTGCTTCTAAAAGCCGTCAGCCGGTCTCCGTTGCCTTCTCCGTGTTGGCGTCTTCTAAAAGACTTTTCTAAATTTTGTTCCAAAATTTACTTCTTCCGGTTGTTATTATTTCATTTCAATTAAAAATCAAAAGGTACAAACACTCCAAAGGCTATGCCATTAGCATGATTGAAATCTAAGCACCATTATGCAAACGTGCCAAAACTGGGGCACCGTTAATCAGCTTTAGTTTTGTAGACCATAATGTCACATGTGAGTGAGCAGATGTTAGGAGTGCAATTATTAGGTAGTTGCATGGGGAACACGAACATTTAGCTACTTGCTACTTATTTTTCGGTTTATAATTTATAACTTCTTTCAAACAAATAAATAGGATGATTTTTTCGTCGCTGTTTCGAAAGCGACTTACTAGGACAGCTTTTTCGATGCGGTTTATTGGCTTATCGTCATTCGGTTTGTTCACACAAACGCTCGTGCTAGGGCCAAAAACTATAAACTATAAGCTGCAGGCGAAAAAATTCACCCCTTTTCTCGTGAGATCCCTACTTAATTTGACAAAAGTGAAGAGGACCCGGTGGTCACCCATGCACACCCAAAATGACTTACGGCTTTTCCTGAATAAACAAACAAGATGGCTTCTTCGTCATCGTTTGGAAGCAACTTATCAGAACAATATTTTCGAAACAACTTATTAACATTTGATTCGTTCCTATAAATATTTTTACTAGAACAAAAAAACATCAGTCACAACAACAACAAAAAAAGAACAGTACCGCTGTCTGCATTACCAGCCTGTCTGCAACTCTGCATTACCAGCTTGATGGATGGCCTCACCGACCCATGCTTCTCAAGTTTTCTCGTTGATGTTACGGTGGACGCATCGTGTCTGAGTGACGGCTTATCTTCTGTGCCATGCTGCATGCATTCTGTCAGATGGTAGGACCCTAAGCCAGTAGAAGAGATCACTCATTGCACAAGAATGAGGCAGAGGCTCAAGCTGATTGGCCATTTTAGTGGTGCTTGGCAGCTTTGATGTGCCCTGTTTCGGAACTGTGTGTTGCCGTGTTGGACTGTTAGGAGTTAGTTAGAACTGAGCATGCAGTGACTATTCATGGCACATCCTATGATCAGTGAACATGTGAAGTTATGAGCCAAGATAGTATCCAGCACAAGAAATGGTTTGAGCTAACCAGAACAGGGCTGATGACCAATAGCTAACTTGGATCTGGTGCCTGCCTAACGGTGAGAAGGCAATTCCAAATTTGTATCTTTCTATGGACGTGTAGATTGGAGGTATGCTTGGCAGTATGTGTTGGCACGTTGTCTTGTATTGTAAAGTTGATGCAGCTTATTAATTTTGCTTTCTGAGTAGAGTATGGCGTGAGCCGGTATTGGGGGGCTCGAGGCAGTGAGGTCAAGCTCAAGAGGGCTTCTTTTATCAGACCTGTCTTGCCTCTTGGTTGTCACGGCGCTGTCCAGTTTTCTGGACTCCATATGGACATGTCAACGAAAATAACATGTCAGCAGCCAATAGCATTATTGTTCCTTGTCAATTCGGACAGGCCCAGCCCTGATTCGTTTCATCTTTTTGTTCCTTTGTGCTTAAAATTTGCAACAACTAATGTGTATACGAGTCATGTTCCGTGTCAATTAAAGGTTATAGCACCAATGTTTTATTAGTACTAATCATGCTAAAATTTGATAGATTCCCAGCAGCCGTCGTTTTCTTATCCTCCGCGCATGTTTTTGAATACTCGTATGGTGAAGTATATATGAACGTTTACTCGAACAAGAGTCGTGTAGTCTCAGAAGAATATGGTCACAACTGACATGGATGCAACGCCGTGTGACCACCATTTTTAGTAGAAAGCCTATCCGGCGAGTGGGTACGTTTGTCTTATCCTTAGGCCATACCACCTTGTTCATTCTGAAAGCCTATCCGGCGAGAGGATACGATCTGAAATTTTATCATGTTCCGAGTTGAACTTTAGCAGACTAACATCCTAGAACTAATACTAATTTATACCTATACTATAGCATAACAAAAGTACATTATAAATGCCTCAATGATATGAAAATTTAACTCAATTCTTCCATATAAAATATGATAAGAAAAGCATGACAAAAAGTAAACAATGTAGCGAGAACTTACCGATTGCAAGAGGGACTTGGAAGAAAACTGAGTAACTCATCATCTCCATCGACGGCAGATGTCCTCGCGCTTTGGTTCTCTTCATCCATACCACTTGATTAAATGGATGTGGCAGCTCATGGAATGTCATATTCCTGAATGATAAATAACAGCGGCACCATGAATCCTTAATTTCAACTATGAAGACCGCAAATAACATATTATCTTAGCAAGAGCTAGCACTAGCCATACATTTATTTAGTCTATATTCATTTCCCTCATAAACTAGCTTAAGTACTTGTGTAAAAAAAATAGCAGAGTGAAGGATACAAGATGAATACCTCAGGATGGTCCCTGAAGAAATCCACAAGCATATGCCTGAAGATCCTTCTCAAGGCCGAGTACCTGGTTTTCCCCTTTTGCTTCACATTGCCCTCAACTGCATCAACCAGGAGGTTCACCTGAAGATCTGGCTTCATGCAGCATGTCTTTTCGTCACGCAAAAGGATTTTATTGATGACAATAGCCTCAGGCATTATGTACATGAGCTGCGCAAGATGGTTGTAGGCAAACCTCCTGCACACAGAATTGTAAGAATTAGATATTGAATTCTGACAATCCGGCACAACAGCAATTCTCTGACTACTTATAAAAAGAGATTATTACCGCTCAAATAAATGCTGAATGCTTGCACAGATGTTGTGGAATGTTGCCTTGGATCCCTTTATGCGGAGATGTCGAGTGAAGCTCTTGAAGCAATTGAAGAACTCACAGAGCATCTCATAGTTGCATGGACAGTAACAACATACACCAGATTAGAAATTAGCATCACCGCAGAAACAGAAGAAATTATAAGAAAAGATGGCTTGCATCCAAAAAACAATCTAATCTTGGGCATAGAAATTGGCACAACTACAGAAACAAAATTTGCAAGTACATATTACTAGAATGATGGTCTGAAACTAAGAAAAGAAGTTATTTTTTTGGGGCATAAACAAGAAATCGAACTAGGTCCAACACTAACTGCATATCCGGGATTCATACCTTTCTGGCAGCTTGCCCACGGCCTTGCGTTTGACCGAGCTCCGGCCGGATCCGGCATCCACACCGAGCTTCCGCTCGACGGAATCAAGCTTATACTGCTCGGTCGCTTCCACCGCCGCTGTCGGGCCCTTCTCCGCCTGCCGCGACCCAAGTGCCGCCCGTTGGACATCCTTGACGGAGATAAGGTTCGGGTGAAGACTTGGCTTAGGGAAGGAAGGTGGTGCCATGGCCTCTGCGCCTGGCTGCTGTTTGGTTCAAACCAGTCAAGAAGATGAACAGTGATCGGAGGAAAAAGAAAATAAAAAATGTGCCAAGAAAAATGAGCTTGATCTTAAAAAATAGAACGGATATTTTTCTTAAAATTTAGATTTTAAATAATTAAAATTTTAATTTAAATTTGAATTCAGAATTTCGGAATGGAATCAAAATTTTGAGATTACCTTTGAGGACTATGAATAAAATATGAATATTTAAAATAATTAAATTAAAATTTTAAAGCTGACGAATTTTGGGATGTTTCAATAAAGGACTTAGGATTCCTAACGAGAAGGGAAAAATCGCAACATATATAAATCGCATACTTATGAATAATTCTCAACCTAAAGAATAAACATTTTCCTTGAATAAATTAATAAGTGACTTACTAGTTGATATCTGAAATAACACCAATGACTAAGTGATCTCTTGAAGTGGACAAAGATCCATATAGGCCCAGGAGAATGAAATTAGAATCCAGAAGACCAGAAGTGTATCATATAAGCACTTACAAGTGCATCTCCACTATGAAGATAGTGGAAATGGTGATGTCCTCTAGTATCATAAAGGTACGAGTATGTTGGTGATGTTGGCAATATGGTTAATCCTCTATATACCACATTTACACTGGTTATATATTACTTTGTAGTGGTACTAGCCAATTTTTATAGTTTTGCATAACAAAATAATTGGTTGTAACTTTGATAAATCCACTTAGAGAAAGTTACAAAGTATTTAGCCCAAATAAAAATGTTTGATTGGTTTTATCCATAAGATATGTGATGTTACCACTAATTTTACCCCCATAATTCTACAAAAGGGTAAAATTGTTTGTGTTGCATAATTAAATAGTGATTATTTGAAAGTGTTAAGCACCTTGCTCTTGAATTAATTTATCCTCGGAGTCTCTAGAAAAATGGTGAGAATAAGTGTCTGAAAAGACTATATATTATGATAATCTAGTAGATTTGCTCATAATATCACTACCTATTATTATTTATAAAAATATGATCACAACATTAAAGCAAGAAGACTAACGAATGTGGTCTTGAGGGAAAGCATACATGCTAAACTTTGAGCATCATACTTAGACTATGAAATTCTTAATTTTGATTTACCTAAAAGAATCAAATTAATGATTACTACATGAATTTATCTTGTAGGTTTTACCATTAATTGTTTAAGATCATCCATAGATCATGAAGATGTACCTATCCATGAAGAATAGACTGTCTACAAGATTATATGATCATAAAGATCATGTGTTGTACTCTTCTTTCTTATTGAGTTTTTACTATAAGGTTTTTAACGTGTCAATAAGTGCAATACAACTTGCGTATATGATATACTATTTTCTTCATTCTTTTTCTCACTGGATTTTTGAAATGTGTTTTTAATGAGACATGTGTATATCATAGTATTCGTCTAAGAGGGTGTTAAATAACTGATGCCCCTGAGGGGCACGCCGGTCCTATGGGCCCCACCGATTTTTACTTTATCTTTAAGAAGAGATGTAGACGCTACTAAAAAGGCTCTTAGGCTATAAATATTAAGAAACGGCCATTGTAATTTGTACAAATAAAGAAGATTGTTCGATTGCCCTGTCTATATCTTGTGTTTATTTGTCCTTTTATTTTTGTATTTTTTTTAATTATACGATTGTGTTTGTCTCTAATTGCGTGTTGATTAGTCACGTGGAACATCGACCACACAAGTTACTTAACAACTCGTGGCGTTCCCAGCAACGCTCGCGTAGTCGCGTTCGTCCGCCTCGTGCGTGCCGACCGGTCGGCACCGCGCGCGCGGTTCGCAGCAACGCGTTACGCGTGGATGGTCTGGTCCGCCCTTCTTTCGTCTCGCTCGCCTCGTGCCGCCGGCCGCTCGCCAGTTTGCCAACCTAGCTAAAAAGGCTTCCATTTGTTCGCTGCACACGGCCCTGGCTCACCGTAAAGCGTCGAAACGCACATTTGGACAGCGGGGCAGTCCATAAAATAGTATTCCATAGTATTTTAGGCTCTGTTTGGAATGCGGGAATTTTTCCCGATTCCTGCGGGAATTGAACTGTTTCCTGTAAAATTCCTGCAAAATTCCTGTGAAATTCCTCTGTTCCAAACAGACCCTTACTGTCTCGATGTGAATCGCGTGCACACGGACGGATGGAAAAAGGAGAGAAATATTGGAGGACCTGACGATGGAGAGTGTGTTTCATTGTGTTATTGACCCATGCAATGGGAGCAGCTAGTGATACGGGACTCCCGTTTCTTCCGAACAAATGGCCGCATGCACAAGACAGCATGATGGCAAAACGTACGGGAGAAACCAGGGAGAGTATGCGCGACGGCCACTCTTCACCACTTCCCTCAAGTCTCACACGGCGTAACCACGCGTTCGTTGACTGTGAGGGCACCACTGCGGACATTTCAGAAAAATCAACAGATCTACAAAGAAAGTGAAAAGAAGAAAGATCACCACTCTTTTGGGAGCAAGCCCGAGCTTAAAAAGTTGACTTATTCTGTGTACACGCAAACGATTTCTGTTGGACATGAACCGAGATAAGAGTACGTTTTTTCAGCTGCAGCTCATAATTTATAGTTGTAGGATATAGCTAATGATTTTTGACGACTTCTGATTGTGACTGATGATTTTTTATACTAACACGAGTGATTGTACGAACGACTAGAATGTCCACAAATCATTTTGAAAAGACTATTTCAATAAATTATTTTAAAAAGATAACGAAGAAACCGGACTATTTGATTATTTAGGAAAAATAATAAAATATAAGCTGTAAACCAAACAGAACAACACCTAAGGCTTAGCTAGCTAGTGGAACGCAGTGGAGCAGCGGACCGACAGTGATCCAAATGCGGGCCTCTTAAAGATCGTGCCATCATGTCGGTTCGAGGCTTCCAACCCAAGTAGAGTACATGGAAAATTATCCCGGACAAACAATTATAGATGGATTTATTCATCATATATCATCCTTATAGATGGAAATTTAGGATTTATCCTCCTGACTTACGTGTCAGTGACTTATAATGATACCACATGTCATTAAGGTGGGAGGGTAAATCCTGAAATCCTCAATTCAAGGGAAGGTATATGATGAAGATCCTCATTATAGATTTGTCCCTGAAAATTCCGATGGATATACTCGTGACTCAACAAAGCACCGAAACGTGAATCACAAACTCACTTTAAAGTCCATTTGGAACACAGGTATTCCTTTTATTCTAAACGAGACAGACTTCTTTAGAAAAGCATCATCCTAAACTTACTCTAAAGACCTATATTGAATGCGGAAATTCCAAATTCACGCAATCAATCACCAAAGAACACCAATACAACAATTGAGAGAGAACACTAGAAACATAGTCTTTATTAATTGGATTTATTCATCATATACCCTCCTCATAGATGGAAATTCAGGATTTACCCTCCTGGCCCACATGTCAGTGACTTATGATGACCCCACATGTCATTGAGGTGGGAGGGTAAATCCTGAAATCCCCAATTCAAAGGAGGGTATATGATGAAGATCCCCTTATTAATTTCATATCTAATCTTCTTATATATAGGTCTAAACTCCTTAAGGATAATTTTGGTATTTGACACAAACTTCTTTAGGAAAAGCACCATCCCCGAAATGTCCAATTGCCACGTCGTTCGAACACCCAAGTCGGAGGTCTGTTTGCTAGGCAGTGTATTGAAAAAGGGACTAATTGGCCGTTTATACGGTGACGGTGACCACACCGTCACGAACACCCATCCGATTAAGGGGGTGTTTGGGATTACTCCACTCCACGTTTTTCAGTTCCGCTCCACATTTTTTAGCCAAACAGGTTCAGCTCCACGCACTCTGTTCGAGGAAAAAAGGTGGAGTTATGAGAGCACCTAAAGAGGTGCTCCACAAACTCCAAGTTTTTTGTGAAGCTGCTCCGCGGTAGAGTTTGTGGAGCAGTTCCAAACACCCCCTAAATGGCAGATTTCCGTTTAATCGTCCGAACAATTCGTCTGTGCCTGGTTTAGACGATGATATAGTTCGAGTCCAAACATTTTTACGCAAATCTACACACACAACAACAACAACGAAGCCGTCGGAGCCACAGATGCTGCACGCCACCACCGCAGAAGTTCCGCCGGAGCCACAGACGCTGCACACGATCGCCGTCGAAGTCGTTGATATCTCGAACCGCTGCCGCTCGCCGTGGTTGCCAAAGGCCGAATAAGCTCAAGGCCCATCCAACACTGTAGCCACGGGCTCGTCGTCAAGCCCCTTGGTGTGCCGGAACAGAGCCCGTCGTGCAGACCTTGTTTCTTACGCCGATTGGGGTTTGGGACAGACTCTCGATCAGAATTGGAAGGGGCGGGGAATGTGCACCTTTTTTTTTCAGGAGAGCTGAGGACAACCTCACAGTCACAGGAGGTTGGGAAAGAGATGAAGGGAAGAGCAGGGCAATGCGCACCTCGTCAATAGCGTCACAACTGTAGGGTGGGTTCGTTTTAGTTTATTTGTGGCTTATGTTCATACTGTTTATAGTAACTAGCTTTTAAACAATATATTTTTTAAGATGGAGTTAATAGAAATATTGTAGGAAAAAGTGTACTAAGTTCAGCTATATCGACCAAAATCGTATGTGACTATTTTTCTGTGTGTACTATTTCTTACGAACAACTAGAATTCAAATATTTAAACCATAAGCCATAAGTCATCAGTTAAAAAGAACCCATACTATATTTAATATGTACTTCAACAATTCATAAGTAAAATGGTCTTCTGTTTTACTTCCCGAGAAAAAATTGGCCTTCAACTATTGGGATTTTATTTCTATACCTGGATTTTCTGGGATTTCCATATAACTCATCCAACCATCGCAACATATATTCATGTGGTTTTTGTAGTCTTAAGAAATATATATGCTTACATTTGTGCAAACGTATAATTATCCGTATAATTTTGATTAATTGTCTGCATTCCGATTAATTGTCTGTTAATCGTATTTCGTTTTTCACAAGGCTTGTGCCAGGTGAACAAGTGCTCCACTGCTCCTGCCTTTACGTGAATGCTGGGCTACCGGCCTGTTTTTTTGGTAGTGGTTTATGATTTTTGACTGAAAATTTTAAATTTTGGCTGTTGCATGACAGCCGCATCGCATGCATACATGATCGGTGAGTGCTTGCTGGATTGAATGGTCCGTGGCTTCTGCACTTGTCTCCATCTCGCAGTTGAAACACAGCGTACAAATGCACGATCTGTTGTCTGATTCCAATGTGTGCCTTCTTCTCCTTTTCTGATTGGACGAGTTCTTTTAAAATGTGGCTGCTACCTTTTAACTTATAATTTTTGAATTATGACTATTTATGAGAGAAATTATATACAGGGAGACTGTCGTATGTGATTTTAGCTGATACAGTTAAAGTCAGTAGAGTATCTACTACAATCAACTTATAAATCTCACCTTAAAAAGACAGACTGTTTAAAAGCTAGTTACTGTAACATAATATAAAAGCCAAAAGCTGAAAGCCCTACAGAACCACCTCGGCTGACGACTCATATATTGCCCTGTTTTTTGTGCTAGGGTTGATGGCTTTTAATTGCTCTGATCGATTTTGTCTGTGTTTTTCTAGATGGCAGCAGATGGTGGAGATGTCGACACTGATGACAATAACGGTTTTAGACTCAAAAGGCCGTTTGAAAAATTGGCTTCAAGAAGTCACTTCGTTTGTTTTGACTTTCGAAGAAAAAAATCAAAAACATAAAATAACATAGCCATAGGAGTAGCTAGGTCAGCTCGCGCAAATGTGTTTTTTAAAGGCACGCGAGCTAGTTTTATTTCTCATCGAACACAGGATTACAATCATGTAAAATATAAGAACAGAGAAAAAAGAATCCTATGTACCCATGTAATTATTGGGTTGCTCGACGACACCTGCCGGACGCATGCATAAGCAGCAGCATTTGCTGATCTTCTTGCTGCTTGGACTTGTAACTTGAATCAGGGCAGTTGCTAGTTTAGTGTGTACGTGATGAACATCGTTAAGTCAGTAATCCTAACCCCTTTCTAGCGAGACATTGGGAGCTCCTCGGTTCTTGGCCAATAATATTTCAATTAGTCAGGAGGCCCATCAATGTCTCAAATATCTCACCTGAATGTCTCAGATATCTGTACTTTCCATCCCTGAATTTGCGAATGCGTGCGTTTTGATCAAACAAACACAAAAGGACAGCCAAATAAAAGACACGCAAATGCTTTGATCATTTGAGTACTCCTAGCATAATGTGACAACCAACGGCAAAACTATCATACTGCATATATAGTGATCACAGCTAACCATAGCTTGTATATATGGAGGCTCAAGGTCCTTAAAAAGGATAACACTGTGGTCACAGTAGTAGTAGTTGATTAACAGCTGATATCATGCCTTATGACTGAGTAGGGATATGGCAAACAGGGTCTCTGCTATCCATTGCAATCTCGAAAAGAGTGGATAGAAGCCATCAGCCGTAGCCAAAAGTCATTAGCCATAATTTAAAAGAATAGTCTCATAATATGCAGTACACTAGAAATATTCTGGATATAAGTTGCTACATCTTAATATAATAGACCAGTAGTAGGTAAACTACTGCACATCAAGTTTTAAACTTTGATAATTAATTTCCCCACGGCCCAAATTGCTTATTTTCGAAACTCAAATTAAAAACTTAGAATCCTATATTCTGGATTAGCTGACTCAATATTGCTAAAGGTTGGCAATACATGACATGATAAGTGATTCATTGAGTCAATGAATTGAAGCCACAGAGTTTCAAGCAAATTGCTCCCACCACTTTGTATGTAGGATTAGGCTACATTGCTGACCTAGCATCTACAAAGTGGATGGAAGTGCCAAAGTATGTACAGGAGTCTGTACATTGGAGTGGGGCCATAAGGGCTTGCGTCCATGTTTAGCCTATGTAGAGTAGGACCGGAAACATGCAAGGCCATAAGTCCAATCTGCGTGGAGGTAGTAGGGGGCATGCTGTTCTCAGCTCGTATGGTACGGCACGTAGCTAGCACTGGCCGGATAGAGAGAGATAAGAGGTTGCCATTTCCCTACCACCTGCAGAAACAACCCAGAGGGGAAGGTCCCTGTTTTCCCCCAAAAACTAGCTCCCTCCCCCTCTTCCTCTCCTCTCTCAACCCGTGCAATCTTTCAGCTTCCACTTTTGCTGGCCCTTTTTGTCCCCCCTGTTGCTCCCACTGCTACAATAACTAATATCTCCCTCTTTAATTGTTTTTCTTTTTTTCGCCTATTGAAAGACTGCTACAATAACTAATATCTCCCTCTTTAATTGTTTTCCTTTTCGCCTATTGAAAGTTTAAATAAATAGGATGGTTTATTGTAGCGGATTTTTCAAACATGTTTTTAAGTTTAAAACCATATGTACCGTCCACGTTGATGTTCCCGCTATCCACTGTCATCTCGAAATATACAAACAAAATTTATGAGCAACAGCAAAACAAAAAAAAACATGGCTAAACCCTTGCCTCTCCCCATTTATGAACCATGATGCTTGTATATTTATTGCCATCTGAAAGGGTGAGATGTGCCATGGGCATGTGGCAACAATCGGCAGGACCTTTCGGAAGGCTGTTTTGACCGTGCGTCGCTCGCCGGCCGCACAAGTCATTACCTCACTCAAGCCCAGAATACTTACGTTGCAGACTGACCAAATGAAAGAGTACAGTTTTTTATATGCTCCATCAAATACAGAGTGGAGAACGCAACAGTAAAGTTGACCTATATATCTACATGGACTATACATGGCTAACCAAAGTTTAAGTAGAGATAGACGCAGCCAGCAAAACCTAAGGGCCTCATTTATTTCGTCTTGAGCTTTTCATTTTTGTTTATTTTTCACTATTTCTAAATTTCGTCTTTTTCTTCTTTTTTTTTTTGACTTTTTTAGCTTTTTTGTTGGTTCTTTTTTTGTATTTGTTTGCATTATTCGTGATTGGCTAATCTGTTTTTTATTTTTTAAAAAAATTTAATTACACTAAGTAAGTCACTATCAGCTATAATATAATTTCAATCAACTATAGTATAATTTTAATCATAAGTCACTTTTTCCGGTCGAAATAAATTGACTAAAGTTTTGATCATGAAACACACCAGCTAAGGAACAAACTAGTGGTACTACTGTGATGATGTATTCTTTTTACCATGGTGTCAAATTGAAGGCTCCCCTGAAAAAAGTGGAGCTTAATCCTTGGAGAGAGAAACGAGGAGCGTACGTGGGAGGCTGGGAGCCCCTACAGTCCTACTCACAAAGCTTTCCATTTGCTCCCCCCAACCTTTTTACTCTGTGAAAGTGGCCTTGTGTGGGTGTCTCTCTCTCTCTCTACTGTTGAGCTGAGACAGACTGTGGAAGGGGGAGCAAAGAATTGAAGATCCTTAAATGCGGTTTGGTGCAATCCCCCACTGGCCCAGGGCTGTGTGGATGGATGGGTGCAACATGCAGCATTGCATTTGCATTTGCACACACCCCCACCCCACCCTCTCTCTCTCCGCTGGCCCGATGATTTATACTTGTGCAGTTGTGCGTTTTATTTTACTTAATATTGTTATTTTTATAATCTTCAAGATACAAATTTAATTATTATTTTTTATAACTTTATAATAAGATATACTACTAAAATTATAATATTATGAAAGTATTTTTAGCGACAAATATAATAATATAATTTTTATATAGCCAATGTAATAGTTTTAAATTTATTGATGGTAAAATTTTAAAAAGTTTGACAGCACGAATTCAAGTCAAATGAAAAAGAGCGGAGTGAGTAACTATGGCTGATAGTTTTTTTGTTCTATCGTGAGTATTTGTGCGAATATAACGAATGCGGATAAACCACTACAAAAAGCTATCCCGATAGACTGCTTCGAAAAAGTAGCAGAGAGGCTATTTTATTTGTTTGTTTAGAGTACTTGATATTTTTTTATTTTTTATGATCTTCAAGATGCAACTTTAATCGCTATTTTTATAACTTTTTAATAAGATATACTATTAAAATTATAATATTATGAAAGTATTTTTAGCGGCAAATATAATGATACACTTTTTATATAATCAATCTAGATAGTTTTAAATTTATTGATGATCAAAATTTAAAAAGTTTGACAATACGAATTCAAGTAAAGTAAAAAAGAATAGAGCGAGTAGCTATGTCTGATAGTTTTAGCCTTTGGGTTCTATTACGAGTGTTTGCGTGAATGTAACAAATATGGATAAATCATTTCGAAAGGCTATTTCAATAGATTGCTTTTAAAAATGACGGAGAAACCATAGTGCCCTGCTTATTTCAGCTGAAGTTTTTGGCTTCTGGCTTATTTTTATTATTCTTAAATTTCATCTTTTTCTAGTTTTTTTTAACTTTTTGCCGGTTCTTTTTTCAGTATTTGTTTGCATTGTTCATGATGGGCTAACATGTTTTTCTATTTTTAATTTTTTTAATTTAATTACGCTAAATAAGCCATTAGTTAGAGCAACTCCAAGAGATTAGCCAAAAGAAGTATCTAAATTTAGTGATTTAGCTATTCTCTAAAATGGATCTCACCCAAAAAAAACTAGACTACTCCAACAGGCTATCTAAACTAGAGGGCGCGC
Organism: Dendrocalamus latiflorus; assembly: GCA_017311315.1. Lineage (NCBI taxonomy): Eukaryota > Viridiplantae > Streptophyta > Magnoliopsida > Poales > Poaceae > Dendrocalamus > Dendrocalamus latiflorus. The sequence continues at coordinate 36,833,733 of CM029656.1, read as the reverse complement.
GGTGGGTCACGTACGCGCAGGAATGGGGCGCAGCGTGCGGAAAGGAAACGCCGACCGCGCCAAGAGACTGGATGGCGAGCGAGATAGGCTATCCGAAAATAGAGAGCGAAAGAGGAGGGATGGAGAGCTAATAAATTTGGAGAGTCATTTACAGAGTCTATTGGAGATGTTTTTTCTCCAATAATAGCTAAATTTACCTTTAAAAAATGATTTAGCTCTACTCTTGGAGTTGCTCTTACAATATAATTTTAGATAGCTACAGTAAACTTTTAGTTATAATCACTTTTTTCGGTCTAAATAAGCGGACCTTATTTGTTGAAAGGAAGATACAGGTAAAAAGAGAGGAGGAAAACCATTTGCAGCTTGCAAGGCAGCAGCTTGCTGCTCATCCAGCCAGCTTTTACCCCTAGCTCGCTCCTCCTCCCATCTCCCAGCAGCCAGCTCCACGCCTCCACACCTCGTCAAAACCTTCACCTTCACTTGTTTGAGCTTGCCACGCGCATCATCGATCGATCGCCGTCATCTTGCGTTGCGTCATGAGGAGGCGGTGGTCTCGCGCGGCCGTCGTCGCGTGCTTAGTGCTCCTCGCCGCCGCGTGCGCCGAGTCGTCACGTGCGCTGCCGGCTGGCGAGGGAGGCGGCACGGGCACGAGCACTCGTGGCCGCGACAGCGCCCGGCAGGGGAGCGCGTTCGATGTAATGGTCGTCGGCCTCGTCAGTATCGGCCTCGGCCGGCGGTGGCGCGCCGGTGGCGACGATCTGGTCGACGACGACAAGCGACGCGTGCCCACGGGGCCCAACCCGCTGCACAACAGATGAGTACGTAGCTAATCACCTGTGGCTTGGAGCGTCCATTGCCATTAGTGGGCGCGAGCTCTCGCGCGTGTGCCGGTGTGCGTGCATGGCGACGAGCAGCAGAAGAATGGGAAGGAGAGGGTTCTCTTTTGCTTCCCTTTCTTCTTTTTTCCCTGGTTTTTCATTTTTGTTTCTTTTTTATTTTTCTTGTATTGATTGGTTTGTGAAGTGGACAGCAAGGCTATTCTGTCGATTGAAAGAGAGATACGAGTATAGTGTTTCTTGTTTGCCCAAGTCATCTTCATTTCTTGATTATGTTGGTATATTGACGACATGCATATTCTTGTTGTGTGGAATTGCAGGGTTAATTTACTAGTTAATTACGTCTTGGCTATAAAGGTTGTGATCAAAATGGCTGAAAAGCCTGTGGCTTATGGCTGAAAACACTGTAGCTGGCTGAAAAAAGCACTGTAGCTGACAGAGGCTTATTTACCATAATTAAATTTAAAAAAATTTAAAAATAGAAAAAACATATTAGCCCATCACGTATAATGTAAACAAATACGAGGAAAAAAGAACCGGTAAAAAAACTCAAAAAAAGCCAAAAGTTCAGAAAAAGACACAATTTATGAATAGTGCAAAAATAAGCTGAAGCCAAAAGCTCAAGTCATTTTGATCACACCCAAAATGTTTGAGCAAGATTTTGTTTCCTTGTTTGATTGTTCATGAGAAAATAACGAGTGTGTATGCACGAGAGTGCATCTGTGCACGGGTGTAGGAAAAGATTCGAGAGGGGAAAATATTGTGGTTTGAAGGATATGTTCTTTTCTATTTTTCAGACTGCTTTTGATTTTAATATTTTTTAACTGTCACGATTTATTGAATTAATAAGTTAATAAATCGTATTTAGAAACTCTATTTCATGATGGCTTGTTCTTTTCAGCTTCTAAAAGCTGTTTTTCGGCTTTTTTACAGTAACTAACTTTTAAATAAAGTATCTTTTCAAGATAAGTTCTACTAGTTAATTGTAGTACATACTGTACCAACATTATTTATATTGGCAAAAGCCGCACGCGAGTTTCAATTACTCTGTAATTTCTCACACAAACAGACCAAAAATTATAAACCGCAGCAAAAAACCATAAATTTCAACCAAAAAGAACAGACCCGTTATCATCTTTTCAAAAAAGCAGTACATCAATAAGCTAGGGAATGTATTGAAGGGAGTCTTCTCGAAGAAGACGTTAAGAGAAAAGCGTTCCTTCTTTAAAAAGTTGGGAAGTGATGAACACAATAATCGATCACCTCCAATGCGAATGCTTTAAATTTTGGCAGGAATTTGATTTCCTTTCTTGACTTTTAGCCTGTTACCCTTTCATATCTACTTCTTTTTTCGAGTCCCTTCACGCACACTCTTTTTTAGTATCTCGCCTCTTTTTTTTCATGTAGAACCACTTCTTTTCTTTTAGAAGTAGAAGATCGACTTATAGGACAAACTACTGGTGATCTAAAAATATATGGGAAAGACACATGTATTTGCCCACTGAACAAAAAATGCACTGTTTTCTAATGAATGAAAATGTAAAAGTTGGAGATATTTATTTGTAACATTGGTTTATGTAGTAAGCAAGTTTTTTCAACAAATGAAAAAAATGAGTGTGCCCGGATTTAATTTAGCTGGTTGTAAATTTTTCTGAGTTTCATAAACGCCCGATGTGATTCGATGGCAGTAACTGCCCCCGATCAGCTACACAAATCTATTCTACATCGATTTCTTGTCTGCATTGTCGATAAGAACACTACGCAAAGACTGAATCTTCCAGGTCCAGATCCATTCCTCTGTCACCGTTGCGGGCCTTAACCGGATGAAGTGGCGGTGTTTGATTTGATGTCCTTGCGAGCTATTTGCCGTCCGTTGTTGTCCTTGGTTTCCCAAGCGGTTTTTTTTGCTGCTGCTATCGCGGTCTTATGTGCCTGCCAGCTAGGCCCCTTAATCCCCATGTAAAAATGGAAACTTTGCCCCATATTTCTCTGGGGATTTTTTTTTCGCGGCTGCCCACTCTGGGGTGAGTGGTGTGAAGTGGACAGAGCGAGAGGATGGGGGAAAAGTGAAGGGCCTTTCAGTGAGACGCGCTGCACAGGTGGAGGCTGGAGACAGGGCCGGCCGGAAGCAGTGGCACCGGCACCTCACGTGAACATATAAACTTAGCTGCATCCTCTGCCAGTGGAGTGAGGCTGGAGTCAAATGGCCATTTGCCATTGCCTCCGCCTTTTGCCTTCGCAGCCCCGTCGATCGAGGCTTCGGCTTCTGGCTTGTCCAATCTTATCTGACCGTCTAAGCGGTTGGTTTTGGTTTGTGTTTTCCTTTAACAAAAGTTAGAATTTACTTAGAATATATTGATTTCTAATTTTGGTTTTTTGTTTTTTCTTTGTATTGTCTGAGAAGATATAATAGTGTTTTTTTATTTTTATTTTTTTAATTAAATAGCTTTAAAAATTAACCGTCGCTGCAGTACAATTTCAACCACAGCCGGAAGCCGCAACTAGGGATGGCAATAAGGTGGGGCAGGAGAAGTTGTGTGCCCCCGTCCCACCCCGCGAAGCTTGATGGGGGCAACGCGCCCCTGTCCGCCATGAGGATCCCCGTGGGGATTAAAAAAAGTATTACATATATTTAAAATATTAAAGTGACTTTATTAATTATTTTATATACACTTTTTAATGAAAAATAGCTTTAAAATATAAACCATAATGTATAAATGCATATTTTGTCAAAATATATGAAAAGAATACATATTGTATATTAAAAATCTATATTATATAAATAAAATAATATATTTTCAATTTTTAACGGTCCTCACAAAGCCCCATAGGGTTCTTTGGCCCCGCCCTATCAACTAACGGGCCATGCCCCCACCCCCACAACCCTGTGGGGGAGTTTCCCCGGCCCCCCCGCCCCTCATTGGATTATCTTCGCGGGGTCACTCTTATGAGAAAAATTGTCATCTCTAGTCGCAGGTATAATCTGTTTGGAGCAGCTCCTTAACGGAGTTGAATTTTGCAATGCGTACTAACAAATTGCCTTTGAAATTTTCAATCACTGGATGCCATTGACATAATATTTGATCCAGTTTCGGTTCCAGTTTGTGTGCTGTACATTAGTAAAGAAACTCCACGATAATCCACATGCAACCGGATCAGGTTTGCAACATGTACTCTGTATAGTTGTTTTCTATATAGTTGTTTTTCTTCACCAATGAAAGGTATCCTCTCCCTGGTGAAGAATGCTGCTGCTCCTACTACAGAATCCTACCGGCCATATTAGCGGGGGGGTTCGCGACCCCCCGCTCGGCCACGTCCCCCCCGCCCGCGCGTTCGGCCGGCGCGTGGCGGGGCAATCCCTGTACGGCCGGAGGAGGTACTTTCCTCCAGTTTTTCGGAAATTACGTACAGGTCCTTTTTCCTCGCGAACAGGTCCCTAGCAGTTTTTTTAATAATTTTTTTTCGAAAACACCCCTCCACTTTCCCAAAATTTTGTGTACTTTGCAGGATAGCGCCCCGCGGTTTGCCTGTATTTTCTCGAAATTACGTCAAGGTCCTTTTTTCGCGAAAAGGCCCCTGGTATCTTTTTTAAATTTTTTTTTTGCGAAAACACCCCTCCACTTTACCGATATTTTTTATACTTCGCATGATAGCGCCCCGCGGTTTGCCTGTATTTTTCCGAAATTACGAAAAGATCCTTTTTCCTCGCAAAAAGGCCCATGTCAGTTTTTATCGTCTTTTTTACTTCGGTACACACGATTACTGGCGCGGCGTGCCGCCGCGTCTATGAGTCTAGTTACAGATACTGCTCGAATCCTACAACCGCATTTCCAGCCAGGTGAAGTACGTACTAGTTCTACATTGTCATCATCTCATCTGATTGCTATTAATGTCGACAACGACACTGTTAAGCTGGTCGCAAGCATCAGCTACTACAGTAGTATTAGTGTACTGGAGTACTAAAGAAGCTTTTGAGAATTCATACTAGGCGCATTATTAATTACTGCCTACAGCAATAAATGCTATTAGATTCTCTTTTAAAGGGGAAAAATTGAAAACGAGCAGTAAATGCTCTTCTCTTTTGCCGTGCTATGTTGTCCCGGGATGCACGACCTGCTCCAAACGGTTTAGGGTCTGATCTTTTGGACTTTTAAATTCGATTCTTGGTTTGTTCTATAATACATAACTTTCAAATGGAGTATTTTTTTAAGGCGGGGTCTAAAAGTTAAACGATCTAGATGTTAAAAGCCCAACATCTGTACCAGCCAAAATCGCAAGTGAGTATCTGTCGCTCCGTAATCTGTACCGTAAACAGCCAAAATTCAAAAATTTCAGCCAAAAGCCAAAAGCCGCAGCCGAAAAGAACATGCCCTTAGTGTGCTCATTTGGACTTTAAATTTATGATTTTTGGTTTTATTTATTATTTAAGGTTTTTTTACTGTAACAGCTGATGATTTTTTCAAGGTAATTATCGATGTCTTAATATCAATTTTATGTATGATTTGTTTGAATTCAGGAATTCTCTCAATAGACCTAGAGTATTCACATGCAGAATAAAGACATGATAATCTTTATATAGATTCAGATCTTCTCTTGAGAGAATAATAACCCTATATCCTGTAGTTGTTAATCGCTAGAAAAAAGAATTACAACAGATAATCATGCGAATGGCTAGCCCTCTCCCCTTTTCTCTTTGACGTTAACCTCTATTAATCATAGGACTCAACCAAAAATCATCAGCCGTAATATAAAGGAATAGAGTCAAATATTGTTGCTTGTAAATGTCAATGGGCCACATGCAGAATTACAGATATAGAGTAGTAGGGTAAAAATTGGAAGATAACTACAGATGGATGTGCCATTGTGTCGAGTTGTTATGTGTGTTGAACCGCAGGGGAGGACATTTTTGCTCCACACATTGATCAGTGTCGAAAATGAGGTTATAAAGACCGCTGATGGCTGAGGTTTCAGATGGGGAAATTGCGAGTTTTCGTGGATGAAAAAAAAACAATCGTTCATTGATTTAATGTATATAATAGTGTTAAAACCAATTTTATGCCTGTCCTTTTTTTTATGTAAATTGTAATGCCGTATGAGAATCTAGATACAAAAGTAGAGTTTCGAGCTACCTAATGGTGGCAATTATTCTTGAATCTTCAACTATTTATCAATTGAAGGCGATGATCGACAAATATCCTAAGCAAATTTAGATGATAAAATTAGAGACGGTTGCATTTGAAAATGCAACTATGTTAGTTTGTGTGATTCAAACTCGTGATGATGCTTAACATAAATAGCTTTTGGATTTTCCCGGGAAAATAAACTTGTGATGGCGATTATTTTTTGCCCATGAGGTGTTCCTGAACGACCGTTACAGATAAGGATCCAGCGCCGTACGAGCCCACCAAGCCTCCCCGACGGCCGCCGATCACACACACTCGCCCCCGCCATGGCCACCACCTCCCTCGCCGCCGCCTCCCACCACCACCGTCCCATCTTCCCCTCTCGCCCAAAACCAAACTCGAACCTCAGAACCCCCAATCGAGGCCGCCCCGGCCCCACCTTCCCGTCCATTCTCTGCTCCTCATCATCGTCGTCGCCTCCCCAGCCCACCGCCGGCGGCGAGGAGGAGGAGGAGGAGACAGGGGGTCAGCGGAGGCTGTCGAAGCAGTCTTCGTGGGAGGCGACGGATGCCGAGGGTGACGACTACCTCTACCGACTCGGGAAGGAGGCCGACAACATGAACATCGCAGTCGGCGCCCGAAGCGGCATCGTCGACGACCTCTTCGTCGGCAATTTCCTCGGAAAAGATTGTACGCTCTTCAGCGCCCCATCGACTCACTCCATTCCAACGATTTGATAACGTGTCGTAATTTATAATTTTATATAGCTATCTGTGATCAGAACAGGACATTTCTGTATAGTTCAACATTGTGCTAAGTGAACACTGGAACTGAAGAACTTGTAAAGAAAAAGACGTTTTTTGAGTTGGAGTTTTTGATAATCCCTTGTGGAATGTGCTTGTAGCGGATATCGTGTTTGATTACCGGCAGAAGGCGACAAGGACATTCGAGTACCTGCAGGGAGATTACTACATCGCGCCCCTCTTCCTCGTGAGTTTATTTTAGTTCATGTTCAATTTTTCTTGTTTTGTTAATCATCTTCCTTTGTGCTGTTGTGCTGCAGGATAAAGTTGGTAAGCAATTTAATGTAAAATGAAGTTTGCAAACATTCTTATAATCAGGTATTGCAATCTCAACAGTTCGAAAGAAAGTTCTTTTATTTGAATTTCCAGCCACATAGACACTGGCTACTTAATTCTTCCTTTTTAGATATGAAACTCAACAATCCCAAACTGTCAAAGGTGCGGTTACTAACTTGACATAGCCTTTCACTTTTGTTCTTATACAAAGGTGTGGCAATTACTGAATGCACTTCTACTGAACAATATTATCTAGGAATGATCAATATAGACCAACCCAGTCAGTAGAATCTCTCTCTCCCTCAAAAAAGAGGCATACAATGTGTGTTGGCATCAGATGAAATATCTGCAAATCTTACATGCTGGTTAATAGAGAATCTGCTAAACTCATCCGTAATAAAATGATAGACTTTAAGAGGCATATGTTCAAAAATATAAAAATATCCATTTCTTGATTCTTTATATCAAGATTTGAATAATAGGATTTGGTAGCAAGTTTCAGAAGCACTTGTAGACCTGTAGTGTGCTTAACAAATTCCTTGATCTTTTTCTCCAGGTACGCATACTAAAGGACTGTTTGTTGTTTGCAGCATGCCACATTGTAAAGAACTACATTGCACATCTTCTTAATATCAAGATCCCCCTTATACTTGGTAGCGTACTCTACTCCTTTTTGTTTCTGTGTGTTTTGAGTGTAATATCATAAATAGGTATTTGCAAGTGTAATCCAATATCATTTTTTATTTTTACAATGAGCTCGAAGAACATTGCGCAATGCAGGGATCTGGGGTGGAAAAGGCCAAGGGAAAACATTCCAAACTGAACTTATATTTAGAGCAATGGGTGTTGAGCCTGTTATTATGTCTGCTGGAGAACTAGAATCTGAAAGAGCAGGTCGTATGTTTACATGCTTTGTTTACTCTGCTACAATTTTACAGATTGTTGTTGATTTGCTACTCATTTTGGTTTTTTCTGATCATGTTAACTTTATTCCAAACCTTTACATTGTTGTTGTCTCGTTTTCCTTTATAAACAAAGAAAACACTCAACGCCAGAAATATTTGGCATCATAGGGCTACACTATAGCATTAGGATCCTTTCCAGGTCAATTAGGTTGTCATTGACTTGCATATACTGTTCCGAACACATAAAGGTTCTCTTATATTTGCTTCAAGCCTTCAACTAATTGGGACAGATGTTCTAAATTTGGTTCTTTGGTGGATAAATTGTGCTATTGTTCAGATTGGTTAAATTCCAGGTGTATGCTCGAGGAAAGTCTGCTCAGATTAGTTATGAAATGAAAATTGGAAAGTCAGTAGCTATATTCCTAAAAATATCAGTTGCTATTATGCTCTGTCAAATCTAAATCCATAGACAAAGTAGTGATTGCTTGCTATTTTGCAGTCGTGATAATTTGAATAGTTGCATGGTCTGGGGATGTATAAGTTGTTTGGTAGTTGCTCAGGTGTTTTTCTGCTCTTGTTGCAGGAGAACCTGGAAGGCTTATACGTGACCGATACAGAACAGCCTCTCAAGTAATTCAAAACCAAGTAAGAAGGTGTTTTCAGCTACTCAGTTTCAGGGATGTGCCTTTCAGATTCAGCTTTCTGAGTAGTTAGCATGAGAGAATGTGTGTTAACTTGTGCGTTAACACACTTAAGTTAATCATTTGCATATGGTGGAGAGTAGTTTTGCATTCATTTGGGGAAGCTCTAGTGTGTCATACTAACTTAATGACTTGCATATGAAATGATAAAAAAAGGATAATTGAAAATTGTATGTAGAAAAGCCGCTAGCTCAGGTTTATTAACTTGAGATGGTGAAAATGCCCCTGCATTACCAACGATGTTGATTTTTAGTCTTTTATTATCTCAATATCTTTTTTCAATGCCTGGTTCAATGTGTTTATATCTTGAGATGGTGAAAATGTTCCTGAATGACTTGGATCTTATATGTTCTGAAAACTACTAGTGCTCCGTAGTGCTTTTAGTCGTCTGTGTCATTACTGGATTACCATAATAATTTTACCAGTCTAGTGATGCCTGTGAATTTTGTTCATTTTCCTTTTCCTTACAAGACACTCTGTTTTCACAAGTTTTTGGATGATATAGGGGAAAATGAGTTGTTTGATGATCAATGACCTAGATGCCGGTGTTGGAAGATTTGGTAAGTCAATCTTTAAACAGATTTTGATGGCATTTTTTATCATGGTGAACCTGAGTATGTTTTTTTCGTGCTTCTTTTTCAAGAGCTTGGCTACTCAGCTCATCTGCCCATTTTATTAGTTCTTTGTCAAGCATTCTTCGCAAGAATTGAACCTTCTTTTTATGTAGTTAACGAATCTTAGAGTTTATTATTTGAACATATAGTGATTTTGAGTTGGAAAGAAACTAATTGCTATTTGTTATTGCTGTTGCCAGGAAACACACAAATGACTGTCAATAATCAAATAGTGGTTGGAACTTTGATGAACTTGGCAGATAATCCTACCAGGGTTAGCATTGGCCAGAAATGGAGAGAATCTGATGTAACACACAGAGTGCCAATAATAGTAACTGGAAATGATTTTTCAACACTATATGCTCCTTTGATTCGTGATGGGAGGATGGAAAAGTTCTACTGGTATGCTTGTCCTTGCATCTGAAGCAATTTTGTTGCAACGAAGCACAAACTGAAAGTTCTGGCCTGGAATCTTTCATTTTTGTTCCAACCTTAAGTATTATTTAGTGCCTGCTTTCTTCTTGGCACTGCAATTTTTACAGTATAGAATGTAAAACCTCCATTTGACTCAACATTTCAACTCTTAACTACTTAAGAGATTGCTAGTTTGAATATTGGTCTCTAGCCCAATGGTTAGAGGCCTGAGTAGCACCCCCCAGGTCCTGGGTTCGACTCCCAGTGGGAGCGAATTTCAGACTTGGGGGAAAAAAATCCCCTCGCCTGCTACCACACCAAAGCACAGGTCTAAGGCCCCGCCAAGGTGTTGATCCAAAGGATCCGCCGGTAGTCTCACAAGGTCGGGCGATGGTGCCGCTGTGTAAGAGTGGAGCAGGGGTTCGGGGGTTTTCTCGATCTGCGTGAGAAGACCTTCTTCTTAAAGCAATGCCTGGGGGGATTCTTCCCCCTCGCAGGTCGAGTTTTTTTTTTAATATTGGTGCTGATTTCACATGACATTTTTTGGGGTCTTTTCTGTTAAATTTATCGTATGCAAGTTTATGCTACTTCCTTGCAAAAACTAGTGAGGTTTAATTTAGACAAGAAAACTTCAAACATTGGTACTTGATATCTGATCATTTGTGCTTAGTAGGCAGCCTGACCGCGAAGATATAATTAACATTGTTTACCGCATGTATACAAAGGATGGGTTATCTTTTGAGGAAGTATCAAGAATTGTAGACACATTTCCAAACCAAGGTATTTGTTTCACCAAAACTGTCACTTTTATTTTGCAGTGTGTGAGACTTGTGTGGTTCTGGATGGTGGAGTATGCAATACGGAAGTCACTCATGCCAATTAGTTTGTGCTTAAAATGTTAACCTTGCCCTTTGCTAAGATGTTACTTAGGGCTTGATGTACAAATTTCTAGTTTCAGCTACATTTTAGAATAAGGTTTTCCCTGCTTATATTGGAAGCAAATTTAAGAGTCTTACAAACCGCTGGGATTACCAGCCAACATTCGCACAACAGGGTCTACTACACCCCAAAAGGATCAACAACATGTATTCAGTAATATTTCAGCTACATTTGAATGAACCTTTTTTCCTTGAGATTTTGAATGCATCGTGTCTAAATTCATATGCAAATGCTTTTATTTCCTTTTAGAAAAATATTTGGTTGTCCAAGAGCCAGAGAAATAATCGGTGTTGTTGGGAAAATGTTTGTGTTGGAAGGCTTAAGATCGCCTTCCTTGCAGAGTCTCTAATTTGGAGACCAACCGATTTAGAACTTAACTGCTTTATTACTTGATTATAAATGGTGTGTCTCATCTCTTTATATAGATGAAGTTAGTCTCTAATAATATGGAAACTAACACAACTACAGTGTACGTCTCGCTGGATCCTATGCCATAACATTACACCTCTTGCGACGAGACAGCTCGTCCTCGAGCTGTCAGGTGGCGGTCATGGTTGAAGTCCTTCTTAACCCCATGTCGACCAGAGCCCATGGCCTGGATTCTAGGCCTTAACAGTTTGTAAAGTATACAACTTAAATATATATTTTGGGTTGTTTCTGATGTTGGATTAGCCTTAGGGAGTGGATGTAAAAGGGAAGGACTGAAGGAGGATGAGTTTGGGGGCCTTGACCTACACTTAGCTAAAAAATTGGTTGCAGAATGGCTCACAACTAAATTTGTTTCAAGGAATTAAATTTGGAACACATTCATCTATGGCGCATAATTCTTCATTTAACAGCATGGAGATGGTAGTATTACCATAATCCTAATTTTCCGGAAATTTGAAAAGCCACCATGCTTTGATAAACCCACAAACATTAGTAATGCTGAAAAGTGAAAACAAGGTTCTATGTTTCTTTCTGTCATACAAACTTCATATTTAGACAATACTTGGAGCTAAGGGAAATAACAGGGGAACTGGAAAGAGTTACAAACCATCACTCTCTCAAGCAAAACATTTATGTGTTCCTCTTAAGTTCTATTACTTTTCCTGTTTAGTTACTGGTGGAAATTGGGTTTCATCTAGCACAGAAAGTATACATTTTTGCTTCTACATTTGATTAATTTATTCAAGAATGAACTCAACTGGGTGCAGCTCTGGACTTCTATGGAGCTTTGAGATCCCGGACATATGACCGGGCTATCTTGAAGGTACTTCTTTTGATTTAGGACAGTTAATATGAGTTTTCATTATTTGAAGAGATCCACTTCATATTCTTATGGTTGATTTCAGAGAATATTTTCACTTAAGGTTGTGTATGTACAACAAGGTCGTGCCTGTTTAGTTTCAGTAGATGCAGAACATATGACCATGCATCAATCTATATATTTTCCATTGAAGTAGATAGGGTTATGTTAATTGGGTCATGTTTGGTATGCAACAGCAGACATCTTTTGTACAAAAGTTTGGCAATAGTATCTCCAATTAGGATAGTGGACTATCTTGTTGTGTGTTAGATGAATAGCCTTTGTGTGGAACTTGAAAATTCTCCAGTGTAGCTTTGAAAAATGGTCTTCAGACAATGTGTAAATAATATACCGTGGTTTCACTTGTGTTGCAGTGGGTAGATGAAATTGGTGGTTCTGAACAACTAAGTGACAAGCTTCTCAAGCAAAAGAAAAGAGAGAAGCTTCCAACATTTATTCCTCCAAAGGTATTCAATTTTCAAGCAACCTATCTGGCCTGAATGCCCTAGAATTTCTTTGTCATTCTGCTAGCAGTTCTTTCAATATTACAATTGTTTGATTGGTTCTTCTTTCTTCCATTTGAGAAGAAATGCTATGTCTAATATCCTGATATTGTTTTTTATCAGCCAACACTAGATGCATTGATTGAGTCAGGGAACTCGCTGGTGAAAGAGCAAGAACTGATAATGAATTCAAAATTGTCGAAAGAATATATGAAGAATTTAGATGATTAGTTCAAAACGCAAAAAACTAGTATGAAAAGTACTCGAGGTGCTTATCTCAACACAATTTTTGTTTCTTTTTCTTTTCATCTTTCAGTAAATTACACTGGTTCTCATGTATTTGTTCTTGTCCCAGCAGATCAGTTGCATGTGCAAGCATATTACAGTCTATAAAAAGCACATGAATAGATATATGAGAGTTTTTTTTCTGGTTATGTGGTGTATGAATTTTAGATCTAATTATATAATCTTTGTGAAAATATGTTGCAAATTAATGCTTTTTCTCTTTCTTGTATTTTCTTCCCTTTGCTGTCGGTTGTAAAATAGTTGATGACAAACTGTACTGAAGTCCATGCATTGCTTCGGTTTCAGAAATTCTCCATAAATTGTGGTTTCAGATATGCACGACTAAAAGAAATATCGTCGTCGTCTTTGCTCTCATAATCATTGCCAAAAAGTCGTCCGGTTGACTTGATAGACTTGTGGGTTGTCTCCAAAAATGAGTCCGAGGGAAAGCGTCCAAAATGAAGGGCATCATAATCCCTCTGAGGCTATGTTTAAATTATCTGATGGATGGATTATATATACAGAGCTACTCATTCACATAGTATATGCAGATTAAAAATCACACTGTATATACATGCGGACTAGTGTGATCCACGTACACAAGCTTACGAAAGATATAGAGTCTATTTTCAAGAATTTCACAAGAACCAACGTAATTCTTTGTTTGGGCATCAGAAGAGATACGCACACCAAAATTTAAGGAAAGATATGAACAATGGAGAAAAATCTTGAACCGTGCAGGCCAAATAAAAACAGGTTTGCACTCTGTGTGCTAGCTTGTGGGGGATTAACGAACAAACAGGTCAGTTGCAAGCGGCTATTGATGTGATTTCTTAATTAGCTTGTCAATTAAAAGATTTTATCCGGGCGAAGACGATGAGTCATGAGCCTCGAGGGGGCGTATTAGGAATGAGCGCCTTGCGCTGGCCCCGAGGCAACGCGGAGAGTAGCCAACTGGGTTAGGTGGCACCCCCGCTACATATAAGCCACTGTCCCTTCTCTTCACCATCCCTTTCCCTTCTCTCTCTCTCTCTCTCTCTCTCTCTCTCTCTCTGACAGAGACAAGATATAGATTATAGAGTCGCCGGCGATTGGCCGGGATCGATGGAGTGGTGGCAGAAGGCGGTCGTCGTGCCGGTGAGGCGAGCGTGGATCGTCATCACAGCCCGGCTGCGTCGCAAGAAAGTTGGTAAGATCGATCATCACATTCACACCCACTACTTGAACTTGCCGGCCGGTTTATATCTTCTTCTGATCTAGTTGTGATAATTCAGCATGGCTGGTTTATTCGTTTGATCAACTGATGGATGAGTGGCAAGTAATGCTTGATCTCTTTTATGTTTCCTGCATCATCCAACAATTAAGATCCCAGTAAGGCTGCAATGCATAGAAAATTTTGCAGTGTATTAACGTTGATTCATCCCAACATTGGCACCAGCTTATCTATGTGTTCTTCATCTCACGCACACGTCACGTCTAAACTGATCATACATCATGCAGAGACATGCATAGAATAGCTAGTCATGTATATCATGAGATGCGTGGCCGTCGTTTTCCTTTGGCGCAAAATTAAGGACAAGCCATGCATGCAACCTTCATATAAGATCAGTGTGTACACACATGCATGAAAGTTTTGTAGCATTTTTTGGTGCACGAAAACAATTATTTCTGTGGCACGTGGCTGCATGTCGAGTGTCGTACATCACCTCAGTGTTCCATAGTCCATACCACGCTGCACTGCACTCATAGCTAGCCCTTGGTTTTCGACTGCGTGTGGAAAGCATCCCTAATTATGCTTGTGAGGCACGCATGATGAAGTAGTAAAAAAAAGGCAGCATCGTATATATGTTGTTTTGCTTAATTCTGAGGATATAAACATACCTAGTTTGTGCTTGCATATGTTCTGTTTTGTTTCTGAGGATATAAACATTAATTTTTAGTGATCTGTTGCCCGTTGAGACTAATTAAACACGAGTATGTAACTTGATTGCACAACCGGTTGTTCATGAATCATGATCCTTGCTTTCATTCTGCTGCATGCCGTCGTTCGCTATCCCTTTTCTTCGAAACATTCGTCTGGTTGCTAGAGGTGCACGTTAAGGAGCTAATATTAAGCAAATTTCTGGACCAACAAGCTCATACTGGACGGCAACTGGCTCTTCTTGGTGGCATCAGGCATGTATCCATGTCTTGTGCTGAGATATTTATGCAACATCATGCATCACAGACAGACAAGACATAGATAGATAGATAGGATCATACTAAATACATATAGATTATAGCATATAGGAGAAACCGAGAAAGTAGTGTATGTGTGTAGGTAGGAAACGGCGAAAAAGGAGATCATGAGAACGGCGGCATGTGAGTGACGCCTGCTGATCACTGTTTGCGTGCATGCAGAAAAGTCACCAACCAACAGGCCCCCATCCATGGATTCAGAGTCGGCAGCTTTGTTTTTGGACGGACACGTAGGGTCCGCTGCTTAATCGCGCTTGTCTTCTAGAAGTGTCGACGTGGCATGCAGCATCACATGCATGTCCTTTTGACTTTGGATTAGTCGTTCGTGCATGCATGGATGCACGGTCCCCTTTACTTGCCGGTAAGATCATGCTCAATCTGGCTGCGTCACCAAGTTTGTGCTCATCTGGGTACGTGGATATATACGTGTAGCTGCGTAGCCCAGTATAGGTGTCGTCGATCTAGAACTGCACTGTGGTTAAGTAATAGGGTTGGTTGGAGTGATTGATTAGTTTTAGCTGAGCAGCATCATCACCCATGCATAGTTTAAGTACGTGGGTCGTTTAATTTTCTCATGCCCAGGTGCCTGCGTGGCACTCGAGCATTCTGGGATGACGACGCATGTATGTATGAGCAAAAAAAAAAAAGGAGCTCCGTCGAGTGTGTTTCTTCGGACGATATCTATTTTCTTTTTCACTTCGCACGTACATAAGCAGGATTTGCTTCCCGCATGGATCCAATTTTGCGATCGGCTAACCGCTCAATGATTCAAGACTGCATCACACGTTCATTTTTCATTCTATGGACAGAAATGGTTGATCGGCATGTTTATACTCTGTTTACGTCGTAGAAATTTCACAACAAACAATTCAACTTCCGTAAGGATTGGAAATTTTTTTTGCCGTATTCTAAACAAGGCCTTAGACTCAAACCAGTTTTTGTTTTACGCTTGCAACCGTACGTACTGACCAATGGTGCGGCTTCTGATGAAACTTTCTCAGATGGCCGCGGCGTTCTTGTGAAGCTCCACGACGACATCCAGACGTGCGCGTACGAGGACGTGCAGGTGATGTGGGAGATCCTGCAGCGGTCGGAGACGGAGAAGGTGGCGCGCGAGCCGCCGCCCAAGGGCGCCCGGGAGCTGGTCTGGCTGGGCCGCGCCTCCTCGTCACGGCGCCACCAAAACATGGACCTGCGGCGGCGGTGCTGAGTGAGCGCATGGACCTCCCGGCCGGCGGCGCCGCTGCAGCTTCAATCGCCCTGTCATCGTCAGACCATGGAGAGAGTCATGCTGCTGTATAGCTCCTCTAGATGCTGCACCTTTCTTTACTGGTTGTAAATATTTACAGTTTCGATCAAGAGATATAAGTTTTGTACATTCTGCGGCTAGTTTCAGAACCGAGCCCGGAAGCCAGGGATCCAAACCTCACGAGATAATGTTTTCGTAACTTTTTATCACTATATCTCCATCCAACTATAGAATAGCCGTTAATCAAGCGGATCTAAATACTCGACACTTCACCGTCCTGAGAGATCCTTCACTTCTGGACTCACACCAGTTTTGAGTTCCTCCTCTTATCTATACTACTTACCTATTATGGAGATAATAGCAATAGAAGAGAGTAACATGTTCTACCCATCTGAGACGAGGAAAATAATTGATACTATTTTATGGCTTATTTCAGAATAAAGATTGTTTCTAGTCCTTATATCATATTCATATGTAGAGGGTCTCACCTGCCCTTGAATCACTTATAGAGCACCCTCTAACCTCCTTTATGGATTCGCTGTGGAATGTGGATGCATTTGTGGTGTACTGCATGGTGAGCAACCATGATGCTTAGGAATTTGGTGTTGCGGATGAGCAAGCATGTGTGGCTTGGGATCCTTGCATGCACCGGGGAGCAATGCTAGGGATTCTCGGGAACTCATTGATGGCCACCTAGGTGTTCCTCTCCAATGCCAAGAGCCAGAGGCGGTGCTCCATCATGGCTTTGCTGGCCTAATTCTTACACTTCTAGAGTTGGCAAAATGGAATGGTGGGGGCTTTGAGGTTACCTTGCTGGTGCTGTTGGGCTTGATTTGGGTTAGTTGGTTATGTATACTACACTCATATGGTTGTGGTTTTCTAGAAGTTGGTTAGCGCTCAATCTGGCCTGGCGACTTGTGGTTGCCGTCCTCTTGTCATAGTCCTCTCCTCCTCTGGTGGCCTTCGGTCTTGGCTCCGCCTTCTTCTTTATTCTCACTCTAGGTTGTGGTTTGTGGCTCTAGTGTGATGGTGTTAAATGGTGAGCTCACCTCTCTCTCTGGCTATCGACTCGCTGGTGTGGGGGCTCGTGAATGCTCTATGGCGATGCAGTGCTTTGGTGTGGCAGTGATTGCCTTTGGTCGATCTATGGAGGTTGTGGGCAGTGGCTAGCTTTCTTGTCTTCCCGTAGTTGCAATGGGCTTGCTTTGTTTCTTTCTCCTTCCCTCTCTGTTGGCTCTACTTCACCCCTTGGGTGTGCTTCAGCTGTGACCCGTGGCTTGGGACGTGTCTTGTGCATAGATGAAGAAATGGTGACTCATCTTGAGGGGAAGGTAAATGGTAAAAAGGTAAGGTTGGGAATTATAGCCAAATGATGAAAACCCATAGCGTGAGAGGTGCTGATTGGATCCGGACAATCTAGTATCTCGATGAGCGATTGCCCTTGTGCAATTTTATTTAAAATCGGGCTCTAACGACAATTTACTTATTCTATTTTCTTTCTTTAGCTTTTCTAGTTGTGGTTTTGGATTAAGTGCATGTTTTCATTTGGTCGGCCACGAAGAAGTTTGAATTTATGGGTTATGTATCTGTGTAATATACTTGTAGAATTTTATTCTTGTAATATGACATTGTAATTTTAACTTTGGGCTTGTAGCATTGTAATTAAGTGTATGAAAGGTTCATTTTTGTAATTAAATTCATGTAATTGAACTTTTGTATAATGACACTTTATTTATTTTAATTATTGTATTGGATGGTTAAATTTTAATTCTCATGTTGATGTACTATTTACTTCTTAAATGTGTGATTTTGGTTAAGTGGTTTTGACGGTTATCATAGATACTCCGAGGCAAAAGCCAGCAATGTCCAGGGAGATTAGATGCATCTAATACCCTGCAACAAATATAGACATTCTGACACATCATGTTATCACACCAGCAAAAGAAGTTTTGCATTCACAGATAATATACATCAAAGTTATTCATTGTTCTTTTACCATGTTGAACTAGGATATATTGGACAATCGGTGAGCCTACGGCTGTGATCATTTTGGCTTCAGCTTTTAGCTTCCGGTTTATTTTTCACTATTCATAAATTTCGTCTTTTTCTGAACTTTTAGCTTTTTGTTGAGCTTTTTTGCCAGTTCTTTTTTTTCCCGTATTTGTTTGTATTATATGTAATGGGCTAACATATTTTTAAATTTTTTAAATTTAATTATGCCAAATAAGCCTCTGTCAGCTACAATGTTTTTTCAACCAGCTACAGTGCTTTTTAGCCTAAGTTACCAAAAAAACCCAAATGAGCACCACCTAAAAACGCAGAGCATTCAAGCAACTTGTGCAGAAAGAAATAGGATAGAGACGTCTCACGTCTGTACTAAGCAAGCCTATAAAAGATATTCAACAAAACATGAAAAGAGTAAATTATACCGTGGGTGGTTACTAAACTTATTTAGATGGTTCATTTAGGTCACTGATCTTATAATTTACACATCTAAAAATATTAATCCAGATTAAATGGATCATCAACACCACCACCAATCCTACCTCTCGGTTGGGCTGAAAAGTTGTGGCTTATGGCTGAAATTGCACTGTAGCGGTTGAAATTTCACTGTCGCTGAAGGTGGCTTATTTGGCACAATTAAGTTTAAAATTTTTTAAAAAATAGAAAAAATATGCTAGCTCATCATGGACAACACATACAAATACGGAAAAAAGAACCGGCAAAAAATCTAAAAAAACCAAAAGTTCAAAAAAAGATAAAATTTGTGAATAATAAAAAATAAGCTAGGAGTTAACGAGCGGCCCTAAATCGTGACATGGACCAATAACATTGCCAGCATGGCCTCCCCTACGAGTGAGACACACGCATGTGCCTATGAGTGGGATGAGAAGTTTGCACTGAGCCCCAAGGTACATTTCTATTCTAATTCTCAAGTCCTCTATCCCAAACACATCCCAATCCCCGTCTCCATCTCACGGCCAGCACCTGATCCCCAACTCCTCTCGATTTGATCCTTCATCCCTACACCATCTCGATCCCTATCTCCTCCTGATTTGACCCTCCATCTCTAACCCATCCCAATTCACATCCCCTTACTCTCGATTTTGGTTTCTGGGGTGGATGGAGCCAAGGATTCGAGGGATCCTAGGGGCCGCAGGAATTAGGAAGAAACTAGAAAACCAGAAGATATCTACTACTGTCTCCTAGTTGCTGTTGCTACTAGTTGCTATGCTTCTACATTCATACTCGGTGGTCACTGTTACAGAAGATTGCAGAGAGATATGGTCAGCGGAGATGGACAAAAACTTCCATCCATGGCCACCCACGAGCTCCCCGCAGACGACGATGAGTCCCTCGGGTTCTCGTTCGACATCTAGCCACTGACGAAGCGCACACCGGACACGATGGTGAAGCGTCGGGCGGACACCCTCGTGGGCGACACCTTGTGCAAGCGCTACGGCGTCGTGTCGACTGCCGACACCGAGCTCGCATAGGTACGATGGGGGTGTGCATGCGGGGATGGCGAGGAAAGGGAGGGTGGACCATAAGGAAGATGAGGCCCGTGGATGCGAGGGCCAGGACCACTGTGAGGACGATAGTGAGGGCTTCCTCGCTGTCAATGACTACACCATGACCGACAAGTCGCTTCTCTCTCTCTCTCTCTCTCTCTCTCTCTCTCTCTCTCTTCTCCCATGTGGCCAACGAGTGAAGGGAGACGCTGGTGGGCGACGGAGCAACAGAGCAAAGAGGCAATTCGGGCGATGCTCCTACGATTTGGGGAAATCCATGTAAAATCCATATAAGGACCTATTTGCAAAAATGTGTGGACAGGTTAATTGGCGCCGATCTGACCTTTGCCACGGTGGCATTGCCACGTCATCGTCATAATCATGTTGGTCTACTTAGTGACCTCTGTTGAATGTAAATGGAAACAGAAAAAACAGTGAATGCAAATGAACCAGTAGTTCTTTCATTGATCATTGATATGTATTTATACATGTCGTACGGACGCCATGGGTAACTGTTCCATGGAGCCACCGATTCAGATGAGAGAGAGAGAGAGAGAGTAACTGCAGATGAGATCATCCGTACAATGTCACAAGTTGTAACACTCCCCCTTGATCGAATCCATCTTTGAGATCAATGAATAGTATTAATCTTCTAAAAAATTCTGTAGGATAAAAAACTAGGAGATATATTTGATAGATACCTTGTTAAAAACTCCTTTAAACCCAATGGGAAAATAAGGAGAAATTGATACAACATATAATGAGTATTGTCTCATTATAAACTCATATGAGAAAAACCTTTGCAGGAGAAAACTCATAGATAGTTTAGAGGACAATATATGTCATTGATATCTCCTAAAAAAATCCTCGATGGGGAAAAAAAAGGAAATACGACATATGCTTATGCTAATATTGTCTCATTAAAAACTTTATATGAGAAACCTTGTGAGTAAAACTCATACAAAGAAAAGAGTGCAATATGATGCTTTGGACAGAGTAACATTTAGGAGATTTCTCCCCCTGAATCTTGCAAATCTCGAAGTCGTCGCATACCAATTCCTTGAACACATTTTAGGAACGAGGAAGCTGGTAAGGACTTAGTAAACAAATCAGCGAGGTTATCACATGATTTGGTTTGCAAGATGTTTATTTCACCCATTTGTTTTAACTCATGGGGGTAAAACAACTTAGGAGAAATATGCTTGGTTATGTTGCTCTTGATGTAGCCTGTCTCCATCTGTGTAACACAAGCAGAATTATCTTCATAGATAATAGTTGGTGAATCGATGGCACCAATGCCACACGATTGTTGTATGTGGTTAATCACTCTGCGAAGCCAAACACATTCGCGTGATGCCTCATATAGTGCAATTATTTCAGAGTGATTTGTTGAGGTAGCCACCAGAGTCTGTTTTGTAGACTTCCATGAAATGGCTGTTCCTCCGTGTAAGAACACAAAACCTGTCTGGGATCGGCCATTATGGGGATCAGATAAATAGCCTGCATCAGTGTATCCAATCAGATTAGGATCTGGGTTCCTTTGGAAAAATAATCCAAGATCTCTTGTACCATTAACATATCTGAGGATATGTTTTACTCCCGTCCAATGACGTTTGGTAGGAGCAGCGCTATGTCGAGCTAGTAAGTTCACTGCAAATGCAATATCAGGCCTGGTGCAATTTGCAAGATACATAAGCGCTCCAATGACACTGAGATAAGGATAATGAGATCCCAAAATCTCTTCTCCATCATCCTGTGGTCTGAATTGATCAGTCTCCATTTCTAGAGATCGAACAACCATAGGAGTTTTGGATGGATGTGATTTATCCATATTGAATTTCTCCAATATTTTCTGGATATAGACTGATTGATGCACTAAAATTCCAGTGGGAAGATGCTCAAGTTGTAAACCTAAGCAAAATTTGGTTTGACCCAAATCCTTCATTTCAAACTCCGTCTTTAGATGATTGCGTGCTTCATCAATATCTTGTGGGTTGCCGATGATATTTAAATCATCAACATATACTGATATGATGCAAAATCCCGTTTGGGACTTTTTGATGAAAACACATGGACAATCATCATTGTTAGTGTATCCCTTCTACAAAAGGAACTCACTAAGTCGGTTATACCACATTCTTCCCGACTGCTTTAAGCCATAGAGTGACTTTTGAAGCTTTACACAATACATGTTGCGATTTGCGTTTGAATCCGGTATAGAGATTCCATCAGGGACCTTCATATATATGTCCGAATCAAGTGACCCATATAGATATGCAGTCACTACGTCCATCAACTACATAGATAGACAATTTTGAACAGCCAGAGATATAAGATATCGGAATGTTATTCCACTCATAACTGGAGAATATGTTTCATTGAAATCAATACCGGGTCTCTGCGTGAACCCTTGTGCTACAAGCCTCGCTTTATGTCTTACCACCTTATTGTTTTCATTCCGTTTTCGGACGAAAACCCATTTGAATCCCACAGGAAAGATTCCTCGAGGTGTAGGTATTGCATGAGTGAATACCTTTCTTTTAGTGAGCGAGGTTATCTCTGCTTGAATTGCATTTTTCCATTGATTCCAGTCCGAGCGCTTTCTGCACTCTGCCATGGTCTTAGGATCTGGATCATTTTGGATGATTTCTGCAATTGCTTCAGAGAAATAGATGTCGACAATTGTAGACTTTCTGTCATATGATTCTCCAGATTCAATATAGTTGATGGAAATTTCAAGCAACCCTTGTGATGTATCATTATTTCCCAAAATGATTGCATCAGGGCGATCCGATGTCCCAACATCAGTAATTGAGTGCACTGTTGATGTGGGATGTGAAGGTTGAACCTCCACAGGGTGTTTCTCAACGTGAGGTTGAGTTGCATTTACTGGGTTAGAAGAATTGTTCTTCCTTTTCCTTTGCTTGCTAGAAGCTGCATCTGTGGAAATAGCCGTACTTCTCCCCCTCTTACTGGGGAGTTGAGTAGTTTTATTTGGTACCTCTACTCTTTCCGGCACATTTCTCGCAGGATTATAGGATTTTGTAACACCCTTATAATCAGTAAATGCATCTGGCATGTTATTTGCAATGTGTTGCAAATTAATGATCTTCTGAACTTGGAGTTCAGTTTCAGAAGTACGTGGATCAGAGTTGGAGATGTCTATGGCATCCCAATTGATTTCCTGGCATTTATTGTGGTTTTCAATTCCTCCCCCTAATGCCGGGAAATGATCTTCATTGAAGATACAATCAGCGTACCGGGCAGTGAATAGATCCCCTGTAAGGGGTTCCAAGTATTTAATGATCGACGAAGATTGATATCCCACGTAGAACCCCAATTTCCTGTGTGGGCCCATAGATGTACGCTGCGGTGGACAGATCGGTACGTATGTAGCGCAACCGAACTTCCGCAGATGGGAAATATTTGGTGTATTTTCACGTACTAGTTGCAACGGGGAGGTTGCATGATATGCAGTTGGACGCAATTGAATCAAGTCAGCAGCGTGTAAGACTGCGTGACCCCAACATGATATTGGTAGATTGCAATTCTGTAGTAAAGGTCTTGCAATAAGTTTCACTCTTTTAATGAGAGACTCTGCCAACCCATTTTGAGTATGAACATATGGGACCGAGTGCTGAACTTGAATTCCTAAAGCCATGCAATAATCATTGAAGGCACGTGAGGAAAATTCAGCAGCATTATCCATTCGGATTGATCGGATTTGATGTTCAGGATATTGTGCTTTAAGTTTGATAACTTGTGCAACAATCTTAGCAAATGCATGGTTCCGTGTGGAAAGTAGACACACATGAGACCATCGTGTAGATGCGTCTATTAGAACCATGAAATACCTGAACGGCCCAGACAATGGATGAATGGGACCACATATGTCACCTTGAATGCGTTCAAGGAACTTTAGAGGTTCGGCATGAATTTTGAGGTAAGAGGGCCTCAAAATTAATTTCCCAGTGGCACATGCGGTGCACATAAAATCTGAGGATTGGGGAAATTTTGCATCACTTAAAGTGTGACCAACAGAATTGCTTATAATTTTCCTCATCATCCCTATTCCAGGATGGCCAAGACGATCATGCCAAGTTTGGAATGCGTTAACATTCTGGAAAATTACTTTGAAAGCAACATGTGGTACGGGTTTGATGTATGTGTAGTACAATCCAGACGGGAGTGAGGGAAACTTTTCAATTGTCTCTTTGCCATATCCGTGATCTTTTGTTATGAGAAGGAACTCCTCATTGTTGTCCTCATGAGTTTCAACATGAAACCCATTCTTACGGATATCTCTATAACTCAATAGGGTACGAGTTGAATCGGGATACAAGAGTGCATCCTCAATCGTTATTGATGTACCCATAGGGAGCAGAATAGTGGCCCGACCGGTGCCAACTATTACAGCATCGCGTCCAGCGATTGTTAAAACATTTCCTTTGTTCTTTGTGAGAGTTTGGAAATATTTTATCTCCCTGAGTATAGAGTTAGTAGTACCGCTATCCACTAGACACATTTCCTCATCCATCAGATCGACTCCCGTACAATCTATACAAAATGGAGAATTTGAATATGTCATTCTCAACAAATATATATAGAATACATACAATATATATATAGGTATCAATTGTGCTTAATACAAATTACAATACCCATTGTGCGTAAAGGAAGTACGGACAACAACTAGCTTATGACAACATTCACAATTAAACGACATCCACATTCAAGGGATAATGAAATAAGGTATCTCAAAGTGTAGGAGCCTAATTAAAGTCTCCAAACGGATCGTTAGAAGTGAACTCCACGATCATGTTCTCCATATCGTCAACGTTTCCATCAAGTGGAGGTAGTGCCTTGGTGTTGCTTGGTTCCACAGCTGTAGGAGCAGAGTAGGAGCACCCAGGGGCATCTTTCTTAGTAATGTCAGGTTGGAGGAATTCTTCCATGTTGACATCAGATTGGGAGTTGAAGTGTGCTTCAAATTGTCCACCTTTATTGGAACGTCCTTGATTGGAGTGTGCTCGTCCCACGGAATTCAAGTACAACGCCACCAAGTGCTTGGGAGTGCGACATTTCTCAGTCGGGTGGTTGTAACAGCCACACTTGACACAAGTGTTAGACTTGTTCTTTTTCGACTTAAAAACATCCTTTCCCTTGTTAGCACCATTAGACTGACGCTGTCTCTTGCGCTTGTTCTTCCCTTTGAAGTTCCCAGGATTGCTAGAGTTAGTAGCATTCCCTTTAGATTTGTTCTGAGTGTTAGCATGTACTTCTGGCAAAGGCTTAGTGCCCAAAGGGCGCAGATTAGAGTTCCAAAGTAGGAGCTCACTATGCCTTTCTGCCTGAAGTAATGTTTTAATTAACTCAGAATAAACGGTGAAACCTCTTTCACGGTATTGTTGTTGAAGGATCATTTGTGCGGGGAGCATGGTAGACAATGTCTTCTCAATTTTCTCCGCATCAGATGGTTCTTTCTCACAAAACTGCAGTTTAGAACTGATTTTATGAACAGCATGGTTGAACTCTCCCACGGATTTAAAATCTTGTATGCGGAGGTGGTTCCACTCATTGATAGCCTCCGGTAGGATGACTGCTTTCTGCTGTTCATACCGTGTTTGAAGAGCAAGCCACAGAGCGCGTGAGTCTTCTTCCATAAGATACTCAGCCTTGAGATCAGGATGGATGTGGTTCCTTATGATAAATAAGGTATTGTACTTGAGAGTCTCAGCCAAAGGAGCTACACCCTCTTGGGGAGCTGCAATTGCCTGGTACATTCCGCGCAATGATAGACTCACTTTGAGATCCATCGCCCATGTGGGGAAGTTGTGGCCATCAAGAGCGAGAGCCTCAAACTCTTTAGTAGCCATTGTGCCTACATATGTAGGGCCACAGATTTGTTAAAATCTTTGGCAATGTTAAATAAGCAATGCGAAATGCAAGTAATCACGGTAAACTTGAAATACATAAAGGGACATTCTCCTATTGTGGAACAATATAGTTAATCACTAATGGTATTAACATTATTTAATTCATTTTCAACATTGAGTGCGCACTTTGAGGATGATAATCCCACAGTAGTATATTGATACTACCTTGTGTATGGCCAATGTGAAAAAGAATCATGGTAATCACTTAGGTGTAGACCTTGTATAATTTATAATCAAATTGGGTACGCACGTTGAGGATGAAATCCCACAGTAGTATCATGGTACTACCTTGTGTATGGCCAATTGAAAAATAAATAAAGGTAGTCACCCAAAAGTGTAGACCAAATTGTTTCAAAACTTGATATTGGGTACGCACATTGAGGAATAAATCCTGCAGTAGTACTATGGTACTACCTTGTGTATGGCCAATATGAAAGTTAAGAAACTTTGTGTTATTCCAAAATGAGAGAAAATCAACCTAAGGCATTTGCATAAAAAAAATATTAAATGCTTGTATGGTAAGCTGGGAAACGAAATATTTAAATTGCATAAGATAGATTGCAATAATTGATGTATAATACATTGCATGGAAACACATATATTTGCAAATATATACAATAGCAATTTATTTAACATAAAGTGCTGCAATTATATTAAAACAGAGGGGGGAGATTGCAAATTTTTCGGCAACCTGGGCTAAAGCCCGGTCGGCCTTGTGGCCCATGTGGGGAGGTGGGGGTTTATTGGGCCAAAAGGCCATTTCGGCAGCATGTATAAAAGGAAGGAGGTGGGGTGGTTAGGGTTTCCAACCCTAACCCCCAAAGCCAGCCACCGCATGGGGCTTTCCCATGGGAGCCGCCGCCCCTGCCCCTAGGCGCTACCGCGGCGCCGGCCGCGCCGGGCTCCGGGTGCCACAGCCGCCGGCCCTCCGCGCCGCGCGCCGTCTCCTCTGGCCGCCCTGCCGCGCCGCGCGCCGCCGCGCCGGGCTTGGGCTCCGCCGGCGCCGCCGAGCGCCACTTCGGGCCGGGCTGCGCCGCGCGCCTCCACGCCGTCGGCCGTCTCGGCCACGGGCGAAGCCGCGCCGCCGCCCTGCCGCGCCGCGCGCCGTCTCGTCCGGCCGCCCCGCCATGGAGAGCCGCCGCCGGCCCGCGCTAGGCCTCGGCGGCCGCGCGCCACCGCGCCGCCTCCACGGCTCGGATTCGGCCGCGCCGCACCGCCTCGGGGGCCGCCTCCTCGCCGGGCTTCGTCGGCCGTGTGCCGCGCCGACCGCGCGGGCTCGGGCCGCACCGTGCCGAGGGCCGGCCGCGCCGGGGCCGCGCCGTGCGCCCTCCCCCTCTCCTCTTTGTTTTGAGTCAAGTGGAGGAGAAGGCGTCCTCTGCAGAGGAGGCCGGTGGAGGGGTACGGATCCGGAGGCCGGGACGGCGGTTAGCCGCCACGGAGGCGTGCGCCGGTCGCCGGAGCGGTCCATAGCGTGGAGTCTTCGCCGGAGGGAAGACGCCGTGTGCCTCCCATGGACGACGACGACGCGGCACAGAACCATGGCCGGTGGAGATGACGGTGGTGGTCGTCGGTGGTGGTGGTGGTGAAGACTCTGCATGGATAGGAGCAAGTAGTGTGTGCATCGAATCATGCAGGGAGTCCACTATTGCCAATATCTCCAGAAAAAGTTGTCTGTGGTGTGAACAAAGTGCCATTACCTTTTTCCTGTTGTCTCTGTTGTATTTTGTTTGTGTGTGCGCGGATGGATGGAGCAGGTGCTGATAACGTGTTGAATGTAAATGGAAACAGAAAAAACAGTGAATGCAAATGAACCAGTAGTTCTTTCATTGATCATTGATATGTATTTATACATGCCGTACGGACGCCATGGGTAACTGTTCCATGGAGCCACCGGTTCAGATGAGAGAGAGAGAGTAACTACAAATGAGATCATCCGTACAATGTCACAAGTTGTAACAACCTCCAACGACTCAATCCAGGTTAATGATCTAGATATGCAAATTAGGATATCGGTGACCTAAATGAACCATCCATCGGTGACCTAAATGAACCATCCACACTCACTTAGTGATCAACAGTGTAATTTACTCAAATGAAAATACTAACACAAACTGTATGTTTGATGAAGACGGCAAGCTAAAATACTACCACAAACTGTATGTTTGATGAAGACGGCAAGCTTTCCAATGACAAACCATGGAAAATAAAGATGACATGAACGAAGCACAATGTATAAATAGCATCTCCAATGATCTAACGGCGCCATAGGTTTCAGATAATCTGGAGAGGAAGTGAACTTCAATAATAAGTAGGCAAATTGGACCTTCACAAGTTGATAATGCATAAGATGGATCAATGAAGGTCTGGACCAGCTCCACCAAAAATTAAAAGGAAGTACCACTGTATCAGGCAATTTCATCAGAGCAGTCCTAAAACATATATCCAGATTAACAAGGTCAGCTTCAGATGTTCTTCCTCCACTATGGATTGTAATTAATGTCCTCGGGATTGAATAAAGGAACACACCACTCCATTCAGCAACAAGACAATCAGTTGAAAATTTTAATCACATTATGCAGATCAACACTAGGAAAATGAAACAATTGAAAATGGCAAAATATTTTCCCGAGACAGTCCACACTAGTGTTTACAGTTGATTGAATCGGACTTCTTCTAAGTGGCTTTAGAAGTTTAGAGAGAGCAGAAGATAAAATTTAGATACAACATATGAACATACTTACAACATGTAAGTATCAACATAGACAATGCTTCCCTCAGCCTTATTTGTACAAATTTGATAACTCAGTCAAGTTCCTACATGCAAATATACAGAACTGAAATGGCACCAGACATCTTTTTTCCCCTTCCAAAAGTAAATATTGACAAAACAGTTAGATAAATAAAAAAATCAAATATCACAATTTACAACATGGAATCATTTTGCTCCAGACGACAAACAAGTGAGGATCACAATCATGTTACACAATTCAATCATGAATATATCAACTTTTTCATACCTAGAGTAAAGACACAAAAAGACTTACGGAAACACCCACCCACTCCTGAACAGAGACATGCGCATGGAGGGAGAAAAAAAGAAGTATTAGAGATCTAAAATATAACTTTCAAAACACAGTTACAAAAGAATTTAAATAAAATTAACATCCAAGATTCCTGAAATTAGTACTGAAGATACCCTAGAAAATTTTGCAATCAATAATGTACATCCTGACCTAGAAACTTACAGAACATTTTCCTATAAGTTACAAGACAACACTTGCATTTTGCTGTCTTCTATCCCTTAATGCCAGATGTTACATAGAAGTCGGGACTTTTGGATGTAACAGTCTTCCACCTCAGGAGTGCTAATGAGGCCTAAGCAGCATGAACAGAAGATGATTTCCTTTATTTGGGCATCATTTATCAGGACAAAAGAATGACGTTCTTTCAGTACAAATCTGATAGCAGAATTCTAACTTGATCCCAAACATGCATCTTCTGTGACATGACTGCAGTATTGTCACTTCAGCTCAAATGTACATCAGATGGACACCAAGAAGCACATCAGTACAAAATTTCATTTGAAGTAGCAAGCTCCATCTGTCAGTCATTTTCCTCCGAGGAACATAGACAAATCTTCTCAAGAAGGACTGGCCAGTCCTCCCCAAGCTGTTGAGGGTTTAGCTGCATAGCTACCTTGAAATCATCAACAGAAATTAAGTGGTTATTTCTGATCTCACTTGTGACTCCTGATGGTCCACTGCTTGATTGCATCTGAACATGGTTCGGCAACCAAACACCATTAATCTGCTTCCCGTAGGCATGCTGCTTGTATGATGGCCCTTTTCTTACATCACTTTGAACACTAGCTCCTATTAACTCAACAGATGACCTAATCAGGTTCTTCAAATACTTGTCCAAGCCATTATTCAGAAGGTCAGCACAATCCATTGTGACACCTGCTAGACCCAGTGCTTCTGCTGTTTTCTCCATCCGCCTACGCAACACCTCTGTGTTGAACAGCTCACGATGCTCACAACAACTGCTGAAGCAATCTTCACCTGCACTAACTAGTGGCGGCAGTAATTTCCTTGCCCCACCCACACTTGCTGAACAAAAAGGAATTCCAAGTGGAGCCCGTATGGGACTTTTCAACATTTCAGCAGAATGATCTGCAGTGCCGCTCATATTTCTTCTCTGCTTAAGCATGTTTTCAGGTCCCAACTGGTCCACACGCAAGTGCTTTGCCAATGGCTCTGCAGGTTCACATTGTTGAAAACGCACTGATCTCTTCAACTCAAGTGAACTTAGGGTGCCATTCTCTGGAACTGCAGCTCCACCATGAGCAACCTGGGTGTGATTGACAGCAGCCTCCACCCTATCGTTTGGGCCAATGTTTTTCATCCGGTCTTTTAGCTGATGATCTTGCACTGTGCCCATAGGCCTTGATCCCTGCACCTGCAACAGGCTGACGTCCCCATTAGAAGAATTGACCGCTTCAGCAGCATGAGAAACCTTCTTCGCCGATGCTCCCACAGACCTCCCCGCATCAGGTGGTGGAGGTGGGCGCTGTGCCTGGTACACATTGTAGAGAATTGAGTGGATTAGCCGGTTGTGCAGCCAGATGTTCTCCTGCCTCAGGATAAGCAGGCAATGCTTCTCGAAATCTGGCTTAGTGAGCCTCTGAGACAGGTAGCCATTCAAGTAGCTGAAGTACCGGCGCGAACGGTCTGGACCAAGCCGCTTCTCCATCTGAGCCTTCAGCTTCCGGAGATCAATACGACCATTCTGCTGCTGCTGCTGTGGTGCTGGAGGCGCCGATGGCTGCTGCTGCTGCTGCTGCGGTGCGGCCGGTGGCCACGCCTCCTCCCGTACGGTGTCCATACAATTACCACCCCCGTGAACCCCAATATCCGATTGGGAGAACAGAAATCACAAATCGGGGATAGCACACCCTACCCAGCTCGGATCAAACCACTAGGGCTTGCGCCGTTTCCGGCAGAGCGCGAGCCCATGGCCCAATTACCAGCTCGCCGGCCATGGAGGGGATCTCATCTCCCCTGGCACCGCACCAATTGCCGCGAAAGCAAGGGCCTGCCGCGGAAGCTGTGCAGCTGGCCCGAATCAAGCATACAGGCGGCAACTTGGGCGAGCCGATTAGATTACCCGCCCAAACCCTAGAGCAATGGAGGCATGATCCCGACCCCGTCGAGCTCCTGCGAGCTCGTAACGCCTGGATCTCCGGCGAGAAGTGCGACTGACCGGGCCGAACCGAATCGAATCCAAGAAACAGCAAGAATTGAGCTGACCTCCCGGGAGCAATTGGGATTGGCGGAACCGGATTGGAGACCAGCCGAAGAATTGCACCCCCGCTTCTCCCGGCTGCCGGATTCTCGCAGCGGCGGATTGCTTTGCCCTTGCTCGGCGCGCGGCGGGGCGGGGCTGCTGCTCCGTGGGATGGATGGGCTCTTGCTCCGCTCCTTGCTTCTTCGTGTTCCTCTCGGCTTGGGCTCTCTCGTTTTTTTCCCCCTTTTTCCCTTTGCCAGTTTTTTTTTTTTTGTTTCTTCTTCGAGGGTTTTTTTCGGCCGTTGAATTCGATTTGATCGCGGAGCAGAGCCGAAAAGGGAAGGGTGGGCCGTGGCTACTGGGCTGATAGCTTTCGCTTCCTGGCCTGTGTTTCCTATATGCGCGTGGTCTCAGGATCTGTTCTTTTCAATGAAAACTAGCGGCTTTTAATTTTTGTTATAGTATCTAATTTATAAATAGAGTATTTTTTAAGACAAAATTTATAAATTAATTATAGTACATATTAAAAACCCAACATCTGTATCAATCAAAATCGCAAACGAGTATCTCTCTTCAAAATCTCAGCCACAAACAACTAAAATTTAAAATTTTCAACCAAAAGTCATAAGCCGCAGTCGCGCCAAACAAACCCTCTGATTGATCGATCTGCTTCTGCTTGTGATTGTTTGATGACTCGGATTCTGACTGGAGCATTATAATGAAACCGAAACCTGCTCGTCCTGTCTTTTTTTTTCTTACATACTTTTGGGGTTTTCGAGTTGGGAGATGGATGGCTCTTTCTCCGTACATACTTTTGGGTTTTTTTCGATTTGAGAGATGGGTTGCTCTAGGATAGTTTGTCGAAAAGAATTGGGAGATCGACACATGGTAGGATTGAATAAATATAGGGTTTTGAGATATTAGACACGTGGTATGGTGTATAGAACCATAATCAAATAAATATATATAGGTACGAGGTTGTTCTATATAGAGTAAATTCAAGTTTGCACCATCTAGTTTGACTCTAATTGCACACACACTAGGGTTAAACGTTCTTCGCACATAATATCGAGCAAATTGACATTACATTGCATATTGCACCACGCTTTCAATCCAACTGAGCTGAACTCAGTGTCCCGACACGTTGGGCCCATTCGCAGGCGCCATGCGCGCGACATGCTAGCGTCCGCATGGGCAATTTGGAAGGTAAGAGGTGGCTTCTTTTATGCTGTAACTTATATCTTTTGATTTATACCTTTTAAATTTTAACTATTTGTAGGATAGGGTATGAAAAGGAAGATAGTCGTATACGATTTTCACCGATACAGCTGAAATCGGTATAGTATATACTACAATTAACTAATAAACTCCGTATTAAAAAATACATCATTTAAAAACTAGTTACTACAGTAAAGAACATAAGCCAAAAGCATGAGCCAATTCGAAGCCGCCCAATGTATCCTATGGTCCACGTCATTTAGATTGAGACGGATTGATCAAAGCAACCGAACACTTCGAATTGATCTCCTTGTACCTTGTTCCATTCGCTTCCCACTGTCTGTACTAGCGCCGCAAGAAATCGGCAAGCCGCGTGGAGGACGCCAGCGCAGCAAGAAATTGACCGTCGCTGTCAACAACAAGAAGTATCAAAGGTGTGGATCCATGTATTCGGCAAATTCAATTTGATTTGTAGAGCAAAATTCTCCGGTTAATCTAAAGCAATTTGATTATTTCACTCCGACCTTCATCTCTCCAATCCATCGCTCTTCAAAAGTCCAACCTTATCTCCAATCAACGCGCGAATGCATCACTCCTCTCCGATCAAAACGAACGAATTCCATCCAAATCCAATCTAACCCTATAAAATCAAATCGTACAGAAAACTCAGCATTTTACCGGTGTATTGAAGGAGGGGTCTCTTCCTCCACCGTTGCATTGGCTGTCGACCTCCTCCTTCGCGTCTTGCTGCCGCCACCCTGCTTCTTCATGTACGCGGCGAGCATGATGGCCAAGAAAACAAACACACGGAGGACGGCAGGAGAGAACAGATTGCAAGCTTGATATTAATCTACCTCTCATGGCACCTTCGAGTAGGACCACTGTATCAGGATTTTGGGTCCAACCCTGTTAGATTGAAGGGGGCGATGCAAAGTGCAATATATTGACAGCTTACCCGGTGTTATGTGCAACGAACGCCTAACCCTGGTGTTTTGTGCAACTAGGGTCAATTTAGATGGCGCAAATTGCAGTTTACTCTTCCATATATTATCCGTGAAGTGGTGAAGTAACAATATTTGTGAGCGTATAAAATCGTGGTTCAAGCCTCCAAGGGGAGGTCGGTCAGTGTTGTAGTGTAGATATCCGTAGTATATGATCAATGTTACACATACCACCACCATACAAACTACATTCGTGAGGTATGCATGGTATATTGATACGACTAGTACTAGAGCACCACCGTCTCCCAGCTCCCAAGCAAACAATTCTAGAGAATTATCATATATCATTCGGCTAACAACGTTCCCATGTCCTCTCAAAAAAAAAAACAACGTTCCCATGTACATAATTGAAAATAAGTAGATTTAGCGTATAATTCCGAAGCTAAATGAGGATGAAAACCCAGCAGATATTTGTAGACTTTAGAGCATTGTATAGTTCATCAACAACCACCTTACTCAGACCCAAAAGCACCATGTCTTGATTCAAAGAAAGTATAATGCACAGATAAATGGTGCATCCAAATAATGAAATAAGTATTGGTTTCGCAACCACCACGAAGCCAAGCGGCCTCAACTTAAGAATGTATATACACATCATGTATGTGCGTTCATAAGACAGGTGGTTTGATACCATCTCCATTTCCTAGATATACTATAGAGATTACACATCTGAATATAAACGAACCAATCAAAAAGAAAGAGTACAGTTTCAAATTTATTTTACAACCCATCGAAGATGTTTCTCAATTCAAACATCCCTATACAGGGTATGAACATTAATATGTCCCTTTGTCATGTGGATCTCAAAAATATAAATCAATTTTGAAATTTCTAGGTTCGGATTTGCATGCCGAAAACAACAAAGATTTGAATAGAATGGATTAAACGCTGTGACTCTCCTTGTTGCCAATTTCCCTTATGCATATGATATAATAGCCTACCTGCGATATTGGAAACATGTCAAATTGTCAATGTGAATCCAACACAGGGAATTAGAATTTAGTACAGATGCCAAACAAGTATGTGCTGTGAAACGTACATGTACATGCCCAGCAATTCAGAGTTCACAGCATCATGATACTTATAATAGAAAGGAAATAAAACAATAATGTGCCGATAAGCTAGACTTTCTCCATGTCATTGCCACTTTGCCACTAAATTATCATAATTTTATATTAGTCTCTGTTGTAAAATGGACCTTAGTCAATTGCAATGGGCCAAAAGCCAAAATATGTACAGATACATGTGTAGGTAAATAAGCAAAGAAGACCTTATACAAGAGACTAATTACACAGCTAATGTAATATCTAACACCCTCATGGTAGATCAATAACACTGAGTTTAGAAAGGTAAAAGCTATGTAGAGCTTGAGTCTGTGCCTTGGTGAAGAAATATGCTATCTAAAGTTCAAGAGGCACATACTAGTGACAACCTGCTCCTACACCTGCGATCTCACGTAGGAAGCATCGATGCCGATATGCTTGGTGAGCTCACGCTTCACTGGATCTCGAGCAGTACTGATCGCACCGGTGCTGTCCAACAAACGAGGAGTCGGTGCAGAGACAAAAACTGAAATCCTCAAGTAGCCATTGTAGCCAAGTGATCTTAGCCATCAATGACGCCATAGCCCTCAACCATGCCTCAGCACTCGAACAAGAAGCGACCATTTGCTTCTTGGTCTTCCAGGTAAGCAGAGAGGAACCAAGGAAAACACAATAGGCAAAAAGAGGCCGGCAATCAGAATGATCACTAGCCTACGTCGCATCAAAAATATGCTTGAAGCTACATAGAGCTAGAACGAGGAAAGAAAAGGCGCCAAGCGATGGCCCTGCAAAGGTATTGCAGAGTATGAAGAAGGTGACTGAAGTGGAGCTGAGTGGGAGCAGAGACGAACTGACTCAGAATGTGAACTAGGTGAGAAATATCAGGTCAAGTGACGCCAAGGTAAACGAGACTTCCAACAAAGTGGCGGTAGCAAGTGGGATCCTCAAGAGGTTCACTGTCAATGGACCAAAGGTGAACTCCAAGCTCCATAGAAGTGTCCACCGTTCGTTGATCAGTGAGGCAAGTGCGAGCAAGAAGATTCTAAATGTACTTCTCTTGGGAGAGATAGTAGCCCTCAAGTGTAGAAGAGACCTCAATTCCAAGGAAGTAATGAAGAGAATACAGATCAGACATAAAGAACTACTCACTAAGACGCTTCTTCACAAAATCAATGTACTAAGCGTAATCCTCACTAATAATCATATCATCCACATAGAGAAGAAGAAGCGTCCGACCACGAGAAGTGTGAACAAAAAGAGAAGGGTTATGATCACTGATGGAGAAGACGACAACAGTGATAACGGAAGAGAAGCGCTCAAACCAGGCACGAGGGGTTTGCTTGAGACCATAGAGAGCGGCAAAGGCGACAAACCATGCTGTCAGGAACAATACCTAAGAGGCAGTTGCATGTAGATCTCACATAGCTTGCCATTGAGAAAAGCATTTTAACGTCTAGCTGAGAGATGGACAATTGATGAACAGAGGCCACGTGAGCGACAGGAGCAACGGTCTTATCATAGTCGCAACCATGCTCCTGCTGTAAACCATACGTCATAAGACGAGCCTTGTAGCGTTCAAGAGACCCATCCGAGCAGGTCTTGTACACCCACTTGCACATGATAGGAATGACACGTAGGTAAAGGGATGAGATCCCAAGTACCAGTATGCTCCAGAGTAGCAATCTCATTAGCCATCGCGTGCTGCCACTCCTGGTGAGTAGCAGTCTCACAGTAAGTCAAGCTCAGCAAGAGCAGCGACTGTAAAGCCGTAATGCTCAGGATGCCTAACAGTACAACAATCACAAAGATCGTATCTGAGAGGAGAGGCTAGAGCAGGACCCAACAAGGACGGAAGAGTGCAGGGGAAAAGAGATCTCAACAGAAGAGCTGGTAGGAGCCTCTGAGATGGGGACGACTGTGGCAACTGAGATAAGACAAGGGCAAGAGAAATCGAAGAGTCGGGAAAGGTCATAAAATTAATTGACTCAAGGGATGCGGAACTAGTGGTAGAAGGACGGAACTTATCGAAAGTGACGTCACGAGAGATGCTCATCCTAACCCTTATGCTTAGTGTTGTAGCCAAGGAAAATGCACTCAACCGACTGAGTAGTCAGTTTGGTACGCTCACAAGATGGAAGAAGAACGTAACAAACATAACCAAAACAACGAAGGTGACTATACCGAGTCGTACCAGTACAACACTCAGCAGCAGTACAATCCTGATGAGCAAAACAAGGTTGAGGGTTGGTAAGAAAAGTAGCCGTAGAGACAGCCTCAGCCCAGAAGTAAGGTGGAACATGAGAAGCAAACATAAGAGCATGAATGTCTCAAGGTGATGATGCATACGCTTAAGAGACACTATGCTGAGTATGAGCACCAGGACAGGAGGAAGAGGACCCTGCTCAGCAAGAAAACGACAAAGCACACTCGAGCGATACTCTCCAGCAGAGTCGGCATGAAAAAACCCAAATGGCCGAGTCAAACTGAGTGCAAACCATGGTGGTAAACTGCTGGTAAATAGAGAGGACCTAAGTGCGAAAACACAGGATAAAGCCAACTATATCTCGGGCAATCATCAATAAAGATCATATAGTAGTGTCGATGTTTTAATATCGATATTACGTATGATTTGTTTGGATTCAGGGAAACTCTTAGAAGACCTGGTGTATGCACATGCAGAGTAAAGACACGGGTAACTTTATCCAGGTTCAGGCCGTCTCCTAAGAGAATAATAACCCTACGTCCTATGTGATTGCTAATTGCTGGAAAGAGGAATTACAACAGAGAATTATGCAAATGGCTAGCACTATCTCCTTCGATCCGAATGCCCTCCTCTCTCTCTTTGACGTTAATCTTTATATAGCTAAGCGACGGTAGTTGTCCCGTGCCAGAAGACGTCTCAACACTTCGGATGATAACCGCATGACGGAAGTTACTATCAGAGAGATGTAAAAGGTCGTTCGTCGTGTAGCGGTTGTTGTCAGAGAGAGATCGTGTGCAGTTATTGAATAAACGCACGTTCTAAGTGCCTTATCAGACGAAGCCACGATGTAGTTGTTTGTCGTAGACAAGTTAGTCGGAGATAGGTTGGTCGTAGGAAGATCCGCGACCATAAGGTGGTCACAAGTCAACTTACGACTACGTGATCGTAGAAGGACTTATGACAAGGTGATAGTCGCAGTAAGACTTACGACTACGTGATTGTAGGACTTATGACCAGGGAGGTAGTCGTAGTAAGACTTACGACTGCATGGTCGTAGGACTTACGACCAAAAAGCTAGTCGCAGTAAGACTTACAACTACGTGTTCGTAGGACTTACGACCAGGAAGTAGTCGTAGTAAGACTTACGACTACGTGGTCGTAGAATGACTTACGGCCATATAGAGTAGTCGCAGTAAGACTTACGACTATCTTGAGGGATTTCTCCCCTACTAATAAGGGTATATTCAAGGAATATAATAACGTAACAATTTGAGGATTATTCTATCCTCGTCAAAGATTTTCTTAGGAGGCGATTTCAATGGTCATGTCGGTACAACTAATGGAGGGTTTCAAAGGGTGCATAGGAGTTTTTGGTTATGGTGATAGGAATCAACAGAGAGAAGATATCTTAAACTTTGCCGTAGCCTATGATCTTATGATAGCTA
This sequence comes from Dendrocalamus latiflorus, assembly GCA_017311315.1. Lineage (NCBI taxonomy): Eukaryota > Viridiplantae > Streptophyta > Magnoliopsida > Poales > Poaceae > Dendrocalamus > Dendrocalamus latiflorus. The sequence continues at coordinate 36,795,915 of CM029656.1, read as the reverse complement.
ACACCTTCTAGGAAGGTGGCTACGGAGGTGCTTGGAGTGACCCAAGGGACAAGAAGAGAACCAAAAGACACATGGTGGTGAAATGAGGAAGTGCAAAAGGCTATGAGGAGAAGATATGCTACAAGCACATGCATCATGATAGGAGCGATGACAACGTACAGAAATACAAAGCAGCAAAAAAGAATACGAAGAAAGCGGTGAGGCACGAGGCAAGGCATATGAGGAAATTTATCAAAAACTAAGTACAAAGGAGGGAGAGAAGGATGTCTACAGGATAGCTAAACTTTGAGAAAAGAAGACGAGTGATTTCAACCAAGTTAAATGCATCAAAGACGACACTAATAGACTTTTGGTGAAAGACGAGGAGATCAAGGATAGGTGGAGAGATTACTTCGACAAGTTGTTCAACCACGATAATGATGATAGTATGATTGAACTGGACGATGCTTTTGACGATACCGATAGACGGTTTGTTCAAAAATCCAGGAGTCGGAAGAGAGACCTTAAAAAGGATGAAAGTGGGTAAGGCGTTGGGGCCTGATAACATCCCTATTAAGGTGTGGAAATGCCTAGGAGAAGTGGCGATTGTTTGGCTAACTAATTTATTCAATAGCATTTTTAGGTTGAACAATATGCCAAATGAGTGGCGGAGGAACACATTAGTACCAATTTTTAAAAATAAAGGACTCAAATTTATACTATTTATAGAGGAATTAAGCTCATGAGCCACACAATGAAGCTTTGAGAACGAGTGATTGAGCACCGTTTAAGAAAAATGACTAGCGTGACGATAAACCAATTTGGTTTTATGCCTGAGAGGTCAACTTCGGAGGCGATTTTCTTACTACGACAGTTGATGGAAAGGTATAAGGAGTAAAAGAAGGGCATTCACATGTTTATTGACTTGAAGAATGCCTATAATAAAGTGCCAAGAAAAGTTATGTAGTGGGCGCTCCAAAAGAAAAAAAGTCCTAACAAAATATATTACCCTAATTAAGAACATGTACGAAAATATTGTGACTAATGTCAGAACATGTGGTAGTGTTACTAATGACTTTCTTATTAAGATAGGGCTACACCAAGGGTCGGCGTTGAGCCCATACATTTTTGCCCTAGTGATGAACGAGGTCCCACGGGACATACAAGGAGATATCCCTTAATGTATGCTTTTCGCTAATGATGTGATGTTGGTTTATGAGAATAGGATAGGTGTTGATAGGAAGCTCGAGTTGTGGAGGAAGTCATTAGAATTGAAGGGCTTTAAACTTAGCAGGACTAAAACTGAATATATGAGGTGTGATTTCAGTGGTGCTAGAGCAGATGATGGAGATGTTTGTTTGGACAGACAAGTAGTGCCTAAGAAGGACACATTTTATTATTTGGGATCGACGCTACAATGGAACGGTGAGATTGATGAAGACGCGAGCCACAGGATAAGAGCAGAGTGGGTGAAATGGCGCCAAGCATCTAGTGTCCTATGTGATAAAAAAGTCCCTCAAAAGTTAAAGGGTAAGATCAGACCGCGATGTTGTATGGAGCAAAACGTTGACTAAAAGACAACATATACAAAAATGAGTGTAGTGGAGATGAGGATGCTCCGGTGGATATGTGGTCACACATGGCGGAATCGCATCCGCAATGATGATATACGTGATAAGGTGGGGGTAGCAGCAATTGAAGAGAAGCTTGTCCAACATCGCTTGAGATAGTTTGGATATCTCCAACGAAGGCCTCCTGAGGCACCGGTACGTAGTGGAATTTTAAGGCGTACTGAAACGTAAGAAGAGGCAGGTCGACCAAGACTGACGTGGGAGGAAGCAGTTAAAAGAGACTTGAGGGATTAGAATGTATCTAAAGAATTAACTTTAGATAGGAGCGCATAGAAGTTAACGATCCACATACCGGGACCATAAGAAAGTTAGGGACAGTGTTTTAAGCTCTCGGCTCAGATAGCAGAATGTACGGCTTAGAGTTTTAGCATTGTAGGTTTTTATTTCAAGGCCCTCAACTCTTTGTTTTTTAGAAGGTTTCATTCCTAGCCTATCCCAATTTGTATGGGACAGAAGGTTTTGTATTGTTGTATTCTATCCTCGTCAAGTAGCTATGACCCCCTCCCCCCTTTCGAAACAATAGGAGTCGATCCCCATATATCAAAATAAACAAGATCGAAAGGATGCTAAAACACAGAATCACTAGAAAAATATGGGAGTTGCAGCTGCTTATCAAGCTTGCAACCCGTAGAGTGTAAAGCAGTGTCGCTAGAAACAGAACCTAAGACAACACTCCCTACTAGCGAAGAAAGATGAGAGCCACAAATGTGACCTAACCGATGGTACCACAAGACAAAAGTAGTAGAAGCAAGTAAAACAGAGGCGTTGGTATTAGCTGACTGGCTGGTGGAGGCAGCGAAAGGGAGGTGCAGCCAATCGAGCTCTCAAAGGCGCTGAGAATCGTGGTGCCTAGGACAAATCCCAACCAGATTCCTTGTGCGACGATCCTGAACACAACAAGAGTCAAACTCAAGAATGACACGACAACCGTGATTAGTGATCCGGCTGACATAAGCTGCATTGTAAGTTTAGGAACATGAGAAACTGTGGGAACACGAAAGGAAGAAATAGAGAGGGTGCATCGTCCTGCAATAGGAAGAGAGGTACCATTTGCAATCTGAACTGTGAAAAAAGATCAGGACTCACATAATTGAGGTGAGTGGAATCCAGTGTCATATGAAAAGAAGCACCAGAATTTAGGATACCAACGGATGTTATACCTAAGAAAGGAGGTGGTGGTGGCACAAAACCAAAGGACCGAGCAGTTGACCCTGGTGCTGAGGCTGCAAGGCGTCGAAGCAAAGCAACTCTTGGTGAACATCGGCGTAGGAGCTTTAGCGAGGGCCTGACTTGGAAGAGCCACTAGGACCCTTCAGAGTACGACCACTATTGCAGTCCTTCCTCTTCTTGTAGCACTACTAGGACGTGTGCCCAGCACTGTCACAATAGTCGCAATGGAGACCTGTGGTTGTGCCAGCCGCCACCGAGGCAGGGTGAGGCATCGGTGCAGGAGACGAAGCTAGTGGAGCAGGAGCACGAGTAGCAACTGGTGGAGCAAGGGCGCAAGTAGCCAAGACAAAAGTGGATTGCAGTTGCCCCCCACCCCAAGCACACGAAGGCGAGTCTCCTCAACACGAACAGAAGTAACGGCCTCCACCAGGGATGGACGAGGCAGCACGTCAGTAGCTGAGCACAGGTGGGCTCAAACTCGTTCCAAAGACATGTCAAGAAGTCGTAGAGATGACGAGTCTCCAGGTGAGCCCGTTGGCGCACATATCAGGGACAAGTCCGACAGACGTTAGGTCCCAGAGAGTCAATATGATGCCACACCGCAGACATCTGCTGGTAGAACACGCCCATATTGGCATCCATTTGCTGAAGGGACTGCTCCTGGTGCACGACCAGGAGGTACATAGCATCGCTCGTCAGCTCATATTCGTCATCCTGCCACACCTCATAGGCGTGGAGCTGCGTCTGGTACACCTCCATCGCCTCCTCAAAGGCGATAGCTGAAGCTCTCTGAGTAGCCTCATCGGCATCCGCAGGAAAAGGCCACTTGCCGGTGAGGTAGCCTCAGAGGAGCTGACTCCTCATGTGAATCTGCATGTGCTAAGCCCACTCGCGGCAGTTCAGCCCATGGATTCATGGAAGATGACCGGTGGCTTCAGAACCGAGATGACCCCCGAACCACTGGGTGGTGCCATCAAGCGTGGAATAGCAGTCGGCAATGGCATGGACGAGGTGGCGACAGCGAGATCCGACTAGGAAGGAATCGGGCTCGCAGCAGCGTCGGTGTCTAGAGCCAGGGATGAAGCCGAGGCGACAAAGTCCAACGAGGAAGAGGCCAAGCTCACGTCGTGGATGGTCAACCGAGGCACGGACAAAGCGGCGGCAAAGTTCCTAGCACCGACGGCTCGATTCGAGGCCTCAAGGGTTGGATCGAAGGCAGCAGCGAGGGAAGGAACAGCGGCGGCGGCAGGGGCCAAGGCAGAGGATGACCCAACGCCCCATCACGAGTGGCGGCTACGGAATCCAAGGCCAGAGAGGCTATATTCAAGGCGGCGGTGACTTGAAAAAGTAGCGACGACGGTAGGAGGGGTCCAAAGCGGCAACCAAGGAGGTGGCGGCAGTCGAGAAGCGATGGTGGCGGTGGGAGGGGTCCAAGGCGGTAACTGGGAGGGTGGCAGCAGTCGGGAAGCGGCAGCAACTTGGCGGCGACAGGATGTAGTGGAGGGTCTATGGTTTCGGATGGCAGGAAAACCCTAACCATGGCTCTAATACCATGTTGCAAAATGGACCTTAGTCAACTGCAATGGGCCAAAAGCCAAAATATGAACATGCACATGTGTAGGTAAATAAGCAAAGAAGACCCTATACAAGAGACTAATCACATAGCTAATGCAATATCCAACAGTCTCCACTAAATCCCTGATTCTGATACTCCCAACACTAAAGGACAGGTTACTCCATAAAGCAGTATTCTTAAAATAACCTCATCATCAAAAGCAGTCCGTTTGATGTCATAATTCTTAGTAATGTATTTGTACATGCTAATCGACCACTCCAAAGTTCAAACATTTGAGCTGGTCCAGAAATCGGTATGCCCAATAAATACTCCAACGCATCACCTAGCATCCGGTCTCGAAGTCCCAGTACTTGAGTTGGTCACTCCCAACACATCACCTAACATCCGGTTCCTATGTATGAACTTAAGCACTTCTAGAAATAGTTTGGAAACCTTGCACAAGAAAATCATATGCAACTAATTACATAAAAAAAAACCATCTTCAACAGAATACGGAGTTTACATAGTATTATGTGTGCTCTGTATGCATATATTACTAGTAGAAATGTTACCTGCACAGAAATTTAATAAGGGCTAGCTAATTGAATCCTCCGGGACAGTTGACTCCTGAAGAACACGATCAGGGTCCAGTTGACCACTGTAATAACTAGATGGGACTGCAGATAGTTCCAACTTTCCAGTCCATTCCTCACCAGGCTTCAGATTAATCGGCTTTTCTATAGCAGCTGCCTCCACACATACCATGCGCTTATATTCATCATCCCCAAAATCTGACATAGCCTTAGCTTTTTTGTCCCAAGGGTTCCAAACAACTGTAACCCAGAAGAAGAACTCTTTAAATTCATTCTTCAATGATTATAATGATGACAAATTATTACAGCTGTAACTTGTAAGCAAACAAATATCAGCGTCACCATACCAGCATCAGGAAGGCCTCCTTTCCTCACAACAAATGTTCTTTTCTTCTCGTGATCAATAATGGCAATTTTTGACGGTGTGCCCAGATATATTCTATCCAGCTGTAAAATTCACATATGCTTCCTTGAGTTAGAAACTCAGAATGCAAGAAAAAAGGATAATGGCATATGATTCGAGTGTCTTTGTTGACGCACTTCAGATTCAAAAACAATAGCATCGCCTTGTTCAGTGAAGCGGGCTCTATTTTGTAAGTTGTCTAGGTAATCCAGAGTTTCCAGTCCTTCTACTCGTACCTCGCTGAAATATTAGCATGAAGTCATGCACAGAGAAGAAATTATTTCTGTGTCAAAGAACAAGAAACGTACTTTTAAGCTGGTCAGAGATGGGGCAATTATATTGACTTAAGTCCACATTTAGGACAAACAAATTCAGGAGTGGGAATAATTATGCTGCTATAAGATCACTTCCAACAGTATACTGTGAGACTGAATTTTTCAAATCTGATTGAATAAACACACCTGATATCAGAAATCGAAAAGTAAGTGTGGTATGCGAAGGTAAAAGAGAGCGACTTTCCATCTGCATTGGTATTTCTTATACGTGAAGTCAGCATCAGATCTCCACCAGGTCCAAGTGCAATCCTCAGACGGTACTCAAAACTGCAAGAAAAGGATTTGCCCTTACTGATCCATTTGTACATACAGGCAGCTATGCTTGGCTTCTATTAAAACAAAATTATGATGAGAAACTGAACAAAAATAAGAATCCCAGTTTCCTACAAGAGCATTAATCCAACATTAACATGTAATTATTTAGCATATGCCCACCTATGCGGCCAGATCTTCAAATCATCTTCAGTAGGTTTAAGGATTAAATCGATGTAAGCTCTGTTAGAGGTTGGTACTGGAAATGGTGGTGGATCAGCATCAACACTCCAGGTCCTATTCCTTGCAAATCCATGTGATTCCATATTTCCGAAGGAGGAAAACTAGAATAGGAAGTACTTAGCAAAATTAAAATCAGACAAAGCAGAAGAGATTAATGAATCGAAAAGGTGCGGGAAAGAAAAATCACGTACCTGAGGAAAGCATATTGGTATTCCTCCACGTATAGCTTTTGGAGGTTTGAAAATAGCCTGACAGAAAGTGACATCAGCCAAGCAAATTTTATGTAATCAATCAAGAAAGACGTAGAATAAACATTCCAGTAAAAGTCAGATTCACATATAATTGCCATGTGGACGAGGCAAAAGGAGCAGCAGGAAAGTGTCAATATAGCTTCCACCTCATTATTACAACAATATATGGCGAATTATAACAGAGGTAAAATGGCTTATGAGAGATGATAATGAAACTTGATGTAAAGATTGTTTTGACTTACTGGATTAAACAGTCAACCATAACTCGAGATAAAACTTATTGACTGCAGATTTTTTTTCTAGAATTGGACTGACAAAAGTGCTGGACAAACTTTCAGAATAGGTATGTATTTGTATGTAATAAATTTCGGGATGATAATCAAGTTAAGTCAGGATTTACAATCATCCCAAAAAATCATATTCTAACCGTTTAATTAACCCAATTTCAAACAAGCATACACTACGATAGAAACAATGCTGAAAGATATTTTTAAAGACACTGACATATGTTCAAACTTAAGAAGGAAAATAACAGCACCTTATGACTAACAAAAAGCAACTCCTCTCCATGCTCATCTTTCCATGATGTGACATGGCCACCATACAGGTACACCTGAAAGCAATAGAACAAATAGGAATACTAAATAGCATATGTTTGTAAAAGGTTAACTGAAAAAAAAAGCTCTTAAAGGGTAGTTTATTTTTCTATTTTAGTTCCTTATCTTTTCTTATGTCCATCCACTGGAATATCCATGCTGCTAAGTGCTAACTAATAATTATTCAATGAAGGACAGAGCTTCTATTGTAACACCATTCTTGATAGCCCAAAATGAAATATAGTAGTACAAAAGTATCTCCATGTTAAATTCAGAGCGAATATTTGAGAATTGAGATTACTGTGTTAGTGTGTCAAAATCAATGTGTCAGCTATATTGATATCAGTGTTGACTGTTGAGCTTCTAATAGCCAGGCGTTATGCAACAGCAATACATCATATATGTCCGTTATTACTTGCCCTTATACATTTAGTTTGCCAAATAATATGGGACTGATCTAGCTAGTTAATGTCAACAGAAGCACATCCAAACAGTAGGCAAAGCATGTTTGGGTTCACTTCTGAAATGACAAGTGGTATAATAGGCATGGCAGTAACTGAGGTTAATGTTTCAGCAAGACCGGGTCACAAACCAAAACTTTACTTGGACCAACATCACATATGACCAGTCATACACAACCGATCATTTCTCCATCAGCTCAAAATATCCTCTGGCATTCTTACCCCCTCTTAGTCTATTCCACCAGTGTTGACCTCATGGGCTTCTCTCCGCTTTGCAGCAGAAACTAGCATCATGGCAGCAGCCCAAATGGCTGGCACACTACTCATCATTGATGTTGAAATAACAGAGATCAAAGTAGACAACAAGAGGTAGATTGAAAGAGGCTCCTCAAGAAGTGATTGATGCATGATAGCATGGGCTCCATCCCACCAGTTTGGCCTGATAGCACATTCATCATTACTATGGGTACAGGTTTTTGGAATCCTATATCAACGATATACCAAACAACAGGATAGCTAGGTATTTGTTTGACAGGTCCTGAACCTAGAAATGTCCATGCCATCCTTGACATTATTCCACAGTTCTAGCAGTTAGCTAAGCAAGCAACTCTCTTGCAAAGCCCCCTTCAATGGTAGGCCTAGCTCGAGCAGGCCTGTGTTGCAATCTGGGTTATCTACCTCCTTAGCCAAAATTTCATCTGTTGTGGTCTCCTAGACGGCTAGACCCATGCATTCCCATATCCCACTCTTCAGGCCCTTACACAGCTAAGCCTATCACGAAAATACACATGTTTGTTGTGTCTACCATTTTAGGCCAAAAAACCATTCTCAAGTTGTGCGCAACAACAGGAAATGGTGGTCAGGAGAGCCATTAACACCAGTTGGTAGAATTTTGTTGTCCCGCAGGTTGTGTTTTTAAGGTAGACCAAACCAACCTGATGTTACTAAAGTGATAAGAAATTGAGAATATTCGACAGTGCCAAATTTCCTCCCTGCTAACCTGGAAGTTCTCCCCAGTTACAAGGAAATGATTCCATTATAGAACCAATGTTCACCGCCCTCACGTGCACATAGATCAGACAGATTAGCAAAGCAAAACTTCATGTTCGGGAATTACCGAAACTCCATCATAGATCACGCTAGCCACTCTTTTAATCATGTTGCTGATTTTTCGATCATCATTCGCCACAAGAGGCGTCTAAGAAGGCAAAGGCATAATACTGATGGAGCTCAAGACTGGAATCAGAACACTGATCTGCTTCCTAAACTGTGTAAGAAACTTCACATGGAAATCAGTCCCCACAAGCTTCCCGCGATCAAACCAATCTAATCTCCCGTAGAAAAATCCGCCACAAGAGTACTTGTACTAATTACTACCAGTTACCGGAGCATGGGTGAAGTGATCGGAGCAGCGACTACAGCCAACTCTGCTCCGTAACATCCAGCACCACGGATCTGTACCGAGATTTGACTGCCGAAACGTCTAAGAGGGTGGGAACTGAGAGAGACAGGGACGTGGGGGTGTGCGGTATACTACGTACCTCGGCGGAGCTGCCTCGGACCTCGCGGAGGACGACCTTCTCGAGGCCGTTTGCGCCCTTGCAGCGCTCCACGGGCACCGCCTGCGGCGGCGGCATGGCGGCGCCCTCCTCGCCGGCCGCGGTGGCTGACGACGACGACGACATGTCCTTCCGTGAATAGCAGTAGCAAGTGAAGGTGGAGAGGGGTCGTAGTGGTGAGATCTTAATTGGGGAATTTCGGGACGGTTCCCTTCCAGTCTGGGGGCTTAAATAATTAAATCTCGAGATGCCACTTATGGCGATTTATTATTGCGAGGTTAGGTTTTTTCTGTCGTCTTGGTCTAAACAATTTTAGCTTCTGATGTCTAATTTTTGGTTTTTCTAAAAAATATTTTTTTAGCATTTTTTTCTCTTATCTTTTGTATTATTTATAGTGATATAATGTTTTCTATTTTTATTTTTAAATATAATTATATAAAAATACTAACAACAGCTATAATGTATTATCAGCTACTACAATATAAAAAAAGCTAAAAGGTTAGGTTTATAAGTCCATTGAAGTACTTCCTGTGTGGACGTGCTTATTTGAGTTGAGCCAAAGATTGCTTGGCTGTTACATTCCGATGTGCTAACTGCTACTAAAGTGATAAGTGTTCGTTCGCTTTGGCGTTTCTTCAGCGTATTTGTCGCTGTACGCGCAATTTTGGTGTCTTCCATGCTAAACAATCACGTCCTACCAGAGTGCCAATAGCATATTCTGAAATTTCAGGAATACACTCCACGCTCGTCACCGTTATAAACTGGCAGTACAAAATTTAGTCCATGTTTAGAACATATAATTTTTAAAGAAAACTATTTATTTCTTGAGGATTTGAAAAAAAAAATCTCGCATTGTAAACACTTTATACTCGTACCAGAAGGCAGTACAAACCCTTCGGGGACATTCTCAGGAGCCGTGGGAAAGGCGCTAAGGACCAAAAGAGGGTACACACAGATGGAATTATTTTCTCTTGTGTGTTGCTTTTATAAAACCTTTCTAAGACGGCTTAGGCCACCGGTTTTGACCAACAACTGTACGCTTACACATGCAGTCATGCTGGCATCGATTTATCCTGAGAAAAGCTGTTGACTATCCAAAGATCCAAATCACTACAACTCGCACCGAGGATTATCTCCGTGCAGGGCTACATGTACTATCCGGTGACGATTTTTCCTAAGTAGCTGGATAAAGATGGTTAGGAACCAGCGGCACGGCATCAGGTGATCGATTGCTCATCATCGTCACCACACCCAATCAGTGCCTTGCTATGATGGCCGGTGACGTGGACCAACAACTCGACCGGTGCAGGGTGTGGTGTATGGGCCGCCACACTCCGCCGCATTTTCCAGACGTCGATGCCATTGCCGGCCGCCGCGGGTGGCTGGTTGGTTGGTTGGTTTCGCCGCGCGGTCAAAGCCGTAGAAATCACGAACCGCTTTGTGTTGTGTGAGAGAGAAGCCTCCGTGACGTGAAACGAAAATTACGAAAGGACTTCGGCCTTACCAAGACAGTTGGGGTAGTGCTATGCAGTCGCGAGGCCCGGAGAGATTTAGGTCCAAAGCGAGCCGTGTGTTACCGGGCCAGTGAATCGTGCGAATCGTCGGGGGAGAAAAGGCCCTACTCCACGTAAAAGCGACAATACAAATCCAGCTCGATTCCAATCGAGTGGTACGATTCATCATGCAGTCTCAATTATTGTGCCCAATCTATAAGAAGCAATAATTGGACGGGTTTGTCTTTTTTTCTTTTATAAAAAAACTTATTGCACGGATAAAGCTGAAGCGGGCAGCTAGTACAAGCTACCCGTCCGCCGATTAGTACCGTACCGTGATGGCAGCTAGCCCGTCTAATTAAAATGCACAAACAACGTGGCAAAGACGAAATTTTAGGCAATTTGGTGTACTGGGGAACAGTCCCTCCTGGACGGAAGAGGAGCTGACACTGTTTCGTCGCGACCGCGGTGCGAGAAACAAAACAGGCGCCGCCGCCATCTCGAACGTCGGTGACGTACATTACACGTACCCAGACGCTGACAAGCATGTACGACTCCATGCCTCCGTACATGCCACGCTGACAAGGGATGAGTATCCTCATGAAAGAGGGAGGGAACAGCTAGCAAAAAAAAGCACCTCCATGAAGCTGATTAGCTAACAGCGTAGAAGGTCACGGATGCGGCGGCGACGATGCCGGAGATCGGAACGGCGAATTGGGCGGCTCCGCGGCTGCACCTTCCATTAGTTGCCGTCTACCTGCTGCCAGTTAGGGTGTATTAGGTTTATGCCCTAACAAATATTATCAAAATTTGGCTAGCCAAAATTTTGATGGACGTTCTGGTTGTCTAAGGTTTGCCCAAGAATTGACAAAAAAAAAATGTGTAGGATATAACCAAAGATCCATCATCATACCATAATTTGGCATTTATCCAAATAAAGACCAATTATTAGGATGTTATAAAAAAATTTGATAAAATAAGTTAGAGGCACAAACTACACATACCCTAAAAGGCCACCTTGATTTATATTCTCCTCGTCCTCGACCAACCAGTACTAGCCCCTATCGAAATACTCAGGTCAGCTTGTGTTCTGTTTTACACCTACGCCCCACTCAAACAAGATATTTATGTGTCAAACCCAATTTCACAGTTCAGAAATTTTTGCCCAAGAGGGCCGGGGGGGGGGGGCTATTTTACAGTCACCATGTACTTATGTTCTATATTCGAACTTGCAAAGGTGCGGTTACCTGCAAAGTTGCTTTCCTGAACGCAAATGACCATGGTCCATGGTACAATATACAAAAGTCAGTTAATTTGCGCATACTTTATTTAACTTCTTAGTATTTATTTGCTCACAGTTCAGTAGTAGTTTTACAGCCAGTTCTCATGCATGATGCATATCAGCACAGCATCAGCCAAGCAAATCTTATCTTAAAAAATATTTTATTTAAAAATTAGTTATCATAAAAAAGTTAAAAGGGTCCATAGCATTGGTGCATGCGTAAGTACTACTAGTGCGTTACAAAATTACATCGCATACATGACTGGGAATTTCTGCACACTACGAACACACGGACGGACGGACGGTTGTGAATTAATAAGCAGCGAGGCAGCGAGCCCTCCGCCGCATCAGTCATCATTGGGAATGTACGCGCCGAGCACAATGGCGTTGACGTAGTCCTGCACCCTGTGGAACGGCAGGCCGGGCAGCGCCAGCGCCAGGACCCTCATGAACAGCAGCACCCACCCTTCCCGGCAGTGCGAGCTCTTCCAGTAGCCCAGGTAAAAGCTCCGTGCGAGCTCCCATGCTGAGTTAATGCGCGTCGTCACGAAGCCCGGCCGCAAGGAAGAGCTCGTCTCGCCCGGTATCTCCCTGAGCACCTGTGCAAGGTTAACAAAACATGTACAGGTATTTCATTCAGTTCAGAGGCATGTAGCTCAACAAACAGATCAAGTAATGGGGTAATGGCCAGGGAGTAAAAATGTAAAATGAGTGGTCTGGTCTCGCGTCTTGCCGAGCTAAAATGGCACTGTAGATTCTGTTCCGTCTTTCCTTTTCTTCCACTTCGACCAAGAGAGTTTTGGAGCACACGTTCGGCGGTTCTCAATGAATTCAGATGCCTCGGTTCGTTTCAGCCACATTTCGGTTATCTAATCGCTTCTACAAGCATAAAGCCAAAATTTTGTGACCTTACATCGTCGATGATTAGAAAGATCGATATCTAGACTTTGGCGGATTTGGCTAGTACTAGTAGCATAAGAACTGAACAAAGGTGCCCTTTCACCTGGATGCCCGTTCTGGATTGTTCTGGTGTGCTTACTCTTCCACGTAAAATGAGAACAAATTCAAACATGTTTTAAAAGAAAATGTACTGTATATGCGTGTATAACACCCATCATTTGATGAAACACGGGTCCTTTTATAGTTTTGGCCCTTCATCTAATTAAATCCGCTTCAGATTCTGAAACCGTAGTAACACGCGCGACTTATCTAAGGCATACAGTGAGAAAACTGAACTAGCAACAAGTAATGTTCCCTGGGCAAAAACAGGCAGCCAGGAGAGGAGAAGCGTCGATCACCTTGAGCTTGTAAGAGCTGTCGAAGTGGATGCATAGCCCGAAGTGCAGGAAATGGACGGCGGAGTTGTCGTTGGGCAGCCGCGGCAGCGGGTCGTCGCCGTAGGTTATCCGGAAGTGCCGCTTCTTGGGCCGGTCCAGGTTCCTCTCCACGAACATGGCGAGCATGGCGTCCCCGACCCGCGGCTGCCCGAACGTGTACACCCCGGCCAGCCGGTCCAGCACCGGCTTCTCCTTGTGGTACGCGAGGATCGTCGGGAACAGCACCGCCAGCGCGCCGCCGGACCCGTGCCCGGTCACCAGCAGCCTCGCCTTCTTGTTCGCCTCCAGCAACTCCTTCACCGCGTCACGGATCGTGTAGTACGCGTAAACCTGCAGAAAGACATGATGTTCATGGAGATCAATCAGACATGAGAGGCACAAACATACACGAGCAGTGCAGTGTGCCTGCATAAGAATTTTCAGACGCGACCCTTTGGGGTTTGCCCTTGGTGTGCTCGACCCACTTGGGCCAACCGATGTTGCGCTGCGCGCCGAGCGCGTGGGTGTAGGCCGCGTGCGCCCGCCCGAGCCGCGGGATCTTGTACCACGACGGGTCCAGGTCGGCGCGCCACCGCGCGACGTCGAACGGCCTCGTCCCGCGGAACGCCACCACGATCAGGTCCGCGTCCACCGCCTTGTCGCAGAACACGATCGCCTGCGCCGTGTACTCGTTCTGGAACTCTGAACAGCACAGCCATGCATCATAGTACCAAGCACGTTTATTATGGTCATGTTTTGTACAAAACTACGTACGGTTGTTCATGGTCCTTACCGTTCCAGCAGTTGTGGAGCTTCACGAACTCCATCTGTGCCACAGGGATACGTTTCAGCTTTTCCAGTGCTAATTAAACGTACGCCTGCTAATTAAGAGAAACTGACGCTGTAAAGTAACGAAGGGTACGTGCGTACCTGCCAGTGGCGTGTGACTACGTCGCGGATGAAGGCCTCGTTCTCGTACGCCACTTTGGACGCCATGACGCAAAGCTCGGCGTGGTACCGGCTGTCCGTCGGCTTGATGTCCCTATCCAGATCGACTCTCTGGTCAATGAACCCGGTTATCGACCGGTACGTCGCCGACGCTTTGTCAGGGTACTCCACCCTCCCTGTGATTAAGCACAGGAGAACAATTAATGGAACACAAGTTCGTTGCACTGTAAATTAAGACAGGAAAATTAAACCATGCACGAATGCACTGACCGTGGAGGATGTTGTCGATGAGGTTGAGCACGAACTCGACGGCCGCACCGAGGGCGGCCACGGGGGCGGCGAGCGAGAGGAGGACGATTTGCAGGAGGAGGTTGAGGAAGATGTTCAGCCGCCGGCCGAAGCTGCCGATCTCGGTGCTGGTGAAGCAGTCGACGGCCCTGTTCCGGCCGACCTTGGGCGAGAAGAGGAGGTGCAGGAGCTCGAATGGGCCGGCCCTGTCCGGCCGCAGCACCATGTAGTCATTGCTGAAGCAGTAGTCGAGCTTGCTCATGCTGGCTGGCCGCTGCTCAATTGTCGCTGGCTATGGCGAGACGTGTCTAGCTAGGAGGCGCAAGCAACAGCAACTCTACCTGTGCGGGAGGGGAGACAGGGTTCGTACTGCTATTGTTGAGGTTTAATTTTTCTCGACATGCAGGGTGCAACTACCATAAATGCAGGATGGGCAATATCGAAGGCACGACTACTTACGCGAAATAAAGTCGTGGACTACAGCAAATGTGCATGCACGGACGATTCCATCTGGCATCGGATGGCTAATTTTTGTCTCCATCGATATGTAACAACCGTGTGTTTTTGGCTGATTAAAATATCTCATATTTTACTGGCTTTTGTGCATCTCTTATACGTGTGGTTTATTTTGGCTTGTGTTTTTTTATGGCTGTGAGAAAGCGATGGTGACATCTTGCTTTTATTCTTTTCTAACTTTTCCGGTTGGTGTTTTCTTTCCTCTTGCCAAAATTCAATTATCACTGGTCAGAACTCAGAATAAATTTATTTGTACCTATTCAGACAACCGAATTATACCGAGATCAAAAACTGAGAGATGACCATGTTTGACAATTTGGGCAATGCCACGTTTCGCCTTTGCTAACCTATGGCGTTGGGTCCCCGTAGCAATGGTGAGTGAGGTTTTGCTAGTCTCATCAAACATAAACCCTATGTGGTGTAAAGTTTTCCATGTGTTACAAAGTACCCATAAGAAATCACATGACAAATTTTTTAAAACCCAATGTTGAAGCTCTATCACTCATTTTTATGAGAAGATAATTGCACAAGCCCTCGAAGGAAAAACAACAAGATACCAACATTAATAGCCCCAACAAAGGACGGATGCCAACACCGAGGGCCCCAACTAGGACTTTTACTAAGCACCTACCTTGTGAAGCAACAACAACGACACCCCCCTAAAACAGGGGAGGGGAGGCTCCTTCACTTACACCGTTGGTGACCACCATCGTGCAAGCACCACCATGCGCCACCTGACGCACGCCGCCCACCGACACTGCACATCATGAGTCATTGTCACTACCCATCACACCCACGACGTGACCTACCTAGCCGATGCACAAGACACACCAATCGACGCACCAACTGCAATGGTCATGAGTTCGCCCTCAACCGTCGTCACCTGCGAACCCCGAAGCCCAACCACAATGCTCATCGTGTGTCATCGTCACCACCCGTCGCACACCCGTGACGCTGTAGCTCTGACTTTGCCACAACAATCATCGTCGAAGTGTCTAAAGCGATTCCTGAAGTGATGCCTTAGCCAAGCCGACGGTGACGCCCAAGCCTAGGCTGAGCCTAAGCTCTCCCAAGAGCACTGAAGCCGCCACCGTCTGTGTGCCCCACCGCGACGCTCGTCACTTGTCATCGTCGCCACCCATCGCACATCACGACGCGGGAGCTCCAACCTCACCGTGACAAACATCACTGAAGAGTCCGAAGAAACGCCTAAAGAGGACCCTCGGCCGAGCCGATGACCAATGACAATGCCCAAGGCCAGGCCAATCCTGAGCTCACCCAAGACCGCCGAACCACCGAAGTCATTGCCACCTACGCACCAAACACCCCACCACGACACCTATTGCACGTCATCATTGATGCCCATCGCACACCCACGACATGACAGCTCTGACTTTGCCAAGATCAACAAAGTGACCAGAGCGACGCCTGTAGCACACCCTAGTGATCAGTCCTAGCTAACCGTGCGTACCACATGCCCTCGTGACTAGGCCCAGACAGCCACGCCAACAAGGTGATGAGGCCCACGGGTGGTGTTGAACAGCCAAGCAACAACATCAAGCACCAACTGCAACCGATATATCTGACAACGCATGGCGACACTCAGGAGGACGATGGCAGAACCAGAGAGAGAGAAGTTTGAGGATGACGGGAGGCTCTAGATCTGCCAGGATCCAAGGATGATGGTGACCAGAGGTGAAGAAGAAGGATGCGGGTGGCACCAAGGAAAGAAAATAAAATTAGATCTGAGGAAAAGAAGAGGAGGGAGAGGAAGGGAAGGATGGAGGCGGAAGAGGAGGGAGGCTCGGGACGAGTGGCCACCGCGAGTCGTGAATAGGGAGGCAACCTTGCTAAGGACAGTTGTCCTCACTGTGCAAGATAGCGCCATCGTCTGAATGGCACAGACACCGTAAATTACGTAACAAGAGGAAAGCAAAACGCTAAGGGACAACTCACCTTCATCTCACACGCTTGGAGGGCCTTGAAGAGTAGCTCGAACTAGCATGACCTCGATCAGCACCCTTCGATCCACCAAGACATCCACACAGTATGTGGTAGCCTGTATGGTACAAAGGGCATCTGCGAGGGGGGAGGAAGTCTACTAGGATCAGCCGGCCAACACTAGGGGCTAGGAAGCATCTTCAAGCAGTGGCATCACACCCCCAGGTAATTCAGAGCCAACCATCTACACGACCATCGTAGGAGAGGGTGGAGTAGCTGTTGAGGGAAACAACATCAACGAGTGTAGCAGAGACAGACATGCGAAGTCCCTAGAGGCGAAGGAAGGACTCAATCTGTGATGGCCCCTCTGGGAACATGGACGGGGTCCGATCGCCCTCGGGGTGCATAAGGCTCGACGATGAAACATCTGCCTTTTTGCCGCACGGACACGGGGGGACCACGATCTCTGAACTCGAGCTCTCCTCCAGTATCTCGAGGGCAATGCGATACCCCTCTACAGGAACCATAAGCGAAGAGCTAAATCGGGCCCACTTTGTAGGCGGGGGAACCGAGGCTACAACTGCTGGATAGTCTGGGGCGACTGGTGCTGTCGAGCCCCCCACCTTTATCGATCTGGTCGGAGCCTCCTCCTCCTCATCTGTCTCTCCCTTGGCACCATCTCCCTACCTACCTCGTCATTGCGCTCCTCATCCTCCCCGTCTCCCTCAGTGTCCCGCTTCGCCTCGCCCTCATCGTCACTGAGGCCCTCCGCGTCCTCCTCTTCACCAAGCAGTGCAGGGGCGCTGAGGATAGTGGGATCACGACGAGGGAAGTAGGAGAGTCTTCGTGGCCCTCAGCTTCCTCGGCATTATTTCCATGGGAACCGTAGCTACGGGAGGGACCCATGGACGGGGCAAGCCGAACTGGGACGGGAAGACCAAGGGCCTCACAAACTCAGTTTATATAGGGCCACCGTTGGTGGTGCAGGCGTGAAGGTTATGCTCCTTGAAAGTGTACAGCCCCAGGAAAACACGTACGTCACCCGTTCAGCCTCCTCTAGATAGTTCAGAGAATTTTGATTGCTGGCACTTTCATGTGGTTTTCAAACATAGATAGGTTCCCGTCATACATGAATAACTTTTGGATCTTTCTCCTTTCGATTATGTGAAGTAGCAAAAGTTCAAAGTAGATAGGTTCCCGTCATGCCACGTTTCACTTTTGGACCCTATCTAGTGGCTTCGCCGATTGAGGTAGTGCTCACAGTAACTTTTGGCTTATGGCTAAAACAGCACGGTAGGCTATTAGTTTTTTTAAGTAATTAAATTTAAAAATAAAAAAATTATATCTTTATGGACAATGCAAAGAAATAAGGGGAAAAGAACAAAGCCAAAAAAGACGAAATATTAGGGTTCGTTCATATTAGATTTTTGTTTTGGTTTATGAATAGTAATAGCTTATAGAGAGATACACTCGCGTACGATTTTAGCCAATATAAATGATGTCGCTGCAGTGTGTATTATAATAGACTAGTAAACCCCGTCTTGAAAAGGCACTCCGTTTGAAAGTTAGATAATGTAGAAAAGTCATTTACTACAGAAAAGTAGCTTTTAGAAATCAATATGAATATAGCCTAAAAGGCCGACGTGTTTTAAAAGCTAGAAGTAGAAGTCGTTTGGAGCGGGGCTCGAGAGGTGCACATAAAATTGATACGAACTTGACAAAATAAACTTCTAGATGAGCCTATTCGAAAAGAAGGGTCATTTTGTGCCCAATTTATGTGCAGCTCAAGTTGAAAAAGCGTGTTCCTTGATTGATCTCGCAAGAAGGAGGAGGTGAAGAAGAAGAAGAAGAAGAAGAAGAAGAAGAGTGTTACGTGTGTCGTCGGTGACTCGGTGTGCCCCGTGTTATGGAATTCAATGCAGAGTTAGACGTAGTACTGGTACGATCCTAGCTAGAGTCAAGGGATCACTGAAGAGGGAACAAAATCACGGTTGGGCACGTAGAATTATCACGCGACATAGTTTCATCGTTCAGCTGCAGGCAGGCAGGAGCAGGATACATTAATTCAGACATGAAGGTTCAGAACTGAGAAGCGTCCTCTAATGTGTAACCAAATACAGATGAGACGGATCACAGTAGGTTCGGAGTTTCTAACATACCAAGCCTGAATCTAAATCGAGAATGAAAATTAAGCGTTCGTGCTTATGAACTCTGAATCTGAAATCAATGTACTAGCCTGCAATTGCAAAGCCACAAGTCCAAAGCTAAAGGTGCGTTTGGTTGAGCTTTTGAGAGCTGCTTTTGCTTCCAAAAAGCCAAAAGCCAACCAAAGGGGTAAAAACCAGAAGCTGTTTTTTCAGAAGCAGCTACTTTTGGGTAGTACAGTTTTGAAAGCACCTTAGACCCTGCTTTTGGCTTTTGGCTTTCTGCTTTTTGAAATGGTGAAAATAGAGAGCTGTTTCACAGTTGTTTCAAGGAAAATAGAGATAGGAGGTAAGTTTTATACTTGTTTGACCAAACAGCTTACAGCTTTTCCACAACCCACAACCTACAGCAGCTTTTCCACAGCCCACAACTCACAGCAGCTTTTTCAGAAGCCACAGCTCAACCAAACACACCTTAAATACATCTTGATCGAACAAGCTTTTGTTGAGTGTTTCCCTGTGGCTTTTGTGGCATATATTTTAAACTTGCAGCCGTACCTCATCGGCAGAGCCAGGAAAAAAATCTACAAAATGATTAAAAGATACATGTAAAGACCTGTCGGTACCATGCGGAGTACGTGTTCGAAAGCAACTCAAAACTTGGACCAACGACTGACGTTACGGTGGCAACACCACACACTCACGTGAGAACGCGATAGCTAGCTAGCTAGCCCCGGCTATCTATCCGCCCATTCACCTCACCCTAAGCATCGAAAACCAGGTGATCGAAGCAGGCCATATCGCTTGAGATCACTCGTTGGATCATCATCACACACTAGCTAGAACACAGGTGAAGCCAGCAGGCGGTTGATCACTGCAAAGAGACTAAATGGGGGCCTTGGCGGCGTCCATCGCGTCGCACGTGCCGTCGGGGCTGCTGAGCACGGGCCTGGCGGTGCTGTCGAGCCCCGGCGAGATCGTCCGGAGGGCGGCGCGGCTGGAGGACGAGCTCAAGGGGCTGCTCCGGATGAACGGCGCCGGCGGCCGGGCGGGGTCGGGGGCGGAGCAGGGCAAGGCGCAGCACCACGCGGGCCGGACAGGTTCCTGCGCGCGTACGAGCGGCTCAAGAGTGAGCTCCTCAACGACCGCGCCTTCAACTTCGACTTCACCGAAGAGACCAGGCAGTGGGTCGCCAAGGTACGTGCAAGCCCCGTGCCCGCCCGGTACTCCTAGGGTGTTTCTTTGGCTTTTAAAAGTGGTTTTTTGCTTCTGCTACAGTACCTAACTTTTAAACAGAATATTTTCTCAAAACATGGTCTACAAGTTAAACGATCTACACGTTAAAAGCCCAATATCTGTACCAGCCAAAATCGCAAGTGAATATCTGTCTCTCCGTAATCTGTACCGTAAACAGCCAAAATTCAAAAATTTCAGCCAAAAACCATAAACCGCAGCCGAAAAGAACAGGCCCGATCCAAATTAGTGCACGTCTTTCCGAACACAAATGCATGGCCATATGGTGAACATGCATGCATGGTCACATTTGATCGACCATGCGATTAGAAACTGTTCCGGATTGGAGCATGGATTGGTTGACTAGTGTGTAACTGTGGCATAAGACCTTGATGCACGGGCTCTGCCCTTCCTTACTCTAAAAAAAGACCTTGATGCATGGATGGCTTGCTTTGTCAGACCTTACATGTCTGGACAACGGAGTATTACGCCTCGGAATCGTCAGCTAGACAATGCGATCATGTTGGTTACCTGCGTGCCGACCCTGGTTTGTGATGGAGGCCTCAAAATTTGGACGTGCGTGACTGGATTATAAAGGTCCAGATGATGCTCATGGCTTGTTGCCAGCACCGGGCTCTTGTGGCTGTGAAGTGCCACTTCTCTCCGTTCACAGATGTCAGTATCATAGGGGAATATTTACGGGGATAAGCTGCCCGGGCCAGGAAAACTTGGGCGAATTGTATCTAAACTAATAATCCACCAGTTAAAATTATCCTACATCCACCCAACAATTACCTGCTCCACAGTCATAACCTTATCTACGTCCACACCACAATATGCACCCAGAAATACACCATCCTAAAAATGTGCGCACCAGATTAACTCTCCTCCATTCTCTCTCCTTACTCAACCATATCCGACGGTCATCCTTCAATGGATCTGCAGTACCCCTCCCCACCCTCCCGAACCGCCCTCCCCACCCTTCTCTTGGATTTCGCCGCCGCGCTTCCTCCGTTCCCTCCGCCAACCCCCTCCTCCCCCGCGCTTCCTCCGCCCCCTCCGCCTCCCCCGCTCCTCCCCTCCCTCCGCCTCCCCCGCGCCTCCCCCCTCCTCCCCCGCGCCTCCCCTCCCTCCGCCTCCCCCATCCTCCCTCCGCCTCGAGCAGCCCAACAAGATGGCACGGACGCGGTCGATGGCAGCGCGAGCGCAGGCGGGCGTGGGCAACGACGGCCGCGTGCAATGCGGCGCCGGTGGCCAGGAAGAGGTGGCCGCCCCCGGGAGAGGAGATCGATCCGCCGCCGCCTCCTCCTGCCCCCGCCCCGCGCCGCCGCCTCCTCCACCGCGCCGCCGCTCCCCCATCTCCGACTCTCCCCCGCGCCTCCCCTCCGCTCCCCCATCCTCCATTGCGCCGCCGCTCACCCATCTCCGTCTCTCCCCCGTGCCTCCATTCCCGCCGCTCCCCCATCTCCGCCTCTCCCCCACGCCTCCACTTCCGCCGCACCCGTGTAAAAATCGGAGGTGAAAACCTCAAACCCTAATCCCCTTGTCCCCATGGTGGAGCCCGACGCAACCGCGCCGCCTCCGGAGGTAGCGCCCGAGGAGCAGCCCCCAGCCGCCGCCGCCACGCAGCAGGAGCCCCCCGCGGCCGCCGAGGGCGAAGGAGATCACAAGAGGACGCCCTGACTTCCTCTCCCCTTCCCGCGTGCAGCGTTTGCCCCCAGGATCAACGAGTCGAGGATGGAGGTCAAGATCGACAGCCTCCGCGACTTCGCATATTCCTGATGCTCAGCATATTCCGGAGCGGGTCCGCGCCGCCGACCATAGAGGGCTCGCTGAATGCCATCGGCGGGCTGATCCGCGGCGGTGGGGAGGCGGCCGTGACTGCAGCCACGATTCCTGATGCTGAGGCGTTGAATGGGCATGCTGGACTCCTCTCAGAGTATGAGCTCCGGGCCGACCCAGCATACCTGTCCTACTACTACTCGCATGGCAATATGAACCCTAGGCTGCCACCGCCGGTGCTATCCAAGGAGGACTGGCGGTCAACACAGCGGCTGAAGGCGGGGGTTGTCGGGGGGATTGGTGACCGGAGGAAGGTGGCGCAGGAGGAGGCTGGACAAGGGACGGCTGTGGGGAGGTCGCTGTTCCCGCAGAACTCTGGTTTCGATCTGGAGGACGACGCAAGGAAGGGTGTGGCTGGTGCTGCAGAGTGGGTGGTTGGAGGAGGGGATGGGCTCATTGGTTTATCACTCGGGCGGCAACACAGCTTTGCTTATATCCTTCGGGTTAGTCTCAATTGCCGTTGCAAATTGCTATTTTTCTCTCTTAATTGAGGCTTATTAGTTGCTATCCGGTGTTCTTTGCGGGTTGTAGCTACTCTGAGCTAATTATATTTATTGTATGGTGGTAGTGTTCATATGCATCTCGATTTTACTGGTTTATCTAGGAATCTGCAATTTAATCAACATCTGAACATACAGTTTGGATTATGATTGATAAGTTTTTGCGGTATGTTGCTAGATATTGTATATTAACCCCCCCGGGGGGGGGGGGGGGTTGAATAGACAAGTCCATGCTGTTCCCAGCATCCTGTCCATTTAGAAGTTGGATGGTCTGGATAAAAGCAGTGATAAATTGCGGTGCGGTTGTCTCGCAAGAAGTTTTGAATTTTTTCCAGCTCAAGCTTGGGCACCTGTGAATGCATGCGCTGGATGAACTTCAAGCCAGGTGTTACAAATCCTATAACGTCAATCCTGAAAGTCTTTTGACAACATTTGTGTATTGTGGTTTGCACAATCATGTGAGATTGGTTATGTGTTGTTGCAGTATGTCTTAACGCATTGTCTCGTGAAATTCTGCACCCAATAAAGTATATCTTTGAGATGCGCGTACTTGTAAAGGAGGGTATGTTCTCTCTGAATCAACTATCAAGAAGCTAGACGACGGAAGGACAAGACAGGTACTGGAATGGGACTTCAGACGGAACTTATAAATCCGTGTCATTGTGAAGTTGTAAGATTGATGACAGGAATGTTGTATTGCTGTTATGGCCAGATACTGAACGTGAAGACAAGGGTGTTGCCTCACAAGGGAAGAGGTGGTTTAGCAGGAAGCACTGAGATGACCCTGTCTTCCATGAGGAAGCACCATGACGATGCACACTCTCTGAAGGTAGATGCCAAAATCCTCTTCTGTTTATGTTCCGTGGGGAGAGATGAAAATGCAAGTGCAATGCGATTTTTTTGAACTTGGTACCTATAGCAATTTTGTGCCATTTTTCAGGAAGTGACTCCATATATTTCGGCAGCAGAAATGGTTAAGAAGTTCGAGTCAGGGACTAGAGAGTTGGGCATCCCCCACAACAGATCACTTTCTCATGTTAGTATTCCTTTCCTCATTTCTGTTGTTAGATATATTGCTTTCACATTCTTATGTGTGCAGTTCGTTCCGTAAAAACGCTAATTATCAACAAAATATTGCCCATACTTTTATAATTTAACATTGGGATAATTAAAAAAAAGACTGTATATGGACTGCTACTTCATTATTTTGTGAGTGCATGTTGTTCAATTTCAGATGAATTTGCCATGCAATTATATATCCATTGGAGCAATGTGGTTTACTTTTTGGAGCTATCTTTTTGAACGCCCTCCGGCCTCTGCCAGTCCGCCCGGACTAATCGCTCCGGCGGTGTACAGGTTTTTATCCTAATACCCTATTGCCTTACTGTTACTTTGTTCATTTTCAGTACATTTCGGAAGTATGACAGTAAATGACTCAGTATTTGTAACTTGTATGTGCATGCAGGGAGGGATATCAAATGGTGAAATTATATACTTCAAAGTAGCTTTCAAGCCAACAACAACTATTGGGGTAAGACATTCCAGTAATAAAAACTCTCTGTTCTTTTACAGTAATAAAACTGTAATAAAACTATTGGGGTAAGACATTCCAGTAATAAAAACTATTGATATTGAAGCAAGACTGATGCTTGTGTACGCCGCGCTGGAGGTGAGGGACTTCGATTCCTTTGCGGGGGGGTTTTTGTACCCGAGCAATCGCGAGGGATTTGAGGTGGCGGGGGGCGTTTGTTTAGATTGAGGGGATCGTGAAGCAGCTGGCGACGGCCGGGGAATGCAATGAAAAAGGAATGGAATTATGCTATTATTAAATTGAGGGTAGTTTCCTTTGGTTCTTTGATGCGATTTGATGAATTGGGGATTGCCTTGTTACGCAATTAACGAGAGCACGATCCAGTTTGGTCTCAAATTTTGTTAAATTTTGGTGCTTTTATGTGGTCTGTGCAGGCTAAGATATATTGTGACGAGAATTACCTCCTCGACTTATATGTCATCCTCCTGAGATACACGAGGTGGGTTGGGCGTTGTTTATCCTGATATCTGCTCTTTAGTATCTTGTTTGGGTGTCACATCTGATGTCTGACTGGATGCAGCTTGCTGTGCAAGGCGATTCCAAAGCATCGTGACTACCACACATTCAAGTCGATAGAAGCGAAGTTCTTCCAGAATGCTTCATATAACTCCTCTGTAATTCCTCTCATGAGCTCAATAAGTATGTGTTTGTGGTTTCAAGTTGTTAAAATGTACAAGTTTGTCCTGATTAGAAAGCTCATCGAGAGCCTTAAATCTATTGCTCGTAGAGTGACATAGCATTTAGGATCCTAATTGGTGATATTGAATTTTGGACGTTGACATTCCCCCCTAGCTGTTTCTCTAAGTGACTTTTTTTGGTAGAAACTCATTGATGTTCTCAATGAGCATGAGTCACTGAAGCCAATTGTGCAGTGGCAGATCACTGAGCATAACAGAGCAGGTACCGCGGAATCTAATAGTCCAAATGGGACTTACGCTGCAAGTCATAGGAAAGAGCAGCATACCCCAATCTCTTATTTGCCTCAGGTATACATGGCATTGCACACCATTCCCTACCCTGTAATATTTTGAATCATTCTAGGAAAAAGAGTTAAGTATTGTCAGCTTCTCAGGTGCTTGTTCTGGTTATGCTTTCTCATTGTTTTTCTTCTTCAGCCATTGCAAAAAATTCTTCCCTGGTAGGAGACATCAAGTTGCATCATTGCTGAGTGTCCAACCTGATAGGCAGATCAACAAATGGTATGTGTACCTCTTGGTCATAATTATGTCTATGATATGTTGTGTTTCATTTGGCTTAAAGTAAAAAAAACTAGACAACGAATGATTTTCGGATTGAACGTTGGCAGCAATTATTGAAAAGGAAGATTAGTTGACATGTTTGTTAGGTAACCTAAAACACGGAAGTGATTGATCAATTTGTTAAGACAAAAGTTAGGCTTATAGGGAAATATCGCCCACATACCAACAATTATGGAAAATGAAGATTAGTTCACATGTTTGTTAGCTAACCTTAAACACTCTGGTAAGTTGATCATTTTGTTAAGACAAAAGGTTAGGTTTATAGGAAACATATCACACGCATATAGTAACTTAATTTTGAGAGCTGCAATTTTGCAGGAAACATAGCATATTAGCATATCCATCTAATATCCCTCGGATTCCTTGCATTTCAAACAGGGACTTAGTTTCTTAATGTGTAGCAGGTCACAACTCACAAGTCTTTGAGTCTCCACTGGGTGGGTTGAATTAGGAAATTTTCATTGTATGTTGGGTTTATCTCTACACCTGTGTTAAGGTTCCCTCTACAGTGCACTTATATGCTTTGATGAATGTTTATGCAGCTGAAGAAAATGTGCAAGGAGGGTGCATATTGGGGTAACTAAGTGCAACTCTCATCTAAACTAATAATCCACCAGTTAAAATTATCCTACATCCACCCAACAATTA
Source organism: Dendrocalamus latiflorus (assembly GCA_017311315.1). Taxonomy (NCBI): domain Eukaryota; kingdom Viridiplantae; phylum Streptophyta; class Magnoliopsida; order Poales; family Poaceae; genus Dendrocalamus; species Dendrocalamus latiflorus. The sequence goes on along the minus strand of CM029656.1, from coordinate 36,769,886 downwards.
CCTGCTCCACAGTCATAACCTTAACTACGTCCACACCACAAAATGCACCCATAATTACACCATCCTAAAAACATCCGCACCAGATTAACTCTCCTCTATTCTCTCTCCTTACTCAACCATATCCGACGGTCATCCTTCAATGGATCTGCAGTACCCCTCCCGCGTCCCTCACGCTCGCGGCTCGCATGCAGGTCGCCGCCACCTCCCGCTACGCAGAAACCGCGTTCTCCCCCGCGCCTCCCCCGCGCTCTCCCCTGTCCCTCCTCCTCCCCCGCGCCTCCTCCGCTCCCTCCGCCTCCCCCGCGCCTCCCCCTCCCTCCGCCTCCTCCCATCCTCCCCCGCGCCTCCTCCGCCGCCGCGCCGCCCTCGCCTCCTCCTCCCCATCCCGCGCCGCTGCTGCCTCCTCCTCCGCCATTCCCTCCGCTTCCCCCGTCCTCCACCGCACCGCCGCTTCCCACCTCCCACTCCTCCGCTGCACTCCGCCCTCGCTCCTCCTCCCCCGCTCCGCCGCCGTCTCCTCCCCCCACCCGTCCGCTCCGCCGCCCCTCCGCGCCCACGGCGAACGCCCCACCCCCACCTCTCTCGCGCCGCAACGCCCTGCGCCGAGGCGCCCTAGCGGTCCAGACTGGCTCGTGCGAGAATCACCCACAACGCGGGCCTCACACACCACCCAACCCACCACCGCACCCATCGCCGCCGCGCCCTCCCTGCGCTGAGCGCTAGCATATGCGCCGCCGCCGCCAGGCTCAAGGCGCTCAGATCTAGGGTCGAGCCCTCCTTGCCAGGGGCGGACCTGCCCTTCGGGCGAGCCCGGGCGGCCGCCCGAGCTCCCCTCGCCAGCCGGACACCCCCCTCCCCGGTGCCGCCCCCGGTAGAAGCACACACCCAGGCGGAGGAGTCGGAGGACGGCGCGGCGCGGCGGCGCCCAGGCGGAGGAGTCGGAGGACGGCGCCCATCGGCACCACCTCACCACGTCGCCCTTCCCGGCCGGCCACCTCAAGCTCTCCCCTTCCTTCTATATAGCAAGCTAAGTGCCATTCTCCCTTTTATTTACCCTTCTACTGCTATTGTTTCTGCCAACAAATTATTAGCTAAGAAATGTGCCAGGGTCTAGAGGAATCATGTTATTCTTATGTTCATGGAAGTGTTGACGTGTAATGTGTGATGGTTCATTAGTGCCTAGATTCATAAGAATTTCTTGGTGGTGTGGTATGGCGGTAAGCAGTGCCCTGTTCTTAAGAAATTTTAGTTTTTATTATCCTTGGAAGTGTATTGTTGTTTTCTATTCACATGGTGGTGGCTACTGTTTTCAACCCTTCGAAAAAATGCTACATATGAGACATTTCTGATGAGAATCTTTGTCACTCTACACAATTTCAGTTTGATTCTGCTTTTAGCTGATCAATATTCCATCTTTTCCCAATCTCCCTTAATGGAAGAAATAGAAGCTCGAGTGGTTGGTGTTGAGCTGCAGGTATAAACTGTTTAGTATGGTTTCATATTCTTCGTTGTGAGCTACCTAAATCATGAGTTGGTATGTGTTTAATAGCAATCCTTCTATGAATACTGCAACATGCATCTTTTGTTGTTGTATGTGTACAATTATTTCCCCTAGCTTCTGAACCAATGCCTATTTATAGCCTCTCGGCCAGTAGTTTTAGTGTCATTCCATAGTAATTTGCTGAAACATGATTTCAATAGAGATGTTTTTGCTCCCAGAGTGTCTTTGCTACATCTTTCACAATGTAACTTGCACTTTCTTAATTATCATATCAAGTAGCAAAGCTCATTGCAATAATATATCTGTGAACGATATCTTCCAATGTGTTCAGATGGCATATGAGCTGCATGGGTTGCTTGCTGTAAATGTTAGTATTGTGACTTGTTATTTTCTACTATGTTTCCATAGACTATAGTCATTAGAGATGTGCTATTTGCATTGTATTTGTTATCCGTTGCAACGCACGGGCACATGACTAGAATTATTATACTGGTGTCATTTGACTAGAATTGCAGCCACGGTAAATATTTTAGTGTTACTTGGACTACTTCGATTATTATACTGAGTTGTAGTTCATCCCCAGATTTGAGTAGCATAGAACTGCTAAGTTGCATATTGCTTACAAACAGGTACGAGATTAGGTGAGCACTTGCATTTGCTTGCAATTGAGGGTAGGATTCCTAGATGTCGATCCTCTATGAAAAAACGATTCTATATGTTTGCCCAATTACTCTTATCTTGAACATTTAATTTGGCAATGCAGCTGCTCGAGTGGCTTCATCGATATGCACTGGATTTTGAAATGTGACAGGTTCTATCTACTGTTATGTTGTCTATTTTATAGAAAGAAAGCAGGAATATGCTGCATGATTAGTATAACTTGGTTCGTTGGCACAGCTATCTGCTCACTTTGTTGTCAATTGTCATTCTATGGTCATACTTTGTCTGACCTAAACAATTATTTTGTATATTGTAGCCAAAGCAGATCCATGAAATCAAGGACTTCCTTCTCACCGCGAGGAGGAAGGATGCCCAATCTGTGAAGATCAAGAGGAGCAAAGATGTTGTCAAGTTCATGGTTCGCTGCAAAAAAGTACTCTTGTGTCTGACTCTGAGAAGGCAAACAACTTGTAGCAATCTCTCCCACCAGATTAGCAGCGGAGCTAATTTTATTTGACATGATCTTATTTCTATTCTTATATCTGAATAGTTCATGCAGGATAAATTTTGCTTCAATTGTTTATTCTTGGTGCTGATGGGCATGCTTGTGTCTGCCAATTCGCATAATTATTTTCATTGAGCTGAGATTGTATTTCTAAGTTATATGGTGTCTGTCAAGTTGATGTCCCAGTGAAGATAAAATTTTGGCATAATTTTTGGCATTTCTAAGTTATAAAGTGTCTGCCAATTGGTATAATTTTTTTTATTTCATTTTCATTGAGTTGAGATTGCATTTCTAAGCTACATAATGTCTGTCAAGTTGATGTCCCAGTGAAGATAAAATTTTGGTCCAAAGATGATTAATGACTGGTTTTAGCTTCAAGCCATCTGTCATACATCTACATAGTGTATGTATGTGTGTGTGTGTCTTTTAATAGAGGCACTCACGCACTCATCACAACAGGAATCAGAAGCAAGATACTGCTACCAGGTATTGAGTTGATATGAACTTTATTTACCTGGTTAGGCATCTTTTGTTAGGTATATTTTAATTTCATGCAATTTCTCTAACAGAAAAAACTTTGGCTAATGCCTAAGTTTGATTTTGCGATTGCGAGTATATTTTTTAAGAATTGCGAGTATCCATTTTAATTAACTTGTGATGTTGGTGTGAAGATTGTAATTTTAGAGAGGGAACTTAGTACATTGAGTATTGAGTGTAGCTTTAAGAGAGGGGACTTAGTACATTGTAATTTTAGGTGACTGAAAGTATAATTTCAGGTGACTGAGAGATAAAAAAATTTTAGTCGGCTATACAATAGCAAAACCGTTCCTATAATCGTATACAGTACGAAGCTGCAGTGTCCAGTTCATGCTGTCTTGTTCAGCTGTCTGTATTATTTTTCTGTTTCAAGTATGGATAGTTTTGGTCGAATCCAGAGCTTGCTGATGAACTCGCATGTGAGTAAGCGTCCATTTCCTTTGTCTATCAAAAGCTGGAGGCATGCACCAGAAGTACATTGCCTGAATTCATGCGTGCGACTGCCCCCATATCATAATGCCGCCGAACAATTCATTTTCTGGTGGCTCACAACTGCACAACCAGCACACATGTGACAGATCACGACCTTCTACCTGTTCACCTGTGACGCTTCACCTACACTCCAAATTACGAATACTGCTACTATTCTATTGTCTTTTGCCGAAATACCTTAAACGAAAATAGCCTCATGGCAATGGGGCCAAGAATGTGTGCCGAACTTACCAAGAATTGACGCAAGCTTCGTATGAATTGTCTCCTTCGCTGATACATCGACAGTCTAACAGAGCAGATCCATATTCTGAAATTATTGTTAGATGAACAGGAAGACCTTGATGAGGAAGACCTCGATGTTACCCCTAAAATTCTCATTGTAAGTGTATTTTTCTTTATCCCTTCTCTCAATTTTGGCACCTGCTAGAATGTTATGTTCTCTCAGTACGTGCTCCTGTTTCTTTGTTTTGCTGAGCCATTGAGCCATTCTACTATTTTCACGCCCTCTTGTATATATATGGTAGTTATCTAAACTAATAAACCACCAGTTAAAATTATTCTACATCCACCCAACAATTACCTGCTCCACAGTCATGACCTTAACTACATCCACACCACAATAAGCACCCAGAAATACACTATCCTAAAAACGTACGCACCAAATTAACTCTCCTCTATTCTCTTTCCTTACTCAACCATATCCGACGGTCATCCTTCAATGGATCTGCAGTACCCCTCCCGCGTCCCGCTCTCCTCTGCAGTCCTCCGCAGTCCCACTACGCATCCATGCCGCCTCCTCCTCGGCTCCTTTGCATCCATGCCGCCTCCTCCTCGGCTCCTTCGCATGCAGGTCGCGACGATTCAGTTTTGCACATCGCTTCGTCTCGCGGGTACGGCTCCGAGCTCCGATCTTCCCGCGGCGGACGTCGCTTCGTCTACGAGCTCCGAGCTCCGAACTTAGCGGATGTCGCGTCGTCTACGAGCTACGAGCTCCTCGCGGCGCGGACGCGCCAGACGCGGTGCGGCGTGCCGTAGGCGGCGCGGAGGACGCGGCGCGGCGGACGAGACGGACACGGCGGACCAGCCTCCACGCGGTGCGGGGCGCGCACGCGGTGGACGCGGCGCGGCGGCGAGGTGCGGCGGGCCGGACGAGACGGACGCGGCGGACCCGCGTCCGCGCGTTGCGGGGCGCGCACGCGGTGGACGCGGTGTGGCGGCGCGGTGCGGCGGGGCGCGCACGCGGTGGACGCGGTGTGGCGGCGCGGTGCGGCGGGGCGGACGCGGCGGGGCGGACGAGACGCGGCGGACCCGCGTCCACATGGTGCGGGGCGCGCACGCAGTGGACGCGGGGCGCGGCGGGGCGAACGAGACGGACGCGGCGGACCCGCCTCCGCGCGGTGCGGGGCGCGCACGCGGTGGACGCGGTGTGGCGGCGCGGTGCGGCGGGGCGGACGCGGCGGGGCGGACGAGACGCGGCGGACCCGCGTCCACATGGTGCGGGGCGCGCACGCAGTGGACGCGGGGCGCGGCGGGGCGGACGAGACGGACGCGGCGGACCCGCCTCCGCGCGGTGCGGGGCGCGCACGTGGTGAACGCGGCGCGGCGGCGCGGTGCGGCAGGCCGGACGAGACGGACGCGGCGGACCCGCGTCCGCGCGGTGCGGGGCGCGCACACGGTGGACACGGTGCGGCGGCGCGGTGCGGCGGGGAGGACGTGGCGGGCGGGGCGGACGAGACGCGGCGGACCCGCGTCCACATGGTGCGGGGCGCGCACGCAGTGGACACGGCGGCGCGGTGCGGCGGGGAGGAACCCAATTATCCAAACAAAACATATATGGCCATTCAAAAATTGGCTTTGAAAGCAGGGAACAAAACATGTATGGCCATTCAAAAATTCGTTTGGTTGATTTCGTGTGCATCCCTAAAATACCGCCGTGGCGTTAGCACGGACACTATACTAGTGGCAGATATAGGGAAGGGCAATTTCGTAAGAAATAAATAAAAATCACACTATGCAAGGCCGAGACTCCGTAGTCAGTTGCAGCCTGCTAGCCCAATTAAGGGCTTGTTCTTTTCGGCTGCAGCTTATGATTTTTGGCTGAAATTTTTGAATTTTGGCTGTTTACGGTACAGATTACGAAGAGACAGATACTCACTTGCGATTTTGGCTGGTACAGATGTTGGGCTTTTAACGTGTAGATCGTTTAACTTGTAGACCCTGTCTTGAGAAAATATTTCGTTTAAAAGTTAGGTACTATAGCAAAAACCAAAAATCGCCGACTTTTGACTTAAAAAACAAGCCCTAAGCTCTGTTCGTCAGTTTCCATGGCTCTGGGGGCAGATCATGGCCACAACGGAATCTCTTGCTTGCGACGCCACCGAGCAATGGATCTTCTCCATGGCCGCGCTCCTTTCCTGTGCGCTATCTAGACGCTAGACACATCTCCTATAGCAAGATAGTTATATTAAGGGGTCGTTTCAATTGAGCTGCTAGCTATTGTCTAAAATTATATTGTAACAACTATTAACTTTTTTAGTCGTTCAATTAAGAAATTAAAAAAACCCTATTATATCTCCACGGACTCCACGGGGCAATACAAAATACAAAAAGGCGAAAAAAGCAAAAAAAAAACACAATTAAAAACCGATATGTTTCAAGTGATTTCTGGTTTAAAAATGTCGGAAGCCAGAAAAAGACAGAAACCGAAGCCATTTGGAACGGGCCCTGTTCTTTTTGGCTGCGGCTTGTGGCTTTTGGCTGCAGTTTGTGGCTTTTTGGCTGTTTGTACGAGAGATTACAGAGTAACAGAAACTCACGTGCGGTTTTTGCCAATATAAATGAAGTCAGTAAAGTATGTACTACAATTAACTACAGTAGACCCTATTTTTAAAAATACTCCGTTTAAAAGTTAGTTACTGTAGAAAAGTCGAAAAGTAGCTTTTAAAAGCTGAAAAGAACAGGGCCTAAATCAGGATCTCCACAACAACCTAACTCTCTCCAAAATCCATTTGCCCTTGCATGCAGAGATATGTTAACCTTGTTGTTTTAGCTGTTTTGACAGATATTGCGTTGTTTCTCAGGGACATTACATCTCTTATTTGTAATGACAATAAAAATGTCATGACCTCTGCTGTTGCTCTTTGCTTTTGCAGATGCTGGACTACAATGTACCTGGAGGTGAGCAGGCGATTTATATACAGAATCAGTGCATAATCTCCCTTCTGCCTTTGCATAATGAGTATCAGCTGAATAGTTAGCAGTTCTTCATGTGTTTCGTAAATGATACTTGCACAGGTTTTAAAGGCATAAAAATGTGACCACTGTTTAGTTTTAATAAGTACTTTGCACTTCAGGAGTTCTTCAGTATCATACATCTTAGGTGGTGCACCAACATACCAAGATTGTTCTTGCTTTGACATTTGTCTTGCCGTTTTCTGAAGGTAAATTGAACCGTGGGCTCTCGGTGATCGACAGCTACATGCTGCTAAGAGAAGGAACCGAGGTCGATGACGAAGACTTCTACCTCGCCTGCGTGCTTGGTTCGTGTGTCGAATGGGTGAAGATCAGAACTCTTCCGAGTCTTGACTGTTCTGTGACGTTTTAGTGCTTCTCTATGAGAATTTAACGCTCGTCTGTACATGAGTGTCACTATATTTCTGCCTCTCTTTGGTAAACATCAATCTGCAGCTCCAAGCATCAGCCCTTGTGTTGGATGACATCACGGACAACGCGTACACAAGGCGGGACAACCTTTGCTGGTACAAGCTACCAACGGTGAGTTCACTTTTTCCAGTAGCCGATAGGTGTTCTTCGTCATTTATGTGGAGTGGATTTAGTAGATCTCATGAAAGATAACTACTAACATGTTCAATGTCAGGTTGGTCTGTCTGCTATAAATGATGGTGTGTTGCTGAAGTGCCACGTCCAGGCAATCATCAAGAGATACTTCAAGGAAAAGTTCTATTTCCTGGACCTCATGGAGCTATGGAACGAGGTAATTAGAGGACATGACGAAATGCACCTTTCATTTCCACAATTTCTGTTGGATAATCCCACGTTGATTGTAGAAGAGGACAGAGCACGATTTATAAAAGGTAATGGTATATCCACTTATCAGACTAGTCTTTTGGAGAAGACGATCCAAGATCCCTTGGTTGTTGCTTTGTGGTTGGGCTTGCGGGTATAGCGGCCCAACAATCTAGGGTCGGAACGCTAGTTTAGCGGCCTCGGGCTTGGACACGGGTATAGTGGTATGAAGGGGCTATACAATAATTAGTATCAAAGCCTAGGTATTCCAGATACATCTCAGGCTTCACGTTTGCCAAGGAGCACACGATGTGTGAGGGGAAGATTTATTGGAATAGTCCTACACTGACTGTGAGAATAGACAGAACATAATTTATAAAGGTGCCATCTATCAGGATAGTCTTTAGGGGATAGTTTAAGATCTCTTAGTTGTTACTCTGTGATTGGGATTGTGGTTATAAAGGCCCAATGACTTGGGGTTGGGTTGCTGGTTCAGTGGGCCAGGTTCGATGATGGGTATAGCAGTCTAAACTCTAAAGGCGTTGCACACTAATTTCTTTTTATAGGACATTTTCACAGTTTTGATTCTAGTATGACACCGTTTGAAATGACGCGCAAGCCTTTTACGTGTTGTCGGGAAAAAAAGCATGACACAATTTGCTGGATGCTGTCTTGTTTGGACAGATAGGCTTGCAGACTGCCATGGGGCAGATGCTTGATCTCATCACTACTCATACTGGCGCAAAGGATCTCGCAAGATACAGAATTCAAGGGTATGCAAATACAAGTTACAAATTTCATAAGCACGATTACATCTACTTTGTAATGAAGAACAGCAGAATTACCGATTACTGTAATGTTGTTGCCTTTAGTTAAGCAACATGTGCCGTTTTGCTTAACTCACATCCCTCCGTTTCTAACAGGTACCGCCGCATAGTCAAGTACAAGACATCCTACTATTCTTTTTACCTGCCGGTGGGTCTGACGTTGAAAACCAAATTAAGCTGCTTGAAACTGCACATCTTCTGTCTCTTGATTAGTTCAGGCTTCTCTTGATCTGCTAGACTGTAGGACAAACTTATGCTGAATATTTTGTAGTCATTCGGATATTGTCCCGTAGAATTTAGACTGCAGTATTTACTGATTGTTGGTTTGCACAAAAACCTATTTTAACGAAGCCACCACACTGTTTGCGGCAATTTATAACAATTCTCAGTTCATACTTTCATATAGGTAGCCTGCGCATTGCTGCTGAACGGCGCGAAACTAAGCGACAATGTTGAATTGAAAAATGTACTTATTGAAATGGGAGTATACTTTCAGATACATGTTTGTATGCTTTCCCTTGCCAAGTTGTTCTTCTGTAATCTTGTCGTCAACTTCATGTAGCATGACTGAGAAGTAAAATATTTTCAGGATCACTACCTGGATTGCTTCGGTGACCCTGAAGTGATTGGCAAGGTACTCTTTCTAGCTTCAGTCTTCTGGTAAAAGGCACTGTTTCACTGTCTCAATGTGATACAGGTTGGAACAGACATCGAAGATTACAAGTGCTCCTGGCTAGTAGTCCAAGCTATGGAACTGGCCAATGAGAATGAGATGAAATACTATATGTAAGAAAGCCACCCATTTGACTTTTCAGATATGTTCAGTGAAAAGTGAAAGCACACATGGACTTGCTAGTACTGACTGCATATATTTGCATGCATTGTACTAATTTCTCAGGAGAACTATGGCAAGTCTGACCCATGTGTCGCGGCAGTGAAGAATGTATATAAGGAGCTTGATCTTCAGGTATAACTCTATTCAACAAGATTTTACATTCTTCAAACGAACCAAAAGGCACCAAGGAGTGCACTGCTATATAATTTTCAGAAGACTCTTTTGATCCTGTCTTAGCCTGATGCTTACTGCTGCTCGTGACTTCAATGCACATTTTCTCGCCACTGAAAACTACCACTCTGACGAACTCTCTTTGTTTTGATCCTCCTGTACGTACGTAGGCATATTTTCGGAATACGAGTCGAGAGCTTACAAGCACCTGGTTTCAACCATCGACGCCGAACCAGACCGTGCAATTCGGGAGATTTTGAAGTCCTTCTTGAAGAAGATTTACAGGAGGAAGAAGTAGACGATCCTCTGTCCTGTTTCGTAATCGTGCTTAACTACGGGGCCAACCTTCAGTACAGCATCTCAAGGCTTGGGAACGTTGGATATGATAAGCTCCCTTGCATAACATGTACGGTGGTCAGTTACTGTATAAAGAACATGTACGGTCTAGACTCGGAGAGGATCCATCCTGAATAAGAGGGATGAGTTAACAGGCCTGTTTTTTATCTTATGATTTTTCGATTAAATAAATAGAACGATTTTTTTTTATTGTGGTTTCAAAGCGGCTTACTTTAAATTCGTTCGCACGAATACTTGTATTACCATAAGTTACAGCTTAAAAGAAAGAATATGCTCATTGTAATGTAACAGTAAAAATATGCAATACAAGGGTTCCGCTGTATAGTGTACAAAGTCAGATGAGACCATGCAACCAAATGTAGGGAAGTCGGTGCTCTCCGTTGCCGTTCCGGAGGACGAATCGAAGAGGGGGCCGGCGGCGGCAGCGGCCACGGCTTTCGCCGGAGGGCTCCGCCGCGTCGGCCAGTCGATCCCCAACGTCCCCGTGGCGACGCGGAAGTTTCGCCAGGGGAAGAGGAGGGACGCGGCAACTGAAACTGACAGGTGGGTCCGTGTGTGTTCGTTTTGGGGTCTGTGCTTTCTGCCGCTGACTCGGGAATTGGCTCGCGCTCGTGCTCGTGATTTTTCCACTCTGGGTCTTACTGGGCCGGAGATCCAAATTGGGCCATTATAATTTGGTTCGCGGATGAAATGCGCGATCTATAATTTAGTTAGGCCTATCAGAATTTGGAAGGATGAGATGTGCGACCAAAATTGGGCCATCGTGAATGGATTGCGGGTAGGATCTGCCAGGCCGGCCCGTACTAATGCTTGGTTCCCTCGTCCGCAGTGGCTAGAAAGCCGTGTCCACCGCGCAGAGAGCAGTCCATGCGGAGGAAGTCGTGCGACCCAGCCCAGCATGGGGCCACCACCGCGTCCGACCCAAAACGCAACAGCGACTAGGGCGGTAAAAAAAAGATTCAAAATTACTTTAATTACACTTATTAATTTATTTATTACTAAAAAATCGATGATAAATATTTTAGAGTCGCTAAGAAACAAAACATTCAGCTCTTAATCAAGTAGATCCTAATTAAGCAAGTCTATAGCACTTGTAAGATGTCATTGTTTAAAGATATATTTTTTCTTAATTTAAAAAAGATGATAATCTTTATTAAGGTGTTATTGTTTAAAAATATATTTATTTTCAATTAAAAAAAGATAATCTTTACTAAGATGGAAGGCGTACGCGCATACCAGCAACAACCTGAGCCTGTCCTCCAATCAAACTCACACAAGCACACTGTGGTCCTGTTCTTTACGGCTTTTAAAAACGGCTTTTGGCTTTTACGGCTTTTACGCAAACACAGGCAGCGCGTCGACGAACGTCTGGTCGAGCCTAGAGTCATGTAAATGGAACAGCTGCTGCAGCTGCCGGTCCATTGCGGCGTCCCGCTCGCCTGCTCGGTGCGGTGATGAGGCACGCTCGGCTGCCGCGGCTCCACGGCTGTTCTGCTTCTTCAAAAGTAGTCTCACCAGGCAGTGGAGCAGCCCGGAGATAAATAAGATGACCGCAAGAATCACTACGATGAACAACACCGCAGGGCTAATTCTTCCATTACGACCACTACCACCGCTGCCATTAGCCGATTGCTGCACCTGCGGTAGAGGTTGGGTGGTGTAAGGCAGGAGCGAGTCCTTGATGAGGCCGCGGAGGCGGGGGATGGAGACGGGTAGGAGGATAGGGGTGTGAAAGATTGGGACGAAGCTACTACTGCTGCAAGCCTGCAACCATCTCGGGCAGCTCATCTGATCGGATAGGGAGGAGGGCTCTCTGTGGTAATTGTCCTAGATGCAGCAATCTTTGGCTCCCCCATCAGCGCACAACCAACCTAAGGACCCAGGAATCAAGTCCGCAGCCGAAAAGATCCGAGCCTCCCACGTAAAAAGGCCAAATTTGGTGCAGCCGAGAAGGCTGTTGGAACTCAATTTTTGGAAATCTCTAGAGATTTCTCACCTGCTCTTTCTTATATTTTCTATTTCTCTTCAGAAACAAATATAAGTTTTTTCGAGACAAATGACTACTGCAAATGGCCCAGTTATTCAATTCGATCGAGACGTTTTTAATAGATACAACAGATCGCTCATGCAGATCACTCACTCACTATCTACGATCATGCGCTTAACACCGCTGCCCAAGTACGTAGTTGATCCGAGAAGTATAAGCAAAACAGATTATGCGGGCGTTGATTCTTTGGAGCTCACGCATGGCAACATATAAAGAAAACAGAAAATACTGATATGAATTTAGTCTTATTACATTTTTTTTCATTTCATGTCTTAAGATAACCGGCTATATTTTATTGCACTATAATTTTACTGCATCACACACCTTATAGAATTTCTTTCTTAAGGGTTGCCGATAAATTTTACATAATTTAGTTTTCTATATATTTACTAGATTGTTCAAACAATACTATGCTTTCTAGCTCCAATTACATATATAAGCCACTTATTTTATAGGTAAAATTGTGATAACGCAGATTTACCAAAATGCACTTAAAAATGCCACAATGAAGCTATCCATGCATTTGCATGGGCTAACATGCTAGTTGGTTAAACATTGAAATGAGTTGATTTCAAATGAATTTGAATTTTGCTCTAGCTCAGCTCGTTAGCTTGTTTCTAAAAAATACTTCTAATTTATACGTAAAATGATATTAAATCAAATTATGTCAATTTTAGGAAAAAACTCAATAAGATGAGGACTTAGCTCGATATCCACCCCTAAAAGTGACCAACCCGTCCTACGCTCCTCTCTCTCTAAAAAAAAGAGAAAAACTTACGCATATACCGTCCGAACAAAAAATCAACAGGATCCGCTAGCACTACCCTCCTTCTTCAACTTCGGCACCGCCCCTCTACCTCTTTCTTCAACTTCGGTGTCACTCTCCCCTTCTCCTTCACCTTCAATTCTGAATCTACCAATGATGGGTTCACCGTGGCCCCCCAGACATAGAGGGAGGCCAGAGAGGCGATTGATCCACCTGTCAACTCTAGCTCCCCTTAACCTGAACCACTTCTCATTTTTACCTCCCTATACAATAGTTTTGATCAAGATACCAACTCGGTATTTGGCAACTATCAAAATACCATCGATGAAGCTTACTGGCACTTTCCCTTGACTCATTCATATTAACCTCAAATCATCTAGAGATGCTTTGACATGCAGCCCATAGTGCCCAATGATAGCCATCATATCTTTACACATTCGAACTCCCTCAAACTGTCTCTACGTACATCGGCCTATGGACCATATGCACTAACTCGCCTCTTTACGATCCTTATCTTCTTTATGCTTCTCGCTTGAGCCACGTAGCCTCACTCGAACTTATACGACCACTCGAACCTCAGCTTCCCATGCTAGTCTCGGTCCATTGCCTTCGACCGCTAACGTTCTCCAAGCTAGCTGCATATCCAAAGATCAAATAACCATCTTTAGTATATGTTTCATGTACTTGACTCATGTTAGTCAAAAAAAAAAACATACATCATACAACACCACACAACCAACTAACAGACACCTATGCCGTGCACACAATCACCTAACTGAAAAACTATTTTCACTATTATATGGCCGCACCCATCGGTCTGACCGCGCTTTTTATGCCTGTCTGATTGCTTAACAACACCAAAAAAACACCTCATTTGTAATTTCAATTAAACTCTATCTAATTTTAGCTCTAGTTTTTAATTCCAGTGGCACCAAATGCAAGCTAATTCGTTAACAAGCCTATGAAAGAATTTGGTGTTCAATTTTCCAAAAAGTCCATGGCCAGTTTGACTGCTCGCCCCATGGTGATCAGACTGCCTGAATTCTGACTGTACAAACTGAAATATGAATTTTTTTGAAACTTATACAAATTTCAAATTCAACTCAACTAAATCGCTAATTATTTATCATAAACATATACTGTACCTTCTACATGGTATCTCGGATGCGTTTTTAGCTCCCTTTTCCCTTCTATTTTCATCACCATTTTGCACTGTATTTTGATAAGAGATGCACGGAAGCACCGGAAGGGCACCCGATATTCTTGCGTATTCTTCGTCCACAAAGATGATACATTTTCTCCGTGATTGAAGGATCATACCTTTGCCAGCTTTTAAGGTTATGACAAGGGATAGCTAGTCGTAATGGGATGTTCCTTTCTTTTTTCTGAATCCTGAGTTCTAACATGTGATGCACAACACACCTAACGTTCACACTTTAGCTCTAAAGAAATGTTCACACTTTACAGTTATATTGCGAAGGAATAGCGACATGAGACATGGTCAAGAGAAGAAAGAGAATGGGAGATTTACTGAGCAGTAGTTCCTCGAAAAAAACATTTACTGAGCAGTAACAGCATGGATTTTTTTTTCGTGCGGGACAATTAAATCTCTAGGTGCGTTGCTTAGAGAGATGCTCGAACTCAACAATTTCACAATATCGGAAAATGTCACGCAAATAAAAGAATTAAAAAAAAGGCTAAGGAGTACTCAACGCTGGGCATGGATACAGCTGCCGCAAGACGATTCCAGCAGAAATGTCCAAAATCCCTCGTACTCTGCTCGGCGAAATAAACAAAGCTTTTCTTCTTCTTCTTTTCCTCACGAAAGATCGTGGAGGCAGACGGCATATGCATCTGTTCATGTAGCACCGTATGATATAATTAGAGAGATGAATAATTTTTACTATTTAATAAGTTTGAGTTGGTGGTTGGTACATTCTCCTTCCTCCCTTCTCAACCGTCCGATCTGAATACTGAAATATTGACCATCTATCCAACACCCCTCTCTCTCTCTCTCATATAACTACATCTCCTCTCTACTTCCATCAACAGTTACCACTTCCCACCTCCTCTTCTACCCGGCCTCTCTCGTGTCCCTTCCCTCCTGCTTGGACTGTATAATTTTTTATATGCCCTGTCTTTCTTGATGATGCAAATCTGGGAAATTTATATAGTTAGGAACTGATGAAAATTAACTCGTCATCATTTTGGATTATGCCATTGATTCCTCTTGCCTTTTGACAATTGACCTGCACTAGCTGAATGCCCGTGTATTGTTACGGATTTAAAAACTTGTAGAACATATTTGTATGCATATTCTAAAAATTTTCACCACCACCCGTGAGTTTCTTTTAAAAATCCGTAGCAACGCACCGGCATTCAACTAGTTATCTCTATATTTTAAAATCTTTAACTAATCGACGAAGGTTTTGAAATATGTTCAGCCGTTCGTCAGATCGCTCATCTCTAATCTTCGGCCAGATTGAACGTATTCGAAAACATCAATCCAGAAGTAGAGCCTCTCAATTATGCTTGCACATAGTCGAACTCTTCCACTGCGATAACAATCACCAGAAATCTTCAACACATCACGAACCACATTACTCAAGATGTTCTTTATTACTGGATTTCTGTGGATTTACAAATCGCCCTCACAAGCACCCCTAAAATTCTCATCGTTATCCAGAATTTAGCCTTAGATTACTTAATATGACCGCTAGCTCAACGAGTACATGGAACAACGAGTACTCGGGAATTACCATAGCTTCGCTCAAAACACTCGGTCATAACAAGCATCACTACCGACCAGAACCATAGAGAACCGACTACCGAGTACCGATCGCTACGATTATGACTACCAACCAATCACTGCAACATCAATCACCAAGTTCCAAGTATCATCAACAATCGCTACCGAGTACTGAGTCCTTCTGACTACGAGTACCATTCCTCTGAACACTGTTCACTGATCACCATTAGCCAACCCTACCGCTAGCCTAACATGAGTACTTCGAAGTGCTCAAAGATAGCAAGAGTTAAAGTACTCTTACCGGCCATGAAGTCTATGAGTACAAACCATGAAACCTACTGCAGTCGATCACAAAGTTTCGATTTCTGGCCGTAAAATCTATGACTACCAATCATAAAGTCTAAGGCCACTGACCAATAAAGTCCACGACTATCAAGTACTGACCAGTAAAGTCCACGATTATCGAGTACCGACTAGTAAATTCCACGACTATCGAGTATCAACCAGGTATTGTAGCTTCGACCATGAAAAAGTATTGTAGGTAAGATCGGTTCACAGAGATTTACGACCGGTTAAATGTTGTTTATGACCAGTTCACTATTCGTGGTCGAAATCTATGATCACCTACTGTAATCAAAGCCGGACGTGGTCGAAATCAGATGTGGTTGAAGTCAAACGTGGTCGAAGTCTGGCATGGTCGAAGTATGTAGTGATCGACTTACCGTGGTCAAAGCTTGACATGGTCGACATCTGCTGATCGAATAAAGCCGTTCGGACCTCCAGCACAGAGCTATTCGGACCAACGATACAATGCCGTTCGGACCACCGACTACCAAACGTGGTCGAAAAGCCAACCTGAAAACTCAAGCACAGAAGTGCATCGATCCAAACACTCACGAATGCAAATTCTAATAAAACCAAATATTAATTATTCATCATCAACGAATCCACGACCACTACATGGTCTATCAGTTTAAAACATTACAAAAACAAACACATCCAATGCGCTCTAGAGGAGGTGTTTTATGGCATGTTCCTTTAACTTTTCAGCGGATTTTTGTCTTTAGGCTTCTCTAAGTAATCATTATTTATTAGACTAATACATTGTAACTAAAAGACAAAAGTCATAGTTAAAAAGAACATACCCTATAGCGATAGCCTACACTGTCAAGTTGCTTCCATGGTAACCTTTGCTCTGCAATCTCCAATGCTATGCGTGCATTGCTGCGTGCTCCCATTTTCCCCCAAGAAACTACTTCTCTCTGCACCACTTGCACTGCATGTTGGTCTTCTGAAATACTCAGATGTATGAGTTGATGGCAAAGTAGCCTGATGTAGTGGGTTAGTGTAACTGCTGTGTACTTCCATAGCCAGTTTTACTATTGCAAATGCCCATAGCCATAACTGACGCAGATGGGGGACAAAATAAGCTAGATTCTGCCAATTTACGACACACCGAAAGTTCATGTAGCGCTACATTTTCTTCCATCAGATTACAAGATTAGGTTTGGCTGGCACCTTTCATCGACAACAATTATGGTCTTATGGATGAATGAAATACGCTATAAGCAACTTGACGAGAACAATACTCGACGTTAATTGGTGGTGCAGACAATTAAAAAATAAAAAAAATAAGAAACCAATATATTTTAGAAGTTAAAAGTTAGAAAGAGAAGTCGTTTGTACCAACACATTAGACGTGGTGATCGGTTCGGCTGAAAAGCTCGTGGCTTATGGCTGAAAACACTGTAGCTGGCTGAAAAAAGCACTGTAGCTGACAGAGGCTTATTTAGCATAATTAAATTTAAAAATGTAAAAATAAAAAATATGTTAGCCCATTACGTATAATACAAACAAATACGGGAAAAAAAGAACCGGCAAAAAAAGCTCAACAAAAAACCAAAAGTTTAGAAAAAGATGAAACTCATAAATAATAAAAAATAAATCAGAAATCAGAAGCCGAAGCCGAAGCCGAGTTAATCAGGGAAAAGCACACCAGAGACGTGTTTTCGCCAGCAAGCTAGGAAAAAGTTGCCGTGTTTCTCTGCATCATGTCCTACGTAAACCTTGTTTTTCTCGGGGGTTGCGCCTTGGGTAGCGGACACAGGGGAAGGGAGGCGGTCTTGCTACCATAGCCATGGGTGCTGGCCACAAGGCTGGGCGCAACGACACCATGTGAGAGCTTTGGATGGTAGCTACTGAATATGGGCGCAGTGCAGAACTGGGGATGCTACCTCGCTGGGCACCATACTGTGGACGTGGCGCATGCGCACGATCCGATTTTTAGGTTTTCACAAGCTCCTGCAGTCTTCAGTAATTCCTATGCACAATGCGGATGCAATTAGAGTTCTGGGGAGCATTGCTCTGCTGATAAGTAGCAGGGTTTTGAAAACCGGTTTGAATTATTACCGGGAATCCGGTGAGACCGGTTTTCAGTGCTTTTCGGCTATTTATCGGTCGACTATCAAAACCCTAATTAGTATATTATACAAGTACAAACTACGACGCACCTTGGTGGCTATAGTTTATAGCAGTTCGTGCTATCGAGTGTGTTTTGTTGCTCAATAAAGCTTCATCTGATAAAGTAGAAGCAGTAAGTGCAGTAATCAAAAGCGCTGAATCAGCCCTTCACCAAGGCTGATTGATCTCTGCATAACAACACTAAAAAAATGTTCGATTCATCGATAACCGGAAAAGGGATAAAGATATTCGGTCGAGAGCAGATTCTATACTTTTTTTCCAATAATAATTTATATAATTTGAAAAATATAATAAATAATAAATAAATATTATTTATCTCTTTATTTGCTTTAAAATTATATTACTATTGTAAAAGGGAAAAAACATATAAACATATATGTAACTGCTCGATTCCCGCCGTAATGTTCTGATTCCTCCTTTCCCTCGTCACACTGCCGCGCGCGGTCATGCCAAGTTAACCACCACACCAAAACCCTCCTATATATCCACGCAAACTCCGCACTTTCCTCCTCGCTCTCGCGCCCGCACCCAAGCACACACTGGCAAGCTAGTACCACCGCGTACTGGTGTCAGTCACAGTGTCACACACACACCCATACACGCCCACACCGAGGGAGACGGCCGAGCTGAACTAGTTCGGCAATGGCCAGAGCCCACGGCAGCTGCAGCCTCCTCGTACACGCAACTCTCCTAACCGTCGTCGGTCTCGCGAGCGTCATCGATGCAGCGGGCGCGCAGCTGCGGCAGAACTACTACTCCAGCACCTGCCCCAGGGCGGAGTCCACCGTCCGCTCCGTCATCTCGCAGCACCTCGAGCAGAGCTTCGCCGTCGGGCCCGGCACCCTCCGCCTCTTCTTCCACGACTGCTTCGTCAGGGTAAGCACGAGCTCCCGTCACCGGCCGTGCCTCGTCTCAGCCGGCTGAGACGTATCCGAGGTTAACCTTGCTGCTGTGACCTGCTGCAGGGGTGTGACGCGTCGGTGATGCTGATGGCGCCTAACGGGGACGACGAGAGCCACAGCGGCGCGGACGCCACGCTGTCGCCGGACGCCGTGGAGGCCATCAACAAGGCCAAGGCCGCGGTCGAGGCGCTCCCCGGCTGCGCCAGCAAGGTCTCCTGCGCGGACATCCTCGCCATGGCCGCACGGGACGTCGTCTCGCTGGTAATCAAACACCGTCCGATCCCTCCTCTCGTCTTACTGTACAGCGCAGTGCTATACCGTACCGTCACACGGTGCATGCACCGCGGCTCGCCTGTAGGGCACACCCTTGTCAGTCGCCGGGCACGCACGGGCCCACTTCGATGGACAGGCCTTGCTTGGTGCACGCTCTCCATGATCCCATCTGGGCCAGTGTTACGCCTTGCGTGCACCGCTTTCGCAGAGCGCGCGCGCGCGCAGGCCCACCACGCCGGTCTGATGACAGGTGGGGCCGCGGCCACACTGCGCAGTTACCTTTCCATTCCAGCTTGCACCATCAAGTCATGGATGGTCCAAGGCCGGACCTGCACAGAGACACGCAGCGCAGACTGCTGAACCGTTCTGGTCTCTTGGCCCCCCTCCCAAAGAGAAAAGGAAGGTGCTTACGTGGACATGTGATGCGTGCCGGGCTCGGCCGGATTCCCGGGCGCTCGTGCGGCGCGAGCGATGAAACCGGCGCGCTTGCGCATGCGTGCGGTGTTTGGTTGTGCGACTGTGGCGCGCAGCTGGGGCGGGCTTGGATAAGGACGCCCGAGCATCCGTACGAGGCGAGCATCGCAGCTCACTATGCACAACCCAGCCTAGCTAGCCGGGTCTCTCTCTTTCCTTTTGAGATGGCGTTAGCCTGCTTGAGCCTACTACGCTTTCCGCACCTTGGATCTTTGCGACAGTGACATGACATGAGATGAAAACTAAATTAGTCTAGGCTACGACTGCTGCTTCACTACTACACCACTACTGTGTTGCCCGTGACGCTTGCATAGCTTCGGCAGAGTATAGGTCCGTGACGCTGCAAGGCAAATATGCTCTTGCAAGCGTCTCGTCTGCAGGTGCAAGCCCAGCAGGCAGACAAAATTTCCACTGCGTAGACTGTTGGCATGACGAGGTATGGACAATTTAGCTTCCAACTTTTCAGAGAGAAAAAAATAGGGCTGCAAGGCAGCAACCAGACCAGACAGCATCTCATCCCAGTGGGGTATCACTGGAATTGGTTCAAGAACTGCTACGATCTCTCTAAAACGAAAGATTTTGCCATACAATAGCGATACCGATGGAACAAAATAATTGGCCAGTCTGAATTCATGCATACTGACATAGAGACAGTGGCATGCTTTTGTTTTTCTTCTTGTTGCTGTAGACTGGCGGACCGAGTTACCCTGTTGAGCTCGGACGGCTTGACGGTAAGACATTCAACAGAGCGATTGTCAAGCACGTACTTCCCGGGCCCGGCTTCAATCTGGATCAGTTGAACTCCTTGTTCTCCAGCAATGGGCTCACGCAGACCGACATGATTGCACTTTCCGGTATGCATTCTTTTATTCCTGTCTGAACTTCCATAGTAACAAGGAAAAAAATTACATGCTTGTGCTCGTTATTTGGTGAATGTTGAGGTGACAGCGACATGGTTGCAAGTTAACCACCGATTAAGAATCCCTCGCTAGGGTTGCAATGTTTGTTTATCAAGTAGGCTGATCGCAGTACAAGCATCTTTCTCGTGGCCTCTGCAGTTCACGCGACAAATCTCCTGTTCGCAACAGAAAACAAAGTAGTTCACTGTCTTATACTGGCTTCCTCTGTTCTTTTCGAAGATAAAAAAAAAATAAAATGCCTCCTTTGTTTTGTTTGCTTAAAAAGGAGTGTAGAAAAAAAGCGTGGAGTACTTTGCAGGAAAGTTAACATTAGACATGAAAAATCGGCACAAAGTGATAAAATCGAGGCCATTTTGACTGTAACTGACCGAAGCAGCTTTTAAAAGAGGATCAGGTACATTGGAGGGTTTTTAATATGTTGTTTTCTGACACTTAGGGGCGCCCTTTTTAGTTTTTTTATGTTTTGTTTTGTCCTTGATTCTATAGTGGGAGTATAAAAAATCTCAGTTTAGTACCTGGGAACAGAGGACATTTTGTCTGAATGTTCGTGGTTATATCGGATCCTAAGCATAGTTAAATAACACGAGAATCCCTACCTTATAAATCGAAACAAAGTTGCAATAACTTTTGACTGAACCAGTCAATTTTTGTCCACGCAAAGTAAAATCAACTGTGCAGGCAGGAACACATGTCTTGCAAATAGATGAAAGCTTTTCAACTGAAAAGAGAATTATTTGAGATAAACTCCGCCTGCTCTTGAATTCAGCTAAAATTTTCATCGTACTCAGATGCTAACTTACTTATTTAGCTATGTTTTCATGATTTTTTTGCCCAAAAACATTAATGCTTTTCATTGCTAAACATAATTCACTCAGCACACGAGGCATAGCAGTCAATTCTGAACCGCTATTTGGCACAAAATAGATTGTAGACCAGGCCCAACTTACAATACTCCGATCAAACGCACCCACCGAGCAGGTTGGGCTATCGAACTTAAAAACTTGATCTTTCCTATGTACAGGTGCGCATACGATCGGCGTGACCCACTGCGACAAGTTCGTCCGTCGGATCTACACGTTCAAGCAGCGGCTGCCGTACAACCCGCCGATGAACCTGGACTTCCTGCGGTCGCTGCGGCGCGTGTGCCCCATGAGCTACAGCCCGACGGCGTTCGCCATGCTGGACGTGTCCACGCCGCGCACGTTCGACAACGCCTACTTCAACAACCTCCGCTACAACAAGGGCGTGCTCGGCTCCGACCAGGTGCTCTTCACCGACCGCCGCTCCCGCCCCACCGTCAACCTCTTCGCCGCCAACAGCACCGCGTTCCATGAGGCGTTTGTCGCGGCGATGACGAGGCTCGGCAGGATCGGCCTGAAGACCGGCAGCGACGGCGAGATACGGCGCGTGTGCACGGCCGTGAACTAGCGTGCCTGCTTTGCATAGATTGACGTGTTAGCGGGGTAGGTTCCTGGAAGAACTTGAGACTATAATTGCGGCGCTCATGCAGGGTGTCTCTCTCTCTCTCTCTCTCTCTCTTTTGGGTTTGTACGTTTTTGTGGTGAGATTTTGTTAGCCATTCTTTGAGCTGTGGGATGGAATGGGCGATAGAAAGATGTGTTGGTATCGCTGTCGGGCGTCACATGGTTACGCTGAATCAAATGCATGTTCAATGCGTTCTTATCAAATGTTGTCACGGTGAAGTCTTATTTTGGTTGGCCGACGTCGTCGCCTTCTCTCTTCGCCTACCATTTTGCCGTTTGGCGTTCCAACTTGGAAGGGCCTCGCGGTGCACGGTGGTGTCAACCTCTGTGAACCATCCATCAACCCTGACTCTGAAGGGTGGGGACGAACTACGCGCGTCAGCTTCGTCTCGCTGCCAACTTCATTGACGACTAGTCTGAAGGGCTGGGGACGGAGCGCGCGCTTCAAGACTTCGTTTCGCCACTGGCTTCGTCAACGCCAGTCCAAGGACTTTGTCTAGCTACCGGTTTCATTGACGTGGGTCCGAAGGGTGGGGGACAGACCGCGTGCTTCAAGACTTCGTCTCACCACTAGTTTCATCAATGCTAGTCCAAAGAGTAGGGGATTGAGCACGTGTTTCATAGACTTCATCTAGCTGCTGGATTCGTTGGCAACCATCCGACCACCCCGTAGTCGTGCCTTTGTCCGACTACGTCTGTGGTCATGATTTCGTCCAACTGCCTCACGGCTGTTACAGCGTCCGACCACGTCCAAGTCGTGACTTTGTCCGACTACTTCGTAGTTATGACTCCATCCGACCATATCGTGGTCGTGACTTCGTCCATCTACCTCGTGGTCGTGAATTGGCCTGGCCACATTGTGGTCGTGCCTTTGTGTGACTACCTCGTGGCCAACACTTTGTCTGGCTGCCTCGCAGTCGTGACATTGTCCGACCACCTTGCGGTCCTAGATGCTTTGTCCAACCAACTCGTGGTTGTGACCCTGCCCGACCATGTCCTGGTAGTGACTTCGTCTAACCACATCATGGTTGTCACTTGGTGGTCATGCCTTTGTCTGACTGCCTCACATCCGACACTTTGACCGGCTGCCTCGCGGTCGTGAGTTTGTTCGACAACACCGTGGTCAGGATCTCATCCGACCACCTCGCGGTCGTGACTTCGTCCAGCTAGTTGTAGACGTTTCATTCGACCGACTCGTGGTCGAGACTTTACCGCCTACCATAGAGGCATCGCCTCGTGTGGGGCGGCATGACTTCGTTGTTTCGCCTCGTAGGCATCGTTTCGACAGGACGACATTCCTTCGCCGGGAGACTTTACCGCCTGGCTTAGAGGCATCGCTTCAACGGGGCGACATGACTTCGCCGTCTGGCTTGGAGGCATCGCTTCGATGGGGCGGCACAACTTTGCTTCCCGCGCCGTACGCATCGCCTTGGTGGGACGGATTGGCTTCGGCGTGGCACTTCGCCGACCTCCTCGTAAGAGTCATCTCGGAGGGACGGCACCACACCTGCTTCGCTTCCATGATTTGTTGGTGGACTCTGCAGTTGTATTATGATCAGTGAAAGAAGAACCCTCTTTCAGTGGCTGTGAGGTACAAGTTGCATCGGCTCATTAGTCGGCACCCTCACTCTTACTGTCGAGGGACGTAGGGTTGGGATAGTTTGTCACTGTCGAGGGAGTCCTATTTTTGGGGTGGCCCAACCCTTCGTGAATGGGTATTGCAACTGGTATAATATGTAATAAGTCCAATAGTATAGAGGAATATACTAGTGTACTCCTACATTTTGTAATTATTAAGGGATAGGATGGGAAATAGAATACCCCACTTATGTATATAAACCACCAAGAGGGGCATGAGGAGAGTGAGAACATGCCGCATTCCACGGGTTGGGAACGGGAACATGCCGCAGGGCCTGAATGGCTGAATCCGGTAGTTCTCCTAGGTAAGGCAAGGCAACTATTCCACTCCCCGGCCCAGCCGGTGGAATGCCTCACAAGGCGGCCGAAACCCCGTTGGGCCGGCGGCAAGTGGAGATGCAATCCAGCTCTCCCATCGGCGGCGGCGGGCGTGGACTGCTGCTCCCCGTGCAGGTCCAATAGACAGACTCCTTGGCCCGGCAACTCCGCCGCGGCGTGGGAGTTGCCCATCGAAAACCCACGAATCCACCCACCAGTACGGGCGCCGGCGTGCAAGCCTGGGCTTCAGCCGCGACCCGCCAGGCAATCGGAGAAAATGCGCAGCGCGCCTGCCCTCGCGGCCCAATCTCTGCTGCGGGCGGCCGGCCCGCACGCAGACACACATCACGGCCGACCGACGGGACAACTCTCCTGCATTACGGCACACTGCGCAGTTGGTGTACTAGCTCTCTCTGCCCATTGCGTATACTATACGTCTATACCTTCCTTTCCTCACTGCTACTGACCAACCACAATACACTACTTCTCACAACTTTTAAAGCACAGGTAAGAAAAGAAAAACATGAATTCTGCTGTTGATTTTGCTAACAGCTATATGATACTATCTATATATATGAGCAGAAAAGGTAAGTAGTACGGCACTAGGAAATAGGCAGCTAGCCCCACCCTTAATGAAAACGGAGAGGGGAATAATTAATGATCAACATGACAGGTTACCAATTAATCACCGACGTAGGTACGTGAAGCGGTGAAGGAACACGCATGGCGCGAGCGCCGACGTACGCCATCGGCAGCTGCTCCGCGCCGCGCGTGCGGCTAGCGAAGATGCGCAAGCTCGGTTGGTTTGGGTCTAGCCGGCTAGGGTTCTGCGGGCCGGCGAAACCTCGCGACGATGTACTCCGTTCTCCGTACAACATGGAGAAAAGAGTAACGATGAATAGATAGTATCATATGGCGACTCGATCTCCTCCTCCTTAGATGTTCTCTCTCAACTTGCTTCTCTTTCCAAACTCGTAAGCATGAATTCATATATGATCGATCAGTACGTATCGGATTCTACTTGCATGCGTGCTAGTTGTGCCAATTAAATCACTGCATGTTAGACGGGCTCGATCTATCTGTGAAATGCATGTGACATATACCGGCCGGCCAGCACCAACATGTCCTTGCAGCATCGATAGCTTCCGAGGTTAAACCATTTTAGGGTAACAACACCCGGCAGAGCAACTATCACTGAACAAACCTATCACATTCATGTTTGATTAACATGTTCGATCTATCGCAGCCAACCACAGTGCCTTTCAGTTTGCAAACACACCGTACGTGTACAAATAACTGTAACACCACGTACACTCATTTATGGTAGTAAATCCACCAGAATATAAGGTACAGATCGGAGTATTACCGGCCGTCTGGCATTGATGCGTTGCTTCACTTATTAATAAATAGGGCCGAGCTGATCATTAAGTCACTCGGGGTTAGTTGCATGCATAAGTCAACTCTCAACAACCGGTACCGTAACTTAATTAGCTTCATCGGGTATAGTTCCACGACTAGGTTGATGAGCCAAACAATAGGTTCCACCTTATCTTTTTTTTTAGAAAACAAAATCAAATCCACATGTCAATTATAATAAGAGTGAACAAAAATATCTTCTAATGCAATACTCGTTCATTTCAAAATAAGAACGATGCCGTTTTAAACATTGACGTTTACAGTCTCCTACATGTGCACCTGTTACCACTTCCTCTTTTTTTTTACTAAATAGTAGTATGTTATAGTACAAATTGTAAAAGACAATCATAAATCCATGTATCGGTATTTTTTCCCCACATATCCAATCTAAATAATTTTATGTGTGTTAGTGTTACAAGCTTAAAAAGTTTGACTCGACACATTCTAAAGCGAATCTATTTTCAAGTGGATGTGGTAAGTGTTAATTAGTACAAGATGGTGGAGGCATTTTATCGCGACTCTTTCCTCGCTTCACCATATAGCCCATAGGCCAAGGACGACATTTTGTTTGGATTAATATGTCAATGTGTTATGAGACAAAGTTAAATCAACTAATTGTTAATTTTCAAGGATGTTTCATCATAAAAATAGCTATCATTCGCGTGAAAGAGTGCATGCATCATAAATGGTTGTATCCTACGATCAATATCCATCCTATCTGGCAGTGGCGGATCCAGGATTTTTGAGATGGGGGTACGAAGTTAAGAATCTACGGAGTATATATATAAGATAGAGAATTTTGATACACATAATATGTATATCTCATATAGTTAATCAAATAAACCTTGTGTGCAGGGGCGGCATGGCCGTCGGAAGCGTCGCCGCCGTTCAAGCTGGAATAGGGGAGGAGCTGCCGCCGCCGGATGGGCCGCCTGGCCGTGGGGACTTCTTCGCCGTCGACGCCGTGTCAGCCATTGGGTGTGGGTGCCCGGCGCCGCGCCGCCGCTGGCAACCGTTCGCCGGTCGCCGGAGACGAGGAGGCCAGGGGCGTGCTGTAGGCTGTGGCGGCTGTGCAAGAGAGATGGAGAGGAGGCAGGCACGGAGCAAGGCAGGAGGCGGCGTGGGAGGCAGCCAGGCAGAGGCAAGAGCCCGCCGGTCGCCGCGTTGCCGAAGCCGAGGAGGCTAGGGGCGCGCAGAGATAGAGAGGAGGCCAAGGGCGCGCAGAGAGGAGGCGGCGTGGGAGGTAGCCAGGCAGAAGCAGGAGCTAGGAGGCTAGGGTTAGGTTAGAAAATGCCAATTGGGCTTTTTGGCTAGTGGGCTGAATTTGCTAAATTACCTGCACTTCTAGTTTTTTTATATATATGAAATATGGAAACCTCTTTTCTACTCCCGGGTGTAATTACACCCTATATCGTATCTCACAACATAGGTAGTATCTCGCGTAACGGAGAGTATGTACGTGTAGTATACGAGTATTTAAGACCATATAGGTGGTATGAGCAAATTTTCAGAGGTGGTATGCATATTTTTTTTGACATACTCCTTTTTATGTACGTATATAAAGGTATTTATAAAATATGCTAAAAACTATGGACTTCCTTACAATTTTTTCGTGTAGTTCACGTTGGAGTATCTTATAATTAGTATATAAGTATACCTAAAGTGATAAAGGAGTATTTCAAGTTTGTTTAGGTGGTATATTAGAGGTGGGTGTAATTACACCCGGGAGTAAAAAGTAATTTTCCTATGAAATATATATTATATATAGTTGATTTTTGTAAAAAAATTTGAGGGTACAACTGTATCCCCATGTCCCATGGTGAGTCCGCCCCTGCTATCTGGTCCTCAAACTCAGGATAATTAATAGGCCGCTTACGGTCGAGAAATTCTGATCACAGGTGAATATTGTATCCAGAATTATGTTGAGTGGACATAACTGAAAAGTTGGTCTTATTTTTCACAAACTCAATTAAACCAAAGTGATGATAATCTTTGACAGGTGAATTTGTTTCTTTCCTCCAATGTAAAGGCATCAATTTACAAAATGGATTGGGAAAAACATAATCGATATATCGATCAAAACATGTTGAGTTTCCAACTTTCTTTGCAGTGCTTCCAAACTCTTCAAAAACTATAAACCACGGAATCCTAAACCAATAATTCTGTTTACTAGCAGGGAGCATATTGTGTACTTTTTAGTCGATCATACCACAGAATTTCACCTATTTTAAATCTAAGCACTTGTGTCTCTGGAAACTTCCAAGAATAATTGAATTCGGGTTTGTTGTGGACCAATAATTAACCACCAATTGCTAGTGTGTGTGTGTGTGTATATATATATATATATATATATATATATATATATATATATATATATATATATATAGGGAGTGTCTATACAACATTCGACTATTTTTGAGCACAAAAACAGTCAGATTTTGAGCCGTTAGATGGAGATCCAACGTCCTAAATCATTTTTTTGGAGGGGGGCTTGTATGGGTGGATCCGTTGGATGGAGATCTAACGCCTCAGATCAATCTGACTGTTTTTGAGAACAAAAACAGTCGAATGTTACACACACACATATATATATATATATAGTGACTTTCACCACTTATAATATACAAAGAGTTAGACAATTAGAATTCAGAAATCAGAAAAAATAGACGTGGTATGAAACAATTAGTTTTTTTCAAAAAGAAAGTCGGATTTTTCAGTCGTATCAAGATCCAATGGTGTGAATCTAACCTTCCCTCCCCTATTCTACCTTGACCTGAACAATCTCTAATACATCGATCGCTGCTTAGGACTGTCACTGGGTATCCATTACCCTTATTCAACGCATATCCACACTATTGGATAGGTTATAGGTAAGACGTCTATAATTGTATTTAATATTGGCGGTTTTGGTCAACCGTCTATGATGAGAAGTCTAGTATTAACCTTTTTATAGTAATGATCAACCATCTTCTAATCATTGTTGTGTCCTTTGTATGAACATTCAAGGTTCACGCACAACAATTAATTTCAGTAACAAGAATTAATTCTATATAACATCAATCGTCCATGATAATTATATTTATATAAACAACTCGTGGAATTAAAGAGACCTCATTACGTTGAGGTTTAGAGATTCCCACAATATTACATATCTTAAAGGGGGAAGGTATCGGCGATCACACGATTGGGATTTGGCTGGTGCGAAGCCATTGGATCGCTGTTTTGGCACAGACAGTCCAGATCAGTCCGCCCCGGCCACATTTTTTCAAAAAGCCCCCCTCAATTATTGCATTACTGGCGAGGTCCCGATCGAATCAATGGGCTTTAAATTTACACGCGCCTTTCTTTAGAAAACCTCTTACAGTTTCTTATAATTATGTTATAGTCCTACAAACTTCTGGTCGTCAGACCGCGCTCGGCGTAGATTCAGCCGTCCGTGCACGCGCTCCAGGCCTCGTGCCCTACTAATAACCTAAACAGGCAAATAAATAGGAGAAATTCTCTGATTAATCATACAACTAAAGAGAAAGATCTAAATTATTTATTTACCTGACTTAATTATAATAGTGTAGATTAGTTATATATTATATATGTCTACTGCAACGATTAAATTTAGCTAACAAATATAACATGTAGGTGTTAGGGTTATATGGGACAAATACATGCTACTCTGTTACTCAAATAAAGATATATGTATTGTAATATCTAGCAGTGTAGTTGTGCAGCTTTACTCTAGTTGTGCAAATTAAATAATTTCCTAAATATTTGGATTCAGTTAAAGGTTATTTCTTCCCCTCGCAAAAAACAGAGAATATTTTTAGGGTGATCTAGCTAGGTATGATGTAGAAATTTAACAAGCTCTCTCATGCGTTGAATCTTTCGGAATAACGTACGCAAGCTAGAATGGTTTTCCAATAAATGGACAGGTCTTTAACAAAAGGGATAACAGGCACCTCTTTCTCTTATACCAAACTAAGTTAATTTGATGCACCAACTAACTAATTAACCGGCTTCTCCAAAGAGCAAAACTGCAAGTACACGTGGCAAAAAGTACTAATATGAATAATACTCCAGTACTTTTAGGGACAACATTGAAACACCTCTCATCAATTATATAGAGGATTGACAATGCATAAACTATCATTATTATATCCAAATTACAGTAATTAATACAGACAAGATAAAAAAGAAATGTTCGGACGTACACACACGTACGAGGAGGGAGGTGGGGGTGGATTAAATATTAATTGTACTAGTGATCGAAGTCGAGATCAAACATCGCCTGTCCGAGCTGAAGGATGTTGCTGTGCTGGTGGTGCTGATGGAAGGCTAAGCTTGGTTCTTGCACGTGAGCTATATTTGATGTGTTATCAGTACTTGAAACTGCTTGGCTCTGAGGGAAGCACGACCCAGACGACGAAGGAAAAGGGAAGACAAGGTGGCTCTGCTGATGAAGGCCATGGTGTGCTTGCTGCTGCATTGATGCTTTCCCCTTGGGATCTACCACTTCTTTCACCACCTCTCCAAGACCCATGGTATGATTTTGATCTTTCGACAGGTGTGCACTTCCCAGTACTTGTGTCTCCAGCCCATCTCCAGTGCTGGTGTTCTTGCTGCTACTTCCTGCTTCTGTTGAGATTTGTTTTGAAGGAAGTGATGTTAATTACAATTGGGAACTGCACACACTAGCTAGGATATGTGTATGCATGCATGTTAATGCATGATTAAATAGAGTATGCATATATCACATACTGTCTTTAGTAGTTGCTGCTTTGTTGGCCTGCGCCCTTCTCTTGTCTGCGGCTTCAGCGTCGGACGGCTTTGACTTCCGTCGACGGCGGTTGTGGTCCGCGAGGCGCTTCCTGCAGCTCTTCTTGGCGTCGTCGAACTCATCAAGTAGATGGAATCTGAATGAAAAAACTCGGAGGAACCAAAGAGAAAAGAGAGGGCTGTATGAAGACACACACATGAAATACTAAGGTAAAATAATAAAGATGATGTATCATTCCAGGAGAAGCATGAGCTAGCTGTAATGACTAAAGAGTTCCTACGTGACATACAATTTAGTGCATGATCGGTGACTCATGATCGAACTTCAGTTCAGAACTGAAAGAACATTCTGGGGACCAATATCTAGCTAATGATGATCATGAACATGAGAAACATACATCTAAACAGTTCTATCTCACAGACAGCTTGGAGTTTTGCAGTTAACTCATATGGAGTGTCTCCTTATGGTGTGTCATACTGCAAGAGATCCTGTTTACCCTTAAATGCAATGCTGGTCACTTCACACGTCCATGCTTGAACAGAGATCGATGGTACAATTCTAAGAACCATTCATCTCAGTGAGGGCAGGTAAATGGTTTGATAGACATGTATAAGCTGGCCAATCTATTGTTACTACATGCCACATGCACGGGAAAGAATGAGAGAGCGTTGCTTGCAATCGCAACTTGTGCTGGTACGTACGTTCACGGGCTGTACAAAGTCTTGCAATACTTAGGAAGAAAGTAGCTTTGTTTCTGACTTTGAGAGGCCAATACATGTACAGACAGCTCACACTGTTTGAGTGTGTTTGAAGTAACCACTCAAAACATTCGAAGGAGAAGGCAAGCAAAATAAATGGAAAGGAGTAGCGCCAAGGAACAACCAAAGGAGGAGAAAAGAAGCAACCCAAGGACAAGATGTCTGCATATATGGTTCCCAACATATGATACATGAATCTTTCAAGTGCTGGAAGCAATTCAAAATATGTAGAAAGAGGATAGCACATGAATCTTTCATCGCTTGGATAAACTGAGACCAATACTGTTACCATTTTGTTTTAGAAAGTGAATGTTTGTGTGCATTAAACGTTAATTCACATTGTGATCCAATTGATTAATTAGTACACGTTTTTCTTATACTACAGGCACTATATATGCACATTACGTTTTTTCTTATACTACAGGCACAATATATGCACATTGAATGGGGGTGCAATTTCTCCATTGCAAATTCTCCCCTTCAACTACTTGCTGATCAGTTGTCTCTTGCTGTATCATATATATATCCATGGGAATTTAATGTGTGAGAACAGGTATGCAAATATTTCAATTCACTCAAGAAATATTAGTTGTTTCAATCCAGCAGCGCACTTTAAGCATGGGATAGATGTAGGAACATCTATGAAATGGAAATCTAGCTAAAATGTAGATCAAACATTCAACTGCTGCACATTCTTTTAAGATGCAGCGAAAAAAGGTCAGAAAAGAAGGCAAAGATGATATCTTCCAAGTTCAAAGCAATAATCTTCATCTTCTATTTTATTTGATTTTTTCAACTAAAAGTAATTACTTGAGGTGAACAGGTGATATATCATATACCATCAGCTGAAATTACTTGTCTCAAAAGCTTGTACTAACAAATCCTAGCTTAGAAGACTAATTTTGTGACAGAATAAGATGAGTTGTTGATCAATACCTCGTTTCAACCTATCCAATACTGAACTGAATGAAACTGGCAGATCACTTTAAGCAACTCAAGATTTTAGAATCACACTCCAATTAAACACACTTCTACAAGATCTATCTGATTAATTGAACCAATCGATCAAATATGCAACTCCACCTCTTTAGGAAAAATCAATCAGTGAGTCTACTAACCTGCTGCACTGCTGGCAGAACCTCTGGTGCAGGCCTCCTGCGGTGACGACGAACGGCGCCTTGGAGTGGTGCTCGCACACCTTGTGCCGTCGGTGGTAGCGCTTGGCGCTCGAGAGGTCGGCCTTGCATCCCTCGGCCTGGCACCGCGGCGGGTGGTGCCCGTAGGTGTACCCCCCTCTCGGCGGGAAGTAGGTTCTGTAGCCTAGGTTGAGCCCCAGCTGCGTCGCCGCGAAGCTCGCCATGTTCTCCTCCGCCGAGCTGACCAAGGTGGGGAAGTAGTACTCCGGCGCGGCTGGCGCCTGCTGGTAGTACGATTGGAAGGTGCTCCCGGTGAAGTGGCTGTAGGGGTTGCCGGCGAGGTAGTGCGAGGTAGGATAGAATTCGATGATGTCATGGGGAACGTGGGCGATGGTGGTGTGGTGGGCGGCGTTGGAAGGGGGGAGGAGAGCCAGGGAGTTGGCCTCCAGGTTGTAGCCGAGCTGCTCCCTCTGGATGCTGCTCTCCTGATCCATGATTGGGAGAAGAGGAGGAGGCGGCAGCGTTGGATTGGGAGGGACATAGCCGAACTCGTCGCAAGAGTTTGCAGCTGGTACGTTCATCATCTTCCCGGCCTCTCCTATTGCTTTATCTGTGGCACGCACACGGAAAGGGATTAGGAATGGAAGAGAGGACGCGGCAAGGACATTCTCTCCCCGGCCGCCCGTGGCTTGCTCACTCGCTCGCTAGACACACACTATGAGGGGATCGAGCTCCGGGAACGTGTGTGTGCCATGGGTGATGGTGATGACACAATATATGCGCACAAGCAGAGCTCCCTTCTTTTTGCTGCTTGCTGGGTGGAGGTACTTTTCATCTAGGGTTCCAAGAACGAGTGGTGAGGAGGAAGGGTGGAGTGAGTTTTGGGTTATATCTAGCTACCTCGCTGCTAGGGCCAGTAGAGAGAGAGAGAGAGAGAGAGAGAGAGAGAGAGAGAGAAGCTATCTTCTACCTAGGGGGCTGGGCCGGGAAGCTATCTTAATTGGAGTTGGTGAGGGGTGATAGCTGCTGCTGCCGCTGCCGATATGTTTTGCCACCGTTTTTCCTTTGCTTCGGTCCGTATATTAGGCGGGTAGCTACTGTTTCAGCGTAACGTACGACACTGTTGCATGTGTGCCTTGGAGAAGATCGTATGCATGTATGTAATGCATGCGTGCGTGCCAACTAGAGAGCCAGTGGAGAGGAGGAGGTGCCACTGCCAGGCATGGTACGTACATGGCGCTTGCGCCGATGAACGTGCGCTCCGTGACGCCGGGGACGCCCGGACGGGTTGCCATTCATGAGGTGTGATCCCATGGCCAAGTACGTACAGGAGAACCTCGATCTCCTACACGTGGCATCCAGACTCAATTGGTTTCTACGTATATAATTTGATGGGACTGTAGTTGCGTAATGAGGTGTATACGTACGTACGTACGTACGTACCAGTCATACTCTACGGCTAGTAATTCCTTTTACAGATGGGCAAGTGCATCCATCCAGGTGTAACTATTGATTGAATCGACGAAAATGCCATCATTATTTGGGCAATCAAGTTTGCGCGTCACGGCACTTCAATCTAGGGCCGTCAAAATTGCTTAGGCAGTTTAATAAAGATATGTACAATAATTTATTTTTTAGAATTATCTTTAAAATTTCTATCTAATTTAAAGATAGTACTAGAGATAACATTTTTGATAGGAAATTATTTTTTAACTATTTTATATTTTTTATCATAACTTTTTACCTTACACTCTGTTACTATTTGCATTGATTTGGGCTTAAATCATCTATTGTTTAAGAGACAACACATTATTTCCCCTCATTTCCGTTCTCCTTCACATAAGATTTTACTTATTTAATATAACCAAGAGACAATCGAGATATCGCTATTAGATATGCCCTAAGCTAGTTGAGCTCTGTTAGAATTTGGGCTCAATTTGAACCCAAATTATAATGAACATAGGGCTCATGGATCCCCATCTCGGAACGAAATTTGAGCCAATCTTCAGTTTAAGTTCATAATTAAACTTGAATAAGGTCTCCGTGCCAACAAAAAAAATTAACTCACAAAAATTCGCTCAAACAATTTAAACAACTAGTCGGTTGGCCCACACAATTGGTCCGTGTAGTACGGTAAAGTATAGCATACAAAATTTTTTTTGTGGATTCCACGTGTTGAAATTCCTATTTCGCAAATAAAATACATTTGGAATATTTGATTTCATTCATATTTAATTAACACAATTTATTTCGAGATCTCTCTCTCCCATATGTGGAAGGAAGATCGAGAGGTAGGCCTCTCTAGCAAATTTATACTCTCTCAACATTTGAATTATATTTAGGTAGTGCTATTTTTCTCTTCTTTCAAATGAAAATACCTTTAAGCGAACTATCTAACCTAAGCCGTTAAAATTAGGGTCTAACAAATTTCTGGCTTGATGTTTTTATTTTTGAGAGAATTTTTCGGAACTCTTGTATGTCTAAAGCTAACTATCAAACATAACCCTTTAAAATTAGGGTCCACTAAATTAAGGGCTAGATGTTTTTTTTAAAAAAAAGATGTATTTCTCTTTTTCTTATTAGTTGTAAATCACATGTTATTAGCTTTTGTTATATAGTAGGTAATAGATGCTAAAAGGAGCTTCTCCATTCACCCTGAGAGGCTAGAAATTCACACATTCATAAAAGAACAAAATCTACTCCTTTTGGGTTAAAAATACAGCTGTTAGATTTTTTATATAAAGTAGAAGTAGATATGTTAATTTTTAAAATTTATTTAAATAACACTTTCAAAATAAATCCCACCCGCACATATTTTCAAAATATAAACCCCTTTGCAACAAGTAAATCTTGCATGGCCCTAGGTGCAGGGCGGTGCTGCAAGCATGGACCCCTTGCAACGCCGTGGTATACCTTTGGCATTGCAAGGGCAAGCAAGGGTTCGCATCCGGAAATAAACTTGGAACTATTCGTGGTGTTGTAAATTAAGTTCATTTATAATGCGATTCATGGCATTGCAGACATGGTTTATTTTTAAAAATAAGTTTAAGGTAGGTTTGCTTTTTTAAATATAAGATGTGAAAACGTTTATTTTGAAAAATAATTTACAATATAACGAATACAACTCTATATAGATATAAAAATATAATATTTATCCGTGCAAGTGTGTAGGATGTGCCACTTGTTTGTTTTACCAAGACGAGCTGATCAAGGTCCGAAGTTAAAATTTGTTTTTTGTATATAGTTTGTAATTTCGATTTATATGTGACCTATTTAAACTCTGGTTGAGCATATTGAAGAGATTTTTCGAGCTCAAGTTCAAACCAGGTACAAGCTAGACACAAATCGCTCGCGTTGGTTTATTGACAGCCCTATCCGTTACATTCACAGTCAAACGACGAAGTCATCTTTTCGCGCCCAGTCCTAGCAAATTTACTTCACCTGTACATAATAGGAAGAAAATTTTGCGTACTGTCTCTTTAAATTCTAGTCCGTCAACCTCTTTAAATTCTAGTCCGCCAACTACATGCCTTTGCATATAAATTAAGTTCTCTCCAAGTTAAAAAATAAGTCGTTTTGAAATATGTATAATTAAAATTTTAAAACTTTAGCTATCGATATCTTTCTAAATATTTAAATTAGATACATAAAATCATATACATAGATTTATCTAGAAAAATATTTTTATAATATTATAATTTGTATTAAGTTTTATAAATATATTAGAGTAGTTATTAATGATCAAAGTTTATTTTAAAAATCGCATCGATATTCAAAACAACTTGTTTTTTAACTAGGGAGAGTACATTCTAGCACAGGACGGCACCATCTGAATCCTTCTATCGCCTGACGGAAGGCCCAGAACACTCTGTCAAGAACAAAACAATTCGGACCTTAAGTAGGATGAACTCGCTCCTTCCTGTTAATGTATGTGCCTGAGTTTGATTCTGCAATTTGATGCAGTATTCTTGAAACTAGGTCGTACACCTCCTTGTACATCCGAACATATGCTGCAGCACCTTCCATTTCGCTCGCCACACCTTCTTGTAGCTGACATCGAACCCCACTATATTCGCTACATCCGCCCACATAAGCTTCGAAGAAATAGACACATCCGCCACCACGAGGTGGCTTATTAGCTCTGCAACATACGATGACGTCATGTTGCGGTGCTTATGTAGTGATGCCACAAGCTCACAATTGTGATCCTTCAGCACTGTTATCTGGAAGTCCGTGGTAGCGCTCCTAAATCACTATGCACGGAGCTTGCCAGGACAGGACCCGTCAACACACTTGATGATGTAGGTGTCCGGGTTGAACCTATGCACCCGATACGACCGGCTAATGTTGACGGCATATCTAGCAATAGCCTACTGGGTAGCACTCTTGTTACGGAAGCACTGCCCTAAAATGAGTGTGCCCTCGTTGAACCCCCACTCTGCCTCCTCCGCCCGTGGCAGAACTAGGGATGCCGCTGCGATATCGTCCAGTCTGGATGACATGTACACAGTGTCGGTGGTCACAATACCATCTAACACACCTCCCATTGTAGCTTCGCCATATTCGTCCTCTCTAGAATTGGCTGTTTCCACCACCTCCTCCTCCTCCTCCTCGCTATGCACTTCTTCTACCTGGTCCACAAGCTACTCATGACAATCAACACGGGTTGCACACCACCTCTCCGTACCTTCATTCGCTTGAAAATTCTTCACATGCCTCCTTAGGTCTCCATCGCCCACACCGTCGTTGACATCTTCTCCCGCACCAACATCTTCATGAGCGTCGTCGACTAACCCAGGCACTTCATCTCCGCCAGCGCCACCAGAACCACCCATGGCGGACAATTCTGTTCTCCCCACGAAGTGAACATACACCATTGGCATGGTATATATCGTTGTGGCAGGGTTGCACACGACCTCTATGTAGTTGTACCATAAGGCGTCACTCGTCACCTTCAGAAGTTACCACATGGTCACCCCTGCAGCACCTACCACCGAGGCATACACTGCATTGATCCATAACTTGTTCCTTGCAGTGTCCCGATTGAATGCGGAACGCATGTACCTTCGTAGCTCAGACAAGCTCATGGCATTCAGATTGGGTGCCTGGATCATGGTCTGGTTACAATTTGATAGGTCCACCCCGTACGGCTCGCCCCGTACGAGACCACTTATGTAGAACACGAACAACTCTTGAATGTCACCCATGGCATACCTAACATAAAGAGCATACTAAACCCTCTTAGTATACAACATGCAACAAGCGTAGCAGCATACAACAGGTACCACACTGTAAGATTTCCATGTTAATTTCGTTGTTCTTCCTATCACTTACAATACAATTTGTAATTTTTGTTTATTTGTAATTCTAATTTTTTATTTATTTACAGAATTTACTTACAAATTCCTATATAAATCAGTTTACAAATTTAATGTATTTTTTCAATTCTCTTATTTAAGGATCGTACTTCAAAATTTCAATGAAAATTAATTTACAAATTTTCTTTTATTTTCAATCCTAATTTGATTATTCTTGTCGGAATTAATGCACAAATCCAACTAGTAATTTTTGTTAATTTTTACTTGTGAATTCTTACATAAATCAAATAACTAATTTTTAAAATTTTATTTTACAATTTGTTATTTACGGAACCAACAATCGAATTCACATAGAAATTACATTGCAATTTTTCTAACGTAATTTTATTCTACTCATTCACAGTTAGTTGCTTTTTATTTGTAGCACCCAACATATGGTGTCCACTATTTTCCTAATCCGAATAACTGCGACTTTCTTGTTTCTAATCCGACTGAAATTTTTCTCAAAGCAAGATGGAAAGGAAGAAGGCATTGGCAAATATGCACTATTACAAGTCGCCAGCATAGAAGCTGTTGATTTTGGCATAGAAATTGAAAATGATGTTCGTTGCCTTTTTTATTTCTGCTACTTGAAAATTTTTCTACACCATTTATTTTAGATTGTAGTTTAATGAAGGATGTGTAAATCTAGCTTGTATTAGCCTGAAGTTTCTTTTAGAATAAGCATATTTCTGGATTTGTAATCGTGGAGCTTATATTTGTAAAATTGTAAGTGTCCTCTTGTGTATACAATGCTATAGGTAATCTACTCGTTATCTTGTGATATTGTAATAGTGGATTTTAGTCTTAATGAAAATAGAATGTGTTGCTGTGTTTGTTGCTATATTTGCTTATTTTCAGATGGCATAGTTAACATTTCCTTAGGCTAGCCGAAAATAGAAAAAAATAGGTATAGAATGAACTATCACAGACAGTTTTGTGGTATAAACCATTTGTTAATGAATATCACAGACAATTCAAACCAAAAATTGTCTGTGATATTCGCACATCACGGACGGTTGGTAGCTAGAACCGTCTGTAATGTGCGAGTATCACAGAACCAACCGTCTGTGATGTGCGAGTATCACATACAGTTTTTGGTTGAGCCGTCTGTGATAGTGTTTTTCACATACGGTTCTAGTTACAAATTGTCTGTGTTGTATTTATTACAGATGGCTCACAAACTATCTGTGATAACCTCCGATTATCACTCACTGATGCGTAAATTCAGACAATTCAAAAAATCGTCTGTGATGACAGTTTTAAACCATCTGTGATGACCCTTTTTATAGTAGTGAATCTGAAGAAATTCAAAGGGGATATGTGTCCCATTAAAGCTTTCCAAATTGCTTGGCTTGAACTTTTTCGGCCAGGTAACATCTTTGAGTTCAGGTGAGAATGGCATGTATCCTATATAAAGTCCAAGTTGTGATCGAACGTTAGGACTATTACTACGACTAGTTCGGGAATGTGATCATCTGTTTCCTGATAAATGATGGTAAGTGTGTTCACCTGGAACTAGGCTGTCCAATACATTCTACCAAGGTAGATCATTTCCTTAACGAGCATGGCAGTAGTCATTACTCTTACCGAAACCAGTATTAGATCTTGCACATTGCGATAGGCTTTGGATTTCTGTGGCAGCCTATTGGAGGTCCACAGCCAACCAACAAACGATAAGTAAATCACGTTCATTGTTTACTCCTTTCGAACGACTGACAATACCACTTGCCAATGTGCGATCATGGTCCATTGGACTTTCTTCCTGCGAGGAAGAAGGTACAATATTTAAATCTCTTATCGATACACATGGGATGACTTGAGGTGTGGTCAACGACTATTGGTGATCGTGGTTGGCATTGGTGTTGGGACTCCTGGACATTTCCTGAACGCTGGAATGGTACTTCTCCCAGTAACAGGATACTGTTTTGATCGCCTCTGCAGATCGGTCGGACCGCTTGTGCACAGCGGTCAGATCGCCTTTGCAGGCCGGTCTCAGGCAGACAACAACTCCAAAAATACAATTCCCGAAAACCAAATTCGAACTTCGAAAACACTTGCAGAATAAAATCAAATACTTATCATACACTATAGGTGATCTCTACATTGTCTCACAATAAATTTAATTCTTCTCTTTTTAGATTATAGCTTTGCCTAATATCTAGTACAAACATATTGATCAGATAATGGTCTTGACAAATCTGATACAATCTGTATCAACCCGATTAGTGCAGACATGTACGTAGTTCATTCAGAAAATTCTTGTTCAAATCAAACTATTTCCTATGAATTTCCTACTAAATTCATGTGCTCTAATCAGGCTTTTACGGGATGTTTAGTTTCAAGAATATACTTGGGCCCATCCCTCTTAGCTTTTTTTTTATCAAATGGAGGCGTTAAGCAAATTAATTTCATTTTCTAGTATGAATAAGTTTGTGATGGACTGTGATTGATCATTCCTTTCCTCAAACCAAACTCAAGCATGTATAATTGGGTAGTTCCATCCAATTAATTAGGTGAACAAAAACTTGTAGGATCGTAACCAAACATCCTTTTAGGCCCTGTTTGGAATGCGGGAATTTTTCCCGATTCCTGCGGGAATTGAATTGTTTCCTGCAAAATTCCTACAAAATTCCTGTGAAATTCCTCTATTCCAAACAGGCACGTACTATGCTATGTCTGTACCCACACGACTTGTCTTGGTTATGCCACCAAATTAAGTAATAAAATGCTGATATGTTTTCGTTAGTAAGGGTACTAGCTAGCTAGCTGTTAGTAGAACGTAAGCTCCACAGATGTACACTAACTAGGGGAGAAACGGTCCTACGTAGTACTATACTAGTATAGTGCCAGCATGCATACATACATTTATGTATGTATACGTCAAGGAAGCAAGTATGCATGGCTCGACGCATAAATATGAACAGACTGGCGAGCCCGGGCGCAGCAAGGTTTTTTCAGTGCACAGCTGATCCCGGCTGGCCACCTATCCAACTCCACTGTGGCTGCATCATTCGCATTGACTCACGCACAGTGCAGGATCTCACACTTATCAGTGCACATTGAAAACACCCGCAAAAATTAACTTGTCTGCACGCATACAGATCGACCTAGTCAGGCAG
The DNA here is from genome assembly GCA_017311315.1 of Dendrocalamus latiflorus. NCBI lineage: Eukaryota > Viridiplantae > Streptophyta > Magnoliopsida > Poales > Poaceae > Dendrocalamus > Dendrocalamus latiflorus. The sequence goes on along the minus strand of CM029656.1, from coordinate 36,729,363 downwards.
ATGTCCGTAAGGTAAAAATGGGTCGAACGTGAATTAAATAATATATAAATTATATCTACATCTATAATTTTTATTTAAATATGAACCGAACAAATATCGGATATGAATACAGACCGGACAAATATGAGATACGAATTCGAATTGAATATCTACTCAATTCGGTCGAATCCAGATATTTTCATAACTTATGTAGTATAAAGACATTAATGATATTTTATACTCGTACAATCACACTTAATTATTCTAATTCATTTACTTCACCTAAAGAGATGTGAATTTATATTCAATTAAAAAACTTGTTTAACTAATTAGTCGTATTGTAATAAAATATGTATATTGTTTCGTCGAATACAGATACAGATATCCGGATAAAATAACATTTCGGATGATAAAAGCATACCATATTCGCATACATATTTTTTATGCAAATTCGAATACGAATACGGATAGGATAGAGATTGTTAATCAGATAGAAAAATCTATACCATATTCGTATACTATCAAATACGATAACAAAATAATACGAATAATTTATATCTACTTTTCACCCCTAGCTATCATGCTTTCTGCTCTCCACATTTGAACAATCCAGACACTAGATTTCGTATATATGCCCTACTGCACTCATTCGCATTATCGCATATATAGATATGACTTGTTTATTAGCTGCACTGTGCATGCATGGCCGGCCAATAGTGTTTGTATACTGCAAGGCCAGTGTCAACCGCGCGAAAAGTTGGTGCGAGAAGAACGAATCAAAACGGCGTGAACGCAGAAACGATTCAGGCTCGCATATATCGAGATACACACGCATGCATATGTAGCGCAGCATATATCACATTCAGGATTCAGCAGAAAGAAAGAAAAGGCAGAGGAGGTGGCTAGCCCAAGTTGATCGATCGGGAGACATGGTGGAGCCGCAGGAAGCGCCGGAAGCAATGCATGCACTGTTAGGTTAATAACCTTGTTTAGTCTGTATGAGTCCGTTGTATATGTATACAAGCAGACGTTGAGTTGTGTATAAATGGTAGCCGAGTTTTAGTAGTAGTTCGAGTCCGTATCTAATTCATGTTGTATGAGTATAAAAGCAGAGAAGAGAAGAGAAATAAGAACAACTAGAAGAATAAGAAAAAAAGAGAGAGATCGGAAGAAATCGAGAAGGGTGATCGATTGTGATCGGAAGTGTAATGAGAGGAAGGAAAAATATAGAAAAGCAGAGTGCTTTTGTGTCCTGGAATATTGACTTGTGTTGTCAACTTGTTTTCGTGTTGTCGCTAAGTGGTCGTGGTCGAAGGTGCTGCAGAGTGGTCGTGTCACAGGCAGAGATGATTGTGGTCGAAGGTGCTGGTGTTTGCTGTCGAAGTCTATGAGCACGTACATCGCAGAGAAGGTGTGGTCGTTACGAGTACGAGCTGGAAGGTGTGGTCCTTACAAGGACATGATGGTCGTAACGCCAAGGAAGGAGTAGTCATAAAGAGCAATCGTAAACGATTTACGACTAAAGAGCATACGAGTATCGGAGTGGTCATAACTAGCTAAGTGGTTGTAACCATTAGTGTAGTCGTAACCAGTTGAATGGTCCACTACTACAGAAAGCCTAATAGTAGACGCTAAATCACAGACGGTTTTGTGAAACCGTCTGTGATGTACACTATTACAGACGGTTTTAATTTGGAGGCCGTCTGTGGTATTTGTGGCGGGAAAAAAGAGTATCACAGACGGTTCTTACCGCTGAACCGTCTGTGATATTCCAATATCACAGACGGTTTTATAATAAAAACCGTCTGTGATATTCCAGATTATCACAGACGGTTTTATAATAAAAACCGTCTGTGATACTGGAATATCACAGACAGTTTTTAATAAAAAACCGTCTGTGATAATCTGGAATATCACAGACGGTTTTTAATAAAAAACCGTCTGTGAAACTAGATTATCACAGACGGTTTTTTATTAAAAACCGTCTGTGATACGTTTCCCGCTTTGCAATCCCTCAAAATTTCAAATTTTCCCGCTTAAGTCCGAGTATGATTAAGTTTTGAGACACCTTCAGTAAAACGGGCATAACTTTTGCATACGATGTCCGTTTTCGACGTTCTTGTACTCGTTGGAAAGCTAACGACGAGCCCGATCCAAAAAAAACGACCCGCTTGCGCCAGTCGAACTCCAGGACCCCGACAATCGGCCATCTTTGAACCTAAACCTGCATCGCAAGTTTTTGGTGTCTGTTTTTGCCCTTTTTCTTGGTCTTCCTTTCGGAATTTGGATTTTGCTTCAACTGCAAAGTTGTAGATCTCGTCGAAACCTTTCAAATGAGTATATATAAGCTACATAAAATGTTGCTATTTTATTTTTTTCATACTAGTTGTTTATATTGCATCGGTATATAAAATTCTGTGCTCTAATTCATAGACGGTTCTATATATAGAACCGTCTGTGATATGCATTCATCACAGACGGTTCTAGCCAATAGAACCGTCTGTGATAATCTGACCGCTGGGCCCGTCGATCCTCCTCAACCCAATCTCCGTTCCCGCGCCAAAAATTTCGAACTCCCGCCTCTCCCTCCCCTATAAATATAACCAAACCCAGCCTGTCTCCTCTTCCTTGCTATCCTCTTCCTTGCTATCCTCCTCCTTGCTATTCTCCTCCTCCTTACTATTCTCCTCCTCCTTGCAGACAAGACACCGCAGAAGCAACTAGCAGGGGCGAGAAGGCATCCAGCTCATGCGTTGCATCAGGGGCGAGAAGACATAGAAGATCTTTGCTTTTTCTCTGTTCTTGTTGTGTAACATGCTTGTTGTTTTGGGATATTGTAATCTTTTTCTCTGTTCTTGTTGTGTAACCTATTGTTCTTATTGTGTAACCTGCTCGTTGTTTTGGGATATTGTAATGATAGGCTCTAATCTTAATAAAAATGGATGTTTTATGTTTGTGAAATGAATTGAGATGTGAATTGGATGTATACATATACATGTTGATCTGCTTGTTTCAGAGGGCATGGCTAGCATTTCCTGAGGCTAGCCAATAAACAGAAATAGGTTTAGGAGTAGAAGGGCATATCACAGACGGTTTTTAACTAAAAACCGTCTGTGATTTATAAATATCACAGACGGTTTTTAGTTAAAAACCGTCTGTGATATTAAAATCACAGACGGTTCGAAAACCGTCTGTGATGACATCGTATTATCACTGACCCATAAACTCAGACGGTTCACAAAACCGTCTGTGATGACGTTTTTGAACCGTCTGTGATGACCTTTTCTGTAGTAGTGGTCGTAACCAACTGGCCTAAAAGGATGAAGCAATGGCCGGCAACCCTATTGATTCGTCGAAGTCAGGAGTGCTCGTCAAGACCACATGCAATGAACTCAATCCATTGAAGCCAGGAATATTCGTCAAGCCGATAACAAGAAGCGCCACGATCCCGATTCAACACCTGATGTTGAGCGAAATGAATTACGGCATATGGACCATCAAGGTGAAGTTAATCTTGCATTCGTTAGGGGTTTGGTCGGTAGTCAAAGACGAAGATGATGATGGGGGACAATGCATGGGTTTTCAATTAGGGGCATGCTTTTGAAGATTTTACAGTGCGTGAACAGGCGGATCGCTGTAGCTTAGGAGAGCATCTGCCACCTGAAACCGTTGTATCGGTGGATTTGGATGGTTGCAGGCAGCATCAGCTCGCGTGCAGGCCAGCGCGCGCGCGCGGCCAGGCGGCAGGCAGGCCGGCCGGCCAGGGCCGAGCCGGGCGCGCGCGTCGCGTCTGCGCTGCGTGCGTGCACGAGCAGCGCCCGTACGAGGCACCGGCCCGTGCGTGCGTGCGTGTGTATGGGGGTCGAACAGTCGCAATTAACTCGAGAGACATGCATGCAGGTCGCCGGCCGGCCGCTGCCGCCTCAGCTGGCTGCACACACAGCATTGGATCCGTCCGTAGTGTTACGACGTACCTGCAAGCTACCTAGCTGGGGTGGGGTGGGAGCGAGCTATATAGCTAGCTAGCTGCTGCGCCTTCAAGGGTACGACGTACGTACGTACGTACCTCATCTTTGCATCACATTGATGCTAGAGGAGATCATCTGCATGCAGGCCAAGTTTATGTACTCATCAGGATTATCGTCGTCTTGATTCGATGTGAATGTGGAGTGAACGTGCCCATGTAGCCAGCACAAAGACCAGCTTTGACACAGCAGTTTTTTGATATAACACATCGGAACCGATTTTTTGTACATACCATTGTACATTGTATCGTTGTATGTTAGGAACAGATTTTTTTTTCAAAAATAAAACTACTTTGATATGGTCACTCTATACACTTTTAAATAAATGACCTAGGCCAAATCTTCAATGAATTGGCTCTACATATATTTTAGTAACTCCTATTTGTTATGGAACAATTCAAACCCCCAAAGTCCCAAGTTTCATCACTTGCGAGAATGCCTCATGTTAACATGACATCTCAGTGGCCACACAATCATCCAAATGGCAATTGACACATGTAACGCACTCATTTCTAGGGCCATTAGGATTTTCTCAAAACTGCTTAGAATTGTTCAGCTGCGAGTACCATGGATGCGTGTATATCAATGCCATTGCAAGCTTAAACATAAAAACCAAACTTTATTACAAAATTAAAGCTTAGTCCTTTACTTTTCACTTGAAACAACTTTCAACCATAAACCAGTACCTTACTGGCAAAAGCCAAATCATTTAGTAACATAAAATATTTGTACACCTAATCTATCTTGAATATTTAAATATAGTATTTAGTATTACTACGGTTTGTCAAGGTGAAAATGATCATCAAATTAACAGGGCTTTTTGAGTTGGTAGGACATAACTAAATATCATGACATTCCAAACATTTATTTTTAAGCAAGTAACAATTCGTAAATAACGTAATGAAAATGCTGATAATTAAATAATTAAAGGAATGTATGTTCAATATGATAAAAAAACATGTGACTTACCTTGCAGATCAACGTATTCTACAATTTCGTATTCTTCTGATTCTTGTGTTTGATCTTGGGCTTCTCCTTCCTAAGCTGGTCGAACTTCAATGTTAGAAGCTAACATAAAAGAAAATAATTCAATTCCATGCTTAAAGGACTGAGCTAGGAATAAAAGAATCAAATAAAGAAATAAAAACCAAGAAAACCAAATAAAATAAGTTTATGGTTCATAGGTGTCGGATGTGGCGAAACAGAGTTGGGGAATGGGTTCGCGGGCTCAAAATAGTCGAAATGGGTATATTTTGTATTTTCGGGTTTGGTTAACAGTAATGGGTTGGGCACTATTCATTGCGGGCTTTTACTATTCACATTGGTTCGGTTTACTGTTCACTGCGGGTTTTTCACTATTCATGGCAGGTCGGCTTCAAGGGCTAACGTGTCGGGTGAACAGTAACATACCGTTACTGTTCATCTTCTTCGGCCGCACGCCTTAGCGACCGAAGAACAGAGTGAGCTAGCGACAACGATCGACGGTGCTACAACGACTTGCGACGGAAATGAAGACCATAGTTGGGTTCCTAGCACTACTAGGATTCCATTTTTAGGGTCGGCGGGGGCAGGGAAGTCGGCGTTCGCCGACGGCGAGGTCCTTCCTCCGCGAGATGTTTGAATGGCACCAGAGTAAATAGAGGGTTAAATGGGCAGTAGAGTTTGTGTTTGAGCATCTTTAGGGTTAGGGCAAGCTCAGGGATGTGGTGGCTTGGGTCGGGGATGGCTGTGTTGGGCTGTCCACGGCGAGGTGCCATGGCGGAGCGGCAACGCTAGTCGACAGGGTAGTAGAGGTTTCGAGGAGCTATGGCAAAGCTTCTTTGGTGTTTTTGGGAGCATAAGGTGGCTTCTGGCGAATGCAATCGAAGGGAGGTGGGCAATACAATAAGAATTAAAATTTAGCTTACCTTGGTGAATTCCGGTGATCGTCAGCAATACTCTGATCGAGGGGTTTATCGGGTGTGGAGGGGTGTAACAGCCCAGGTTTTTATTAAAATTAAAATGAATAAATAAATAATATTAAAATAAAATCTGAATTAAATTTAAGTATTGTTGTGCCTAAAGTTTAAAGTTGGATTTGCCCTGGATTTCTGTTTTTGAAAAAGCTGGATTTGAAAAGCATTTTAAGAAAAACCTAAAATTATTATTAAATAAAATGATATTTTGATTTTATATGAAAATCCTAGTTCAAATTAATTATTTGGATTTATTTGGCTTTTATTTGGTTTCCTGGATTTTCTGGAGTTCAAAAATGTATTTTTGAAATTAAAAAGTATTTTAAAGTATGAAAATTAAATACCAACATTAGTTGGAAATATTTTTATTAAGTCCAAAATGTCACCAGGAGCTTCTGTGAATTTTCCTGGAATTTTTGGAAGTTATTTGGTATTTTTCTGAGGCTTAATGGAATTTCTAGGCTTTTCTGAAAATCCAAAATCAATTTCCAAAAATAAATCCCCAATCCTCTTCCTCCGGCCGCCACGTGGACGGCCAAATTGCCGCCCACGTCGCCACCGCGCATCCCGGCTTCCCTTCTCCCTTGCCCGCCACGTGGACGGCCAGATTTGCGCCCACGTCGCCCTCCGGATCCCGCCTCCCCCTCTCCATCGGCCGCCACGCGTCGGCCCGATCTCCCCGCCCCCGCGCTCCCGGCCCATCTGGCCCGTCCGCATCTCGCCCCTTCCTCGGCCGTTCGATCCGCGTCCCCCCTGCGTGGCGCAATCACTGCCGCCCGCGCCGCCCCGCTCCTCCCTCTCTCTCCTCCTCCCCGGTCCCACCTGTCGGCGCCATCTCTCTCTCCCTCCTTCTCTCGCTGCCACCCCGGGCCCGCATGTCAGCTTCGTCCTCCCCTGTCGTCTTCCTCGCGCGCGCGCCCGAATCCCCCCATCCCCGCGCCGTGTCCCCCCCGTAATCCCCGCCGCCCCGCGCCATCGCCGGCGAGAAATGCGCGCCGCTCCGCTCCCCCTCTGCCCTATAAAAGGCCTCCCTCGGCTCCTCCACAACCCGCCCCACCTCCCTCCGCCCTCGTCTCCCTCTCCCCGGTGCCCGAGCAGCCCCGCACCGAGCTCACCCCGTGCGCGCGCCGGCGAGCTCTTCCGGCGAGGAATCGCCGCCGCCTCGGGCCGCATTTCACCTCGCCGTCCCCACCGCCGCCTTCGCCGCGCCCGTGCGCACCTCGGCCGCCCCTCCGCCCGGCTCGAGCACCGCCGAAACGCCGTCCCCGCCGGAGCCCCCGAGCTGCCGCCGCCTCTCCTTGCCGCCAGCTCGCCGCCGGTCACCTCCGGTAAGCCGCGCCCCTCCCCCGAGTCCCCCTTGGCTCCCTCTCCCTCCTCCGCCCATCTCCGGCCGCCGCCTCGCCGCCGTTCGCCGGCGAGACCCCGGTGCCCGAGCTCCTCCGGCCGGCCTCCCACGTCGGCGTCCCCGTGCCTGCGTGGCGGCTGACATGGCGCCACACCAGTGCCACTTCATTCACTCCGTGCCCCGTCAGCGCCACCCGCCTCCCCCCTGCCACCTCAGCCGCCTTCTCCCTCCCTGGACCCGGTCCATGGACCGGGGCCCATCTGTCAACGTGACCACCCTCAGTGCTGACGTCATGCTGACGCAGAAATCCGGTTTTCCAGTTGGAAAATAATTCGGCTGAAATTAAATCCTCTGCTGACGCAATAATTCTGATTTTCCTTTAGAAAAATAATTCCAAAAATCCAGTTTTTCCTTTTTCCCTGATTTTAATCTTCCCGGAGCCCGTTCTTCTTCGTTCTAACTCCGATTTGGCCCATTCAAATTCCTAAATTCATCAAAAATTCCCCTCTATCCATTTATAGCCTCAATTAAAATATTTGAAGTCTATTTGAATTTATTTTGAATTTATTTGAATTTGGTGGGTTATTTTGACGTGTAGACTTCGACGATTCGGGAAATTTCTTCGACGAAGATTCAAACAAAGTTGAAGAGCAAGACAAGTCACACTCCTTGACCATGTTGATCCCAGATTGCAAATAAAATTATGTTGATTTAAATTATCTTGCATGCATAATTTTATTCAATGTATTTCAATTCAGTTGTAACTTTAGTTAATACCTGTTTGTTAATACCTCCGTTGACATTGCAAATCCTTATACCTTGTCACCTTAGAATCAAACTCTAGTTAGCACACTAGTATTGGCTAGAGAATTTTAAATCAAATGCTTAGCCCTGCTTAAACATATAATTTTGTTTTGGGATATATTTCACATAAAATGATAAGCCTTTGAACTGTATTCTTGACTTCGGTGAGTTAAGAAGGATTATGAAATATTTTCAAAATAAAATATAAAATCTGGTTTAGACTTAGGCTAATGGTTAGATGGTGGGTGCAGGCATGCACTGTTGTTCGGAGACACAGTGTTGATTGTCGGGCACAGGGGGTATGTGGTTGAGCCTAAGTCAAATTAAGGACCGGTTTGTGAGCTACTATTGCAAAGCCCTAATCGTACTACCACATGGCTGGTATGGGACAGCCCTGGCTGAATAATTTGCGAAGTCCCAACCTGAGCCATTTCGTAGGATGAAAGTGAGCGTGGCGTAGGCCATGAGAAGTCTCACTCGGCTCAAGAGGGGGTCCCGGTCTGGTGGATTCCTTACTGGGGTGAAACCTTAGAGTTGGCTTGGCCAGGTTGAAGGCTTTGCATTGTAAAGGCCTTGTCACGACTCCTCGCCGCACACCAAAAGAAGTGTGTAAACCGGTGGCAATATGGGATGATCGTGTCTTGTGGGTAAAGCTGTACAACCTCTGCAGAGTGTATAACCTATCCTGGATAGCCGTGCCCACGGTCATGGGCATGCTGAGTAAAGTTTTTCATGGATTAGACTTTGTTTTTCAAAAATGTTTTCGAAAACCTTGCGGATGGATGGAATCCGTGAGAGATTGAAATCTGGTGAATGGATGGAATTCATCAGAGTTGCGCAGTGAAAGCGTGTGGATGGATGGAATCCATACGTGATCTTTTGGGAAAAGATGGTCCGGGTGGGATGCCCGTGGATAGGTTGGTGTTTGGTCGGAGCCTGCACTGACGGTAATATTTTCAATTACAAGTATTGTTTTACTTATTGTATCAAGTTCAGCAATTTCAATCTATTTACTGTATTTCATTAAATGCTGTTTTATGCAAACTAACCCTATGAGCCTTCCATTGAAGCCTTTATCATTATATTGCATTTCTCCGTGTGACTTGCGGAGTACAAGTTTGTACTCATTGTTGCTATCTCCACACAGAGGAAGACGACTTCGACTACGGTGAAGACCAGAACGAGTAGGCCACGTCTTGCAGTTGTTTGCCTGTGCACTGATGTAAGCGCTGGCCATAAGGCCGTACACTTTAAATTAAATAAAAGTCATTATGCTTGGTATTTATCTTTGTTGTTCACTGTGTGCACTAGCTGATCCTGGACTAGTGCGATTTACACAGAGGATCCAGGAGTCGTTGCTCCGGGTTCCGACAAGGGGGCTCACTGGACACCGATGCACCATTTAGGAGGTGTTCGGGGGTTTAAATTAAGCAGGGAGGCAGTTCAGCATAGGAGCTCGGTTTGGGAAAGCTCAGAGAGGCACGGCACTACTGACTGAGGGGGAAGTACGGGTTGTCTTAGGCGTGACAATGCCCCAATCAAAAGTGGTCAGAGGTGTGGGGTTGTCGGCGGAGAGAGAGGAGGGAGCAGAGGCGGTGGTGGATAGCATCGGGAGCTCTAACGCGTGGCAGGGGCTGTTGAGAGAGAGCTAGAGGCGGGAGAAGCGAGGTGGTAGGCTTCTGATAGCTTGCAGCAGGGTGGTAGCAGTGGGAAAATGCGAGAATGCACGGGAACGAAGGGAAAGATCGGGCGGCGGCGGAAATATCAGGCGCCGGTGGGATTTTTTTGGATGATGAGCAGTGCGCACGCAAAAAATCCTCCGATGGGGCAATGCAGCAAGGCAATTAGGGCTTAGATGACTGGGATTTGAGCTAGATTAGACCAAGGTTCAAAAAAATCAAATCCAAACAAGAATTCAATTTTTTTTCAAATTTCGGTTTTGTTTCAACACATGGGACATACGGTCAGTGCCTCACTTGACCACTCTCACTTCCTCTAAATGAATGGCATAACCCATAAAAAAACATGTATGGCATACTAGGAATATACAGTACACATGCAAGCCTGTCGAATCGAGGTCCAGCCGTCAGAACCGCCGGCCGTTGGTGCACAACATTTGGCTTTGGCAGGCAGACCAGACCGGCTTTGCGAGACGATGGGTACAAAAGAAGAGAGATCTTCCTCCTTGTGAAGGCAAGCGTGTGTATGGGGGCCACCCGTTCAACTCGACACACCTCACTTTGTTGGGCCAGGACTGTGGCTCATGTCACTAGACCCGGGATTGTTGAAAGAGCCTGCCCTGTGGTCCACGGACCCCTCGGATCTTCTGCGCTGCCCAAAGCCGCGGAGTCTACCACAGGACATGCCCCAGCTGAGAGGCCGCAAACTTAATTGTTGGAGAGTACTTCGGAGCATTAAATATAGCAATATGGATTTTGTGGTGGAAATTTTGTGGATATGTAACCGACCATCATAACCAACTAGCTTAATTTTCTTTCTCTTCCACATCATTGTCACAATGAAATGATCAGACAAAACTGTTTATGTACCAGTAGTGATCAAACACAACTGTTTTTGTACCAATAGTATCCACCAAATGCTATAAATACATTTAGATGTTACATTAAAAAAAATCAGGTGGCTACTTTATAAAGGTTTCAAAATTCAAAGTTATCTCAGCAAAAATTCACTCTTCATTGCCAACTTTTACTTACCGAAGTTCATTTCTACCTCGAACTTGCAAGAGATTTTGGCTTCGTATCTTAGAAAAGTTAACAGTTATTATAGTACTATTTCAGCTAAAAATCAAAAGCTATAGCACTTTTAAAAATGGCGTTGAGGTCCCAAATTTTCACTCTTCCTATAATGGCCGTATGTGACGCAAACGATCCAACGTAGCCGCAAACCGCCGTACAAAGTGGCAGTGGCATGAAAGACCACGTGTGCTTGTCCATGGGGGAGGCGTACGGACCTGCGGTGGATGCGTTACTTTGGAGGTGAACAGGGCTGCTGCAGGGTAAAAGGCCAATGGTAACAGTAACTGATCAAATGGACAAGAGGCCGGGGCCCACCAGTCTGTTTTACAATCGTCATTGATTAATTCACCTATTTTTTGGCATGAATACCAAGGCAAACAGGGCAATAGTCACAATATATAGTGCCTTTTCTTAATCGACTATTTGGTAGCCTGTTGTACATCTCCCATCCATGGTTGCGATATTCCCTCTCATCATCCAGGGTAGAAGGTTAAAGAGCAATCCAAACATACCACTAGAAAACAGTAGATAAGAACATATAGAATCAACCGATCGAGTAACAAAATATATATATATATATATATATATATATATATATATATATATATATATATATATATATATATATATATATATATATATATATATATATAAATAAAGAGCACATGATGATGCTTAACTAAGCAAGAAAACTAAGGGCAATTTCTTCCACATGATGTACAACACCGCATTGATTTCCCCTCCTATAAATTTGTCAAATAAATTGATTGAACAAATGTCAAAGGATTTTGTTACTTTCCCTGTAGCTGAGAGTTGTTTTCAAGCAGATTTTGCATGCTAGTCAAAACAAATTAAGTCCAACTCAGCCTGGCTTGGCTTACAAAACAACTTCCTTTTTATTTAGTATTTCATAGAAATATTGTAGATCGGTTTATGTTGTTATAAACTAGCAGATTTACCCGCACAATTGAACGGCTAGATATTATAATATATTTATCTTTATTATACAACTCTACTGTCTATAATTAAAATACAATTGTATAAAAAACAACTATAGTATACATATATGATTAATCTGCAAAATAAGTGGAGATTTTTTCTCTCGATTAATGTGATAATTTCTAAGATTTTTTCTTTTTAGGATTATTGTAGAATTTTCTTGTCCTTAAAACGAAGGAGATGCGCTAAACATCACCGGTTATTTTTAGTTATATAGACATGGAACTACAAAATTTTCCTTGTAATGTAGTGCAGTCCATAAACTTGAATGAGACAAACTCTAGGCACCAAAATCTGATTGGGATCGATATGCGTGCACATACACACAGACTGCTCCACAAGACAGGCAATGCACATGCATAGATAGATGCAGCAGCTGCTCTGATTCGAATGAAGGAAAAGGTTGGGCAGCAGCGCATGTCACTTGGGAGTCCACAAAATCTTGATTTGATTGGGGGAAATCCATCCCAGCATGTGCCTTTGAGCTCGCGACGATGGGGTTTAATGCTCCTCTTGTTCGGCTTCAGCTTAGAAGCTTTCGGCTTATTTTTTTACTATTTATAAATTTTATCTTTTTTTAAATTTTTGGTTTTTTGTTGAGCTTTTTTCGGTTCTTTTTTTCTATATTTGTTTGTATTATACATAATGGGCTAACATATATTTTAATTTTTTTTAAATTTAATTATGCTAAATAAGTCTCTGTCAGCTACAGTATTTTTTCAGCCAGTTACAGTGCTTTTCAGCCATAAGTCACAAAAAAAAAAAGCTCAAATGGTTGGTCCTATCGTCCCAATTATTGGTTTTCGGCAGCTTTTGTGCGATGTAGGGGACCGCGCCCGGCTCGATCGAGTAGTACCACTCTTTTGCTCGCTTTCACTGCTGGTACGCACATGTGAGCTAACAAACGCATTCGAGTAAATTTACCGAAAGGGAACCATATCTTTTATCGAGCAATGTGTTGTAGAAAAATCCATCAAAAGGACGTCCTGAAAGTAAGCAGTGTAGGACAGCGGTGGATTTATGTGCTACTGGCGTGGGCCATGCAACCCCGCACGTTTTCGAGAAACTTTCAGAGAAAGGGGTATTCATTTTAATTAATTCACGGTGAAAATGGATCTTTTTAATTAGGACCAAGTGAGGATGGATCTTCATTTAGAAGAAAAAAGTTTCGTTTTTTTTTGGTTCAAAAACAGCCATTGCGATCTTACAGATAACCCATTGGTCAAATGTCCTTTGTTCCAATACGGTGAGTAGACTCCTCTTGCTCTGATCGTCCCGTGGCCCGGCCATGACTCCTTTCTTGCACAGGCAAGCCATTGAGCCTCCCCACCTCTCGTGTCCTCCATCACTCATGACTAAGCATTGCCAATTTGCCATTGGTCAGCAACAAGACTATCCTTTTCAATCCCACTTGTCCACATCCATCTTTACGGGCCACCATGGATGGCTGCACCTATCACACCTTATAGTTTTTTTGCGTGATTTATCATACCTCATTGTGTTAGTATCGTATCCTCCATCACTATCGTATTGTCATATATGTTGCAAGATAATTTGACCTGTATGTCGACCTAATTTTTGGATCACGATCGGTTGTAGATAATACTACAATAGTTATGGAGAATATACATTACATTTTGCAAGAAAATAGGCCTTCGACTTGGTCATCAATGTAGCAGAGGCATCGTCGGCCCACCCCCAAACCCCCAGTCGTTGAGAGGCGATATCAGAGAGCTTTACCTAGTCTCTTATTGAGAGAAACCTAGCTAGGAAGGTTAATTATCACTGAACTTAGCTTAATATTCACATTTAAGTTTGGCTAAACACATGCAACCCCGAATTAGGCACTGGTATTTTTTTGAAGTCAAACTTTATAGACGTTAGATGTGCCTGGAGAAGTGTGTGCTTCTTCGGTTATGGAATGTTGGTTTGATGAATAAGAATTTGACTTATCTAAAGAAATAGTTAAGGTATGACCGATGTATAGACTCCCCGATCAGGCGATTGTGTTGATTAGTTGGGTCCTGACTTAGATCTCATTCAGCTAGCTAGCGCAGGACTGTAAATTGGTAAGACATGCACGCACGCTCACTAGAACAGAACTGTGATGGACCATGTGAATTGATTCAGATTAAGATTGTGATGAATCATTATAATGTTTGTGGAGTGGTCCATTGATGTTGCAAAGTTGCACCCTATCAGGATTGGTTTGAGCAGAAATTGAGGATTTTAGGATTTGAATCATAATTCTAGTTAGGTTGACCTGAGTCGTTGGATTAAAGGTTGTATGATGCATGTCTTGGCTAATGTAGGTTAAGTTGTGAATAACTTGTGTTTGGAAACGAATTTTTTCTCTTTAGATGTGCAGGGTCGTTTGGAGTCAACTATAATCAACAACAGTGATTAGAGCTAGGCTCATGGAGGAACCGAGGCTCAAAACGATCAGGGATACCGGGTGAGACGGTGAGTTTAAGCATGACCCAAGAAAGGCGGGAATGTTGAAGAAGAGTTCGAACGACGGGATGACGCCAGGTGGCTTTGCACGGGTCAAGTGAGCCGTGGTTCAGTGGAATCGGGATGGGAGAGATTTGACTACAATGATTTATGTTAGGTAGCTGAATTTCGATCACGTTAAACTTCCAACTGGTAGTCGAATTTTGACCACGTCGTTAGCTTTCAACCACGTTGTTTTTCCTATTGTCTAGTTGTGTTCGACTCTGTCTTCTCGGTTTTTAAGCAGGATTTTAACCCTAATATTCATAGCTATGTAGTTATCGAAAAAAAAGGAAAAATGAAAAAAAATTTAAAGACGTCATTTACCTCTTCCTCTGTTGCCTGTCCGATGGTACGTCTGACTTACCAGTTTCGCTACACAAATCTTTTCGTGAGAGCTATATCTATCGTGTGTTAAGATTGGAGTTGTCGTGTGCTAGACGAAGACATGTCATAAGTAGCGTGTCCAGTTGGAAGCATGAATGGACTTACTAACTAAAACCCTCCGAATTTCTGATGGATCTTTTATGGAAGACGTCTTGAAACTGCAAAATTAACATGTGTCAGCTGGTCTGTTGTTAGCTCTCCTCCATATAAAAGACAGACAGCCATAAGACAGGAGAACCCGGTCGATGGATTGCATGATATAAATTCGCATAGGACGACGAGAAAGGCTGCAACGAGGCTCGTAAACCTATCAATTCGACAAATCCCCACCGCGTGTGCATGCACGATCGTGGCAAACCAACCCTGCGCACGTACGCCATTTCCTGCCTCATGCAGCCTGCATCTCCTGCACCCATCTCTCTCCCTCTGCCGGGGCCCCACAGACAGACAAACAAGCATTACATATGCAAGCCCCTCAACAGTTCCAAGTCTACTGGCCACAGTATATATCTCTCGAGTGGTTGCTTTCATGTCAGGACAAGGAAAATCCCAGTGTCACTGACTTAGCCCACTGCAATGCTGCCGCTAGCTTGCATTGCTCTGCCATGGCGAGAAAGAACGAGGCAAAGTTAAAGCAGCAGCTGCTGCTGCTGCTGCTACTACTACTACTAGAGAATCGCAAGGATTTTGACGCGCTGTCGTCTCTGCATGCATGCCGGCCACTGCATGATACCACACGGCCGGGCGGGCGCGTGTGGGCTCGCGCGGGGCAGCACTAACTCTGAGTCTCTGGAGCTGGAGGCGGAGAGAAAAGATGATTCATTGGCTTGGCGCGCGGCGTGGAAGGAAAATTCATGCATGAGCAGAGCACCGGCGGGCAGGGGCGCATGTGATGTGTCGCGCCGTATGATGTTTACGAGGCCCACGGCCGCCCACGCAGTGTCCTGGAGATAGGCCGATCTTGATGCTTCCATTTCCCCCGGAAAAAAGAAAGGGTGCATGCAGAGGCAGATGCTGGCATGGCTACTGCTGTACAAGGCACAATTTTCTTTTGCTAAAGCTGTCTTCTTTTCAGCTTATAATTTATGTCTTCCTTTAAACAAATAAATAAGATAATTTTTCTGTTGTCATTTTAAAATGATTAATTGGGACAGCCTTTCGAAACAGTTTATCAGGATTTGATTCATCTATATGAGTGCTCACAGTAGAACCAAAAGTCATAAGTAACAACCGAAAAGAACACACCTATTAGCTTCAGCCTTTATGCTCTAACCATGCCCATACATGTGTGGGCATGCAAAAGCTCAGGCAGTGTAGGTAGCTAAGGATCTAGAGAATAAGAACAGTACGTTACAGTGTCACATCGACCTCCAACTAATATCAGGGTTACTAGTATATGTACTGTTCGTATCAGCTAGCTAGTTAATGCAACTATCCAATGGATCCAGCAATTATCTATGCTTAATTGCCAGTGTGCTTTGATTAAGAGATAAGCGAATTATGTTGTGTCTACCGACTAGCTTATGAGCAATGTCATGTCATAATAGATAAACAGTGTAACCGAAAACCTGACATGCATGTATGGAGTCATGTTCATCGTACTAATTAGGATGAACGCTTTAGTCTTTACCAACAGAATCTTGTCACATTCTATCGTTGCGATGGACGGCGACCGGTGCTTATCTGTAAGCACGGGCAATTACGATCGAACACACATATTTGCAGGTTGTGCAACTAATGTATATGTATCACTGTTCGAGAATCTGAACTTGTTTGGATGGCGGATTTGCATGTTGGCTTACCTTGTAGTTAGTCATTTGTAGTTAGTTCCAGGTTTTATGGAAGAGTCGATCGAGGATACTGCTGAATTATTGTCGTACATAATCTGACTTAGGGTCTATTTGGGAGAGCTTCACCACTGAAAACGTGGATCTGGAGCAGCAGCTCCACCGTGGATCTGGGATCCCACCATAGAGTGTTTAGCTTGTACAGCAGCTCCAGATCCACGAAATTGAGGTTTTGGTGGGAATGGTCACTTTTGGTGGGATGAGGTGTGTAACCAATGGCATTGGTGGATAATTACCACCCAACTCCACGGTGGAGCACCCCTTGAGGAGCTCCATGAAATCCATGGATCTGGCCCTCAGATCTAGGATTTTGGTGGATCCAGATTTCGCGGAGCTGGAGCGTTTGGGTAAAATTTCGTAGAGTGGAGTTGTTTTTCGTGGATCTGGAGCTGGTGAAGCTCTCCCAAACAGGCCCTTTAGATAGGGAAAGACCGTGTATAGTAGTGGTAGAGACTAGGGGTGGTTCTTTTGGTTTTTTAGCTTATGACTTATCTACAGTAATTTAGTCCTTGGAATCGAATTAATTTAGAAATATATACACGTGTCACTCGGCCGGATTCGATATATACCCGTACAGCGTACTACTTGTGTGTAGCGTATCTGCATCAGCGGTGAGAGAGAGCGCGGATCATGGTGCTCCGCTTAAAGCTTAAGCTTTTAGTTTTTTTATATATTATTTGAGATTTTTTAGTACTATAATTGTTATTAACTTTTCAGCGTAATTAAATTTCAAATATTTAAAAATAAAACAGATTATCTCATCACAGATAGTACAAAGAAATATGAAAAAATACAGAAAAAATTAAAAATTAGAAAAAGATAAAATAAAAAAAATTAGAAGATAAAAGCCAGTGGGTGGGTTGTTGGTGGGCTGGAGGCGGCAGGCAGCACGAGCTGTGCAGAGGCAGGGGATGGGGATGGGCTGCCAATTCTGTACGCGTGCAGATGCTAGTGGGCCAGCCCATCGTTCTGCCCGCGACCGCGATCCTGAGCTGCCGAGTCGCCGTGTGTTTGGTCGATGACACTGCAGCGAAACACTGCTCTCCTCCGAACATGCAGGCGTGTTGAGCACGGGACGTTCGTCTCTCTCTCGGCTTCAGTTAGGGCCACAGGCCGACACGCCCAGCACATGAACAGTTCTTCCGGAGTACGGCGGCAGCCATGCCTTGCCGACCTTTATTTTCCCCTTCTCTCTTCTTTCCGTTAAAAGGAAACGAAGCCTCTGCTTGCACTTCCAGAGTGTCCAAAAGTAGGATTAACAGCGTACGCCAGGCCAACACATGGGAACAGAGCACCGAGCAGTATTCATTCATCAGGAAAAAGAAAGAGGAAACCGCGACATACTGCATTGCGAACATGCAGAGATGCAGTGCAGGTTTGTCCTGCGGCCTTGTGAATTTATGGTCGTAACAGACTGTTTTTGGAAGAATGACAGGCCGATTAGGCCACCAGCCAGCAGAAGCAAGCTTGGTCTGTCATGATATTATGTACTGTTGTGTGTACGTACGTATGTACGGATCCAATAAATTGTGCAACCTTCCAAAATACGTACCGCGTCAAACGACAGTAGTGCATTGTCTTATGAGCATGAGCATGAAAGCATACAAATTCCTGTAAAAGAAGCTGGTGAGGCGTGTTGCCTCCCATCTCAAAAAAAAATTGAAAGCATACAAATTATGGAATGACGCGAACAGAAATGCATCATGTTTGAATCTTCCATACGTAAAGTTTTTGTTTTCGCAGCCCAGGTACATAAGTAGGGCTATAGGGCCAAGGACCGCTTCGGCCCAGTATGGCAAGCGATATGTTAGGGCGAACTTAGCCAACCAGTAATACCCACCTGGCCCGTTAACCGGTCCACGTGAGAGTATATATTCTGGGCCTCCTAGCCCATTCTGCTCGTGGTACAAAGTTGCAACTTTTCATTGCGAAGTCGACAGTCCAAATTGGTGACAGTTTGAACTGAAGCGTGTTTTTGATCATCCTGATTTCCCCCATAATTACAGCAACAAGGAAACAGTTTGATTATTGCTTTGGAATCGCAAGCAGGTTTGGTCCGGTCGTAGGCTCACCACGTTGGCAAACGTTGACGAAGATTGATTATAGAAGCAATCCTGCTTGCGATGGAGATTGACTAGGCTCATCATGTTGGCAAACATTGAGGAGACAGGAGGAGCAGGTTTGATCCTATCAATTTTTTTTACTTGGAAAAATTGGTGGAAACACAGGCCGCTACTAAATCAACCTTCATCGCAACGTTTGCTGATGCTGAGTCACCGGTGCTCATTCATTCAAAGAAGATCTTGCCGATATCTCGACGTGTCTCAGTCCCAGGACTGGAGTTCGTGCCTGCACTGGTTGGACCGATCGACCGGTCTAATAATGCAACATACTTTTCCTTTGAATCAGCCAACCTAGCTTAGGTTCGACTTTTGGCCGCTGCAAGATGCCATTTGCTTGCCCTACTCCCATCTCGATATCTTATCCTGCGCACGGACTCAGCTCCGCCTGTCTCCCTTTTAAGCCTCTCCAGTCACTTCTGGCCCCTCCAGAGGCTAAGGCCCCATCAATTCTTAATAATGATATATACATCAATACATATATACATAAGAGATCAGAAATCAGACGCACACTTTTTCCAAAAAAAAAAAGGGGCCAGATTCACGAGCTCTAGTGGTTGGTTGCAAGTTGCAACACCAACATACTAGTTCTTTTTTTTACTAAGTTCCTGGAATCCAGCTGTCAAATTTATCCATTAAATAATTTAAAAATATCTAAATTAGTTATACGAAGATTATATCATTAGAATTATCTTAAAAATGTTTTTATAATGTTATAATTTTATTAGTATATCTTAATGTAAAGTTATAAAAAATAGCATGAAAGTTTTATCTCGAAGGCTATAAAAAAATAAAAAAAATACAAGGTAAAAAAAGAACGAAGAAGTACTACCAAAAAAATATATCGTTGCAGTGACGGGTCGTTTTGGTTACAAGTAGTCTTCTTCGCTATTCAAAGAAGAGGAGGAAGGTCAGGCACAGTGACGACACATGGCCGCTCTAGAAGTTTCAAACTGTAATCTAGCGTGCGCACGTCTGCTAGAACATATATATATATATATATATATATATATATATATATATATATATATATATATATATATATATATATATATATATATATATATATATATATATATATATTCTCATGTATACACTTCAACGCTCCCGACCCCTGGAAAAACGGTGCAAACTGGTAAAGTCAGAGGGAACAATGTGAGTTACATGCGTTAGCCGATCGTTTTTTTCCCGCTGGAACAGCAAACGGAAAAGCGATGCACGGATCCAGAGCCACAGGAGAGGAGCTGTAGCACGACGTGATTGATGATTTGGCCAAGGGACAGGCAGGCGTGCATGGGTCTGCAATTAAAATGATGCACGCTGCGTACCCGTCCACCGGCCACTTTGAGCGAACGAACGCGCCCCGACCATCCATCTGTGCTCCGCGTAGGACGCAACCGCAGAAAAACAGAGGAGGAATCCGCCTTTTTTCCTCCGCACGCAGGCGAGCCGATGCGCGCCTACCGCTAAGGACAGCGCGCCAGCGACGCGCACTGTGGGTGGCGCGGAGCGAACGGGATGACGGGCGGGGACGATCGAAAGGCGGGGAGGCGGATAGGAACCTGACGGGATACGCCACACGCCGCGTGATCGATGCTGTGATGTTACTGCTTCCTGCTTCGCTGCCGCCGCCGCTGTGACCTGTGAGTCTCTGGTTACTGAGTGGCTGCTGCCTTTCAGCCGGCGCCGGCCGGCGTACGGACGCGACGTGTCGCTGTGGAGCGTGCACAGTCTGCTCCACGTGCGTACGCTCTCTGCACGTCTCCTACTAGTATGGAAAATTCGACTTGAATTCGTTTTGGAATGTGGAAGGGAAAGGGGAAGGCAATTTGTACCGTGAAAGTGAACAGATGCCACTATATCCCTTATCTCTTTAGGAATGAATGAATGATGAGCTTGATTCGTTTCGTGAAGATTCCCTTTTCCAACATATGTGTGTGGCGAGAAGAGCTTTTGTGCAATGAAGAATAATCGGTATTCTAGTTTCGAATTATTGTTGTCGGCATTTTAGACTGTAAGGATGGCTCTCCTTGCAAGGAACAATTTGGCAGGCTTCTCCCCTGCTTTGGAGAGGAATTGGAATTTGGTACTGTCCTCACCCCGCATATCAAATCCTCTTTGATTAATTGAACTAGTGTGTTTTTCATTTAGGACCCACATGCCTTGTACTTTACGTAGCTTGAAGATATATATATAAAATTGTACTTTACGTAGCTTGAAGATATATATATAAAAAAAGTCTCAATCACACTAGCACGTATCTAAAAGCAATCCAAAGGTAGGGAGACTAGGTGTCCAGACACCTAGGTGCCCCTGTTATTTATACTATATATATATATATATATATATATATATATTCTAATATATAGGAAGCCTCTTTTCTACTCCCGGGTGTAATTACACCCTATGTCGTATCTCACAACGTAAGGAGTATCTCGCGTAACGAGGAGTATGTACATGTAGTATAGGAGTATTTAAGACTATATAGGTGGTATGAACAATTTTTCATAGGTGGTATGTATATTTTTTTCAACATACTCCTTTTTATGTACGTATATAAAGGTATTTACAAATTAAAATACGCTAAAAACTATGGACTCCCTTGCAATTTTTTCATGTGGTTCACATTAGAATATCTTATAATTAGTATATGAGTATACCTAAAGTGATAAAGGAATATTTCAAATTTATTTAGGTGGTATATTAGAGGTGGGTGTAATTACACCCAGGAGTAAAAAGTATTTTTCCTAATATATATATATATATATATATATATATATATATATATATATATATATATATATATATATATATATATATATATATATATATATATATCTGTTAATTTCCTAGACATTTTAGTACTCAGTTCGTGCATATTGGGCTTCACTCTCGCCTGGCTAGTAATCATGCCACGAGCTAACTTACCTAACAATTCCAAAAAACAACAAACAGTGAAGCCAATGCAGAACAACAAGCGAAGACAGTAGCTAAAATAAAGCCCTGTGCTCAAACAGGTCGAACACACAGATAGCATAGGCGACAATGGTGTTTGTATCAAATCAAAAGGAGCGCATGTGGCAGAAAATTTTTCATTCATTATTTCTCCATCTTGCTTCCGCAAGATCACCGACTAGTTAGGAGAAAGGGGAAAGAGCAAAGAAAGATTACAACACGTCGTACTCCAAACACGGTAGTCCACTAGAGCGTAAAACCTCTCTGCTAGACGGAAACCGAACCATATATTTGGTAGCACTTTACAGCTAGGCCTGGTCAGATCAGCCACGTTTCTTTCATTCATTCACCGAAAGTTTTCCTTAAACAGAGCTCCATTTCCAATCCCGAATAAATACGGATCACATGTTTTCGTCAAATGCCGAAATCCCTCACACTGTGTAGTTCTGCTGGATGGTGTCAATGTCCAGCCCCTTCAGCTTCACGACCGACTCGACATGGCCCTTCAGAGTGTTCAGCTCTCTCAGCCTGCAGGTCATGACCCAAAACAAGTGTTCATTATCAGCAAAGTTTGCTCCTGTCTGTGCTAACCAGTACCATTTGATGATTTAGTAGCAGTTTGAAAGGGCAAACTATACCTTGCAATCTCAGCTCTTCTCTTGGCTTGCTCGGCAATCTCAGAGAGCTCACGGTAGCTGTTCTTGTCGGAGAAGAGCGTGTTGGAGGCCACCTCAGGTGGCTGAAGGCCGTGAAGCGTTCTCTGCGCGGTAGCCCATTGTGCCTCCCTCTCCTCTCTACCGTAATTCTTCTTGGTGGTGAATGCAGTCTGCAGAACAATGTTCAGAAATTCATCAGGTTGATATCTTGCTACCGAAAGAACTGCATGTATATGGATCAAAATAGTACCTTGTTCTCAAGGAGGTTGTCCCAGGCCCTTCCACTCAGCACGAAGCGGATGAAGAACTTGAAGATATCGAGCGGGAAGTAGAACACAATGCTGTAGAGCCAGATAACACCAGCCCAGCCCCAGCCGATTCCCTTGATCCTGGCAAAGCCCCAGTTGGCGTAGACTGCGATGAATGTCGCAACCTGCATATAGAATTCAGGTTCAGATTAGGCATGAATTGCACTGAATTTGCTAGTTTGCTGAGTAGATGTCTTGTACTTACGAGTTGCGCGAGCAGGAATGCGGTGACCAAGAGAAGACCAGGGCGCTCGACGAAGGACCAGCTGCGAGAACGGGTGACGAAGATGAGGGCCTGGCTCACAATACTGACTTGGAGGTACAGTGCAGCCATCATCTCATGCTCACTGTCCCTGATTGACCTGACATTGAATTTGTCCTGCGCAAACACAATAGTGAGGACGAACATACAAGCATAAAATTTCGTATCAAGGAGTTCGATGCATGAAAGATTTTTCTTGAAATGTTTTGAGAACTCACTGTGAAGAAGTCGGTCTTGTGCATGGCCCAGAAGAAGATGACAGTCATCAGAGCAAGATAGCTTCCGAGCACAACACCAGTGGCAAAGATTTCCTTCAGCTTCCAGCTGTCGGGTAAGGGAGACGGCTTAACTCTGTCCTTAGATATTGTCATGATAGTACCTGCAATTTTTTTGAGACATAAGTGATGCTTACACGAGCGTGGCTACTAGTAGGAAAACAAAGAACACATACCGTCATTGAGAATGGCAATGATAAGGACCATGAAGGGTGAGAAATCGTATTTCCAGATCAAGGCAATAAGCATAAAGCCAAGCTGCAAAATAAAATTGATATTAAATCGAAGAAATAACTCTTACATTTCAATAAAAAAATCTGTCAGGTACTTACCACGATCCGGATGGTGATGGAAACTGCATAAATCTGGTGTTACACAAGATGAAACAGAGAAAAGAGTCAAAATGTGATGTCAACATACGAGAGAAGAATCAAAATGTGATGTCAACGTACGTTTAGAAGGCTACTAATTGATAATGAAAAATAGAACTTACGGTGTAGTTCTTCATCCTCTGGAAGATGCATCTGCTGGTGAGGACAGCGCTGATAATAACACTAAGACCTGGCTCAGTAAGCACAATGTCGGAAGCACCTCTTGCGGCATCTGTCGCATCAGCAACAGCAATACCAATGTCGGCCTTCTTAAGCGCAGGAGCATCGTTGACACCATCTCCGGTCATACCGACAATGTGCTTCTTCTCCTGCAACCTCTTCACGATCTCATACTTGTGCTCTGCATAACATGAATCTCATTAACAAATGCAAGATTGCATAAACAAACAGACAAACATGCAACCGGGACGTACCAGGGAAAACTCCGGCAAAACCATCAGCCTTCTCAATGAGCTCATCCACAGGAAGTGCCTCAAGTGAAGAGTCCTTGCTTTGGCCAAGCAAAGAGGAGGAAGGATACATGTTTGTGCCCATGCCAAGCCTCCTTCCCGTCTCCTTTCCGATAGCAAGCTGGTCACCTGAAGTACAGCAAACGACAATATTTAGCTATTACACCAAACATGTGAAATAAAATGCGATTAGTAATTGCATGCTTGCTATGTACCGGTGATCATCTTGACATTGACACCAAGATGGAGAGCCTTGCGGATGGTCTCAGCACTGTCGTGCCTTGGGGGGTCAAACAGGGGCAACAGACCAACGAATTGCCATGGTCCACCAGGAGAATCCTTTGACTTCTCAGGTACTTCCTGTGATACAGTCGCATTTTGTATAAGAATATGACTCACTAATCAGTAATCACTAGTCACTACAACAGCAATATCAAGATACCTGTCTTGCAACAGCAAGCGAACGAAGCCCACGCTCGGCGTACTTGTCGATCACAGAGTGCATCTTCCTCTTCACATCCTCCTTGCAGTTGCACAGGGTCAAGATCTGTTCGAGTTTCATCACAAGAATTAATTAGTCACGTTAAAGAACAAAGTAGTCATCTGAATTGTAGATATGTAGTGAAACATCGCTGCACTATTACAAACCTGCTCTGGAGCACCCTTGCTGACACGGTGCCAGTTACCATCGGCATCGATGTACGTTAGAGCAGTCCTCTTATCAACCGGGTTAAAGGGCAAGAAGTGCACTTCCCTGATACCAGCTCTCGCCTCCTTAGGATCAGCAAGCATACCAACCATAGCAGCATCGATGGCGTCCTGGTTCTCAGTCCTCGATGCCCTAGCGGCCAACAACAAAACATGGTCTTTGTCGACGCCTTTCGCAAACACCTCAACGAGGTTCTTGTCAACACTGAGCTTGTTAAGGGTGAGTGTGCCGGTCTTGTCACTGCACAGCACATCCATGCCAGCCATCTCCTCAATGGCAGTCATCCTCTTAGTGATAGCACCCTGCTGTGACAGCTTGTGAGAGCCAATGGCCATGGTGACTGACAGCACAGTAGGCATGGCGATCGGGATACCGCCGATCAAGAGGACCAACAGGTTCTCAATGCCGCTGCGGTATTTGCGGCGCTGGATTGGGAACATGACGATGATCTCAATGACGATGCCGACAGCAATCGAGCAGATACAGAAGTTCCCGATCGCAGTGAGGACCTTCTGGAAGTGGCCGACTTGGTTGGTGCTGTCGACAAGATGAGCAGCCTTGCCGAAGAACGTGTGCACTCCGGTGGCAATGACCACGGCCTCAATCTCACCCTGCTTGCACGTCGAGCCGGAGAAGACCTCATCACCGGGGCTCTTGGTCACCGGGAGGGACTCTCCTGTAAGCGCAGACTGATCAACCTTGAGCGGATCACCCTCGAGGAGACGAGCATCGGCAGGGACGATATCACCGAGCTTGATGCTGATGACGTCACCAGGGACCAAGATTGCTGCCTCCTGCTCGCTCCATCGGCCATCCCTCAGCACCTGGAAAAGGCAAATTTGATTAACAGAAAGGTTAAAAAATGCGCAAGATTATCTACGACAGCGTTTACAGTTACTGCAGCTTACTGCAAGTTGCCAACTGCTACATGACTACATCCTGGTACCTAACGCATCTCGGCTGGTTTGACTTTGACAACGATGTGCATGCGTGCGCTGCCATGTTTTCCTTTCATCTCTCAATTTAAAATACATGAAAGAGACTCCTAAATGAGAACGAACCCTGTGCCAGATGATATGAACTGTGATGCAAATATTCCATGTGCAACACGATACTTCCTCCTATCCTACTAACTACTAAGATACCACACATGCATATTTCCACCAGACAAGGCTACCTAACATACGTAAGAAGGAAACGGGAACTTCAGTTCCAGAGCAGAAAAATTAAACTTCTGTGATGTACTCCTAACTGTCCAATTAAATTGGAACTGCCAAGTCAGGCTCACTAAACTATTCTAATTCTTTAGGTCAAATAAACAGTATCCTAAGGCTGTGATCGTTTCGGTTTCAGCTTCTAACTTCCGGTTTATTTTTCACTATTCATAAATTTCGTCTTTTTCTGAACTTTTGGCTTTTTGTTGGGCTTTTTGCCGGTTCTTTTTTTCCCGTATTTGTTTGTATTATACGTAATGGGCTAACATATTTTTTTATGTTTTTTAATTTTTTTAAAATTTAATTATGCTAAATAAGCCTCTGTCAGCTACATTGTTTTTTCAGCCAGCTACAATACTTTTCAGCTATAAACCACTCAAAAAAAGTCCAAATAAGCATCACCTAAGAGACGTGTGCCTATCTTTTTTTTTCGCAATAATGGAATATATGCCCACCCATCCTTTGGACCATTCAGAAACTCTGTTTTTGGACACCACATAGTATGAAAGTTTTGGTCCATAAAGCACTAACAAAGAGTGGTTCCTTCTTCCACTATATTTGCACTAGTCCGTAGATATATCATGGCTACCGTACTACTGGAATAAGTTCGCATACTGTTCAGTGCATTAGTTTTTCGGTGCTGCTTCCTGTGCTCACCTTGGTCTTGGGGGCAAGGTTGGCCATGAGCGCGGCGGCGGCGTTGCCGGCGTTGTTCTCCTCGATGAAGGAGATGGTGGAGTTGATGAGCAGGAGGACGATGATACCGACGAAGTCCTCCCAGTCCGGGGGCTTGCCGCCGCCGTTGGCGAGGGCGATGGCCATGATGGCGGCCATCTCCATGACCCAGGACAGCGGGTTCCACATGAACCCCAGGAACTTGAGAAACTTGCTCTCCTGCACAATCACAAGGCAGAGAGCAGATTTAATACGAGACTGACAACATGCATTTATCCAAAACAAAAGCATGGATCGACCAAACTTGGACCAAATCAAACCGTTCCACATACCTTCTTCTCCTCGAGCTTGTTGGGGCCGAAGATGGTGAGGCGCTGCGCGCCCTCGTCGGAGGTGAGCCCCTCGCGGGTGCATTTCAGCTGCTCGAACACCTCCTCGATGGGGATGTTCTCCTGCACACACAGACACGCAAAACCACCGTCAGTCAGAGTGAGGACTTGCGAGGCGTGGGCCCGCTCCGTCAGCCACGGCCAGAACAGACAGCAGCACAGCAGTTCGTCACGAGCTTCCAAGTCGTGGGCCCCATCTGTCAGCCTCTACCAGCCGAGGTGGCCAGGATCTCGGAACGAGCAAGAGTCCATAGCGCAAGAGGGCATCGACGACGGCGACGGGGGGCAATGATTGGGGACAGTACGGCCGTCTGATCGCGATTAGACGGCGCAGGCCCACCGTCCTGCGCGTCCTTGGTGCGTACTTTCCATGGCCCCTCGCGTACGCGTGTCCCCAGGGCCGCTTGGAGATGCACGCGGGGAAGATGCGGCTTCGTTTTCAGACGTGAACTGAACCGGACGAAACGAGAGCAGCGATTGGTACTATTGGATTGGGCTGCGCGCCTGCGCTTCGCTTGGTCAACACAGATAAAACAAAATCAACGGCTCAAGTGCACGGATTCCTCTGTGCTCTACGGTGGTTAGCCATTAATCTGCACAGCGTGAATGGTGTGTCCCCGTGCTAAGTACCTTTTGACTTTACGTGCAAATGCGTAATCCACTAATACTAAATATTCATATAGTATTCATTTATTTGTGAATGAAAAAAAAAGTAGTGATCCATTCTTTTCAGCCTTCGGGCTTCCACCGAATGAATAAATAGAATGGTCTTCCCTGTCACTTTTTTAAAGCAATTTATCTTAATAGATATTTTAAAATTATTCGGTTCATTCGTACAAACGATTCTCCAACGGCAAAAACCATGTCATACGTATAAACCAAAAGTATAAACCAAAAAAAAAAAAGAACAGGCCAATACTATTTAACTACGCACAGATCTAAGATTCAATATTTTGGTTCATGGAGAAGGAAACGTACTAAATACGGTAGAGGGAGCGAAAAAACTCAAAAGGAAACCAGTTGTTCTTGCACCAAAAATAGGCTTTTGTTGCAGAGGAGCAAGCTGTAAGTATCAATTGAGGCAACAGCTTACAGGAGCAAATAAAGGAAGAAGCGTGGCCATGGCCAGTTGGCCCTTTTCATCATTGAAAAGGCACGCGGTGAGAGAGCTAGCACAAAGGCCGCCGGGACTCAGGCACACCAAGATGAAAAGGTATAAAATCTTCACATAGAAAGTATTTATAAAAGAAATTCTTATGTTTTATAAAAAATTAAATCGAACTGGTTTCAGACCATTTCATCTCTAGTTGCTCCCTTTCCTTTTTGTTATCCAACAAAAGAGAAAAACAACAACCAGCATCTCACATGATTCTTCATCCAGAGAAGCAATAGGCAGCACGGACTAAACATGAACAGGTTAAAAGAGAAACAAGCACCATCCTAAGCAGCAATTATCAGATATCAAGTACTAGTAGCAGCAGCAATTCTCACCAGATCGACGGCCTCATTCTTGATCTCCTCGAGCCCACCCATGGCTGACGGTGGTGGGTTTCACGCCGAACCAGCGTGCGGCTGTTACCCCCCCTGAGAAAGAGCAGACTCTAGACCCGAACCCCGAGACCCAACTCTACCATACCACACGGAGAAACACACGCGCTCCTCTCCTCTCTTGTAAGGAGAAGGAAGAAATACCAGTAATGGTGAGCAGAGCAGTGCACAGGGTGGGGGGCAGGAGACGGGGAGGGGATGGGGAGCCCTATATAGCGCCTCCCCGCTTAATACCCGCCCACCTCCGCACCGGGCCATGCGAACCAGCCCTAGGCCGGGTCCACCGTGGAGGGCCCCGCGGCCGCCAGTGGGTCTGACGTGTTCCTCCGTTCGCGGCTATATTCTTTTAGGCTTTGCCCGATATTTTGTTTGTACTTTTTTGAGTTAGTAAATATATGATAAAGATTCTGATATAGACGATTACAAGATTTTAAACTTTAAAAGTCATATAAAAAATCTATTTTAAAAACCCTATTTGTTTAAATTTTTACATAAGTCAAAACTAAACCTAAAAGAACAGTCTATAGGGCGGACCGAGTGACAGCTCGGTTGGCAATGCTTGCTAATGGGCAACCTGCACGCCTGACTTCTAGTCTATGGTGCGCATTTTTGGAAGGGAACTGTTCACGTGAACAGTATCGAAAGAACTTCATTACTATTCACGTGAACAGAGTTCCCTCTGAATTCACACATACATAAGTGCATTCAGTAGTCAAAATGTATGCCTAAGCTTTGGTGACTTACCGGTCTCTATTTCATCTCAAATGTGTGCATTATACATACCACGTGGATATATATGAACGCGCCTGGCCGTTCGCACCCGGTGGCGTGTGTATGCGATCTAGGCCCACATGTCGGCAGGTTGATGTAGCGGAGGGCGGGTGGAGATAGAGAGTTCCCCGGTATTTGACTCTGGGAAGTGGGGCGTGGGCCCGCCTCGCGTCCCCGAGGAGCCACTTGGTGGTGGGCCCCCACCGCATCACGGGATAACGGGCTTCGGGTGCCGTTCGGCCGTTGTGAGGCCGGTGGATTTTAACTCGGGTACGGTAGTCCGGTGCCCGCCCGTGCCGGATCATGTGCGGAGATCCTTTTACAGAGGCCATGGATATAAATCGTACGGTGCGGCTGCTAGCTCCGTGGACCAAACCAAAAAAAAAAAAATGCAGGGTTAATTAGTGGAGTGCCGCTTGATTATTGTCTGGCACTCAGGTATATTAGCTTGTTGGTGCAATTCAGCCTACAAGGGCCGGCTGAACACTTCATGGTCCTCCAGCTAATACGACATGCATATATCGTTATCTGTTCAAGAAAAAAATGTATACATACTACAGTTGTTTTGATGGAAATATGGGTTTCGAATCGTATTATAGGCGTATGATGTGTCTAGTTATGTTTTTTAAGAGAATTGTCTATTTACTCCTGTAGGTATCTAGCTAGTTCAAAGCTATTTCCATCTGTATGGGTTTTTCATGCAAGTGCTGAACATCTTGCTTATAAGAAAAGGGACATGACAGCCGACAAAGTACTTTACAATTCTCTAAAGATATTTTACTACACTTTTTTCCTACATGATGGGCAAATAATTCACTTGAAAAATGCTGGTTCCAATGATCAATTTGCAGGTGAACGAAGCATCAGCAGGAGCAATTTAAAAAGCCTTGTAGCATAAGGAATACTATTAATCAAATGGAAGGGGCAGAACCGCAGGAGGAGAGGAAAGTCTCCTTTCGAAATGATTCTCTGTGGACAATAACGCTGGATGATAGGTGGCGAAGGAGAAGAGAGGACACGGGTCGGTGAAGGCAATCTGAGATCTAAAAAGCGCCTGCGTGCATGTGTCCATTGTTCATCCCTTTACCTAATCTTCACGGTTTTCATACGAAATTATGTCGCATTTCCATAAAAAATATTTATTGCAGGAACACAGGCTGTGCAAACTAGATTTTTGCTGCTTATTCCATGCAAGGATCTCAAAATTGAAGTGATGTCCAATTTAGCGATGGTTTATAGTTTTTTTACTATAATTGGTTTATTTTTTATTATAATTAATAACGATTTATTTGATATAA
The DNA here is from genome assembly GCA_017311315.1 of Dendrocalamus latiflorus. NCBI lineage: Eukaryota > Viridiplantae > Streptophyta > Magnoliopsida > Poales > Poaceae > Dendrocalamus > Dendrocalamus latiflorus. The sequence continues at coordinate 36,698,752 of CM029656.1, read as the reverse complement.
TTAAATTTAAAAGATTTAAAAATAGAAAAATGGTTAGCACATTACGAACAGTACGAAGGAATACGGAAAAAGACAAAAAAGTCAAAAAAAAACAAAATAGAGGAATAGTGAATTAAAACCCAGAAGCCATGAGATAAATCTAAAACGGGCGGACGGTGACAAAACCGATGATGTTTTAGCGTTTGGATTTAGCTGAGTGTCTTTTGCTATTCGGTCAGGAATGGGGAATATCTTTTGGCATTCCGTACCACATACCGCAGCATTATCTTTTCAAGAACAGCCAAGTGCTCAGTTGATATAGTGGTAGCACCACTGAAGGGGAGGAGGAAAGCATTGATCTAAATCAACAGTCCATAATGATGCCTAGATCATCCTTAATATATTTTCTTACGAGTTACAACCCTATCCTCAAGGTGCTATGGGAAACCTCTTTTTTTTTCCTCTCAAAATCCAACGTTGTTACGCCAAATGGAATTGTACAATGCATTTATGCGAGTGTTGCTTACCATTTCTGGCTTGTACATTTATGTCTTTACCTAACAGTTCCAATACTTTGCGATACTCTTATTTTCATACAACTGACGTAAGATGCAGAGTACGTATAATGGTTATATCCAACCTTTTTCCTCGATTTGCCAGAGAATGCTTTGAATACAAAATTTTCAGACTTGGTTAGATGACCTCAAAGGTCAAGCCTCCAAACTGTAGCTGCCCAAGCCCTCATCGGCTGTAGCTCTCCCGGCCCCTCAGTAGCCGCCTTTTGTTTGGTCAAAGGAACCAAATTCCACAAGTTGGAAACTCCCAATAACGCTGACATAATGCGTAACTAAATCCTCCTCGAGCTGCTGTAGCTTGAAAATTCTACTAGTATTTAGTTCACATTAGGGCATCTCCAATGGTCTGAGTCAACTAGCTATATGCATGTACACATCAGCATATATCCTATGTGGAGGAAAGAGAGTATGCAAAAAAAAAAATTGAGCCTGCTCTTCCTTAAGCACTAGTCTATAACGCCAAACGAGGCAGCCTCTATAAATTCTGTGTGTGCACGTAAGCATCAAATAGCTATCCTTATAGATAGTTCTTTAGAATGCTAGTTTTAGTGTGTACTATATAGATGATGTGGAAGTCTTATAGTTAGTTGCTAGCTATTACCATTGGAGATGCTCTTAGGCCATTCTCAGGGCATCTCCAATGGTTCTAGCTAGCAACTAACTATAAAACTTCCACATCATTTATATAGTACACACTAAAGCTAGCATTCTAAAAAACTATCTATAAGTATAGCTATTTGATGCTTACATGCACACACAGAAAATGACTATCATTTATAGAGGCTGCCTCGTTTTGCGTTATAGACTAGTGCTTAGGCCAGTCTCAGTAGGGGTTTCATGGAGTTTCATGGGCATTAAATACGCTGACATGTCACTGTATTGATGAAGAGAGAGATGATAAAAGTTTCATGGGAGTAGAGAGAGTTTCATGGGGATGAAACTCTTCTGCACTGTTTCCAAAATATGAGTGTGTTGGAAACTGAGACATGAAACCTCCACTGAGACTGGCCTTAAGGAAGAGCTGGCTCGGTTTTTTTTGTATACTCTCTTTCCTCCACATAGGATATATGCTGATGTATATATGTATATAGCTAGCTGACTCAGACCATTGGAGATGCCCTCAGTGGAGAGTTTCATGGCGTTGTTTCCAAGACTGCCACATCATGTAAAATGAAATGAAACATGGATGAAACATCCATCCTCAATGCATAGTTTCATTCTATTGTTTCATAGACATTTAATTTCATGACTCATATAGAGTTGGTAATCGTGCCAAGAGAGTTTCATCTAGATGAAACTCACTTCTTCTCTCTCTTCTTAAAAATGTTGCCATATCATTAAAAATACCTATGTGGCAGCCTATTAAATGCAGATGAAACTCCCACTGAGACTGGTCTTAGCCATGCATACATTATTTGACAATTACTCCGTTATTGGATAACAATAAATAGCATAAAGAAGGCATTTCACATTTCTGGAGATGACATATCGTGGCTATCATGCTATTTTTGAATGCTCTCTGCTTCTTGCTAATGCATGACAATTGTTCAATCCATCTTCATTTTGATATAATGATATGATCAGACCATGGGTGACAGGATGGTACATGCTAAAGTTATTCTCAGATCTAAAGATGGGGCAATGTAGGTCCATCAAGAGTTTTAAGTAATGCGTGTTATTTTCATGCGCATGTAGGTAATTGCTGTCCTTCTCACTCGATAGGCCTAAGTTGTCCTGGCCGATCACATACCTCTAGGTATTGTGGCCTTGAATGGGGGATTCCATTAGCCCAGATTGATCAATTTCAAATTTAGATTGTGCTTATTATCTTGCATAGTTCGGTCTAATTTTGTTCAAAGTTTTGAACAGAGCCTCAGTTAACCAACAAAGGGACTCAATGTTGTGTTCAACACATAGAACACATCAAACTAGAATATGTCACCCAAAAGGTGTACTTGTCTGTTCCCCCACACTACCTCTTATGCCTATATGCAAGTATGCAATTGATCCCTAAATGTAAATTTGATGTGGTGGAGGTTCCAATACATTCCTAGAATTCTTGGTCGCAAACAACCACGATGAAATAAAAAGAATCTCTAAATCATGAATTGTAAGTTGTTAAAACGGGATCCAAACTCGACCGGATGTAGAAGACTTGGTCTCTGATGCTAAACAAAATTTTGGCCTTGTCATTTTGGACCATGGCTGATGACTTTTTTTTTTGAGACGATGGTCTATAACGAAGATGTTGACACAGACGACACATATAGTTTTGAACTCGAAAATCTGTTTGAAGAAATGTCTTCAAGAAACTGCTTAGAGAAATTACCTTGTTTGTTTTAGATTTCAAAAAACCAAAGCTAAAAAAGCACAAAAAAAGTAAAAAAGAACATGAGCTTTATGAACCACCTTATACGCTTGAGCTCAAAGGGAATGATTGACCGGGCGCTTCTACTTAGTAGTCACGACGCAAGTCACACCAAGGCATCATCTGTCTCTCCAATTGCATTTGTAACCACAATTATTACTAGCGTTACCCACCCCCCCCCCCCAAAAAAAGAAATGTGACTGTCACTGTTACGAGAATCATGCACTATTATTCATAGATAAAACCATTTTATTGTACAGAAAAACACACGGCACCATCATCATTCAGGTCATGAGCACACATCAACACTGGGAAAAAGATAATTAAATTAAAACATTATGCCTAAGGTCAACTGTTTTTTCGGTCCACTCGTTTTATTTTCTCTCTCGTTCTTTTTCATCAATAATTGTGCACGATGCATGTTTTTTTACAGATCGAACCTCACCTAGGTGTGCATCATGAAAGGGAGATGGCCATGAGGAGGAGCCAACCAATCCGTCCATATTCCTGACAAGACTCAAGAGGCAAAGCAGAATTGCCCCTCTGTTTCCTCTCGGTATTTTTCAAGGTCTTCTAATGGCTTCAAAGACCCGGAGGGAGAAAGAGATTTTCTCCTTTTGGCTTTTGGTTGGCAAATAAACCTGTTCAGCTTTTGACTTTTCTACAGTAACTAGCTTTTAAACAGAGTGTCTTTTCAAGATATGGTCTACTAGTTAATTGTAATACTATACCGATTTCATTTATATCGGCAAAAACCGCACGTGAGTTTCAGTTACTTTATAATATCTCTTACGAACATCCAAAAGATACAGTGAAAAATCATAAGTTACACCAAAAAAACAGGCCCAACTAGCATGGGTCAATCTTACCCTCCCCTGTCAGAAAAGCCACCTTCTTGGAAGGAGGTCGGGCGGCCAGGTCTCAGCTTCATGGCATCTTCCTCCGTTGAATGATTTGACACAAAAGGCAGACTTTGCTATAATATTCTCGCTTCTTTTTTTGTTGGCTTGACAGTTTTCGCTGAATCTCATTCGGTAGTTTCCGACGGTTTAATTTATGCATCTTGATTTAATTTGTTTATAGTACCTGCATAGACATGAAATTATTTACAGTGATTACCTAAAATTATTTACAGTAATTCATTCTTAGGTACTACTACGACAACAGTAAAGTAATTTATAGCAGCAGCAATTAACGTGTGTTCAAGACCAATGCTGTAGTTGAGTGGGTTAATATTTTTGGTGTTTTTTTTTTGACAGTTTGATACCATGGCCTTTTAGGAAGCCCTAAGACAGGCACTAACAAAAGGTTATGAGCTAAAAAAAATCTCAATTGAAGCATAAATTAAAGGTGGGCGATCAACGACTGCAAAAGGAGCCGTACGTCTCGTCCGGTCAATTTTGTTGGGAAGAAAGCTACCGATCGAATCGAGTCTAAAACCTGCGATCTCTTTCGTCTCGTCTTTGATCCCTTTTCGCTCTGCGTTCTTCTTTGGACTGGCCTCTCTTAAATATTTTGTTAGCCAAAAGCGGATAGGGCCACGTGCTCGAAAATTCGGTTCAGTCAAAGACAGTTCGAACAAGATGTTCAGGGCAAGCGTTCTAATTTCTAAAGGAGTTTTAAGCCGTACTCCTATTAAGTATATTAACTATGCCTCATGCTATTTGCATGGCTATTTTAATATGAGGCTCTTATGCCTAATGCTTAAAAGAGTTGGTGGTAATAGTTTATCTGTCTCTCTTAACTCTCCATTACACCTTCCTAAAGACCTCTAACAAAAACAGAAAAATAATCTACTAAAAAATATAAATTCTGCCACCCTAAAAATTCTCTAACAAAAAAATCGGTAAAAGATGTTGTGTGGAAAATATTTTGACTGTCTATTTCCACTCTAAATAAGTGGGTAATGATGAGACCAAACCGGCTAATGGAGATTGGAAAATGTATGTTTATGCCGTCCTTTTGAAGGTCAAATTAATCTGATGCATTGACTGGCAGATTGGACCAGAGAAAAATTTGATGATTATGCTCTGGGACTAATATATGTCTCACTGACACTTGATAAAGATCACCTAGTTGTCTACATGTGATAGGCTTACCCAAAGAATTGGACTTCGATGGTGCATTATTGACTCACTTGAAAAGATAACCTAGTAGTCTAAAATGTGATAGGCTTACCCAAAGAACTGGACTTTTTAATGGTGCATTTTTGGCTGTATGCATGGATTAATTTCTTATACGCATCAACAATATAATAGACTGAAATTTCAAAAGGGGACTACATATATTGTGTATCTTACAACTTTCTCCAATAAATCTATAGCTATATATGCATCTAATACAGGGGCGGAGCCAGGTATTGGATATGGGGGGCAACATGGACAACAAGTAGAGTAGAACCAATGAACTATGCCGGATTTACTGATCCAATAGTCACATATCAGAGTAATATGTTTCACAAATTACAATGCAAAAAAATTATATCTCTATTAACTTAAACTTAGCTCTACGACTAAAACAGGGTCTAAGCCGATTAAAACAAGATCTCTAGATGTGATGTGAGAGCAACTACTGAAGTATGTACTTATGGTTTTTGTTTACGTTTTTTGATATCACAGTGAACGATAAAGATATTGACGTGGACGACTCATATATTTTTAGACTCGAGAAGTCATTTAAAAAACTGTTTTAAAAAACACTCTATTTATTTTGATTTTCGAAGAAATCAAAAGACAAATCCACGAGAACATGTCCATTGTATTGCCGTAGAAATTCGGCCAAAATATTTTCTTGGCTTTTAATTAAGGTTCCTAGCGTTATGTATTCCACTAGCTAGTAGTGCTTGAGTGATCTTCAATCACACCTATGACTAGCTACAACAGCTTCTAGGCAACTCACCAGCCTACATTAATCATCCTAAGATTAAGAACACAAACATTCATATCCTACAGATCACGGTTGGGGGGTGCCAGACCCCCCTCGCCCCCTCTCTCCGCCACTGATCTAATATGAAAGAAAAAGAGCTTATAGCCTTGTACTACATTTCGTCCCATATACTACCTCCGTATCAAAATATAAGTTGTTCTAGAATCTGTGTTCGTTAAACATTTTTTAGGTTTGATCATTGATGTATAATAAAAATTACTTAGATGGATAATACGAAATTGATGTCACTAGATTCATGATAAAATGTACTTTCATAATATAACAATATTTTTATTTAAAATAACATATTTTTATATAGAATTTGCTGATCAGAGTGTCACCTTAAAGATTGTATCAATATCCCAACGATTTATATTTTGATACGGAGGAAGTATCACATTTTGGAAGACAGGGAAATGGGATGTGAGATGTCATCCTCCATCTAGAGGGTCCATTGTAGTAGGGTGTGTTATAGTTGCCAGAATGGCCTCGAGAATGTTGAATCTTTTGTGCAATCCCCGTTTTGTTGTCTGCATACAAAAACAGCCAGGCTTGTGGGATGAAAGATTCCCTCTAGAGCTAGGCTCGTTGGATACGTAGAAATTGAGCTTCTCTCCGGAGTCAGGCCCAATAATTGTGTGATTTAAAGGTGAATAGTGCATATTAAGTGGTATTACTGTATATTAAAAGTGGATTGAGGCTTAATAAGCTAAGTAATGGCTACTAGAGTATTTTAAGACAATTAGAAGCTTTGCTAACAACCTTTTCCACCTTCACGCCAAGCATACTGCATCTCCAATGCAACCAACCGAACAACATTTCCATAGATACAGCAGATTACAACCAGACAAAGGGACTATTCTTTTTTGCTGCGGCTTATGGGTTTTGGGCTGTTTGTATAAAAAAATACAGAGTAACAGAAACTCACGTGCGATTTTTGCCGATATAAATGAAGTCAGTAAAGTATATACTACAATTAACTAGTAGATCATATCTTGGAAAAATACTCCGTTTAAAAAATAATTACTATAGAAAAGCCGAAAAGCAGTTTTTAAAAGTTGAAAAGAACAGGGCAAAGAAATAACCCATACTTGCATCTCAAGGCCCTGTCTTAGCCTAGCCTGGTTACTGTTTTGAGCCAAGCTAGGAGCATGTAGGTACCCAAACAGATGCCCATAAAGATATTGGACTTCCACAAAGATCTAAACAGGAGGCCGTTGTCCATGTTACGGCGGCTAATTAATCTTTATGGCAACATGATTCATGGAAGTACGCTCCTCAAATTTCCCATGATTCATGATGGCTGAGTTGTAAGTACAACGACTTTGATAATATGGATTAAAAAGTGAAACCCTGCCTGACGAGTGACGATGACTCGATAAAACAGAACATGGAGCCTTCAGAGACAGTATATCAAATTAACAATTAGGATTTGAATTCTTAGACATTTGCACAATTCATTAGCCTAATTTGATTTTTCTTGGCCCATTTGAATTGGGACTTACAAGACCCCTTTAACTGGGGTCAGAGAATACTTCAGCTGGCTTACCAGTTACCTCATGCCGAGCCCTATAAAAAAATGGCTTTCTGAACCCGATTTGTTGCACCATTGATCATCATCGAGTCGAGCCGATCGATGGCAACCGAGTTTGCCCGGAGTTGACCCGTTTTCCCCGTTTTCCGACGTCAATTAGTATTAACAATCAATCAATCATGGTGTCGATAGCACTACTAATTAATTGTTGGAATTAAGTACCTGATCGTATTGACTTTTGCTAATACCTTTTAGCTGTAACTGATGAATAGTATTGGCTGATAGAAATGGTTTATAAAAGTTGACACGTTTATATTGACTTTTTGCTGAATATATTATGTAAAAAATACGGTGTAATGAAATACATTATAATATTCGGACAGCCATATGCTTTACGGAATTGTAACATAATAAAATATAAAGTGTGTTACAATATGTAAAAACGTAAAGTAATTGTTGATAAATAATAATATCTAATAGAAACGGCTTATAAGAATTAAGACATTTGTATTGGCTTTAATTTCTCTAAACTAAAAATAGAAGACAAAATCAATACGAATCGATCCTAACTCTCCCAGAAGTCGTGAGAGCAAGCAAAGCAACTCGTGAGTCGTGACCCAACATTGTTTAGTACTGCATGGAACTAGGAATTAGTTTTCAAAACAATGACGAAATGAACTTAGTTGTTGTGTTGAATACGTTGGCACAAGCAAGTTCACGGGATTGGGAGATCCCATGACACGTACTGAATGTGCTAGAATATCATCACCAAGGCAGACTTGTACTCCTAATCCTCTTGCAATTGCACGGTGTGAACCCAAAACTAATCTTCCTGGTCAACTAGGGCAAGGGCGTCGTCTTGTTTCCCATGGCCATAGCCAAAGGCGTATGCAGATGTCACAGCGCCCACTTGCAGTTCCAATTTCATGGTCCACATGAAAGTGGCTAGAAGGAGTATCTCGTCATTCGTCCCTCAAATCTTGCAATGATTTAATGAATTGAGCACACAAATACCACTTCAGCCATTTTTTTTTCAAATTTAGCTCTAAACACCTTTCTTTTCAAAAATAGCCCCCTCTGACCTATCACGCGCAGTAAGTTTAGATTTGATTTTAAAAGTTTGTAATGTCAAAGTTGCTATTAGGTGTAAGACAGTTTGACCATGATGGGGCAAACAGTCAGACTGGCTATATGACTTGGAAATTGGACATTAACAATTTTGTAGGTGTGCTTGGGGTTATGTTTGTACTAGGTGTCACCTAAAATAGAGTTCTAAGCTAAAACTAGATAGAGTTTTACCGAAATTCTAGAAAGGGTGTTTTTTTTATACTTTTAAGCGGTCAACTGGAATGGTGCCAGCAGTAAAACTGATGCCGATGATCTACCCTGCTAGATAAAGACAGTCTAACCGGCTTTTGGTGAATTGGTGCTGAATTTGTGTATTTTGGTTTGAGATTTGGTCATAGTGCTAGGATCAGTGTACGAGCGTGGTTGAGTGTGTACATGACATAGGTGCTGGTGTTTTGTTGTATTTGTGTTGTATGATGCATTTTTTACTAACGTGAGTCAAATACATGAAACTTGTGTTCGACATGATTGCTTGCTCTTTAGATATGCAGGTGGCTTGAAGAACGTTAGCAGTCAACAGCAATGGACCGAGGCTAGGCGGGGGAGCTAAAGTCTGAGTGGTCATGTAAGTCCAAGTGAGGCTACGTGGCTCAAGCGAAAAGCACAGAGAAGAAAAGAATCATAAATAGACGAGTTGGTACATGTTATGCGCGAAGTGGTGAGGCTGATGCACGTAGAGACGATTCGGGGGAGTCCGAATGCAGGAAGATGTGACGGCTAGTCATTGGACACTACGGGGTACGTGTCAAAGCATGCGGAGATGCTTTGATATGGGGTAAGGGTGCTTATCTCATTAATTATGTAAATTGATACTTTTGTGTATTGCGCGATGCTACTGGCGGTTTGCTTGTTATTGTTGGTTGTAGGACTCCGGAGTTAGGTCATTGTGAAACGGATAGGACCAAGAGGTCCAAGACTAAGCTAAGTGAGCTTAGATCCAGAGCGGTCAAGAGATCAGAACTAAGCTAAGGGAGTTGGGATTCAGAATGATCAAGATGTCATCAAATGATGACTGATACTAGTGGAGTGGTTACAAGCCGTGAAGACAAGAAACCAGAGTGAGAGCTACCGGAGGTGGACATGACGGGAAACACCAAGGTAGATCAAGATTAAGCTCAAGGAATAGCTAAGATTTAAAATGGTTAGGGAAGCCAAGTGCCATCATGACGTATAGAGAGGCATGTAGTTTGCCAAGTGACTTTGGCCTATTTGCAGGCAAGAACGGTTCAATGGGATCTGAACGCGTGAGAGACTTGGCCGTAAGTCACTAGGGCCACATGGAGTTGAAGATGAAGCATATAGTTGCTTCAAGGTGAAGGAAGCACAAAGCTTCGTGGAAGCATGGTAGAGGGGCATTTCGGTAAATTGCCCAATACCAGTAAAGTGGCGGTGTACGAAACCACGCCGGTGGCCTAAGTAGTTTAGGTCAAAGATGTGCTGAAGATATTAAGTGAATCAAGTGTTGATTCACTATCGTGATAATGGTTATGTGCACTTTGAGAAGCGTGCATGTGTGAGTGTAATACTGGGTACGATATTGGGTTAACACGTTAACCTATGTAAGTAGATGAAATCCAACTAGAGAGCTTATTAGGGTTTCTTGTAAGCCTAAACTATATAAGGAGGTGAGTTGAGAGAGTTAGGATTAGCTCTCTACGAAACCAAGTGGAGGAGAGTTAGCGTTCTTTGAGAGACCCTTTGAGAGATGAGTTGTGGCTTGTTATCCTTAGACTTTGTGAGTGGCTAGTGAGTAGCTGTAAATATTTATCTCTAAGTATCAATGGATATAAAAATTCATCCAAGTATTTCTTTTCTTTGCTCAAGTGTTGAAATCTCGATTTAGCTTGGTTTTTGGTGTTTTCTTCTCTCCCCTTGATTTTGTTGTGATCCATGATGAGTAAGAGGTTTAAGATGGGTCTATAGATTAATCTTCACCCATCTAGATTACTCATATAATAAGATTCAAGATCAAGCCCATTTTGCTTGTTTTTGGCTTAAATGTGGGTTTTCGTGGTCAAGATAATTTTATCTCGAATCTATGCCTAGATTAGTGTGCTATAACATGTAGGAGTAGATATGGATCATTCTCTTTATTAGAAACCCCTCGATCAAGAACTAATTTAGAATTTAGGATTTGGGTGTTCTTGAGAACTAGATTTGATTTCCTTCAAATTAGTGAACTTGAGGAGAAAACCTCGTGATTCTTGTTTGGTTTAAATTCATAATGCCTCGAAGTCTCATGCAAAATTTGGGGTTGTTTGGATGAGATTTGAAGTTCATGAGATTGGAGTTTTGACCTGAGAGGTCTTTTTAGTCTGGAACAGGGGACCGATTAGATCAACCCCAGACCTGTGGTCAAATCGGCCCTAGACTAGTGGTCAGACCGCCTAGCCCTGTCAGGCCAGTCTTAAAGCTTGAAGTTAGACCGGTCCAGTGAGGTTTAGGCCCGCTTGTTGCTTCTTCTGTTTTCTTAGCTTGTTGGATTTCTTTTTGTCCCTATTTTCACTATGCAATCTCATTAACTTCTCATAGCTAATTGAGTGAAGAAGTGTAGGACAAGACAGGCAACAGAGGGGGGTAAATGGTGCCTTAAAATTTCCCCCCAAGTATTCATTTATCATTTGCTCCGATAGTACAAAGCTATGAAGATTCGGATAGGAACTCTATTCTACATCCAGAGACACACTGAGGTGAACCACTGTGAAAAATCAGCAGGTGCGGTACTACCACTGTTGTTCCTATGGTACTACCACGACCAGTCAGAAGTCAAATCGATCGAAATACGACTTGAGGGTCTACGACCAGTGAACGGTCGAAAACTAACATGGTCGTAGACCAACGTAATCAAAACCGACGTGATCAGAATTTGACTCGAGTAGTCAACGACCAGAGAGTGGTTGAGAATCAACGTGGTTGAAAGCTAACGTGGTCGGAATTCGAGTAGAGTGGTCAACGACCAGAGAGTGGTCAAAAACTAATATAATCAAAAACCAATGTAGTCAAAACCAACATGGTTGAAAGCCAACATGGTCGAAATTCGACTACAGTGGTCAATGACCAGAGAATGGTCGAAACTAACGTAGTCAAAAACTAAAGAGTGGTAAAAAAACCAACGTGGTCGAAGACCAATGACTTGTCTAAAACCGATGTGGTCGAAGACCTAAGAGTGATCGCAAATTCGACTGTTCGAAGCAAGTCGAAATCTGATCGGTATGGTCGACGATCAGCGAGTGTTCAAAAACCAAAGTTGTCGATGGCCAGTAGCTCTGGTACTACTGCCACGGGACTAGCGAACTACTGTTGCTACACCCAAAATAGAATACACAGGGTTTTCAGCACGACCGCAAGAACCCAAATTCATGTAACTTTTGATTGACTGATTCAAAAGCCTAGAAACTTTATACATGAATTGCCGAAGGTCACAGGAACTTATTCCCATTCGACGATCAACAGAATATTTGCCAAAGTTTCTACCTTTTTACAATTTAATGAAAAGTGCATCAAAACTGAGCCAAAATCCCAATCAGTGAATATGACATGCTCGTGGGTAGATGATGGCCAAGATGACTCTAGAGATATTCCCACATGTCACAGCAGGCAAGAAAAACCGAAAAACACGATCCAAAACCCCTCGAAATAGAAATAACTTGTAGAGGCCAATAATAGGCAAAACAAGATTTCTTGATGAACTTGCTATTGAAGTGACTCAATGATTGGAGATTGATTTCATGAAGTCATCTCCATCTCATCCACGTCCTTGGCATAGCAAGATCAAGAAGGGAAAGAAGAGAGATGAAAAGCCAACCAAAACAAGAGCAAATCAATCAAGACAAGATAGATCCATGGAGGTGTATAAAGATTGATGTATTGTTTACTTGAGAATGTAGGTTTACAGCCATTCCACTTGGAAGGACAAAAGGCACTCAAGGTATTTACTCTTAAATTCTAATCCTAAACCTCGAGTAGAGAGCGCAAGAGATGGGTTGTATGGATCACCTTTATATGTCTTCATCCTGACCTCCTTTTATAGGTGGGTAATCAGCCACCTATTCACTTTAGTGGATACTATCCACTATTACAATGGGAAAACTCGTTAACTCTACACACACAGGCTTTACTCACACAAGATCACGTATGCATGCTTTTCAAAGTGCATAAGTGTGCATTCGATAAATCTTTAGTCTTGATCCACTTTGATCAAACTAACTCCACCTTGACCTAAACCACTCTCCAACGCATCGCTGATGCGCCACGGTTTTGATCCAAGATAGTTTCAAGTATTTTGGTCAAACTACCAAAATAACATTCCTTGACCCAATCATCACCAACCACTGCAAGCAATCGCCATGCTTTCCACGTGTAGGTGAACAACTAGTTTGCCATGCGTCGCCAAGTCTCCCATCCTGGTTCCACCGAACCACGGCTTACTTGGCCCGTCCAAGCCACATGGCGCCATTCCACCATTCAAACTCACCTTCAAAATTTCTCGTCTTTCTTGTGCCATGCTTGAGCTCACCGTCTCACCCGGTATCTTTGATCGTTCTAGGCCTCAACTCCTCCATGAGCCTAGCCCTGATCATCGCCGTTGACTACAGTTTTTAGGCACAAGTTCTTCACAACTTGATCTACATTAGCCAAGACATGTATCATGCAACCTTAATCCAATGACCCAGGTTATTCCAACTTAATCCTTGACTCAAATCCTAAAACCCTGTTTTTCTAGTAAGATCGGTAGTACCGCACCTACAATACCAATACTATCGCATTATGGTACTACCGTTCCCAAAACGGAACTAACATACATTGCAAACCCGTACTGGACGTCTCTGGAAAAATATACTGCCACATAGTCGGAACTACCGTCTTGTGGTACTACCGCTCTACGGTGCTACCGCGTAAACACCTGTGGTACTTCCAATTTTCCTGACATTTCTAGGAAATAGTCTAAATCAAATGCAATCTTTGCCAAACCACTTTACCACTTTACAAAACTTACAATGGTTCATCACAACAGTATTTTGGACTTTCTCACATGGTCCTTCAAGAAGTCAAAAGGGACTGATTTTATTAAAGTTAAAAAGAAGTAAAGATCATTCACCCCCTCTAATGTAGTTTAGCTGCTTGATCCAAGAACTGATGAGGCAACAAATCATAGGCTGTTTCTGCTAGAGCAGTTCAGGAAATTAAGGTGTCCGGCTGGTAGGCACGGCTCGTAGGATGGCGGATCATTTTCCTCTTTTCCTTTTGCGAGGATTGATTGATGTTGGCATGTTAGTGGCATGTTAGAGTAACATGGTCCCTGATTAGGTGGTCGTCTAGTCGAGACACGCCATTAACAGCAATCTCACCAGCGGATCGACGACGTCCTGCGCGCAGGCACACACCTTAACATCGACCATGCACGCATGGACCCATCGATCTGTACTAGCATTGGCAATAAGGAGATCAAATCAGGCAAAATATCTTTCGAAAAAGCAAACCGAGCGAGTAATGACTCATGAGTGGATTGGACCTCTAATTGAATCGCGTTACCCAAGGCTTAAGGCCGTATAAGACAACTGACATCGATTTGTACTAATACTGTATACGTATTCAGCGGTGACTTGTGCAAGATTGACTGATGAACCGTTGGTGGCTAGCATGGTTGGCCGCTGCACAAGCAACAGTTACTTGCATCACGCTTTTTATTACTATTATAAAAAAAATAAGTTGGTGGTTATACGTCTGTTCTTCTCCAGCCGCTTCATCCTTTTGATTTTTTATCATTCTCCACTTCCCAATCCATCAGAACAATCTTTTCCATACATGATTCTCTATGCATAAAATGAATTCCATTGTAACATATGAGCACATAACTAATTAAAAAATTTGAAAAAAAAAATCAAAACCGCTTGTACATACACCGCATGCACTATCGTAAAATGTACATTTGTGCTGCGAGATTCATGCGAGAGGGAGGGAAGAGAGAAGCGGGAGAGAGAATAGAGTACGAATCTTGGAGCGTGTTGGAGGGTAGTGATCACAGTGCATGTGGTGTATGCACAAATGGGAAAACTGCATTCGAAAAAGTTGCACAATGTTCACCCACCATTGGAACAAAAGTAAGTACTCCATTTCTATGCTTTTGTAGCATATCATGCATTTGTTAGTGTGTTTGTAGCACGTCCAATTTCGAAATATATATAAAACCTAGTTTCTCACCTTCTGACCGCTTCGTTCAGAAAGAAATACGAAGGGCGGTTACATAGACAGTCGAGTATATTATTGCATTATGGGGAAGCCTCTCAAATCAATTATTCTACTTGTGTCTTGTAATATGGCCTCTAGATAGACTAGTTTATGCAACGAAATAGCCTTTTGGTGATTTAATAAGCAGGAATCGTGCTATGCTTTTCAAAATAGGAGCATTATATTTAGTTTGACTTCAACATAGCTCTTGCCCAGTTGCCCTCCAAACCAATCAAAGAGCTAATTTAGCCCATCAGACCCAAAAAGAAGTTCAATTATTAGTAGTTGTTCCCCTCAAAGGTCCATTTCCTAGGCTCGGTCTCTTTGCAAACTGTTTTGTCTGTACACTTATAAGAGTTAGTGTCGACATGCATTTGAGTAATCGAATGCAATGCACTCTTATGTATTTGGTACTGCTACTACTTCAGATAGAGTTTTGATCACCTGCATGCTCATTCATTTCATATACAGAACAAAGTGCTAAAAACTAGTTGTAACCAAAGAAAAAATGTGTTTGGAATATCAGATCAAAGGCATATGCAATAATACTTGGACAAGGTTGACCTGCCTGCCTGCCACTACTACATGCAGCCTCATCATCTCATGATTCAGGCCGGCCACATAATTTGATCTTCACATGGGCGCATGAGTTCGTTGCACAAGAGCAACAAGAAAGAGGAATCTTATTACGAAAAGGAAAGGAAAAGGAGAAAAAAATGTGGGATCTTGGATATAGCCGATTAGATTACAGATAATTTAACAAGATATGTTGTTGTCTGAACCTGTTTCTTTTTTACAAATTACGTGTCGGAGATGTTTGACACAAGGCTATTTTAAGCCTGTTGTGATAATGCTGGATAAGATGGGAGACTAGAAAAGTATTTGCGAAAGGCAAATCTTGCAACTTCCAAGTCCAGGTCAAGTATTAGGTAGAAATTAAAGGTGTGAATAAAAAACTTTGCACACCATGCATCTGAGTTCAGAATTTTGTGATTACGCCGTCAAAGTGTTAGAAAAGTAGACGAACTCTAGCATCTATCGGCATGAAACAAGCACATATGGACACTACGGCAACTTGGGTAGATTGTGCTGGCTGATATTTGTCTGATGCCAGAACAAAAGGAAGATCATGGCAGGCATTCATTTGTGAATACGAGACAAATTAGTCTTTGATGTGTTAACTGTTAGCAACTGCTAACCTCGAAGCCTTTGAACAACGTCAGTGTAACATCCAAAAATTCGATTTCTTTAAAATTGTAATTTTAAATTAATTATTTAAAAGTGTTTAGATTTTATTTAGATTATTTATGTTGTACTGGAAGAAAATCTCAAAATTCCAATTTTCAATTTCTGTTTAAATTCCAAAAAATCAAATATCAAAAATTCAAAATCTTCAGAAAAATGTTGAATCTATTTTTTAGATCAAACCCATTTTTCTTAGTCCAATCTCTCCTTTTCTTTTTCTTCTCCTTCCCTTTTCCTTCCTCTTTTTTTCTCTTTCTTCCTGCACGTGTCTTCTCTGTGTTATTTCGTTCGAGCAAGCAAACCAACAGACAAACAGCCATTCTTTCTTTTTTCCTATTTCTTCCCACTCAAGCATCCAATTTAAATCCGTTGAAGCACTACAAGCCAGTCAACACCGCGCTATCATCACCAGAGTCAATGTGTCCGTTACCACATTCCATCAATACTTCCATTGCTGTTTTATTCATCAGTTTTCGGAAACTAAAACCGTCGCCCTTAATCACTCGCGTTCCCAGTGACTCGAATCAACTCAAGCATCCAATTTAAATCTGTCTGAAGCACTATGAGCCCGTCAACACCACACTTTTATCACCGGAGTCAATACGTCCGTTACCACATTCCATCAATACTTTCATTGCCATTTTATTCGTCGGTTTTCTGAAACTGAAACCGTCACCCTTAATCACTCGCGTTCCCGGCGACTCGAATCATTAGAGGCTATAAATTGTCATACCAACACCTCTTCTACCCCTTTTCATTCTCTCAAAATCTCAGAACCTTCGGAGCTTTGACGACGTCGAATTCCGAACGTCGGCCATCACATTCGATTTGTGCATTCATCATTTCAATTAGTTTTTCAAACTTCTAATCATGTTAGATCATGTTCCTGAGCACGGTGATCAATACCCCTCAACCAATTTCACTTTTAGTGTAGTGCTTTGTCCGAATTTCACCGTCGAACCTTCTAGGACAAATTCATCCCTAGCGATTGATCTCCTTCACCGATGAGTTTCTCGCTGAATTGACTGTGTCACCACGTGTTCCAAATCATCTCCTTGCTATCCCACCCCTCAAATTGATCTCTCCATGGCCGTGGAGAGCTCCCACCATTGCCACCTCCATGGCATTGTCGGTCACCGTTGCGCCACCTCCACGGACCGCCTCCCATCTTTCCGAGCGGTCCAGCACCTTCTTCATCCCTGGGAACAGCCCATGCTCACGCTAGTTCTTCTAGAGCATCACTATTTTGGCCATGCCATTGCATGGCCATGCACTGCCGCCACCTATGCTACCGTCGCTACTGTTGCTACGAAGTACTCACAAAGTTTTTAAATAATGATGCACATTTGTCCTCATATTTATCAAGTCCTTACCTCATCTATTATCCAAAATTACATTATTATCATTTGAAGAGTTTGCAAGATTTTAACATTCTAAAATTTGCTCTAACAATCATTCTAGAGAAGAGAAAACCCTAGTGGTTTTTGTAAACTCTTATCCAAGAGACTGGCATGAATTCATGATTTATTAAATATTGTGCAGACTTGTATCACTTTACCCACAGTTATTCTGAATTCTTATGGACATTGGGTCTTTCACATTTCCTTTGATGTGATCCCAAATTCATAATACAAAATATTTTCTTGACTCTTATTACTATATCTCCATCTGACTATTAAAATATAAATTGGTTGTGTAGGTCTGAATACTCGAGACTCCACCTACGCTAATATAAGCGCCTTGGAACTCCCAAGTTCTATACCGGCTTGAGTTTCTCCTCTAGTTTATATTACTTACCCATGATGGAGATATTAGCAACAAAAGAGGGTAACATGTTCTGTCCGCCTGAGACAGGAAATATGGTTGATACTATTTTACAGCTTATTCCAAAATGAAGATTGTTTTCTAGTCCTTATATTGTATTCGTATGTAGAGGGTCTCACCTGCCTCTGTATCTCTACCAGAGCACCCTCTACCCTCCTTTACTTTCTTCCTTTGCAGGCCACTACTTCTTTAGTGGTTCTGCTCTCTTTATTTTCCTATTATGTTATCCTTTCTTCTGATCACTTTTCTTTTCTTTTAGAAATTACTTTTGATGCAAGATGATCATAGAAAATAACTGTATCCAAAATAATTCATGTACCACAGCATGCTTACAAAGACTGCTTTACTTGCATGACTGTAGAGTAGCTAGCTCAGTGGTGGTCTGCCTGGTGAACCATCCTCTACCCTAGTGTGGTGAGCCAGAGGTTATTGCCTCGTAGTGGCTCTGTTGGCTGACTCTAGTGTTAGCAAAATAAAAAGATGTAGCTTGCGATTTTACCTTAGTGGTTTCGTTGGCTTGGATTAGGAGTTTGGAGATGCTCTTATTTTCACTTGGTTATGCCTTCCTAATTTGGCTAAGCTTATATGGAGTGGTGTCTTGTGGAAGTGTTCCCTGGGTGTGGTACCCTTCGGTTGTCCTTCGATCTTGACTACCTCTTTCAACTAAGTTAGGGTCCTTGTGAGGAGAGGGTTTAAATGGGTTGTGCGGCCTTTCTTTGGTTGTCTTCTTGTCTGTGGTGTCTTGTGAGTGTTCTGTGCCGTGATGAGATGGTGCAATGCAGTGGTGCCTATGGTGGTTCTTATGAGTAGTGATGAAGGATGGTTGCTTCCTGTCTGTTAGCTAAGGCAGTTAGCTTTTGTAGCAGTGGCCTAGCAGCGGACTGTGGTAGTGAGATGAGCTCATTGGGGGCTATGGGCGGTGGTATTGTTGGCTTCCTCCTTTCTCTCCTTTGCTGGCTCTTGTTGGCTTTACTTTATGGCCTTAGTTGGTATTGGTGATGAGTAGTGGTTGTGCATGGCATTGTGTGGAATGACTCATCAAGAAGGGCATAAAGGTAACGATAAAAATGGTAAGAATGGGGGGTTTTACTGTCAAATAATGAAAACCCAAAATACGAGAGGTGCCGATTGGCTTCGAACAATCCTCGTATCTCGATGAGCGACTATCCTCGTGCAATATTATTAAAAACTTGGTTTTGATGGTAATATATTATTTAAGTTAATTTTAGCTTTATGTTTGTGGCTTTGGCTAATATGATTGTGCAGGCATTCTAATTTGAGCCGGCTATGAAGATGTTGATTCATTATATAAAATTTGATGTAATACATTTGTATAAGTTCATTCTTGTATGAGATGAAATTGAAATTTTGTAACATTTAATTATAATACTTTATCCTTTTGTAAATCCTGAGATTGAGATCATGTACATCGAACTTGTAGTATTAAAGTTGAATGTATGTGGGACTTGTTCTTGTAATTAAGATTTCTGTAATCGGACTTTTTATTTAATGAACCTTCATTTGATTCTAGTATTGAATGTTTTAATTGTTATTCTTTCTCATTTAAATGTTAATGTTCTTATTAGTGTGTGAATCACTTCTAAATTGCACGTTTTTGATTAATTTGACGTTGAGGGTTATCACACTCTGAGTTTGGAGTAGTAAAAAAATCTTACGCTTACAACTTCTGCAAAGAGTTCAGAAAGCATAAAGTTGGTGTGCAGCGTGCGTGTGCTGAACCTGCAAGCTTGAGAATATTAAATGTCAACATAGTGTTAGAAATAGGTCTATACGAGCGTGAGTCTCATTTCTTATAATATCAAAGTATGCATGGTTTAAGACCATATTATATAGTCAAATGGAGGAAAGAAAATTTGTAAGGTGGAGTCATTGCCATTCCTTAAAACATATGATACATGGTATTGGAGACGTCATGAGGAGCACTTTGCCTAAACACGCACGCGCACGTGTATTTATGTATTTTCGTGTGGAAAATTATGTGACTTATGATACACGATTGTGTCGTGACATAACGCGCTACTTGGCAGATCAAGTATACCTTATTTTTGCTGAATCTTGCATCTTTCTCTTTGCCTGAATTTGATGCTTTATTGAGTGTTGATGACATGCAGTTACTTGTGGGTAAATGGCTATTTAAATGTGCCAGTTACCAGTGGGTAAATGACTGGTTAATAATGTCAGTTCACAGTTTGCAGCTATATATGTGCCTGGAGACGTCCAGACTAGAGAGCCCTAAATCACTATCTCCTTCAATTCTTTTTCTTCCTCCGGTAAATCTATGTTGTAGTGTTGCGCCATCTGAACCTCGTCGATTCTTCTCCCTAGCATGCACCGTGAAGAAGGGGAGCGGTATCTCTGAGTTGTTGCTGTCATGAAGACCCACATGAGGGGTGGCAATAAGATTTCTGGGCAGCGCGCATCTGTGCGACCACTCACTTCGCTGCTTCATCCACATTCTGCACTGCATCGAGTTTGTGTTGCTTCCTATTTTTCACAAGACCCAACTATAAATCGTTTGTGTGACCAATCTGTTAGATTGATCTCTCCCATATTAGCCCAACGGCTAATCTGGACCTTGATCACGCGCCCTGATCGGGGGCGCTCAGCCCAACAACTGGCTGATGGGCCCCCGTCGCGCTGCGCTATAAATAGAGGGTGGGGGCCGGCGGCTCGCGTTACGAGGTTCGCCTGAGCCGTACAACCCCACCCGACAAACCCTAGACCGATCGCAGAGGGTGCGCAGCAGGCGACGGGAAGCACCATCGCCGTCCACGTCGCCGGGTCTTCTCCGCCGCCGCCACCATCGTCCTCTTCCCCGACTGCTTCACCGAGCAACCACGATGGCCAACTCCTCCGCTACACCGGACGGTCAGTACCCCTCTCTCTCTCTCTCTCCCTTCCCTCTCAGATCTAAACCCCAAGCACAGAAATAGATCCCAACAATGGTATCAGATCCTGGTTGAGAAACCCTAAATTCCCAAAATCCCAAAAACCCCAATCTGGATCGGCGGCAAACAATAAAAAAAAATATATAGAAAGAGGGGGGTTCTTACCCCGGCCGCCGCCACTCCGGGCCGACGCTTCGGGGGCCGCCGCAGCCCCGAGCACGGGTCGTCGCGCGCCCCGCTCCCCGCCCTGGCGCCGCTCGGGCCGACGCGCGTGCCGCCGTCGCTGCGCCGTGCGCCGCCTCCTCCGCGCGGGCGCGCGCGCGCCGCCGCTCCGCCTTGCGCCCATCCGCGCGCGGACTGCCCCGCCGTGCGCCGCCGCCGTCGCCCTTGCGCGAGGGAGCCGCCATCGTGGCCTTGCTTCTGTTTTTGCGGGAGGACAGGAGCGGGAATAGGCTAGGGTTAGGGTTTTTGGTGCGGGCGGTATTTTTGTTCGGCCGCAAATCACACCCAGCCTTCCGATGAAATCAACGGCCATGATGAAAAGAGGCTGCGGGCTGAGTGGGCTGGCCTGTGAGGGGGAGCGCGCGCGCTCGGGTGCGCTGCACGGGCCGACTGGGCCGCGGCCGAAGGAATGGGCCAAAATGGCCGTTTGAACAGTGTTTTTTTAAATGAATTTAATTGTTTTCAGAAGCATGAATTTGAATGAAATTTGACTTAAAATCTCTGTAAATTTTGCACCAACGTGTTAATTTTTCAGAGATTAAAAGTGTACAGTATAATGCTTCTGAATATTGAATTATTTTAGAATAATTACAGTTTCCGCTGCAAAAGTTAATGTTGATTGATTTTCATTATTAAATTCGAACCAACGGGAGAATTTAATTTTGAAAAAATAGATTTAAATCCCAGATAATTATGATATTGTTATTTTCTGACCAACGTTGATAATAACAGTATTATAATTTTTTAATTGATGATTTTATGCATTATTTCTATTTCTGCCTAACGGTGATGTAGATTTAATGTATAAGTAAAATGATTTTAATTGTATGTCGTATTTTTGACCAACGTTGGAAATAAGGCATATGATTTTGCTGTTATGTTCTCACTTTATTTGAAATATTTTTCAGGAGGATACAACTTGATGAGTTATATCAGAGAGATCCCCACTCTTAAAGGAGATAATTATGGAGAGTGGAAGAAAAAGATAGACTTAGCGTTTATCTTGGCTGAGGTGGACTGGGTCCTCACTACAGCATGTCCCACTGAGCCTTTGGCACCAGTGAGGGAACAAAATGAGGATGATACTGCATGGCAGAAAAGACAGAAGGATCATGCTCCCTTACAGATGTCTTATGACCTTGATAATAAGAAATGGACCACAGCCAACAAGAAATGTATGGCTGTGATAAAGAACACAATTGAGCCTGCGATTGTGGGCTCAATTGCAGAGTATGACACTGTCACAGAATACCTTGATAAAATAAAGAGTCAGTTCACTAGCTCTTCAAAGACTTATGCTACACAGCTGATTAAGCAGCTGGTAACAGAAAGGTATTCTGGCAGTGGCAATGGCATAAGAGAGCACATTCTTAGGATGAGCAACTTGGCATCTAAACTTAAACCAATGGATTTACCTCTCAAGGATGAGTTCCTTATTCACTTGGTTTTTGCTTTCTTGCCCAAAGAGTTTGACACTTTTGTTGTCAACTACAATATGCAGCCCGAGAAATGGGACTTGGAGAAATGCATAGCTATGTGTGTGCAAGAGGAGGAAAGAATTAAATCCTCACCTGGTGGATCTATCAACTATGTGAAGGATAACAAGAAAAAGAACTTCAACAGTACCTCCTTCTCAAAGAACAAGGGAAAAGCCTCTGTCCATCAGCCTCAACAGAACAAATTTGCTGTAGACAAAGATCAGTGTCTTCACTGCAAGAAGACGGGACACTACAAGAAGAACTGTCCTGATTATTTAAAGATGATAATGGCAAAGAAAGGTGAGAACATTATTACCTTTATAAATGAATCCATGTATGTGCAATATTCGAAATCCACTTGGTGGATTGACTCAGGAGCAACTGTTCATGTTGCTAATTCTTTACAGGGATTCCGTTCGACGAGGACTACGCAAAGAAACGAAAGATGCATTAAAGTTGCAAATGGAGTCCAAGCTGAAGTTGAAGCCGTTGGCGATCTTTCATTAAAGTTAGCTAATGGCTCCAATCTTTTACTTAGAGATGTCCTTTTTGTTCCCTCTTTACAGAGGAATTTGATTAGTGTTTCAAATTTGGACAAAGATGGTTATGATTGTAATTTTAGAAATGGCAAGTGTGAAATAATGTTTAATAAAGAATGTGTTGGTCTTGCCATCTTACAGAATGAGCTTTATTTGTTGTCACTTCGTGAAAATGTGAATTCCGTATGTGATGTGAATGAGCGTATATCCTCGCCTGTGAATGCGAACAGAAAACGAAAGAGAACTCGTAATGAATCGTCGAAATTATGGCACTGTCGTTTAGGCCATATTTCGAGGGGGAGAATAGAAAGACTTGTTAGGAATGAAATTCTTCCTCTATTAGAGTTCTCAGACTTAGAACAATGCAGAGAATGCATTAAAGGAAAATATGTAAAGAAAATTAAAAAAGACGCTAAAAGAAGCACAGGAGTTCTACAAATTGTTCACACAGACATTTGTGGTCCTTTTCCTGTGAAAAGTGTGAATGGTTATGACTCGTTCATAACATTCACGGATGATTACTCCCGTTATGGATATATTTATCCAATCAAAGAAAGAAATGAAGCCTTGGATAAATTCAAGATATTTAAGGCTGAAGTTGAAAACCAACACGATTTAAAGATTAAGATAGTCCGATCTAATCGTGGGGGGGTACTACGGTCGACATACCCCATATGGACAAGTTCCTGGACCTTTTGCGAGGTTTTTA
This sequence comes from Dendrocalamus latiflorus, assembly GCA_017311315.1. Lineage (NCBI taxonomy): Eukaryota > Viridiplantae > Streptophyta > Magnoliopsida > Poales > Poaceae > Dendrocalamus > Dendrocalamus latiflorus. Next base: position 36,675,089 of record CM029656.1, on the reverse strand, counting down.
CAGGAAAATGGCATAGTGGCCCAGTATTCTACACCGGGCGAACCTCAGCAAAATGGAGTAGCTGAAAGACGCAACCGTACCCTGATGGATATGGTGCGAAGCATGATGAGCTATTCCACACTGCCATTGAGTTTATGGATGGAGGCGTTGAAAACCGCCATTCATATTCTCAACAGAGTGCCTAGTAAGTCAGTGCCCAAAACACCGTACGAGATGTGGACAGGAAGAGTTCCCTCACTAAACCACTTACGTGTATGGGGGAGTCCTGCTGAGGCTAAAGTATTTAACCCAAACCTTGGGAAGCTTGATCCCAGAACAGTAAGTTGTCATTTCATTGGCTACCCTGAAAAGTCAAAAGGGTTTCGTTTCTACTGTCCAGATAGATATACAAAGTTTGTAGAAACGAGACACGTTGTCTTCTTAGAGGATGAAATGATGAGGGGGAGCATGGTAGCTCGTGAGATTGACCTTGAAGAGAAGCGGGTGTATGTGCCCACTCCGATGATTCAAGAGCCATTCTTCACACTACCTGCTGTCGCTGCACCGACGATGCAAGACACTGTGGTGCCAGCACCTGTTATTGTTCCTCATGTGGCAACAATGAATGATAATGAGGAACTTGTTTTTCAGGATCCTATAGAACCTATTGCCACAGATGAGGGGGAGCAACAGCAGCCTCAAACAGAAGATGTATCAAATGAGGAGGCCCCGAGGAGGTCTCAAAGGGTAAGAAGATCAGCTATTTCTGATGATTATCAGATTTATCATACAGAGGAATTTCAAATGGAGGAGGATCCCACCTCATTTGAAGAAGCCATGAGAAGCGAAAATTCCTCAAAATGGCTTGAGGCCATGGAAGAGGAAATGAGGTCCATGAAGACTAATAAAGTCTGGGACTTGGAAATTATTCCTAAAGGAGCCAAAACAGTAGGCTGTAAATGGGTCTACAAGACAAAGCATGACTCTCAAGGGAATATAGAAAGATACAAAGCGCGACTTGTGGCAAAAGACTTTACGCAAAGAGAAGGGATTGATTACAATGAGACCTTTTCTCCAGTCTCATGTAAAGATTCCTTCAGAATCATAATGGCATTAGTAGCACATTATGATTTAGAGTTACATCAGATGGATGTAAAGACGGTATTTCTTAATGGGGATTTGGAGGAAAATGTTTACATGGCACAACCGAAAGGTTTTGTCGTGGAAGGAAATGAAAGAATGGGATGCCGCCTAAAGAAATCGATTTATGGGTTAAAGTAAGCTTCAAGACAGTGGTACTTGAAGTTTGACAGTACAATAAGAAAATTTGGGTTTAAAGAGAATGTAGAGGACAACTGTGTTTATGCAAAGTTTAAAGATGGGAAGTTTATCTTCTTAATCCTGTATGTGGATGATATCCTACTGGCTAGTAGTGATGTCAGTCTGCTACTGGAGACAAAGAAGTTTTTGTCCTCAAACTTTGATATGAAAGATCTTGGTGAAGCTTCGTTCGTTCTAGGGATCGAAATCCACCGGGATAGAAACAAAGGGGTATTGGGACTGTCACAAAAGGCATACATAGAGAAAGTCTTAAAGAAATTTGGTATGCATAAAAGTAGTCCTTCACCTGCACATATAGTCAAGGGCGACAGATATGGGGATTTTCAATGCCCCAGGAACCAGTATGAGATCGATCAAATGAAAGCGGTTCCATATGCTTCAGCTGTCGGAAGCTTACAGTATGCTCAAGTATGCACACGCCCTGACTTAGCATTTGTTACCGGGTTACTTGGCAGATTCCAGAGCAATCCTGGAATAGAACATTGGAAATTGATAAAGAAAGTCTTGCGTTATTTGCAAGGAACAAAAGACCTCATGATGACATACAGAAAATCAGATTTACTCCATATAGTGGGGTATACAGATTCTGATTTTGCGGGAGATGATAGAAAGTCTACATCCGGATATGTATTCACTCTCGCATGAGGAGCTATATCGTGGAAAAGCTCAAAGCAAACCGTCTCTACATCGTCCACAATGTATGCCGAGTTTGTAGCATGTTATGAGGCTACGGGGCAGGTGAACTGGCTAAAGAAGTTCATACCCAGTTTAAAAGTGGTTGACGACATCAATAGACCACTTAAGTTGTACTGCGATAATGAACCCGCAGTAACGTATGCCCACAACAATAAGTCAAGTGGTGCTGCGAAACACATTGACATAAAGTACTATGTTGTGAAAGATAAAGTTCGGGATCAAATTATAAGTCTAGAGCATATAAGTACCGCAAAGATGTTAGCGGATCCGCTTACTAAAGGCTTACCACCCAACGTGTTCAGAGAACATGTAGCCGGCATGGGTTTAAGGGAAAGCCTATGATTCCTGGACTAAAAGATGACACAAAAGATTAAAGTAACTATTTCAGAACAAGAGACCGTGACGATGAGACATGTTCTATGCACTGATCTGTGATGGAATGTGTAAAGTCAAAAGTAATTAAAGTTAAAGCATAAAGGAGATCAAGGGGGAGAATGTTAGATTGATCTCTCCCATATTAGCCCAACGGCTAATCTGGACCTTGATCACGCGCCCTGATTGGGGGCGCTCAGCCCAACAACTGGCTGATGGGCCCCCGTCGCGCTGCGCTATAAATAGAGGGTGGGGGCCGGCGGCTCGCGTTACGAGGTTCGCCTGAGCCGTACAACCCCACCCGACAAACCCTAGACCGATCGCAGAGGGTACGCAGCAGGCGACGGGAAGCACCATCGCCATCCACGTCGCCGGGTCTTCTCCGCCGCCGCCATCATCGTCCTCTTCCCCGACTGCTTCACCGAGCAACCGCGATGGCCAACTCCTCCGCTACACCGGACGGTCAGTACCCCCCCCCCCTCTCTCTCCCTTCCCTCTCAGATCTAAACCCCAAGCACAGAAATAGATCCCAACACAATCGACTTTGTTTAAATTCTGTTTCTGCATATATTTAGAAGTACAATGTGTTGCCTATTGGTAGTATTGATTTATGCATCACTAATTATTTACGATATTTGACTTCTAATAAAATTTGAAATTAAAATATTGCCCATATTTCTAACACAAAGTAATCTAATGATATTCTCATCGTTTTTGTACCAGTATTTCAGCAGCAACCGCATAGATGGAAGAATTGTGAAATTTGTAGGTTTCCACAGACTATTATGTCTGCCATTTCCTTGCCAACTTGAAGAAGGCTCGAAATATCTGAACTTGCTGCGCCGCAGCGGCCAAATTCAGCGTAATAAAAGAACTCCACATGATCTCACCACTTACCAAATGGCACCAAAGTGGCCAGACACAAATGGGATGCTTAGCTAAGCATGGATACTTTGGAAACCAACCTTTGTCATCCACTCGCCCCCCAAATGGCATTGTTATCTCTCCGCCTGCGTTTGTTTTTCCCCACTCTAGCGTGGTGATAGCTCAGAGTTCACTAAATCCCAGTAGGTTAATGCCTTAATCGGTGAATGGCCTGATGTGTCGCTAGTAGAGCTACATTCACACTCCGCCTACGTAGGGACCGCAACTAAACAATCTATAGCATTGGCTTGGCTTACATCATAATGCATGCCTTTGGTGTCCTTTGAATCTTTATCCAAAGATACATGCATGTATGTGCAAGTGACGGGCTCTTAATTAGCGCCCTTTTCTTGCCCATCGTTCAGTGCAGAATATACGCCATCTTACTTTGAAACTTTGAACATGTATATGCATGAATGCATTTGTACGATTACGCTGACGTGGAAGACAGAAGGAAATCAAGAAATGACACTATCAGAGTATGCATGCCATGGCATCTTGCACTATGGTAAGGGAAGTCTCGGTCGGTGTTGGATGATTCTACTCCCGTGCATGCATGGATGGATCCCCCCCAAGCAACGGCTGCGCGTAACACTTTGATTGATTGATCAGTCCGCTCGTGCCTCTGATGATGTTGTTTTCGGTGTGGAAGTCACGTTCGACGATGGAAAGTTCTTCACCCGTGCGGTCGACTTTTCCGTAGCAAAAGCCTGCAGGGTAACATTAACAAACATAGGCGCCTTTCTTTTAAGTTTATGGTTTAACTTTATACACTAAATAACTCTTAAATATAGTATCTTTTCAAGACTAATTTATAAGTCGATTGTTCATCTATATTGATCAAAATCACATGCGAGTATTTCTATCCGTACTCTCTCTCGTAAAAAACCAAAATTCACAAATTTAAACAAAAAATCATAAGATACCACCCGTACATTTCAATGGTTGATCGGTAGCCCATTCGCGTAGCTGACGTTGCTGTTGACTGCTGCGGAAAATAGCCACCATACGCACAGCAGCCGGCTGCGAATGACTATTTTACTATCATCTGGCATTTTTTTTTTACTGCGGTGGAATTCCAATTGCAAGCAACAACCGGTAGTTTTTGGCCAGGAAAAAACACTCCTGGGGGGCTACGCCGCCCAGGGCCGGGTTTCTTTGGGCTTTTCTGCACTGCTCTCGTCTGTCTCCTCTCTATGGGAGCCGCCTCCCATTCCATGGAACGTGCAGCGTTTTTCCACGTGCCGACCCAAAAAACCCCGGCCTTTCCTTCCACAGTCCAAACCAGAACTCTGCGGGCCTGGGCCGGGACCCTGTCTTTGGTTGACTCCACGGCTCCACCCGCCGCCCAAAAATTTCGGCCCCGCTCACGTCCGCGTCGCGTTTGCTGGGCCTGTCGCCGACCAACCCAAAGATGCCCGGGCCTCTCTACCAGGCGAGGCCGACAAACGCCGCCCGCTTTGACGGGCCACGGGCGCGACGGGACGCTATCAACGATTCCACTCCTAGCCTCGTCGTATTAGCGGCCGGGCGGGCCGGGCTTTCCACCCGCCGACCCGAAACTTCTCGGCTAAATCTAAACCCCGCCGGGTGCAGCGCGCGCGTCAGGCCATCAGATTGTTTCGCACCTAACGGCCCGGCCGGACGGCCTGCAGCAAAACTGGACGTTTCGCTACAACCGCTCGGCCCAAGTTTCAACTCTCTCTACCGATTCCTTCTGCTTGTCTTTTTTACCCGGCCCTCTCGTCGTGTGCAATAGCCAATAGGTGAGTTGTTTTCGGTTATGGCGGAGCGTTTTTGACCATAGCATAAACAATTGTATGAATAAATCGAACGTCCATAAGTCATTTCTTTAAAACGTTTGAGAAACCGTCTCATTTGTTTGTTTGAGAAGCCATAAACTAAAATAAAGGATGCCTACGGCCTCGACCATTAGTAATAAGGAATCAGTTCTCCGAGTCTTCAAAAAAAAAAGTAAAGGAAAGATCAAAGCCAATTTGGATAAGAAACTGAACGATATTGAGTCACGGTGGCCTCACGTGCAGTCAGGTGCCGATGGAAGAATTCGACGAAATTGTTTACTCACCACGTCACGCACCATCTAACCTTGGTTTTGGTCAGATGAATTCATGGCTTTCGGATAAGATTGCTGACGAATGCATTGCCTGCATGCCGGCCAGCGAAACCTCGCATGGCTGCACCTAGCCAAGGGTCGATGCCTACAAATACAGGTCAGGCGAATTGAATGTGCCACAAGATATCTCCAAACTGTTCAGTTAGCTACACACCAATGGGTGACATGAGGATCGAGAAATGGCACGGTCAGATCAGGCTCTCAGGGCCTGTGTGAAATGTCATGAGATGACGACGATATGTGGGCTGCTTGTTGTACGTTTACCCTCGAATTCTACAAAAACGTGGATAAATGCCCGCAAGGGGAGGGGACACCAACCTGACAGCGGCATGAGGGTCCGTCAGGTCCATTGCTGCCTACCAGAGCCTCCATCTGCTCGTGTCCCCTAACCTGGCGCTTGCAGCGCGCGGACGTCAAATGGCTGCCCATAAGAGCCCCATATTCTGCTCCCCATGGCATGGCATGGCACTCGCTCGCACACACCATATGTCCCATCTAGCTCCACGCATGTCATGGCTATCAGGTTAGACAGACTCTCGGGCCTGAGAACCTAGCTAACGAAACCGATGGCCCGGTCCTGATGGTAGCTGATCGATGCATGCATGTTGTAAGCATGTGTTCGAAGACGGAACACGAGGCCTGGTTACTGCTCACGGCCCTGAACTTTCAAACTTAATTGGCATCGATCCGACCGAGAGCAATAACCGACGAGAACGATGGTTTGCATCTTGGTGCATTCGAGATCGAGCAATTCACAAACACTAGGAATCAGAGCTCGAGCATATGTCACCATCATTTTTTTTGGTATCAGGGTGTCGTACTTCTTGCAACAGTTTAGAAATTCAGTTATAGATATAAAAAAATATCATGCAAACTCACGAATATTTAAAAATAAAATGTATCATTTTTGTAACAAGACTATCGTACTTCTTGCAACAGTTTAGAAATTCAGTTATGGATATAAAAAGTATCATACATACTCACGAATATTTAAAAATAATTAATTTGATTAAAATATAATTTAACGGTCAACTTTAGCAATTTTACGAACGTCCAAGCCTAAAACTTTAATTTATATTCAGAAGAACTAAAAAGTTCCTACAGGAACGCTTGAGTGCGGTCGTAATCCTAACACGATATCTGATGTATCCTTCGTTCTTCTATTATCTATTCTGATAAAAATAAAACAAGATTAAGTATGATGGCGGCTGTGAGCAGGAACGGGCCAAGTGGCCAGAGTGAATAGGAGTGGAGGTAGATTTTGGAGTGGCGTCAAAGGCTAGGGGAAGGCGGGAAATCAAATAAGAGAAAGTGTATTTGCTTGAAGAGTTTTTTTAATTGGGTAATTTTTCAAGTTTAGACAAAATTATAAAAAAACTCAAACTTTTTAAAATTTTTGGTCTGTTTCACAACAATCCACAAAATTTTTGGTCTGGTGCGCACGCAACACAGAATCCTGAGGATGCATTGCAGGAACCCAACAAAAACAAGAGGCCTTTTTGTGCGCACGCGCGATGGCCGTGGTGCCGAACGTGACGGCGACCCCGCTTTTCCCCTGAACGCCGAACATCCCATGGAGACCACGGCGTGGCCACGGACCGCAAACACGTTTACCTGCCATGCCATTGCCAAGCTCCTCCTCACCGATGGCAATCCCCTGGGTGGGCTTCCCCCTGAGATAAAAGTGTCAAGTACCACTGCACCTGGCCGCCGCCCACAACGTACCACGTGTCGACACGCGTGGCTGACGGCGACCGTCTAATCTATCGGGCACCATGGCTCATGACGACATCGATAGTGATGCGTTATCAGCAGATGCGTGGTGAATGATGTTGTTAATTGCAAAAATAAGCAAGACCTGGTTTTACATAAATAGTGTGCCGAAGAGGAATTGACAGAGAAGAGAACCAGTTTTCAACACACACACAGTAATCAGCCAATTTTGCCAGTGAAGATTGGAAACCCTAGTTTCAGTTTTTAGAACCCTGCAAATGAAGCAATACCTGGTTTGTGGGATTCTGGTGGTTCATGTTTTCATTGCTCCATCATTGGGGAGCTCTGTTGATAGGTGAGAAATAATTTTTTGGCTGGAACATAGATGACTCGTGTAAGACGATTTGGCCTTGGTCTGCATTCCGACTAACAATACGTGCAAGTAGGGGCCAGTAGCGCCATCCAAGCTAAAAGATTCCAGTCTACCCTACGTGATAGTGAAACAAAAACTGTCAATCGCCTATGTCTAGGACCGATTCCCAGTCCACACATCTAAGGATCTACTTAGCCAATACAACTTGTCGACACGTGTGCTCCATCCGTACCGTCATCCTGGTCGTTTGGCCGTCAAACAGCACAGTGAGCTTGACACACATCTATCATCCAGAATTTTTGAAGTAATATATATTTTTATTAATATTATATTAATATAGCATCATCTAAAAAATTACATAAATAACCTTCCGTCGCCATTTGAAAATGGTGACATTGGCGATAGAACCTCTGTCGCCAAAAAAATAGACGACAGAGTGCCACGACGACGCCACAGCCTCTGTCATCATTTCAATTGGTGATAGAAGTACCAATCATTAATTGAAATGACAACAGAGGCCCCACTCCTTCTGTCGCCATATCAAATGGCAACAGAGAGCAGTCTATTTAAGGGCTAAAAAACTAGTCGAAATTCATAAGAATTCGGCAAAAAAGAGAAAGAGAGGAGAGGGAATGAGGAGGAGAAGAGAGCGCGAGGAGTTATTTCGGCAACATATAGGTGGGTTTTTGTTTTTTAGATTTCATTTTAAAATCATGGTAAGTTAGCAAATATAATGATTACATGTGTAGTTATATTGGGTAGAGAGTAGATGTGTAAATAATGTGGTTGTAGATATGTAGTTATTTAGGATAGTTTGTGTAAGATGAATTCTTGTATAATTATTAATTTCTCATAGTTGTAAGCTATAGTGCACCGGTTAGTTTTAGAATATTAGATCTACTAGTTAGGTCTATTCGAAGCATGGAGAGCAGAATGTTTATAGTTATCATTATTAATTATGTGTGTTGTGTAGATAAAGTATGCATTGCAAGTTAGATATTTACAAGACATATACAATTGGTTGTCTTTATAGGGATCCATTGTAAACTATTTATAGGGAAATCCCCTTTCTTGTAAGGTTATTAGTGACTAGCGAATTTATTGTTAGGTCTATTTCATATTTATTCATTGAATGAGGAGCTGTTGTTAACATCAGATTAGTTGTTGAATTGATCGCCAAGTATTACTGAACAAGTGGCTTTCAAAATACACTATGGATAAGGGGTTCCACGGATGGGGTGCAGATGGAGTTGATTTGCGTGATTTTTTATTTGTGATAGCTAGTCTTTCAAATGCAGAGTAGCGTCAATGGGGCACTGTTATGAGATAGTTGTACCAGTTATTCTCATTGGATCGTGTGTTGCACGACCTAAAGTTGCATGACATACCTGAAGTTGCATGACATTGCTTCCCAGGCACGACAACGCACGTACTGGGAGTTAATAAAACTGAAGGGGCAAAATTCGTGAAGCTCATACATAAGATTGGTGAAGGAGCGTGGATGCCCGCTAGTCTTGCTGGCCCAAACCTATGGGGAAGTCCCTTCGGCTTATGTGACGCAAGAAGATGCTATAGGTGGTAATGCTGAAGAAGTTGAGAAGTCATGCCAAAGTGCCCCATATTATTTGAGTGAAGAAGGGGGATGGTACAGACTTGGTTGAAGTTGAGACTCAGTTATGGTTTCTTTGTAAAGTTATTCTACTACATAATTTGTTGTATGACTACGAGATAGCGACCCCTTCTCAACAACGCGACGAAGGGGTCATGTTAACACCACACATCGTGACAAGATGAGTCCATGACCTTTTTTGTTAGAAATGACAACACCATGCTACCACCTTTTTTTAGTCTGAAGTGACAATACTCCGATAAGCCCTTTTTCAGACCGAGGTTACAGCACATTGCCATCTCCTTTTTCAGTCCAAAGTGACACCACGCTGATTAGCCCCTTTTTAGACTGAGGTGACAGCACACTACCACCTCCTTTTGGATAAAAAACCGCACCCCGCCACACACTTCAGGTGCCAAGTCTGTCGCCCACATCCAAGAGGGCTTATAAATAGTCCTATGCAAATAATCTACATATCTCGAACACACTCCTCCAATCATAACATGATAGGTAGGGCGAGTAACTCAAGGCGTGGGAGAGGACAACAAATACGGACTGGGTTTCGAGGTCGTGACCCTTACCTGAAAGACACACATCTACGGTCCCTTGACCCCGAGTCCCCAAGCTCCAATCTACTACTCAAAATCAGGGAGCCTACACCCCTAAAAATCTGCTCTGTGACTATCCACACATCCCTAAGCCTTGGTTGCAATGCACGCGCAAACGTGATGTGGTGGTCTAGGTTTTCGACGACGTGGGGAACCTAGGATGTTATTTTTTCACTGCCCTTTGTTCATGGTAAGTAGTTCATTTCCTATCTATACATTCAGACATATATCACTTGTAATCATCTCGTCTTCCTTGTAGAACGTAGATTGCAAGTTCACCGAGTAGGTGGATTGACCATGTCCAATACATACCTAGGTTTACATACTCTCCACATCCACCTAGATGAGTTGCGGGAGGAGCTCCAGACCGAGAGGATCAACAACGACAAGCTCCGCAAGCAGAGGATCAAGGAGAGGAACAATGAGAAGGTGGTCCATCTCGGCAGCGACTATCACCCGTACAGGTGCTACACCAAACCGAACTGCAATCGTGCATGCTACAACTGCGACAACCAACCACATCCACATTGCCCTAATGACCTCCACTCCATGTGGATGCCCTACGATGTTCTATTTCCACATTAGGGGCATTCACCCACAAGCCCTACTAGATCTGCAACCACCATACTGTTTATATTTCACAAGGTGCACGGGTATCTTACATGTAGTTTGGGTTGACAATTCGTGCATGTTGCCATTTGTATCGTAGGAGTAGTGAGACAAACATATGTACATAACCAAATCCTACATGCCGTGTAATTCACACTTTCATTATGAAGTGTTATGTCGTGCTTGAAATGGTTTGTTTAAACAAAAAATCATTAATGCAACCTGAGGCACACTACTCAAATTATCTTTTTAATTGTTAGCTTTTATTTCAAAACTACTAAAGACAAAACAATGGAAGCTTTATTCATAAATAATACATTTTTAATTAAGAAAAATTGTATTATTTTGAAAAATCTAAAATCATTTTGTCGCCATTTCAACTGGCAACAAAACCTCTATTGCCATTTGAATTAATGACAGGTCCTTTGTCACCAATACAATTGGCAACAGAGACTCTGTCGCTAATTCAGTTGGCGATAGAATCTTTGTCGCCAAATGAATTGACGATACGACTTTTATCGTCAATACATTTGTCAACAAAGATTTACAGACTGCCATGTAGGATTATCGCCATTCCAAATAGAGACAGAATGGCGACATCATTAGAATTGATGACAGTAGGTTATTTCTATAATTTTAAAATGATGATATATTTATATGGTATTAATAAAAATATATCATTTTAAAAAAAATCCTGTCATGTATGGACCGATGGCCGTCCGGATGTTCCAACATGCAGGGATCATTTCAGCTGGTAGTGTTGGGAAATTGTGCATGCACCCAGATTGCGTGGCGGGCCCCTGTGACTACTGCTGACCTTACTCTATCTGCAATTCAAGCCTGCTTGTGTGGTCGGAGTTCTTAGACAAAATTTATTTATTTCCGATAACGCTAAATATAATTAAATATAATAAAAAATAATTATACACATGTATGTAACTAAGCTATCAAATATGCCTACTGACATATACATATATACATGTGTATAGGTACAGACATATATACATATATATATACACATAAATACTAAAAATGACAGTGCACGATTACTGCAATCTTATCACCATTTTCTATATATTTTTTAATCTCACCAGAGAAATACATATAATATACATACATATTTCATAAATTACAAAGGCACTAGGAACACTACAATAACAGTGTGTATTTCTTCAAGTAATTACAAAATATCATCATTATCATTACTAATATGTCATTAACATGGCTAATTATAAAATATCATCAGCACGAACTAAATACATATGTCAACTAAACATGGCTACCAAACGTATTCCATACTACCAAACCACTGTTACATTAATGAAACGCAAATGACATATTAAATGTATTGCTCATATACGAATGAAACATACCTTTTCTTAAAGGTCTTTACCGAATCTATATTTTTTTCAACTAGCAAATCTCCTAAATCACAGTAAAACCACATCAAAAAATTAATTGAAACTCTATTCTACTATCTCTCTGTTTCTTGTCCTCAGCTCTCTCTCTCTCTCTCTCTCTCTAGGAAAAAAACGAATTGGGAGGCTTCGGGTGAGAGAGCGATGTAAGTAATTTTATGCACGCAGGGACCGCACTAGCGAGCAACAAGGGCACGTGGGCACTGCGAGCCACGCCAACCCTTGCTGAGTTCACTCTCCTCGGCGGGGCGGCCTATCGTGCCTGTCACATCACTGTTGAGCATGCCTGTCGCCTCATTGTCGAGCATGGGCAACCTGCCTAGCTCCAGCTCCTCGGTAGGTGTTGCCGAGCTCTAGTAGCGAGGTGGACGATGGGGCCTGCCGCCTGTCGTGCCCATCGCTTCCCTGGGGAGCTCGCCCGTCCTCCCGCGGTCGCACTTCCTGCTGAGTTAAGGTAGTGCGGCAAGTGACACGTGCCACCTGTTGTGGCTACCAAGCTCAAGGAAGGAGGCTAGATTTATAAAAATAGATGTTTAGAACTAAATTTGAGAAAGAAAAAAATAGCTACAGGTATGCGAAGGCTTCGTGTGGTTGTCACGCTGTGTTAGTGTTTGTTGCCTGATCTTTATATATAGATGATCAATATCACATGGTGATGGGAGTATATCTCGCAAAGGTAGCATCCATCCTATCTTATCTCTTGCAGCCCTCCCCCATCGGCGCCGTATATAAGCGCCTGCAGCGCCTGATCAGGCATATCTGCCATCAAGTGACAGGCTTCCCCTAGCCCATATACCGCCATGCCAAAGCTGCAAAAATACAGAGGCGTGAGGCAGCGGGCACTGGGGCTCCTGGGTCTCCGAGATCCGTCACCCACTCTTGTACGACCTATGTGCACAAACTTTAGTCATGTTCAGAAAGATCTTTTTATCTCTGCCGCAACTTTATGCAGGCAGCTTTAATTCTGTCATACATGCGAAGATGTATGTACATATATAGACGATCGATATTCTGATTGGATATGTATGCGCGTGTTCTTGTGCTTCTGGTGGTGTAGGAAGACGAGGATCTGGCTCGGCACGTACGGGACGGCGGAGGACGCGGCACGGGCCTACGACGAGGCGGCGCGGCTGATGAGCGGGCCCACGGCGCGCACCCACTTCCCTCTAAACGGCGGCTCGGGCGGCATTCTCTCCCCGACCCTGCGCGCCAAGCTGGAGAAATGCTGCATGGCGCTGCCACCGGTGCAAGGCGAGGCAAAAGCGGAAACAACGGGAGGCAACTTCCGCCGAGACGAGTTGAAAGGTGACCCTGGAGACGGCGACGGCGGCAAGGGCGAGGAGTACATCGAGGAGATGATCAAGGAGCTCACATATTACGGCTCTGTAGAAATAGTGCACTCCTCTGCTTGTTCGAGTTCGGTAATTTAGGTGACTGGCTAGATTGATCGCCAGATGTTTCCTTGTCTTTTGCGTTGTTTTGTTAGGCAGTACATTACATTAGCCATTAGAAAGTGCTGAAGAAATGGAGGAACAATGCATGGCACCCTGGACCCTTCCTGGGATCGTGCTGTGTATACAACAGGAAGGGGACCGAGGATCTTTTAGGATAAGGGCTCTTGATTTGGGTCATGATGCGAAATTGTGTTGGGCTTTGTCGTTCAGCATGTCTTGTATCTGACTAGTCTCTTTTATCTTCCCTCGCGAAACCACATATATTCTGGTACGAGCAGTAGAGATGATGTGACGCATGGTCGATCAGATATGTAGCTCCGTGTTAGGACCGGTCGAATTGATTGAATTGTCTTCACCACCTTGAGCAGTCAAGGGGATAGATAGATGGCAAGACGTCATGAACGAAACTTCAGGAGGGGCCATCGGTTACTCTATGGCTAAGCATCATCCGAGTACAAAATTTGTTTGACCCGTACAAGTCGCCCGCTACAGAACAAAATGGTTTGCGCATGCGACAGTGAAGCATCTCCTATGAACATGGCATGCGGCTAGATAGATACAAGTATCGTGCAAAGGTACCACTCCTAAATGCAAGCTTAACAACACCAGTTCACGCAATGAACAGAACATCAGAAGCACAAAATAAGGGTTACATCGCCACAGGTCTCAGCGTCGGCCGACTGCACGATACAGAAGTACAAGTCGGTCACTGCAGTCGCCTAGATGGCTAGAACACTCATTACCTGTTACTGCTACAATACAACGAACCAATTGTTCTTCCATCTGCACAAACTACCCATAATCTTATGACAGTTTACTTGACACTGAAACGGAAATAAAGCAGCTACTGATCCTAGTAATCACAACTAAACCGTGAAACGTGGTTATTGTGAAGCCTACAATAATACGACATGGATACAAGCGTCGGTGCACGATGCCTTATCTCAGAAATCCACCAATGGATACTAACTCTAATAAACCTATGTATCATACCGCCCTTTTGGGCCGTTAATATTAGTATACAGCAATATGGTGCGGCAAATGCTTCTACTTTCCTCTTCCTCTAGTGCCTCGAACCACCCTTTTCCGACCTCTGCGAACATAGGATGGTTTTGGAGCGCCTTGTTCTCGCTCTTCCGACTTCGTTCTCGTACCGTTCTGAACAGAATCACCATCTGCAGCATCAGCAGTAGACTCGATGAGCTCGTTACTGGCGGGAGGTGCAGCACTGCTCGAGTTGGTGAAGCTGGGATTATCATTGCCCGAGGATTCTAACCCTGAGTTGGCGTTTGATTGATCCAGAAGACTGCAGCACCAAGAGGCAATTAATTCCACAAATTTCAAATCCAAAATTAAAAAATTATGGATTTGGATAATAAAAGATTTGGATCATGTTACCCGTTAGCAGAGGCTTTATTTGTCAACCCATTTAAACTCGTCTGGATCTGGGGCCCTGCATCCCTTGTTCTCAACTCTGGAGAAATTCCACAACCAGTAAGCCATCGTAAGCAGACAAAATAAGATCAAGTTAGAGACGAGGGAAAAGAGATCATATGGGTCATTTCAGCTTTAGCTATCATATGGGTGATTTCAGATTTAGCTCCAGCGGTAGAATCTTTGGACCAAAGAAGCCACTTCCTAGCCAGATGAGACACTTTGACAAGCAAAAACAAGCACCACCAAAAGTGGTGTATGTTCAAGTTCTCACTGCACTTCGATCTTAAGAAAAGCCTAGCCAAGGTTTCAAAGCTCATTTGAACCCAGTTGCTCTGCGTGTGTGTGGTGGGACGTGGGAGGGCTGGTTAAAGTTTTCACACAGATGCCAAAGTAATTCAGCTGGAACCAACCTTATGTTCTCCAAAATTGACCAAATCGCAAGCTGCAAATGATTGCCTTTTTCCGTCAATTTTTCAAAATCAGCCATAACTGCATCTAACCCTGTTTAATTCAGTAGGATTTGCCTCCCAATTAGAAAAAATCCAGTTCTTCCCAGGAACTGGCACTTACTGTTTTGCTACAGTAAATGTCTTCCCTGTGCCTAACAGGGAAGTTATTGTCATGATTCTTGAGAAATGTTTGGAAGATCAATAGTCACCTGTTGCCTACACAATGACCAAAAGAGGTCGCCAGCCAGCTAGAAGTTATCACTCTGCATGATATTTTTGCAAATTGTGGGTGGCCAGCAACTCAGACAGGAACAGTCTACAACTGCTGATCAATGACAGTTGAAATTGTCACATAAACCGGCTGGCTCATAAAATGCACTGGCTAAGAAATACAGTTACCATTGGTATCTTGCCAGTTAATTGTGGACTTTACCTAATATGATCCTGAGGTTATGACCATTTTCAGCAGGAAAAAAAGCAAATACTAACGGTTGGCCTATCTAATAACAAGTGGTGTCTCTGTAAATGACTAGATTTTGCAATGGAAGTAAACAAATATGTGGCACAAAAAAAAACTGCTGAAAATCAGAAATCCTCAAGCTGCATCAGATCATTGGCACAATAGAGAAGAACTGTTGGGAAGTTCATGGTCCAGAAAAAATAAAGCTGATTCAACAAAGGAAGAAAATGCACAGGTACGCATGAGTGGAATAATACACAAACTAAGGCCAAGAATTATGTCAGCAAGGGATATCCCTACAAACCTGAAGCTGAGTTCATATGTGATTCCTCATGAATTTCTGGTCCTGTGGCGGGAGCTTTAACATCTCCACTGTGGTCAGCAGCATCCTTTGTAACACTGAGACAGGACAATACATAACTTGAGGCCTTTGGCAATTTTGAGTAATTATTGACACTGCACTAATTTCAGGATGGATCAACAAAAACAAGTGTAAAATAATCCAGACTCCAGAGTAGTGACTTGAAGTATCCGTGCTATCGACTCCTTGTGAATATCATGGAAATTAGGATTTTATCGAACATATAAGCATATTAGCATCATCATTGAGGTCAACTCTTGGCCAACAATAGTGGGAATAAATTGTTACTAAGGGAACTGAGTTGTCCACATTTAAGAACCTAGTACAACTAAATAACTAAGCATCTATGTATCTAGATTATCACATGTTTAATGACAAAGTGAAATGCCAGAATTAGATCTTAACATAGGGAAACATCTCCGTAAAACCAAATACAAGAATGCTCTGTTCTTTTGGGCTGCGGCTGATGGATTTTAGCCCTAGCGTGAACGTTTGTGCGAACGAATTGAATGACGATAAGCCGCTCTGAAAAGTCTGTCCCGATAAGCCGTTTCGAAAAGACGATAAAAAAACCGTCCCGTTTATTTGAGAGAATCCATAAGTTATAAGCCATATTGCCATAAGATGGAAAGAACGAAGCAAAAGTACACAAGGGTGCAGAATTTACAGCAGCACATATATTAAAAGTACTTTGCAGCTTTGCGCTGATGATACCGACAAACTAAGCTTACAAATTGGCGTTGCAAGTGCAGAAAATTTGAGTTAATTAGTAAGCCTTTTTTATGCAAGAGCTGACCTTGTGGAAGACATATGGTTCCCCTGTGCTACCTCATCTGCACCATACATACGATCCCAAGAAGATATTAGACCAGGATATTAACAAACTTTGGTAACTAATATACAGAAATACATAGTACATGATTAGCGAACTGAGCAGAATGTCATTAAAGAACAAAAAAAGGTGAATGAAAAGGAGTCTACCAGGATGAACTTCAGTTGCAGCATGGCATTCTTGGACGAGATTCCCATTGCCATTCTTTGCAGGATCCACATGGTCAACTACACCCTTAAAATTTTAAAAAATGCAATGAAAAATAAAAATTGTTACTTGTGATTTGTGAAACATACTACAGAACAATGTTTAGAGGAGTTGTGTTTACAGAGAAATAAACACCACAACAAGAGTAACAACCACGTAAGTCGTATCAATATGGGCTGCTTCCATCGACTCGTTAACGATCTCCAGCTGACTGACATCCATCTCCAAGGGAGAGCATTTACCTGGAGCAATGAGCGCGAGTCCCCTACTCAATAAGACTCGACAGGGTCCTCACCTCAGTCGAATGGGATGGGCTTTTCCCGTACTACTCCCTCACAACGCTAGCCACGGCGTGCTCCGACCAGCCCCGTTGCTTCTAGTAACCAATGCGCGTCTCAAGCTCTGGGGACGGTTCCATTTTGACAAGCACAGGGTTTCTCAAGAAGATTTCTTAGACGTGGTCAGCGTTACCTGGGTAAGCCAGGTCCCACGTTCCTCACCTTTCCATCGCCTCGATTCCCTTCTGTGCGCCACAGCCAGAGGGCTTCAAAAATGGAGTGACCATCGCTTCGGGATCGTCAGGCTTCAGGTGCTCATGGCCAAAGTAGACATCGGACAACTTGACCGAGTGCAGGACATGAGAGTTCTCACGGCGGATGAAGCGCAATATTGGAGACTGCTCAAACTCAAATTCCTGGCGCTGTGCTCTCTGCGTAGGATGATGATTCGACAACGATCGAGGCTTTTGTGGCTCCAAGAGAGCGACGCCAACACCGCCTTCTTCCATGCCCACACCAAGTTCCGAAGCCAAAAAAACAGAATTAATTTCCTCGTGGGCGACAATGGGGAACCGTTCACTCGCAAGATCAAATGGCAACCCTTTTGCATCAGCACTTCCGAGACTTGCTCCAGTCTAAAGCTTCAGTGTCCCGGTCCATCCATCTGGAACAAATAGGCTGCCATGCCTTAAACCTACAACAACTCAAGCATCTTTTTTCCGTCGAGGAGGTTTTCCAGGCCATCAGAGCCCTCCTAGCTGAGAAGGCTCTGGGGCCAGACGGGTTCACTGCCTTGTTCTACCTGAAAGCATGGCCCATTATCAAAGAGGATGTCATGGCCGGCGTTCAGACTTTTTTCTCCTCAGATCGTCGGGGTTTTGGTCAACTAAACTCCGTGCTCATCCTCTTGTTGCCAAAAAACAAGGGGCCAGTCACCCGCCGAGTTCCGATTGATCAGCCTAATTCACAGTTTCTCCAAACTAACTCTAAATTACTGGCACTAAGGCTGCAGCTGCACATGGAGCAACTGGCCGACTTCAACCAAAACGCTTTCATCAAAGGGCGTCTCATTTAGGACAATTTCAAGTTCGTCCACGACGCCATCAGGACCCTAAAAAGGAAAAGAGAGAAGATGCTTCTTCTCAAGCTCGACATCGCCAAAGCGTTCAACAGCGTGTCCTGGGCCTCCTGGCCATTCCTGTTCAAGGACTTGCATAGCCGAGAGTTTGGCACCCGGTGGGGAGATTGGCTCCCGCCCCTTTTCTCCATGGCCACGTCCAGGGTGCTTCTGAACGGCGCCCCGGGCAAAAGTTTGTAGCATTACAGAGGACTCCGGCAAGGGAACCCCTTGTCTCCGCTGCTTTTTGTCGTTGCCATGGAGGTGCTCAACAAGCTAATCTCATATGCTTTGCAAGCCCAAATCCTCTTGGCAACACCAACCCTTGAGAGAATTTGCTCCTTCTACGCCGATGACGTCATGTTGTTCATTCACCCGAATGTCCAGGACTTGACTGCCGCCAGGGAAATTGTGTCGTTCTTCAGAGCTGCCTCTGGCCTTCGTCCAAACCTGTGGAAATCATCACTAATCCCAATCTTGTACCCAAGAGGAGCTTCGCATCGCTAAAGACGTCATCGCATGCAGTACTGTTTCCTTCCCCATCACATACCCCGGCATGCCCCTAGCTCCCTTCAAGCTGTCAAGAGCGGATTTTCAGCCGTACATCGATAGACTTTCAGGCCAGATTGCCTACTTGGAAGGCTCAGCTGCTCTCAAGGGCTGGGAGGCTCGTCGTTGTAAAATTTGTCCTAACCTCCATGGTGGTTTTCCCTCCTGCTCGTTTTGGTCTTTCTGGACTGGGCAATCAAGGAAATTGATAAGAAGCATTGGGCTTTCCTCTGGATTGGTGAGAGTCTTATCACCTCAGGGAAGTGCCCTGTAAGCTGGCAACAGGCTTGCAAGCCATATATGTTTGTAGGTCTAGCTATCGTAGATATCAGGTGCGCAGGAACATTGCTTTTCGAACACGATGGGAGTGGCTGGCACGTGCCGAGCCAAGACGTCTGTGGCATGTTGTCCGTCAGCCAGGCGACTCTGCAACCGAAGACCTGTTCTTGCTTCATTGACGACCCAAATCGGGGATGGCTCTTCCACCCTCTTTTGGATCGATAGATGGTTGCACAGTAAAGGCCTACGTGAGGTTGCGCTGTCCATCTGGGCAAAGGTGAAGACTACGCACAAAAGGCACACCTTGGTTAGGGATGTGCTGCAAAACCGCATGTGGATAGCCGACCTGCAATGCCCCTTTACCCTCCCTGCAATTGTCGAATTCCTCGCTTTGTGCTCCACGCTAAGTCAAGTGCAACTGTAGGAGGGGATTAGAGATGTTATCCATTGGCTTTGGACCGCGGATGGCAAATATTCCCCAAAATCCGCCTACATCGCGCTATGCCAGGGTTCTACCTACTTTCCCTGTGCAAACAAGCTATGGTCAAGCTCGTCGCCACTGAAAGCAAAATTATTCACCTGGTTAGCCCTTTAAGACAGAGTTTGGACCTTCTCTTGGCTTAGCAAGCACTCTATTCCTGTGCCTTTGCTTTGCCTTCTCTGTGACCAGGAGGAAGAGACAATTGATCACCTCCTTGTCAGCTGTCCGATGGTGAGGCAGCTGTGGTTCTGTATTTTCTCCTGGCTTTCACTCGGGAATGCATACTCTTTCTTAGAATGCTCCCTGCAGAATCAATGGACAGCCATCAGAAACCTCGCACCCAGGTCTAAACGCAAAGGGTTAGATTCCTTGATTATTGGTTTGGATGACCTGGAAGGAGAGGAACGTGATCTGGCACAATCAAGGCACCCTAGATTTCGAGGCGCTTGCGCAACGCACGAAGCAGGAGTTTTCCACTTGGTCTTCTCTGCCCAATTCTAGGCTGGGCGATCTTCGCTCCGTTGTTGTTGGGGTTCGGTCTTAGCGTGTTGTGTCACTGTGTTTCCCTCTGTTGTCTTTAGATTGTACTGTTCCCGTTGTCGGTGTTGTTCATCTTGCAGCCATAGTCGCCCTCTCGCCCTGTAACACCCTAGTAGTTTCCCTCTGCCTTCAGGCCATTTAAGACCGTTGCCCCCTCAGTCGAAATCAAAATCCGACTGAAATCTGTACTGTAGACAATGCCTTTCTGAAATCCGAATGAAACGCAAGCCTCCTGCATTTTCGAGGAAAAAAACACCGCCAGTGTCTCTAAATTATAGTCATAGATATTTGAAGTTCCAACTTTTCAGCTTTCAGATATCCAATCGTCAAGAGGGGCAAAGCCAAATAGGTTTATATTACAAATTGAAGAAAGTGAAATGCAATGATTTTATCATCTATTATGTTAACAGGAGGAGCTACCGAGCTAGGCCAACAATTTAGTTCACAATGTATTAAGATAAGTACAGATGCACATTGGCTATAATTTAAAATTAAGAGCATATCACTCCTATTAATACATGTCTAAGCCAATTGTTGTGGTAACTGACAACAAATGCAATGAACTATGTCAAACTGAGCCCAAATGTACGAATATTGCAACATTATCATACATTAAAAAAATCATGGTTCACTCACATCGTTTCCATCTGTAGTTGGTGAAATAGGTACGGAGCACCCATTGGCTGATTCTGCTGCTGCAACTTTATCAGAACCTAATTAAAGAATATGCAGCAAATTAATTGTTTACAGCCAAAAGGTTCTAAGCATGAGTAGTGTTCCTGAATACCAAAGTATGTAACCTGAGTGACTCAATGTCATGAAATGCTCGGGTGTGCAAAAAAGTTTCACCTTTGTTATTTTCTACAGGTTCTCCAATTTTCTCATGAGTATTCGATGAGAATAAAGAGGTATTCTCGAACAATCTGGAAGTAGAACTATACTGCCTGAATTTAGAAGCATCTGGAGAATTTCCAGCTGATCCCATGCGAGCTCTTCGAGATTCCTCCAAATTTTCCCAGAAGTTGGAAAGGTAGTCTTCCTTGGTGGTGACCTTCACAAAGTAAAACACTTAGTTATAAATGAAAATGCAAGTATAGTTGAGACAATATTTAGCCAGTACAGGTCAATTTTGTAGAAACTGCACAAATTTCCTCTAAAATTATCATGATTTTTTTTTACAACTTCAGTCAATTTTTTCTATTCGGAAATTTTAAGGATATCTACAGTACACAGTAAATGCAGCACTTTGTTCAAAGAGACAAGTCCAGACAGTTATCGTGTGAAACATGACCAGAAGCTATTTCTTGATATCTCACTCAAGACTATGGAAGATGGATCCACTCAAGACTATGGAATATTGACAACACAACCAATGTACAGTACCTATAGAACTCATATAAAAAAATGTGTCTAAAGTTCATCAAGCTTACAAGGGAATAAGCATCAATCAACAGATAATAAAAAATACACCCTTAAAAAACCTAGGCTGAACACAAATATTCATTCCCGCATTTACATCAATGACCTAGCATAAACTTGCCGTTGTTCTTATACTTTGCATTACCTTTGATGAAGACACAGAGTATTTGGACTTTCCTTCATCATCGTCAATATGTACTCCACCGGAGGGTGGTGTTTTAAACTTCTGACTACCTAAGAATGGGGACTGCCAAGGAGGCAATGACTGCATGTATGATTTAGCTAAATCAACTGGAGAACCCATGTCAGATTCGAAGCCCTGCATGAGATGCCAACCCATATAGGCAAGCAACAATTGAAGCAACCAAAATAAGCACTGAGTTGTGCCAATCACCTAAAATTAAGGTTCTAACGATTAGAAAGGAAAACATGTTAATACTTACAGAATTAAGCATATCAGTGTTTAATGCGCAAGGTCCATGGTCTTCAGGCTTTGAACCTAATCCCTGCCTTTTCTCTTTCAACCATTTCTTTGCTTCCATAGCTGCTGCATTACGTAGCTCAGGCCATGCTTGGAGAGGCGAGCCAGGAGAAAAGCTACCAGATACAATACTAGAGAATGGAACTGATTCAGGGAAATTCCTATTGCGACTCAAGGAACGCCAAGCTCCTGTAAAATCATGGCCAACACCTGCATTCCTACTTGGAATTTCTTTCGGCGTTCCATACTCACAGGCTTCAGGAAACGCGGAATCTGTAACTCGTGATTGCATTAGCTTTACCATCTTATCACATTCATCCCTGCAAAAATAAAAACTAATAATTCAGAGGGAAAGTAATATGTCCTAAGGAGCTTATTTAAGAAATAAAGAAAGAAATCAACGCTTAAAGTCAAGTGTATGAATCTACCCAATATAAAAAATCAAAATATCTCATCAACAAGTAGTATGCATTACAGTTGAGGAGTGCACATCTTATCTGGTTGCAACATTAGCATGACTTTGGTCATTCCTCTTATTCAAATTTAAAAGTTTGCCTATTACAATTCATTATAAAAGTTCACAAGACAAGCATTAAAAAAGCTTTGTTGGGAGAAGGGTCCTCGTGCTCCCTCAAGTCGACGGCTAAGTCAAAAAGGAGCAGGTGTAGGTGCCCGTGGACAGCGCAACCAACATCCGCGAGGTTACCCTGGTCTTAAACCCAAGCCTGGTCTTGCGGTGATCTGCGTCACCCACGTATGGTGACAATGACAACTTACGAAGCTAACCTGGATTGGGGGAGGGCCCCCATGCTACAAGGAGCAAGGCCGGAGTGCAACCACCAATGCAACACAGTGGTGCAGCAAAGCGCGCGGGCAAGGACTCCCCCGGACTTGAGACTGGAGACACTGCGTCGTCCAGGGGGTGAAGTGGCAGCTTACACAGCGTGGCCCTGCTAGGGAGAATAAGCGAAAATGACCTCGAGTTCGTACTAGGGTTGAAGGGCAAAATGTAACCTCCTAGTCTCGCACCTCCCACTCTATAAATAGGGATTCGTATAGCTGGATGGGGGGAGGCCACTTGTGCTTCAGTACACACTTGTGCAATACCATTGGTGTGACTCCTTCGCTTCGCTTACGTTCAGTTCCCCACCTACGCATCCCCGGGGGTCAATGTAGCCGACCAGGGGTGCCTACATATCTACTGTATAGACTCAGATCTACGATAAGCTTCAACTTAAGCCATATGCACCTAAAAGGGTACCATTGGCTACAGTTTTGGGACACAAACTAGATTTTTTTACTCTAAAATTTAATGCTTAGTGGCTGTCCAGAAAAAAATTATGCTACTATACATACTAGCACACATATAAAAGAACAATATATTCCAGCTACCTTGAGAATGTCTCCTTCAGAACCATTTCCTCAATGGCAAGCTTTGACTCACTGTAAGAAACTATTGCTCCATGAGTGCCATGAGCATCTTCATTTTCATCTGCAAAGGTACTTCAAATTAACACATTGATAACCTATCTAACAAATAATCGATCTGAATGTGCAGTTGTGAACTGCACATTATAGCAGTGTGAGGGCACATTGAACAGTCTAGAAAAGACAAAATGATCCAATGGCATTGAGAACAAGGTTTTATGTGTGAAATAAACTTATATATAACGGAGCAGCAATCTAGTACTTGTAAAATGGCTCAAGTTTACAAGGAAGTGATAACATTCCAGCAGTCCACCTACTTATGTTTATCAATTGAATAGATTGCCCACCATTACTGAACTCAAGATTGAGCACATTATCTAAACAATCCACAACAAACTACAGGAAGCTCACATATTCTAAATTCAAAAATAATCGAAAGTAGCATCAAACTCAAATTTCATGCAAGTAACTGAAGCTCCTTAATGAGGTACGTTCTGAAAAAATAATCATGAAATTAAGGCTCCCGACGGTGATAATGCTCAACATCAATTGTTAAATTCAACACATCAGCTCGAACACAGTGAAACCCCCTAAATCGAGTCAATATTCCAATTCCACAATGAACACTTGGCAATTCAATGTTTTGGATTTAGGCCATGCTTATCCCCAATTCCACCTAATACGAGAAAATCCTTACTCCACCACAATCTCACACACTCGAAACTTCAGCACCCACCCTTCTGCCAACGGTGACCACGAATTAGCAAAATTCGAAAGCTGCTACTTTAAGTTGATAAAGCCAGATCGAAACCCTAGGTCGTCACCGAAGCCGTAGCACAGCACCAACTTGCGCAAGTAACCACCGCCACAAGTAGTACGGTCGAGTAGACGAGCGAGCTCACTAACGCGAGCCATGGAGAGGGCGAGAGGCCGAGACAGTGGGAGAGAGGAGCGTGAAGCAACTCACCGGAGCTCAAGCCGTTGCCTTCTTCGCCGTCCGCCTGCTCGTCCCCGGAGGCCGCCTCCTCGGGCGATGAGAACAACACGGAGGAGATCACCCTCCTCGCTCCGGACACGAAGCTAGAGAGCCACCCGGGGCTACTCCCCGCCCCCGCCCCCGCGGCCGCCTCGGCGGGCGACAGCGCGTCCTCCTCCGGCGAGAGGCGGCGCCGGGTGACCCGTCCAGACCCGGATCTGTCGTCCTCGCCGTCGTACTCCGGTGCTCGCCGGCGGCGAGCCCTAAAGAGGGACGCCATGAGAGGGATAGAGAGAGAGAGAGAAGGGGGGAGGAGGGAGTCAGGACTCAGGCGTGGGGAATTCGAACCGGAAAATGAGTCGATTTTTGGAAGTGACGTCACCAACCGCTACGTCCACTGCTTTAAACGGGAGCGTGTATGAGGGTCCCCTATGACATGTAGCCCACGTGTGTACTTAGCGTGCTTAGGGCCCACCTGCAGACACTACATCGGTTGAGTCGTTGCCCTTGTCGTCTCGATGAAACAGGGGACAAACTTTTTGGCCTACGGGCTGGCCTGTGAACCCCCTCTTTAATAACTGCTAATCTTAATCGACAGCGGATTTTTTTTGAGCGAAATCGACAGAAGATTTATCCGTACCTTTCGCATAAGGAGTGGAGCCCAGCGTACAGTCGGCTCGGTTGGGCCCAGTTGTCTGTGACTGATATAGTGAATATTTCTCGCAAGGTTGCACGGATGATTTCCGGTAACCTCCAGAGTCCAGAGTCCAGATATACACGGGGAATATGTGGTATAGTCGATGAGAAGTGGGCCCAGATGTTTGCAGGGGCTATGCTTTGGTCCGCACGCATTGGCTTGTGGGTGGTGGAGTTTCGGGTTTGGTGGGTGAAGGAATGTTTTCTTGGGGAAGAGTGGCGGCTGGGAAATGTTCCACTCAGACCTGTCCCGCCGTGTGGAATCTGCAATCATGAATGGAAACGTATTTCCAGGCTTGGCGGGGCATGATTCTTTTTTAAATTACAAGTGAGAGGTACACATATAAGTATATAACTCACGCTCCACTAGAAGTGGATATGGAGTCAGCTTCTTATCTTATCAATTTTTTAAAAAAAATAACATAGTTTAATTTAATATTATTTTATTGATAGTTTAGAAGTATTTTTAGAATCAAACTAACGAACCGAGTCGAGACAAAGTAAATTTTAATTTCATCCGAAATCGACTCATTTAATGTTTAACCAATTAACAATGCAATTGAAGCAATTTTGAAACGAACCCCACTAATAAGCTTTTTTCCACCCCTACGCTCCACGCACACATCAGACGAACATATTTAGAAATTTTTGCGAAGGTATCAGGCCTTATAGAGCACGGGCACATGCTTTTCCATTAAATGTGTAGCGTGTGTACTTAGAAAATTATTAGTGAGCACCAACGCCGAGACGAAGCCTAAAACGCTAATGGGCAGCAAGCGAGCATAAGTGCACTACACTCTAGCCAACCAACCACAAGTTGACTCTCGAGCTTGATTCATTTTGGGGGGTGGGTCATGGACGAAAGATTATAAAAGGTCGTGACTTAAGGCGGATGAGATGGTTCGTTTTGTTTGTTGGTACGTTAGAATTTGAGTATGTTCTTTTTGGCTTTGACTTTTGTTGGTGTTCTAATATCGATTTTACGTATGATTATTTAGATTCAATTGATCTCTCAAAAATCTGACCACACAGAGAAAGACACAGGGATTTTATACAGGTTCAGGTCTTCTCTGAAGAGAATAACAACCCCACTTCCGTGTGACTATATTGATTGTATTGATTACAATTAAGAGAGTGACTATTTGTTGCACTTCTTGATCCTCTATCGGCTATCTTGCCTTGCTTCCCCCTCGTCCTGCCTGACGTCAGCCTTTATATAGCGTGCAAAGAGGTGGCGGTTGCTCCATACCAAGAGACGCCTCAACGTATCAGACAATAACTGTCTGACGGAGGTGATTGTTAGCGACGTGATACCTCCTCGCCTCTAGGCGGTTATCGCTAAAGGCAGGAAGAGGTTACAAGCGGTTATTCCAGATAACAACTTCATACGTTAATTGGCTTGTTAGGCAGACACGTAGTGTAGCAGATTGTCATAGACAAGCTGGTCAAAGTCGGGCTGGTTGTAGAAGAGTTCTCGACCACAGGGTGGTTGTAGAATGACTTTTGACTATGTTATGTTCGTAGAAAATACTTACTATTATGAATCGGTCATGGAAAGACTTACGACCACGACCATGTAGTGATCATGGAAAGGCTCACGACCACATGGTTAGGTCTCTCCTTTACAAATATATGGGGTATACTTAAGGAGTAGAATGGCGTAATAATACTATTTATAGATAAATAATACATTGAGAATTATTATATTCTCATCAACTTTTAGCTACGGCTGATGGATCGTAACAGCTTGTAGAGAAGCCATATAGAGGGAGACTCGGGTGCAATTTTTGGCTAATATAGATGAAGTCGCTCAGTGTCTACGACAATCCACTAGTAGACATCGTCTTCAAAAGACGCTTTATTTAAAGCTAGGTAGTGGAGAAAAGTTAGAAGCTGAAGCCGAAAAAGAAGCGCTTTATCACTCCTTGTGTTATTGATGCATGGGTCTTAAAGCTTCATGCTACTAAGACAAACTGGATGGTAATTTTTTTAAATGCTACTGAATAGAGTGGCAAATCCTTTAAATTTCCTTTTTTTTTCTTAGTAGTCATTCCTATTCCTATCGATTACAAGCACTTGCGTTTTCAAATCCTCGAACTGCAAGCGAAGCACTACATATACAACTACCGGTTCATTAGTTTAAATAGTGTGCAACTCGAAGCATCAAACACCAGATGTGCACGAGAACACACGTATCTAAAATTCACTCTCACGACGACATCTGCAGATGCCGTCGTGGCGTCACCGGACAGCATCGGGTTCACTTCAAGGAGGCAGGTGCGCAAACGGGTTTCTTGGCAACACGATCTGCCCCTCGCCCTCCAGGCTCCAGCATCCGCACCACGTTGCCCATCGATGGCTTATCCTCTTGCCTGTACTGCACGCACCACAGCCAGTGGCGGAGGACGGGGAAAAAATGAGGTGGGGCGGATCGCCGACCGCCCGCCCGCCCGCCCGCCTCCCGCCGGTCACCCGCCGCACGCCTCCCGCCGCCCGCAGCCCGCCCGCCTCCCGCCGGCCGCCGGCCGCCGGCCGCCCGCCGCACGCCTCCCGCCTCCCACCTCCCGCAGCCCGCCCGCCTCCCGCCTCCCGCAGCCCGCCTCCCGCCGGCCTCCCGCCGCCCGCATCAAGGTCTGGCGCACGCCAGACCTTGCCCTATCGGGTCCTCCGCCACTGACCACAGCACTACCTTGCACACCCTCTCTGACTTCTTCTTATGCTTCTCCCTAACCTTCGGCCGCACCTGTTAGAATTAATCTTAATATTTTGTAAGTGGTCGAAGTCACAGTCGTTGCAGTGGTTGAAGGAGCAGTCGAAGTCATGGTCAAAACTGTGATCAAAGGAGTAGTCAAAGCCATGGTCAAAGAAGTAGTCGAAGCCATGGTCGAAAAAATAGTCGAAACCACGGTCAAAGTTACAGTGAGTGATCATAGCTACAACAGTCATAACTACAGTGGTCGTAGCTACAGTGTCACATGTACTATAGCAGTAAAAACCACTATAGCATTGTAGCAGCCGTGGTCGTAGTCGTAGCGGTCATAGTTGTAGTGGCCGTTGTTGTAATCGTAACGGCTGTGTGTAAGTTGAAGCTCCATTAAGTTGATTCTGGTAATAATGATAAATACAAATGTGAAACTAATATGTTTATTGATTATAATATTTCTTAGTTTAATTTGAATGAAAATGTGAAAAATATAAGAGGTATGTATTCAATATTGCATTCTTATTTTATTGCATTCCACGGATTCGAAATATAGAATGAACTTCACCAAATAAGTCAAACTTGAATATATGCATATGCTTTCGTAATACATTCTTATATGCACACATTTAGGGCTATGTTTTGTGGTTTCATTAGTATTGATCTATGTTCCATTTCCACATGTTAAAGATTTTTACTTTGAAATATATCCCTTGAGTATAACTCATGATCATGTTGTCATATAGTTCTTCTATTATGTGTTAATGGTTGGATGATTAATGACCACCGGATAAGTAAGTTTTACTTTAAAAGCTTACTTTAAAGTATACAAGCGTTGTGTACATGTTGTATACTTTCAATTTCTATCTTATTATTTATTGAGATTATCATAAATTACCAAAAGGGGGAAGATATTAGAATCTAGTCTCTCCATTATGTGTTAATATTGAAGTTTGGTAATTAATGACAATTGATTTGTAGACTAACATTTTTCATGAGTTGAATGAATAAGTTAGGTTCCACAAATAAGGATAACTTGGGATAACTTAATAGGTTGAAGATCATCAAGTCAAGATGAAAGATGACATCATGTGTTGAAGACCATCAAGAAGAAGATGCATCATGAGTTGATACATGTCCAAGAGCAGACGATCATTGTTGATCATCAAGTCAAGTAAAGATCCATCATGTGTTGGTGGAGTTGAAGTAAAGGATGTATCATGAAATAATATATGTCAAGACTATAATTCAAGATAAAGGTATGGATAGTTAGGGCTAAAAATGTGTTCCTAGTTTTTTATCGGTTTTGGTGTTTGATTAGAAGATTGGATTGCTAGTATAGGTTGTCGTACTATTAAGATGGGTCATATCTAGTAGCTTGAGTCTCATCATGTATTAATAGCCCAACCTCACTTGATCTAGCTCTCCTTGGTATGAGACTTGTAGTTGCGAATGTGTTCTGCGAATACTTATGGCTCATGTGTTGAATACTTGTAACATGTGACTATACATTGCAAATATGTTTTGCAAGTATTTGAAGTCCATGTGTCCATTCTTTATAGTATGGGGATTATATTTGCAAATGTGTTTTGCAAATAGTTGAAACTCATACATATAATTCTTGTGTCATGATTTTAAAAGTGTGCAAATGTGTTTTGCAACTTATTGAGAATTATGGATAATCCTTGTATGCATGATACAGTAGTTTGCAAATGTGTCTTGTAAAATCTATTGAAATATATACACTTCTTAGGGAAATCAGAACTACCGCAGTGTATTCTACAATACTACCGCTACTCGAAACTACTGGCGTTGTAGTCACAGAACTACCGCGTCTGTTGGTGGTCGGAAGACCTATGTGGTCGAACCAATGTGGTTGAAGACCTGTGTGGTCAAAAATCAATGTGGTCAGGAACCAGCATGGTCGAGCTGACGTAGTCAAACCAATGAGGTCAAAGATCGACGTGGTTGATGACCCGTGTGGACGAAGATTGAAGTGGTTGAAACCAACGTGGTCGAAGATGGCGACGAAGACAATGATGGAGTCAGCGGCCTTCTCTCCTCTACTGCCGTGTGCTGGAGAGAGGAAGAAAAAAGAGGAAAAAGGAGAGGGGCATGGCCGTAGGGTAGGAGCAGGGGAGGGGAGGGAGGGTTAGTGATCTATGGAGAAAGAAGAAGATAGGGAGGGAGAGGAAGGAAGAGGGTATGGGTGCCGCTAATCCGTGCTCACTGACGCCGAGTTGCTTCCATGCCTTTTGCTTGAAAGGAAATGGGGAGAGAATGGAGAAGGGAGATGGAGAAAGAGGGAGGAGGTGAATTGGCTGATGAGGTGATGAATTTTGGTGACATGGATACTAATGTAGATGCCACGTCAATGAAACTATAATAGTTTTAGGCTTAAAGGGTAAAGTGAATGGGGTGTGTTCTTTTGAGCTGATGGCTTATATTTATAGCTTAGATATTTGAATTCTGGTTGTTCGTAAGAGGCACTGCGCAGAGGCAAATAGTAACATGCTATTTTGACTAGTACAACTAAATTTAGTATATTTTTTACTACAATTCTCCTATTGACTCTATTTTAAAAAATACATTATTTAAAAGTTAGTTATTGTAGATAGTATAAGTATAAGCTAACTTTAAGCCAAAAAACACAGCCTAAGAGTTGAAGTAATCAAATATCCGGTTTTGTTGTTACGGTTAATTTCTAAACTTTCCTACATATAAATAAAAGACATCCCCTCGCCACGTGTTGCATCTCGCTCTGACTGCCGTCTGGTCCCCACCTCGCAGGCCCTCACCGCAGGCTGGTTGAACCGAACAAAGTAGCAACTCCGCCCCTTCCCCCTTCCGCACGGCCCGCACCCAACCCGACCTAGCGGCGACATGCCGCCGCCGGAGCTGATGGCGGACCTCGTCGCCGGGATCCTCCCCCGCCTTCCGCAGAATGAATCCTCGTGCCTCCTCCGCACCTCTCTCGTCCCTCCGACCCCCCCCCGAATTTTTTCTATTTTAGCCCTTTTTTTGAAAAATATTCACATTTAGACCCCTGGTAGTTTTAATTCCGTTTTTGGACCCGGAGCTCGGCGCCGTGACTCATGGCGCCGAGGTAAGACGTCTCGGCGCCGTGATCCACGGCGCCGAGGTGCCAGGCCCGCACCACCGTGGCGGCCAACGTGGCGCCGACGTGGCAGGACCTCGGCGCCGTAAGTCGTGGCGCCGACCTCGGCGCCGCGTAAGTCGTGGCGCCGACCTCGGCGCCGCGTAAGTCGTGGCGCCGACCTCGGCGCCATGGATCTTGGCGCCGAGCTCGGGGCACTTACCCGACCCGAGGGCATGCCTGTTCATTTCGCGTCCCCTCAGCCCCCCGCCTCCCCGGCCGCCACCGCCTCCCCGGCCCGGCCGCCTCCCCGCCGCCTCCCCGGCCCCCGCCGCCTCCCCTCCCCGCCCGCGTCCCCGGCCGCCCGCCTCCCCGGCCGCCCGCCTCCCCGGCCCGGCCGCCTCCCAGCCGCCTCCCGGCCGCCCGGCTCCCCGCCGCCGCCCCCTGGTGCCGCGCGCGTCCCCGGCCGCCTGCCTGCGTCCCCGGCCCCCGCCGCCTCCCCTCCCCGCCCGCGTCCCCGGCCGCCGGCGTCCCCGGCCCGGCCGCTCCCCGCCCGCGTCCCCGGCCGCCCCGGCTCCCCGCCGCCGCCCCCTGGTGCCGCGCGCGTCCCCGGTCGCCTGCGTCCCCGGCCGCCCGCCTCCCCGCCGCCGCCCCTGGCAGGTATGATATGTGTATGATATGTGTTTGATATGTGTTGATATATGAAGTAGATGCTTACTTCTTACGTAGGAGTAGCATTGTGTATGATATGTGTTGATGATGAGGAGGTTTACAATTATGGGAAATGTGATCTTTGCAGCCTTGATTTGGATTATGATGGGCTTGCATTAGGTTTTGCTTGATGCCCTTGCTTGTGTGTGCTATGTGTTCATGGTTAGATAGTGTGATTGGTCGTTGAAATGGGACAGAGGAAACGATGCTATGGCCTGTAGGATGGGCCTGTAGGACGAGGGTGGGAGACTGTGAGTATGGTAATAATATCCTAAGGCGATACCGCAATAGAAAACCTGGCATGTTTGGAATGCAGGAATTTTGAAGGAAACAATATAATTCCTACTTGCTCTGGATGCAATGTCAGATACTATACCATCATACTAATTGAATTTTTATCATGTTGAAGTTAGCTTGTTGGTAATTTTCTTTTTACAATGTTGACATTAACTTGTTGGCTTGAAGTTAGGTAGCATTTAGTTAGTGACTAGATACTTATTAGTTACTATCTAGTATCCAATTTCGATTAAAGGTATTAAGTTTGGTTTTCTGTATGAACTAGATGGACAACCTAGTGACCCTATATCATGGAGGCAGTGTGACAAGTGATGATTATGGAAATGTTCAATTTGTTGAAATGCAAAGGGTGCCTCTGATATTCGGTGATCGGCCGTCGTTTAGTGAGTTGGTTGCTAGGGCTCGGGAGAAGCTACATTGTCATGCAAACGAGGAGAGCATCACAGTTGAGGGGTTACTTCACTTCGGTTCGAAAGACCTAGTTCTCAGGCGGTTGATCTTAATTGGTTCAGAGGATGAGTGGGACCAATATGTCAAATTGGTTATGAGGAATGAGTTAAAATGTTTGGACGTTGTTGTGCGGAAGGTGTCCATTGATCCCACCCCTCACGGTTATTCACCAGAACTAGGTGATCAGGCACCCTATGACCCTCCGTTACCGGATCTTGCGGTGGATGTGGAAGAAGTGCCTGAGGTGCCCGATGCTCTATCTTCCCCGAACGAGGTTCAGATTTCTCAACCAGTTCGAGTTGAATGTCGGACTGATGATGTCGTGGCGGCCCCTCAGGAGATGGGATTGACCCAGAATCAGCCCAGTAAGTGTCGAGCAACACTTTAGCCTTTTTCCGTCATTCCTTTGTTTTGTCTCAATCCCATCGTTGTCGTGCTTATGATGCAGGAAACATTCTTGGTAATGTGGTTGTTCCTCCCGTTGCTCCATCTGGCAACGTTGAAGAAGTCTGCAGGGACTCCAACAGTGAGATGATTCAAATTGTGGATGATCTGGAGCCTTACGAGATCGCAAGGGCCGTTGATTCTGATGATGACCGCCCTTTTGGAGAGCTGACCGAAAGTGATATTGAGCTGATCAGGCGTTATTGCCCTGGCCGGGATTCCAATTTCACGGTGTTTCTACTAATGTTAACTTTTGGTTTACGTCATGCAGATTTGATCGTCAGCGACAGAAGAAGGTCACAGACTTCGAGCACCACCACCACGTGTACGTTGAGGAGTGGGGACACTCCCAGGACCACGTGGACGACAACAACGAGCCGCACAGCAACGAGCAGTTCCGGCGGTACCAAGTTTGGTACCAGCGTGCGACGCGGTCCAAGCTTAAGGGCCAATGGACTCAAGATGACTACGCCGACATTGCGTCCTCCGACGACGATGACACGCCCTACGACCAGTCGACTCGCCTTGGGACGCAGGTGGAGATAGCACCAGTCCTGGACCGTGTGGTAATGTTCAATCTCATTGCTTATTTTTCAATAGACCTAAATACCCCTGACATGTAGCAAATTATCCATTCTTTTGTTTGTTTGCAGGGCAAAACCCTGAGGCAGTCCGTACAGGACATAGAGCGTATGTCCAGGACAGTCGGCGACGACGTCAGGATGCGTACCTTCCTGGAGGTAAGCTTCGACAAAGCCACTCACAAAATTAGTACATAATATCTTCGTGTCTTGTTGGTTAACAAAATGTTGGAATGCAGAGGCTCGCATGTCGGCTACGTCGTGCGGCTGCTCGTTGTGGTTGCAGCACAGGCGCGGCGAGGGACGTAGACGTGCCTTCGACACGACTTGCAGACCCGACGCGGCGAGGGTCGTACACGGGACAGAGCTCGTCCCCCACGAGGAGCGACACTTTCCCGTCCCAGGGCGGTGAGGACGAGGACGACGACGAGGTGGAGCAGACTTACGATGAGATAGGCTCGTCTCAGCTCGTAGACGCTCCTTCGACTCAGCCTACACAGCCCGTACGACGCAGACGCCGCCGCGAGCCTAGCCGTTACACTCCAGGCACCGACGCCCTTGGTAAGGGTAAGGGTAAGGCTAGGAGGCAGTGATACGGCCGTGTATGCTTGTGGTTGGGCTTAAAAGTCGTTGTATATATTTTGTAATGAGCTAGGAGGCACTTGGTAAGTGGTTGGACTGAGATGTGTTTGTAATGAGCTAGTTGTTGTATACATGTGTTTATGTTATATTCATTGTGCTTTTGTAATTTTTGTGAGGTTTTTCAAGTGCTTGATGGTTTGATGTTCACAGATGGTTTGCAGTATAAAAGGGTTGCTCTAAGTTTTTTTATTACGACGGCATACAACCAACCAACCAACACACCAACGAACAAAACAACATAGCATAAAACATTAACAACATAGCTTGACGACAACATAGCATAAAACATTACCTAAATAGCTTGACGACACGATAGCATAAAATATTACCAACACACACGAGCAGAACCTCCAGCACTACAACTTGAGGATAACAATAATCACAAGTAGTACACCTAATAATTTAATTCAACACAACAGTCGTACTGCTACATCATCAACACATCAACATGGAGAATTGCTGAATGCCATAACCCTCGTTACCTAAATGCCAAACGAGCCTCGTGGCACCCACATGGAGAATTGCTGAGGGGGCCGCCTCGGACGTGGCTGGCCGTCGTGGTAGTGGCATGCACATATGCAGCTCGGGTTCGCGCAGCAACATGTGGGATCATAAGAGCTTCCTATATTCACGACCTCCTCGTTGCCCCTCTCGCGTTGCAGCTGTTCGCGGAGGTCGTTGTTCTCCTCAGTGAGATTCTCCATTCGGTACTCCAAGTCCCAAATTCGAGCCCATAATGTATCCACATAACGATCAACATACCGTTCATGAGGAGGGTCGATC
The DNA here is from genome assembly GCA_017311315.1 of Dendrocalamus latiflorus. Classification (NCBI taxonomy): domain Eukaryota; kingdom Viridiplantae; phylum Streptophyta; class Magnoliopsida; order Poales; family Poaceae; genus Dendrocalamus; species Dendrocalamus latiflorus. The sequence continues at coordinate 36,640,163 of CM029656.1, read as the reverse complement.
CAGCGGGAGAAGTCGCATTTGGCCATCTGCACAAAAAAGTACGGTAAACTTCGAGGGTCCAAAAGCAATAAAAAATGAAACATTACTAATTTGTACCCCGGAGCGCGAGCATCGGAAGAAACGTCGCCCGCCATCGTTCGGGGAATCCAAGATCTGGACAACCGCGTACTCATTGTGTCTGCATTTCGGCCACGGTGGTTGAGCACGCCGGCTTGGTATCAATCGGTACTGCGGACCGAACATATCCCTCGTTTCTAAGGGAATGTCATCCTTCGGTGACCCAAATCCCACTGGCCCCTCGGCTTCAGACATGGTATGTTTCACCACGAAAGAGAGGGTACTACTTTGTTCGATTCACAATGTCATAGGACCCCAACCGTGCTACTTATAGCAAAACGGGGCAGTTTAATGCAGTGACCACCAAAAAAAGAGGCTTTGGCTCAGGAACATGACAACACGCCCCAGCTTTGCTCAGGGACATGACACAAGAGGTCAGCTTTTGCTCAGTGAGATGACAACAGAGGGCAGTTTTGCTCAGTGACATGACAAAAGAGTTCAGATTTTGCTCAGTGACATGACAAAACGGGGCAGCATATGTCAGCTTTGCGCAGTGACGGAATAGGCCTTTAGCCTGTACACATATAGGGGCGTAGGTCTTTAGCCTTTACAGGAGTAGGCCTGTAGGCCTGTACACATATAGGGGCGCAGGTCTTTAGCCTTTACAGGAGTAGGCCTGTAGGCCTGTACACATATAGGGGTGTAGGTCTTTGAAAAGGCTACGAACTATGAATTTATTACGAGACTATAGTCTCTGAAAAGCCTACATAGGACCATTTATTGCTACACTTGAATCCAGGAAGAGCGAAAAGATCCTCTCCATAGACTATGCCCACTGCACCGATAACCTGCCTATATGAAGGCCTCATATGTCTTCCATACCACATCTCCTCCTCAAGACATCACAATACTACCACACAACAATGTCTTCCTGGAAGTCCGACCCATTTGGAGTGCCGGAGTGGCATGAGCGCCCGAAGTGCCATTGCGGCTTTAGGACGATGTTGGGAGTCTGGACTGATCGAGTACAACGAGCCAAATACGGCCGTAGGTTCTTCAAGTGTCCTGACCTGGATGACGACTTCGTGGTAACGACCATAACTAAACCATTTCTTTTCCGTTATCGTTTTTCAACTTGATCCATGACATCTACCATGCCACACATAGGCTTGCGGGTTCATGGAATGGGTGGATCGAGTGCCGCCGGCATGGCCAAATAACCGGGCAGTGGAGGTGGAAAACAAAGGACAATACTGTGTCAAGATGACTCAGGCTCGCGAGGTGGAACGACAGATGCGGCTTGAGCAAGAGCGCCGCGTGAGGGTGGACCAAATCCGTCTGCAGGGCAAGGAGGATGAGCTGCAAAGGAGGAAGGAGAAGTTAAGTCTGCGTGAAGCAGCCATCAAGCGTCAGGAGGAAGAGCTTCAAGCTCGTGAGGCGGCTCTCAAGACCAAGAGTGACAGGAAGAAGGATGCAGCGGAGCCATCTTCAGGGCGCGACAGAAAGGGGAAACAACCACGCTACACCCAGTAGACAAGATGTAATAGACTCGGTCCACACGAGAGGTCGTACGAGCAGTTGGGTAGATTAGTCGGATATCATGCTAGCATGTAATAAAATTGTACGCGCCATGTTCGTCCCAACTTCATAAGCTTATTATCTGGGCTTTTCGCATGCAATGATTCCCACGTGTCTTATTATCACTTCCCCTCCTTTCGTCCAATTGTTCCTATCACAGTTGTCATACAAAATAATTCAAAAAAATCCTTCCAATACAACAACATAACATGATCAAAAAATGTTATTGCCAGTTCAACATATTTTTCACGGTCAGCATTGTACAAAAATCACAAATACACTAATCGTTACTTCACACATAACTCGTTCATCAATCCACAAACAGAGGGGATGGGATTGACCCAGAATCATCCCAGTAATTATTTCCTCAAGTGTGTAGTAACAACTGAACAAAAGGAAGAGGAGAGTTGCTTGTATGCCACATGTCGCCTCCCCTCTGTCTTGCCCGCAGCATCTCACGGCCTGCAGAACTTCACACAAAACTCGTTCGTCACGGCCTGCATAATTTTATTTTTCAAAAACCATTACCAACGTACCATAATGTTTTTAAAAAAATCTACACGAATTTTCCTACATGTATCATCTGCAATACATAACGAATTTTCAAAACATACGTCGTATTTTTTGCTCTCTATAAATAAATAACTAACTATATTACATAATATTACTATCATTAAATAATCCAAATGAAAAATACAACTAATAATTCATTTTGCGAAAAAAAAGGCTGATCGGTGCAAACCCTAAACAGCGGCGGGGACAGAGGGAGGAGGATGCGAATGAACGAAGCCCGCGTGCTCGGTGCTGTTTCAGAAGCCACATGCTCGGCGCCACGAGTCACGGCGCCGAGCTGCCTGCCACGTCGGCGCCACGACGGCCGCTACGCTGGCGCGGGGCTCGCACCTCGGCGCCGTGGTCCACGGCGCCGAGACGTGTTATCTCGGCGCCGTGACCCACGGCGCCGAGCTCTGGGTCCAAAAACGGAATTAAAACTACCAGGGGTCTAAATGTGAATATTTTACAAAAAAAGGGCTAAAATACAAAAAATTCGGCCCCCCCCCCCCCCCCCGGCATTCCACCGAACACCTCGCGTGCCAGACATCCTCCGCAACCTTTACGACACCGGTCCCATCCCCCGCTTCGTCCCCACCACAGCCGCCTACCCCTTCTCCCCGCCGGCCCGGACTGCCGCCACGGCCGTGTGCTCCTCCGTTCATTCGGAACCTGAAGGCTCATCGTCTGGGATCCCTGGACTGGTGACCAGCATTGATCGACCCGCCGTTCGTGTACCAGTGGCACGGGGCATTGCCATGACAGCGGAGGACGGTGGGATGGGATTCGCTCGTGGAGGGCTACAGCCTCTACCAGTGGTCGTGGCAGGCGGGTTTCGACGGCATTGCGGGATGGGGTTGCCGGACCCGAACCCGCTGCTTCTCATTCGTGCTCCATCTGTCACTTGATGTGGTTGGCGTCTTCACAATTGAGCTAAAGGCAGGCCGGGCGAGGAAGGTGTGCGAGAGAAAGGGGGGGGGGGGGGGGGGGTTCCTTCTACGCCATCGTTACCTGCATGAGCTTCTATAATCTATACACTCCAGGTACTAGCCTCGTACCCTCGTTCCTATCTTTAATCCTGTACAGCTTCCATATGTTTGCACTGTAAGTAATGTGCCTGTTGGCGACATAAAAGTATGGATGATGGTGTATGCGCTCACTGCTCAAGAACGATGAGTCAGGTGGACAGTTTAAGTAAGAAAAAAAGTAAGTCATCATGGTCAATTAGTACGTTTTGTTTTCAGTTGGGCAGTTTAAGCAGGAAAAGAGCTAAGTAATGATGGTCAATTTAGTAAGTTTTTTTTCCTCAATTGGGCAGTTTAAGTAAGAAAAGTGTAGGACATCATGGTCAATTAGTATGTCTCTTCTTGTTGAACTGTTGAGGGTTGTGGCCCAGAGGCCAGATCTATGTGTCAGGTTTACATTTCTGCTTTTTTTTGAGTAAATGTTCATCTCATGCTCCGCAAGCCCACTTGGAATTGATATATTAAATCTCTACTTTTCCCCCTGAAAAATGAACCTGTGTGGTTTGGTTTAGTTTCAATATCATTTCTTGAATGAGGTTTGCCCGCATAGTAGTTTTAGCCTATTCAGGCATACACTTGGAACTGAAAATTTTTGAGTTATAGTTCAGTTTCAGTACACATGGCTGGTCATATAGTGAGTAAGCTGAACAATATCTTAGATAAACACCGGAAGTCAAATCTGAAATAAATACTTTGACAACAGCAATATGGTGAGTTGCATCACGGTATAAAGCTACCGTGTGAAGCTCTTGTTCCTGCAGTAGTTTTATAAGATTGTGAGAGGTATCCCTGGAACTTATTTTTGGCATGACAAAAGGTACTCATATGTTGTAATATCAAACAGCTACTGGGAACCAGGAGGACCTGCATTCTTTGTCCTGGGATATTGTTGTTCCTTTTCACCTGCAGCCATTCTGCATTCTAGTTGCTGAAGCAGCTGCTAAGTTACAATGGACATACGACCAAAGCCTGTTGAGTTCATGGTGCAGACGGAGAAACCGTAAAACAAGAAATGGACATCCACACGTTGAAGAATGACACCAACAAAGTCCTATGTTTGAAGCAGAAGGACATCGAGCTCTCAGACAACTAATATTGTCATGTTCAAATATTTGCCGTGCCATTTTCTCCTGACTGCACGCTAAGGGGGCGCTCGTATTGACTTTTGCTGATAATTTTTAGTTATGGATTTTAGTTGAAAATGAATAGTAGTGACTAAAAGAAATGGTTTTTAGAAGAAGAGACGAGCGGTGCATAAAATGAGGAAGAGATGCGTCCGTGTGATGGAAGCGAGAGGAGCAAGGTATGTGATGCACCTATGACCCCTGTTTTATCCCTGTAGCGAGATGGTAGTGAGAAGTGTGGAGAAACCATTTGAGAAGCCGAGTTATCACATTAATTTTTAGCTTTTTCTAAATAAAAACTAGAAGCAGAACCCAATATGAATGGTTTAACCCACCCGAAAACTGTTTTTCTTGACGGTACAATCAGGGTGCCAGTGTTGAGAGTGCCGGTCTGAAACAACATGAATGACATTACAATTCTTACGAATCGCGTACTAGATCAATCATTGCACACAGACAAAGTAGGTTATGGAAGAACAGATTTTTTTTTGTTCGATAGAGAAATTAGATCTCTACAATTATGAATTTACTATTGCGTGACATTTGCAAAAGAAAAAGTTTATATTGCCCACCCTTAACTTTGAAGGGGTGTCTACTTAGCCCCATGAACGTAATATAGATCGGCGAACTCCTTGATTAGCATTTACTGTCCTCGTTAATATAGATTAGAGGACTTTTTTTAAAAAAAATCTATGTGAGTTGTGCTTTGCTTTTGCAGCTTTTCTATACAACGAGTCGAAAGTCTCCATTCAAAGGAGGGGTCATATAGTCATCGCTGATGTAAGAGTGAAGGAAACAGTGTGTTTTCAAGACGGAAGAAGAGGAACATAGAGGTATCAGTTGTCTTTCTGACAAAGTTTAACCGAAATAAATATAGAGGTATCGGTTGTCTTTCTGACAAAGAAATCGAAATGCATTGGCCCTCGTGGTTCCTGCAGGAAAGTTATTGTATCAAATGTAGTTAACATGCTCGCAATCGTCGTTTTCATCATCTAGACTGGCGCAACTTCTAAAGTTTATCACCTCAGAACGAAAAGGGCGGAAACGATTTGTTTTTACGTCGCAGGAATCATTCTGTAGACACTTTCAAATATACGTGTCAGACTATCCATTCAGTTGACAATGGAGATAAAAAACAACGTCGCAAACGAAACACAGGAACAATATATGAGCTGCAAGCCTGCAAGCAAAGGAACCAGCAAATTTGTCCGCAGACACTTGTTAGATCCAACTGTCCTTGGTCCTGTCTTACGTTGAAGTTAATTACTCCTAATCAATCAACATGGCGCTTAGCGGTGGCATTCTTGCCATAGTAATCAGTAAGTATGGTAGTATGGTACACTCATGCATCGTTAGTTAGCTTTCCATGGCCTTGATAGTTGATGTTAGCAGTTCAAAGTTAATTTTGGTTAACATGTTGCTTGCCAACTTATGCACTGATCCTTGCCTGGCCTTGCAGCTGGGATCATCACGGCTGGTATAGTAACAGTCGTTGCCATAGTTGCGATATACTTGTGCGCCAAGCTCGAAGACAAAGGCAAACGGGACACGTCCGTCACCAACGGAGCCAGCAACACGAGCACGGACGAGCAGGCCGACGTCGAGATGGGGAGCATAAGCTACTTCATCGAGGGCCTCCAGAACGAGCGGCCCGTCCGGTTCAGCTCGCAGCAGCTGCGCGCCTTCACCCAGAACTACGCGCACAAGGTCGGCTCCGGCGGGTTCGGCGTGGTGTACAAGGGACAGTTCCCGAACGGCGTGCAGGTGGCCGTGAAGGTGCTCAACAGCACGCTGGGGAAGCGCGCCGAGGAGCAGTTCATGGCGGAGGTCGGTACCATCGGGAGGACGTACCATATCAACCTCGTCAGGCTTTACGGCTTCTGCTTCGACGCAGCGGTGAAGGCGCTCGTGTACGAGTACATGGAGAACGGATCGCTGGACCGGTACCTGTTCGACTCGGCACCGGAGAAAGGCGTCGGGTTCGACAAGCTCCACGAGATCGCCGTCGGGACGGCGAAGGCGGTGCGGTACCTGCATGAGGAGTGCGCGCAGCGGATCATCCACTACGACATAAAGCCGGAGAACGTCCTCCTCGGCGCGGGCCTGGCGCCCAAGGTGTCCGACTTCGGGCTCGCCAAGCTGTGCGACAGGGAGGACACCCACCTGACGATCACCGGCGCGCGGGGCACGCCCGGGTACGCAGCGCCGGAGCTGTGGATGCCGCTGCCGGTGACGCACAAGTGCGACGTGTACAGCTACGGGATGCTGCTGTTCGAGATGCTGGGGAGGCGGCGGAACCTGGAGCTGGGACGACTGCACGGCCGGGAGAGCCAGGAGTGGTACCCGAGGTGGGTGTGGCACCGGTTCGAGGCCGGCGACACCGACGCTGTGCTGGCGCGGTCGAGGGCGGCGGACAAGAAGGAGATGGAGATGGCGGAAAGGTGGTGCAAGGTGGCACTGTGGTGCGTGCAGTACCGGCCGGAGGACAGGCCGTCGATGGGCAACGTCGTGCGGATTCTGGAGGGCGAGGACCAGATCGCCGCGCCGCGCAACCCGTTCGCGCACCTGGCACCGTACAGCACCGGGGACACCACCACGGATTCGTACGGTTCTTCAGGTCTTACCAGCAGGTAAATATATGGGAAAAGTTTGATTCCGCTGATGCAAATTGTGATGTTTCCGAGTCATTGTGAATTGCGTAACGCAGTGGCGTGTAAATGCAGTGTGTAACGCCTAGTGATGTATACGATGACATTTGTGTCCATCTATATAAGATTTTAGGTTTTACATGGATTTACAGTATTAGGATTCGCTAATTTTCGGTTTTAACATGCTGACTCGCATGTTGGTTTCGTCATGGCTATCAAGCTAAAGTAATGAGCTGGCTTGAAGTATAAGGATGTGGAATGAACAGAACAAGAGATGCTCTTTACAAGCCGCAGTTGATAATATAGCTCAATGGTACCACACTTTAGGGCTTATGCGCAGCGCCAGATGTAATTTCTCAATTAAGAAAGAATAAATAGAAAAGGAAATAATAGAAGTGGAGCCCACTGCCGGTGGATGGAGGTGAAGAGACAAGGTATCTCCTTGCGGCTGTCAGCTGGATGGGAGCTGGTCTCCCGGCCTCATGCGCATGGTGACCGTGGAGACGGCGCCGGAGGTGTGGGTAGGCCCGGGCTTCATGGAGCCGACCGTTCGCAGCCACCGCATCGCCAATTCGAGCCTCCTCTATATAAGCCGACCTCTTCTTCTTCCTTAGGCAGATCGAGATACGATGAGTTTTTCCCCTCTTTGCTTTCTTCTCTGATCCATCTAGGCTTTGGGTTTGGAGGGATTTGGAGCTCTTGCGCCGCTGATTCAAGTCGACGGTGATAAGTTCTTGATCCTCTTTTGTGCACCTCTTACCAGTTTTCTCGTGAGTCCTGCTCTTTGTGATTTGCGGTGAGAACTTGCACCATCTGGAGGAGGTGCCCATGGTTAGTCAAGGTTTGATCAGAAGAAGAGAGAGTGCTTCGGCTCCTTCGGCTTCTTGAGTGCACTTGGCTAGTGCGCTTGTCGATCTTATGCGGCATCCTCCCCGATCCTTGACTTCATTCTTCGGTGTGCCGAAGTTTGAAGACCAACATTGTATCTCCATCAACCTCGTCTCCTTGCGCGGCATAGCGAGGCGTTTGGTTTTCTGGGATAGCGCTGAGTGCGTGCCTTGCCTTGTGCACATCTCGATGGCTTTGAGTGCCAGCGCATTCATGAGGATCATAGTGTTTATTTCTGTTTTATCTTTACATATATGTTGTGTTAGCTGAAATTTCAATTAACTTGATTAATTCTAGCACTGGGAGATATTACAAAGAAATTATGTGGGTTTGGTTTGATAGCTCAATAATGATAATGGTCATATACTGAAATTGAATTATTCAAACTTGAGCTCTAAAGTATTTGCTTTTGCTGTCATTTGATTCTTAGTCTTGTAATTAGCTACTTTTGAAGTGGTTAGATATATTTAACTTTCATGATCTGTGATCTATGGTAATTCAGGATATATGCTCCTTTTGTTAGCCAATTAGGCTTATTGCTGAACTTGTTAAATCTATGATTATTTACACAAGGAGTTTACCAAGTTAGTTGGCTAATTGAAGTGATGTCTTGAGATCACTTTGCTCTGATTTCCTGTTGGCCGAAAGTATAACTAGTTGTCTTGAGTATGAAATTAAGTTTGACAGATCTGTAAATTATTATTTAGAGCTTAAAGTTCAAATCCATTTTGTCATATTTAATTAGTGAAGAGTATAGACCATAGTAGCGAGAATGTTAAGTTTATATCTTGAGCAACTCTACAATCTGAGAGCAATAATCAAAACATAAATATGAGCTTTATGCTAATTTTAATAGCCCACATGTTCTATGTTTTAAGCATATTATTCTGTTTAAATGGCTTGGAGGATTTATATGTCTATATATTGGTTTTGTCATTTAAATGTTGCTGGATTTATGCTGCAAATCAGTTATTTTTTACTGGAATCAAATCTAAATTCATGCTAAAACTGCATTACTTCCAACATAATTTACATAAGCCCATTACGCTAATTTACAAAACTAATCCTCCTTGTACAAGCGAGAACTGTTGGGATTTTTTTTTCTCACAAAGAAACAAGCAACAGATGATAAGTGTGCAGCCCAAACAGCAACACCTTGTTTCATTTATCTTCTCAAGATTAACTACAAAATGCAGCATACATGTTTTTATATAGGACTTGCAAACTAACTTAAAGTACTAACCGATCTATACATGTTACAGTACACCTAGCAGTCAAGCTAATTAACAGCTAAAATGCAGTGAAGCGGCCTTCAGTACATGCACAGCTCAATATGCATTCTTACCGACATTGTTTCCACCGACCACATGCATCTCACCAATAACAAAAAAAAACCCAATTTTTATTTCCTGTTCGCAAGAAAATAAATCAAGTCCAACAAGAATGACAGTGTCTATGTACGTGATCATACAATGTCATCAGTCGACTTAACATCTTTAATCATTGCATCAGTGGGCTTAATATGTTTCATCATTGCATCAGTCGACTTAGCAGGGGGACTTGCTGCAACCTCACTGTCTCCCCCGGTGTCCCTGCTACTCAAGTACGTGCTGCTGGAGCCGCTGCTGCTAGTCATCGTGTAGTGGAAGGGGTTCACCGGCGGGACGATGGTCATCTCCCCCTCCAGCATCCGCACCACGCTGCTCATCGTCGGCCGTGCCGACGGCTGGAACTGAACGCACCACAGCGCCACCTTGCACATCATCTCCGCCTTCTCCCTGTCCGCCTCCCCGATGCCGGCGCCGGACACGATGCTATCCATCTCGCCCTGCTCGTACTTGTCCCACACCCACTTGGGGAACCACTCAAGGCTCTCCGCCTGCCCGGCGTCGTAGTTCCGCCTCCGCCCCAGGATCTCGAACAGCACCATCCCGAAACTGTACACGTCGCACTTCTCCGTCGCCGGCATCGCCATCCACAGCTCCGGCGCCGCGTACCCGGGCGTCCCGCGCCCGCCGGTCAGCGACATGTGCGTGTTCTCGCGCTCAACCAGCCTGGCCAGCCCGAAGTCGGCCACCTTCGGGGTGAAGTCGGCTGTGAGGAGGATGTTCGCTGGCTTGATGTCGTAGTGCACGATCCTCTGCTGGCACTCCTCGTGCAGGTACCGGATCCCCTTCGCCGTGCCGACGGCGATGTCGTGCAGCGTCCTCCACTCGAGCCTTGCCCTGTCCTCGTCGTAGAGGTACTTCTCCAGGGAGCCGTTCTCCAAGAATTCGTAGGCCAGCGCCTTGGTGTCCCTTTCGAAGCAGAAGCCGTAGAGCCTGACGAGGTGCACGTGGTACGTCCTGCCGATGGTGCCGATCTCTGCCATGAACGCTTCTTGGACTTTCTTGTTCATGGACACCTTCAGGACTTTGACCGCCACCTGCAGGCCGTTTGGTAGCTCTCCCTTGTAGACTACCCCGAAGCCGCCGGACCCAAGCTCCGACGAGTAGTTCCGGGTGCAGGACGCCAGCTGCACGGAGCTGAAACGCATCGGCTTCTCGTTGAGGATCTCGTGGAGGAACTTCTCCACCGGCCCGATCTCGATCATCACGTCTTCCACGGCATTGCCAGCTTGCAACTCGTGGTTCCTTCTATTTTTCTCTGCAACCGTGGCTATGATCTTCTTCCTCATTTTCTTCCTCAAGCGGCGGCATCGTCTGATCAGGGCGATCACTACTACTGCAGCCACAACCCCTGAGACTGACGATACTGAAGAAATGGGGCAACAAATTAGTAGTTAGTGGCGAGCGAGCTAGGAAGAGCAAACAAATCGGGTCTTTTTTGTCAGGTGCCAGTGTATCTTACTAATTCGAACAGCAGCCGACATGTCTACAATGCTTGCGTCCTGTAAGCTCGTTTAGTCTGAGTACGGCGTCATGGCATACGTCAGAGAAGCATAAGTAATCAGAATAAACAAGCTCGCGGAAAAACAAATCATAATCAAGAAGTTGCAGGGAAAAAATGTCATTATTTTATTAAAACATGAAAGTCTGGCAAAATATTATATACTAAACCAGTTTTTTGGTAACTCCATATTTAACAAGTTTCCATCGTTGATTCGAATACAGAGTTTGCTTTGGCTTGGACTTGTAAACGGTCTTTAGACTAGAAGTTCTTTGCCGAATGGTTTTGCATGGTTCTTTATAGACATGCTGTTAATTTTTGGAAAATTTTATGGTATGTTTTACTTATTAGTAAGAGAGTGTAGTGAAAATTAAATCTAACCATTAATTTATAAGAGTATAATAGATATTTTTTTATAAATCTAATTTTTCACGAAGGTATCGTGGATTTTTCTCTAAACCTATTATTAATCCTTTCTAACGTTCGCTGCCCCTGCTTCCCACCCATTACCTATGCTACCGCTGCTACTGTCTCTCGTACAGGCGCTGCCGCAATGCTTACAATGCTTACAGAAACTATTCTTACGCTATACATTCTTTTTACAATTGTATCACTCTCGGGATTCTACTGTTAGGAGTGCCGATGGTAGTATAACTAAAGTCTAGATAATATGATCTTTTGGATTAAAAATAAATGGCTCATATTCATTTTGAGGTAAAAGAGCCCTAATTTCTGATATGTGATAACAGAAGGAAGAAACCATGTTCAGACAGATGGATGTGGTGATTTTACAGCCCCATTCAAAACTATGGCACGTACTTATATTTACAGATTTCATAAATACATGTACTTATTCATATGTTCTGTCCTTGTTTTGTTGGGTTGTTTTGGCGTTGACTGGACCTACCATCCAGCATGATTTTTTCGAGCTTAAGAAGAGAAAAGAATGAGAAATCCGAATTCATTTCATTAAAAAAATATTCGATCAATCAAAATTTTAGATCACCCCATCATATATTACTCAATTTCAGAAAGGACTTCATGCATGAAGAAACCTTCTCTGACTGCAAACTCCAGAGAACCATTTATCGCATAATACACAATTGAGCTGTGAAAACTGATTGAAGAATGAAGAACAGCTTCGAAAAAGAAAATCTAGTGAAGAGAAGACTTACTTGTGCTGATATCTTCGCTGTGTTTGATCCTCTTGAAGCACCCTGTTCTTACTGTCGACGAACTGCTGCAGAGCTAAATCATCGAGCTCTCATCTCAAATGATGATTGAGAGGCCTCTGTTGGCTCTCTCTGACTGCGGGAGCAGAGTATGAGGGGCCTCAGCAAGCACAAGCAGCCGTTCTTGACAAATCAGAAACAAAAATTAGACTAGACGAAAGTCATCGAGCTCTCATCTCAAATGATGATTGAGAGGCCTCTGTTGGCTCTCTGACTGCGGTAGCAGAGTATGAGGGGCCACAGCAAGCACAAGCAGCCCTTCTTGACTAATCAGAAACAAACATTAGGCTAGAGAAAGTCTCAGCTTTCATCAATTGTCGTCATCTAGGCTGATAGCAACAGCTGCGATTCCTGGGAAGCTTCCCTTTCCTGGTTAAGACTACGGGCTGTTATTTTTTGGATTCGGTTTATGACTTCTAGCTACAACTTATGGTTTTTAACTGTTCACGAGAGATAGTACGAAGAAAGATTCGTGTGTGATTTTGGTCGATATAAATGAAGTCACTACAATATTTACTAAATTGACTTATAGACACTGACTTAAAAAGATACTCCATTTAAAAGCTAGATTACCATAGAAAACTAATTACAAAAGCGGTTCTTAAAAGCTGGAAAAAAAAGACCCCACATGTGCTCTGTTGGCCTGGCCCAAGGCATGTTATCCTCGGCTGCGTTCGGTTCAATTGCTCAAGCAATATTGCAATTAGCTTCATTGAAAGGAGCCAAAAGCCCAATACAGTTCACCCTAGGTCCATCTACTACTTTGGAACACATGCAGCATCAAAGGCCCAATGCAATAGCGCGACAGAGTTTTCTAAGGTTTTTTATATGATGAACAGAGTTTTCTAGGGTTGACTCCGACGGAGTAGACTTTTGTTTTAAATAACTGATTGCTACTTTTCTTTCCTTCCACGATCTATGATCAGCCCTGAAATAATTGAATTCTGGATGCTGCCCGCTAGCGCATCATGCATATTCTTAGTCATGAGCGTCGATTAGATATTTTGAACAATGCCAAAATATCTTCTATCACCGTCCAAAGTCCAATCGTCCAAACTACTTGAAGCAACAAAGAGTGCAATCTCTAATCAACATTCAATAATGATGATGGAAAACCACCCGGTAGGATGCTCCTGCTTACTGATCTATTAATCCGTGATAAGCACTACGGATTTATATATTTTTTCTTCTGAAGTGCCAGTGTTCACATCGTATGACGTTGTTTTGCTTTTAGTTTGAGGGACCATACGAGGTTTTCACATCGAAGTTTACTTTGCAAAGAGTATGCCCACTAGGCTTACCAAAGGCTTATCTACGGAGTTGCGTTGCTAATGGCTACTAACCCTAAGACATGCCATGAAATCAGGAAAGTTTTATTTTAACAACTCAAAACCAGGAAACCTCTTTCTAAAAGAACTGGATGAGCCCTTATCCGAACAATTAGCTGCATGAGGCCGTCTATCTACTCGGATTCCAAACTTATTGGATAATATAAGAAAGATCGTGGTGTACAGAGGCTTCGTGTGAGTTCCCTGTGAATTTTCGCCGTTGCAATTGCGTGCGAAAGGGAGATCGAGCAGAGAAATTCGCCGAGAACGAAAGGGACACATTTTTGGAAGTCCTACGCGTCGTTTTAGTCAGATTCCTTGCGAGCCAATCCCTAAAGTCTTGGTCCTTCTCCCCCATCCCCCTACGCACTACTTCCACCCCTTCCTCTTCTTCCTCCCGCCTCTCGGAGAGAGCAATGGTGAGGTTGGGTCTCCACACAATCCATGGCCTAGCAATCGGCGCTGCCACGAAGCACGCCGCCTTCAGCCCCGCCGTGTTCGTGGTCCTCGCGGTGGTCTCGACTGTGGCCGTGGCGGCCATCGCCGCCTTCGGCTGCGCGAAGGGGGCCAAGAAGCCACCCCGGCACAACAACAACGTCTACTACTACGGCCAGGGATACCCGCCGCCGCCTCCTGCTGGGGCGTACGGCTACCCGGCGCAACCGGCCGCCGGCTACGGGTACCCGCCCAACTCTGGAAGGCAGGGCCGCAGCGGCCTCGGCTCCGGCGCCGCGGGGCTCGCAGTCGGCGCAGCGGCGGGACTGGCCACCGGCGTCATCATCGACTCGGCGATTAACTCGGGCGGCGGGTGTGGGGGCGGCGGCGGGTGCGGGGGCGGTGGCTGCGGCGGAGGCTGCGGCGGTTGACGTGTTGTCGTTAATTGGCTCGTGTTGGTGTCTTGTAGTGGTTACGGAGGCGGTTGGTTGTGGATGTTTTATACTGTATACTCGATCCATGGGATCCTCTTGGTACTCTCCACCTTATGCACGTGGCTATGTTGTGATTTGCGAAATAACACAGATTTGTATACCGTTGTGATTTGTGAAAGAACACGATTTGGAACCTGCGTATCGTTGTGTTTTTTCAAGTAACAAATGCGCAAGAATAAGGCGTTTGCTGGAAGAAGGCATTTGACTGCAATTGATGACTTTTGACTGAAAATTAATAATAGTAGTTAAAAGAAGTAGTTTTTAGAAAAAAAGACGTCAGCGGTGGGAAAAGGTGAATGAGATATATGTGTGTGAGACAGAAGTGAGGAGTGTGGTGCGTAATATGACATTGACGCTTTGTTTTATCTTCGAAGCAAGACAAGAGCAAGAGAAGCGACGAAACCGCTTCAATGATACAGATGTTTATATTAATTTTTAATTTTTCTAAACAGGAACTAATATGAACAGTCCTTGGTCTTTAGCCGGCTCGTGTTCCTGTAGTGTGCCGGTAATTGTTGTTATATCTATCCCACCCCGTGGGATTTGTGAACGGCATAGCTGCACAGTTGATGCTGCCGAGCTGTTTCTAATAAATCTTCCACACAGGTTGAGGACAAGGGCACACACATGACCCTGGTGGGAGGAGAAATTGAAGGCAGCTTGTGTGCATGCAGTCTGGCGCATGGGTGCAAAACGCTCATGCGATGGATACGTGCATGCAAAAAGATCAGGAGCCATCAAACCCATAGGATAGCCTGATTTGTTTCCAATCCAAAGCCAACAAAGAGGACTAAATCTACACGGTCTTCAAGAGATCAATTAGGAGATGAGATGGAAAGTGATCAGTTGGAAATGCAAGAAATCAGGAAGGCAATGATTTGCTTATACTTGTGCACGTCCATAGATTAGCATCCATGCATGTTTTCCTTTGGCTGGGTGCTTTTCTTTTTTTATGTGATCTAGGATGGGTCCATCTCACAGCAGCTGATACGACAAGGACGTAGAATACCCACAAGAATTATTTAGTCGAGTCAATGACTGAGTCCGTTACGTCGTACTTCCAAGATGTAAAATGCTAACTAATTGTTACATATCGTTTTAGCCTGAGTTAAGTTGATAGATTAATTAGGAGATGATCTAGGTCCAGGTCAGCTTTAAGCCAGATGTGTGTGCATGTGAGCCTATAAGAGCATGTCCAATGCAGGCACTTAGAGAAATGCTTAGTAATAAAAAATTGATTTTTCTTGCCACATAAGATAGATAAGGTGCTTATTTTGAAACATCGATGCTTAAATAAGCACTGGTGCTTATGTGTATAAGTATATCTATTAATAGATAATATAGCATCTAAGCACCTATGGAAGAGATGCTTGCATTGGAGGAAATAACTTTTGCATGGATGCTTGATGATGTGGCTATATTCTCTCTCTTTAAGCACTCATATATAAGTATCTTGTATTGTACATGCTCTAAAGGGCCAAGGGTGCATTCATACCCCTTGCTTGAAATTGAAGACAGGAAACGTATGTATCGCCCGAGTTTGCACACGGGCTCTCGGCCCAAATTCTGGACGTTCCCGTTTCCCAGGTTTACGATACGTGTGCGGGTCGGTGTGGATCGTCCCAGCCGGGCGGCGCGCCGTATGCGAATGCAGGTCTAGCCTAGTGCGTGGGCTGCGTGGCGTGGACGGGGCCGCAGGTCTAGCATGTTTCAGTCGTGGTAGTCCGCGCGGGCAGCCGACGGGGGATGGCCTGAGCCACGGCCCACGGCAGTCAGCGGGGAGCCCGGTGTGGAGCAGTTGGCCCAGTTCTAGCTGCTAAGGCCTGTTTATTTTATCGCGAGTTTTTAGCTTTCGATTTATTTTTTTTGTTATTCCTAACTTTTTTAACTTTGTGGTAATTTTTAGTTTTTTGGCCGGTTTTTTCATATTTATTTATATTATTTGTGATAGGCTATTCTATTTTTTATTTTTTTAATTTAGTTACATTAAATAAGTCACCATCAACTACGGTGTAATTTAAGTCAGTTACAATACAATTTTAGTTATAAGTCAGCTTATTTCAGTCCAATCAAGCAGCACCTTAGAACGTATAGTTGCGCGCACACCGCAGCTGGAAACTCGCATGCCATATGGCCATCCAAAAGACCGACGTTCTGTGCTTTTTTATCAACTGAGTTGAAATCCATTCATGATCAAATGATATTGTACCTCGAATTCCATCCTCCTAAGTCCTAACGCGAACCCGGTGCCCTCGCCGTCGATATGCCACGAAATCAGGAAAGTTTAACAACAACTAAATATCAGGCCGTCAACAGGGGAATCATCTCGAAAAGAACTTGTTTGAGTCCGTAATCCGTATGCGAACGAGTAGCTGGACGAGGACGTTATCTATTCGGATTCCAAACTCACGCATATAAATATGCACGTAGAGGGCCTTCCTGACTTCGTGTGAGTTCGCTTCTAAATTTTCCTCGAGATCGAGAAGGCACTTTTCTGTAAGCCCTTCCGCGTTGTTTAGTCGGCGAGAGCAATGGTGAGGTTGGGTCTCCACTCTCCACACAATCCATGGCCTAGCAAGCGGTGCTGCCCCGAAGCCCGCTTCCCTCAGCCCCGTCGTCATCGTGGTCTTCGCGGTGGTCGCGACGGTGGCCGTGGCGGCCATCGCCGCCTTCGCCTGCGCAAAGGGGGCCAAGAAGCCACGTCGAAACAACAACAACGTCTACTACTACGGTCTACGGCCAAGGATACCCTACGGACTCTGGAAAGCAGAAGCGCAGCGGCGTCTGCTCCGGCGCCACGGGGCTCGCTGCCGGCGCAGCCGCAGGCCTGGCGACCGGCGTCATCATCGACTCGGCGATCAACTCAGCCGGGTATGGAGGCGGTGGGTGCGGAGGCGGTGGATGCGGAGGTGGCAGGTGCGGTGGTGGCGGCGGCGGCTGCGGCTGCTGACGTGTGATATTTGGTAGTGGTTTTGAATTGTGGATATTTTTGTAGGGCCTACTTGATGCGTGTGATCGACGTAGCACCGTCTTTAGTTGTTTATTTTTGGAAATGATAGTACGCCCGGCCCAGACGCTAGCTCTATATATTTAACTGTAATATTTTTCTCTTATTTTTGCAATATTTTTGTCTATCTTTACTATTATAAAAATATGAGTTGGTGATCGTCGGTCCGTTCTTCATTCTCTTTTCTCTATCATTCGATCAAAAATCAACCATCCAGATCCGTATGTAGGTAGTTTTTTCGATCCTCGTAAAAAAGGTCAGACCGACACGTGGGCCGCGCTCCTCCTCTTCTCTTCCCCCGCATCCTCCGCCTCCCCCGCAACTACTCCACCTCCTTCTCTCCCCCGAACCCTCGTGCCGCGCCTCCTCCTCCTCAGCGCCGCTACCAATTTCTTCCTCGTACACCAACGTCTAGTCGCAATTCCCTAACTTCCCTCAGCAGCATCGCATCCCCTCGTCGCAGCCTCCCCAACGCATGTGCCCACCGCCTCCTCTTCCCATCTGCCCGCCGCCACCTCCCCACCACCACCTCCTGCAACCACTGCCTCCTTCTCCCCCGATCCCTCGTGTCGTGCCTCCTCCTCCTTGACGCCATGGTCGGAGGGGGAAGTGGTTAATGTCAAAGAGTCGTGGTCGAAAGGGACAGTGGTTGAAGGGGGTAGTGGTCAAAGTCGAAGGGGGCAGTGGTCGAAATCGGGGCTGTGGTCGAAGTCAGGACTGAGCAGGCTAGCGCTGATAATCGGGCGATAGGGCACAAGCGCACCGGAGGCCCGCCAACGTACGACCACCAGCGATGGTCGACCGCTCCCGACCTACGATCACGTGCGATGGTCGACAGCTTCCGACTTACGACGACGAGGTGTGCTCGAGGGCTCCCGGCCTACGACCATGAGGTGTGGTCGATGTCTTCCGACTTATGACCACGAGATGTGATCGACGGCTTCCGATTTACTTGACGGATTTAAAAACTTTTAGAACATATTTGTATGCATATATTCTAAAAATTTTTACCACCCGTGAGTTTTAAAACATGTAGTATGATAAATTTTAAAAATCCGTAGCAACGCACGAGCATTCAGCTAGTATTTACAATATTTTTAGTCCATGTTTTTGTTACAATATTTTTTTATTTCGTGTACACAATATTTCGATTTTATGTATGCAACATTGATATTTGTATTTACTTTCATGTGTGTGAATTTTTTATTTCATATGTGTAATATTTTGATTTCATATATACAATATTTTGATTTTATGTGTGCAACATTAAGATTTTTGTTTGATTTCATGTGTGCAACTTTTTTCATTTCGTGTATGCAACATTTTGTTTTTATGTGTGCAACATTGAGATTTTATGCGTGCAACATTGAGATTTTATGTGTGCAATATTGAGATTTTATGTGTGTAATATTGAAATTTTTATCAATTATTTTTGTTGTATATATGAAACCCAAATGTTGTATTTATGGTTGTGAACTTACTCTGGCGGGCCGTGAACTCCACACGTCGATGCGTTTTACGGGCCTGCGCGTGATATGGCTTTTACGTGCTACGGCTTGAAAAGAAGATGCAGAAGAATTCGGCGTCAAGCTGCAGTCTTTCCTACTTCAGAGAGCACATTTTACCGGAGTGGCCTATTGATGCATTGCAAAACATTCATCTTTCTCAGAATGCACATGGAAGTAGAAATTGCATATTATTAGGAGGACCACCTCCATACAACAAAGTTTCCCGAGAAATTAACTCAAGCTTTGCAAAACTGAAGGGCAGAATTGTACCTGTGCTTCTTAGCCTATCAAAAATGCTGAAAGTGTTGCATCCTGTAAAGAAATAAAAAGATGAGTTACAACTTGCAAAGACTCGACTGGATTTTGAACACACGAGAAATTGAGAGAATTTAACTTGCCTCCACGAGCATTTGGCCAGGATGGCCGCCTCATCGCACAGAACTACCGCACAACTCCCCAGAAGAAGCGCTAGCCCGATGTAGCTTGCAGCTGGCGCGGGCGCATCCATGGCTGCAGGTCACGGGTCCACGACAGCCTCGTCAGTGCAAAGGGCGGCCCCCACGAACCGATGCACTGGCCACACGGCCCACACCTCCTCCTCGTGCGGCTGCCTGTACCGCTGCCTGCCATCAGCAAAGATCCAATCTACCATGGTGTGACCCCGAACTACTGCCACCGCGTCCTCCTCTCCGAAAAATCGCGAAAAGAGAAGAGGGGAGAGGGAGGGAGCGGGGGCTAGGTTGGCTCGAGTCCACCCTCCGCTGGCGGCGGGCCCTCTCCTCCTCCCCGGCTGGCCATGGCTATCGAAGCTGTGCCTGCCGCCTGCGTGCTCTCAACCGAGGAAGACAAGATGATGGGGTGGGCCAACTAGGTAATATCTCACATATCGGCCCACAAGGCCGAACTGCCAACTACAGCCCACACCAGTCCCCCACCAGACGCAATCCAGTGGCAAAGAAGGAAGAGGGGGATCGAGGGAAATTTTTGTACGGATAACCCATTTTTTATTCGAAAATACAGAAATATACCCGCGACAAATTTTTTTACACAAATAGGCTCGAGTCTCCAAACCATTGGGCGAATTACGCTTGTCGCCCCACCCAAAAGCGACTTATAAAGAATCTGGTAACCGTTGGGCGATTAAATGCAATCGCCTCCCCGTTAAGCGATTCAATTGAATCCCCCTCCGTTCGGCGACATAAAGAAGAGTCGCCCAAAGGGGGGGCGACTGCATGTGAATACAGCCCGACGGCCAAGCCCTCTTTTCTTCCCCACGCCTGCTCGCCAATCTACCTCTAGGCGACTGCATGGATCCTGTTAAGGGTTTTGTGAATTTTGTAATTTGAAACTCGTAAAAAATGTGGTATAGTCACATATACTGGTATATGTCACATTATTTTGTAATTTCGTAATTAAGTCACACAAGAACTGGTATTTAATATTTGTCACATTACTTGATATAGAAATAATTTTCTATACGAAAAGAAGAGATAATAGCATTGTTTGAATTTAAATGAACTTTATAATATAACGCAGTAACATGCCGCGTATTTATCCATTACATGCATGACATACACCTCTCACTCCCCACCCTAAGGTGCTCCATCACCGCGCCCGCGTCCTGCCATACGGCCCCGCTTGGCCGTCCTCCGGTGCAACGGATTACGAGGCGGCGGGTGACGAGGGTCCGAAAAAGTAAAACGATCAGGTGGGTCCAAGCAGAACTCCCTGGCTGGTCCGGGGGAGGTGGACATGTCCACGTAGAACTCCCTGGCTGCTCCGGGGGAGGTGGGCGTGTCCACGTACTACCTCCGGAGTAGTGCCACGCTAGTCGGGGTGGCACTGGTGGTCGAGGTGGCACTGGTGGTCGGGGTGCACTGGCCGTAGGTGTGGAGACCACCGGTAGCCTCATGCAGGACAGTAGGCTGACGATACGTCTACACCCTGCCTCCATCCGTCGCGCAAAGCTGACGGCCTCCTCGCGGGTCAACTCCCCACCTGTGCCCCACCTCTGCACTAGTGCGGAGGACTCCGACCACAGCGCGGCACCGACGTCAGCCTGGACAAAAAGATATAGAATGGTCCATCATCGAAACGATATTGCCATTTGAGAATTTTTGAAATTACAAGTTACGTACCGCGATGTGAGCGTCGCGTGCGAAGTGCGCAGGGTACGCGTCTGTCGGTGCGGCGACGTGTGGGGCAGGTGGGTCAACGACATGTACCAGCCTGGTACGAGTCCGCCCCTGGTACCAGATGAGGTACTCCGCGTAGTCGGCTATGTCGTATGGCCGGTCCTCCTCCACGCGGTCATCCAGCGCACCATCCCACTGCGCAATCCAGAACTGCATCCTCCTGGACCAGTCCGTGCCTTTCTTGACGCCCTTCGTGGTGTGCTTGTTTATGGAAACATTACGTAATGTAAGTACTTGCGATCACAATAGTAAGTATGTACAAAAATATCAGAAGCGATCACTCACGCGTGCACGCGGGGCGGAATCGGCGGCCCGACTGGTACAGGAAGTGCCTGCCGCAGCCCAAACTGCCGCATGACTCGCTGCGGTGCGTAGTCCTCCACGTAGATGCCATACACGAGCTTCCGGCGGGTCAGCCAGAAAGCCTGGTCACGCCAGCACAGTGCAGACAGCCTGTTAGGAGCACGGGCCTGCACTGCCTCCGCTGCGTAAGGCTTCCAGCGCACGTCGGAGTCTGCGAGGCGGTCCAACTGCTCCACGAAGGGGTGGTACGCCCACGTGACCTGCACGTGCACGAACTGTACCTGCAAGAAAGGGAAATTATTTTAGTACGACGATCGTTAATAAGTTGACTACGATAAAATAAAACTCACTCGTCGACGACACCAAATAGAACCCATCGTCGACCGGTCGATGTCTCCCCCGGGTACATCTCGGCCCCGTAGGGACCCATGCCGTCTAGTACAAGTCGTCCGAGGCTGAAGCGCTCGAACGACCACAACTGTAGCAGCAGGGGACATCCCGTGAGGATCGAGTTCGCCTTAATCCTCGTGCACGCATCGCACAGGCCGCGGTACATCGCGGCAAGTGCGGCCGATCCCCAGCTGATCTGGACGGCCTCGCTGTCCGCAATCACCCTCGCATACGCGATAAGGCGCGCGTCAACGGTGTTGCCGTGGCTGGTGGTGAAGAGCACCCAACCAAACACCCACAACAAGTAAGCCTCCAGGTGGCGCGCGACGGCGTAATCGTCAGCATCTGCAACCATGCGCTCAACCTGAATGCGAACAAGTTTTTATTAGTATGTAATTGCACAAATAAGAGTTTCGAAGACGCGATCGACTTGAAACACCACGTACCCGGTACTGTGCCAGCCACCTCAGCGTCGGTCCATGCTTCTGCCTCTCGTCGAAGATGTGGTGCTGATCGGCCGGTGGAAGGACCCCCTGGAATCTGCTGAGCAGGTCCTCGCGCCACTCGACGGGAGCCTCCGGTAGGAAGGCAGCGTCTCCCGCGACCGGAAGGCTAAGGAGTACGGACACGTCCTGCAGGGTCGGCGCCATCTCCCCGACTGGTAGATGGAAAGTGTGCGTCTCGGGCCGCCAACGGTCCACCAAAGCCGTCAGCAGGGAACGGTCGAACGGGAAGCGTCGTGATCGCTCCACGCCCGCCTCGTCCCCCTCCCCGGCCAAGGCACCTCCGTCCTCATCCGTGGCCTGCACCATCCGGGCAAGAGGGAGAAGTCCGGCATCCCACAGCCTGCAAATAAAGTGAAGGTCAGCATTAAATATTTTTATGGTAATACTAAAACGTTGGCGTAGTGCAAACCTGACAGTCCAACGGGGGTCAAGTCCCCAGGCCACACGAGGTGTGCGTGTCCGGACCACTCCCAGCTCAGTCGACTCGTCCGTGCTCCCCGGTGGCGGCGCACGACGGGAAGCGCGGTGCACGCGGTCCAAGTGCTCGTCCAACAGCGTGTACCGCCAGTCACCCGCCATAACTGTAAAATTATCTAAATGTAAATTCGTACACTACATTTTCTACAATAATACATAAAAAATAGTATACAAAATTTCGACACAACAATTTTCTACATTTAAATTTTCTTCATTTCAATTTTGTAAACTGCATCTACATTTGTACATTGAATGATCTACAATAAATTTCTAAAGTAAAATTTCCACAATAATACATTACAAATATTATACAAAAAAACTATATTTTTCTACATTTAAATTTGTACATCTAAATTTGTAAACTGCATCTACATTTATAAATTTAATGTTCTTAACTAGATTTTCTAAACTAAATATGTAAACTAAATATCTAAGCTAATTTTCTAAACTAAATATCTCTACTAAATATCTAAGCTAATTTTGTAAACTAAATATCTACACTCTACACTACATTTTCTAAACTAAATTTATCTAAACAAATTTTCTAAAGTAAATTTTCCACAATAATGCATTACAAATATTATACAAAAAACTATATTTTTTTACATTTAAATTTGTACATCTAAATTTGTAAACTGCATCTACATTTCTAAATTTAATGTTCTAAACTAGATTTTCTAAACTAAATATCTAAACTAAATTCTAAGCTAATTTTCTAAACTAAATTTTCTAAACTAAATATCTAAACTAAATTTGTAAACTAAATATCTACACTAGATTTTCTAAACTAAATTTATCTAAACAAATTTTCTAAAATAAATTTTCTACAATTAGGAAAATACCTGCAAATCCCGCGGCTTCTCCTCCTCTCCCTCTCCTTCTCTTCTTCCCTCTCCTCCCCCTCTCCTTCTCTTCTTCCCTCTCCTCTCCCTCTCCTTCTCTTCTTCCCCTCTCCTCCTCCTCTTCCTTCCTCTCTTCTGCTCTGTCTTCTCGCGCGGTGAAGAGAGTGAATGGCGAGCAGGCGTGGGGAAGAAAAGGGGCTCGGCCGTCGGGCTGTATTCACATGCAGTCGCCCCCCCGTTGGGCGACTCTTCTTTATGTCGCCGAACGCGGGGGGGGGGGGGGGGGGCGATTCAATTGAATCGCTTAACGGGGAGGCGATTGCATTTAATCGCCCAACGGTTACCAGATTCTTTATAAGTCGCGTTTTGGTGGGGCGACAAGCGTAAATCGCCCAATGGTTTGGCGACTCGTTTTCGAATAAAAAATAGGTTATCCGTACAAAAATTTCGGGATCGAGGCATCAAGCATTTAGGAGCAGCTGAGAGCAGTCGTAAAGATTGCAACAGGTGAATCAGGAGCCGGGGAAAGTCGAAGAGGAAGACGGCGGCAGCCGGAGATGCTGGAGATGAAGACGACGATGGCACTACGCCTAGGGACAACTAGATCTAGCTGCGGCCGGAGATGAAGGGGATGGAGTCTGCTAGCGAGAAAGGCGCTGGAGGCGACCGGGGATGGGGTGGCTCGGGCTATTGCCGTCTTCCCATGGGGTTGGATGGCGTGCGGTGGCTGTGTGCTTGGCTTGTTTTTGTTTGGCCTTTGAAGTGTGGTTCTTCGATTTTTGTGAGACACCATTTTTTGGTTGTTGGTTTTATGTAAGAGACAGTTTTTCGAGGGAAAAGTATTGAATAAATTACTCTTTATATTAGTAAAGATAAGCAGTAGAGATATGTTTTAAATTTCTATGTTGGTATCTTTATATAGATAAAGGTGGTGCTCTAAATAGTTGTGTACTTATGGCTTCTTAGTTTTTTTGGTACTGTAGCGACAGACAAAGTGTTATAGTGAATGCAATTTTATTGTAGCGACTATTATCTTTTTTCTGAATAATTAAATTTTTAAAAATAAAAGAGTTATATTATCACGGAACCAAGCTTTAACTTTGTGTCTTTTCTGCCGTGCCGTTCGAAGCTGTCGAATCTTACCAATTGAGTTGAATTCCATTCATGCTCAAATGAGTCGAATTAACCAGCCAAAAAGTGAGTTGAATTAACTAGCCAGCCGGATTGTCTATTTCATGTTGACATTCAATGCTCCAAGATCCATGGGGGCGCGATGAGAGACACGTTCCACTTTCCATAGTCCCAGCCAGTTGACCAAATGCTCAGATATTCCTGGCTGCTATGATATTCGACAGCTACTCGTTGAGCAGCCATCGAATCGGATATGTGCATTAACTATTCGTGATGACAGCATCCCTTTAACTAAAGTCGTTGTTCTTTTAGTAATATTGTAGATCAATGTAGTACTAATATTAATCGAGAAACGCTACCCCAGCTAACAAAAAAGTTTGTTGCTCCAATTTGCAGTTTTATATGCAGCAAATGCGCCTCATTGCCGCTTTGCCTTGCTACAATCAACATACGTATGCTAGACACATCACTTTAACAATTAACATCGCGAAATCGAGATCCATTGACTTGGTACTACTACACTAATTAACTTGCAATTAAGTTAGATCGTGTTGGGATAAAGGCTTTTAGTTCCATCCAAAACCAGATACTACTACGTAATAACAAGAGAATTAAACTGACAAACTTGGACTGGCCATGCTAGATCCTGGACAGCGTAGAGATGGCACTACATCTTCCATCGAGAGGAGCCTTTGTACAATAGCATTCATGCTCGGCCTCCTGTTTGGGTTATCATCCACGCACGAAACCGCCAGCTCCAGCATCGCGGCTGCCTGCAAATGGTTGAAATCACCGTGCAGCCGCGCATCAATGAACTCCAACAGCCACAACGACCGCTCTTCGCCCGTCATCTTCTCCTTGAGCCACGCGACGAGACGCTGGAAATCCACGCGCTCCTCTCTCCCGTCCGCCGCGCAGTCGCAGACCCTCTGCCCCCTGAGCAGCTCGAGGGCCACGACGCCGAAGCTGTACACGTCGGTTTTCCCGGTGATCGGAAGGCTCAGCGCGCACTCCGGCGCAATGTAGCCCCCGGTCCCCTGCACCCGGGACAGCACCCGCCCGCACGCGTCCCGGCTCAGTAGCTTCACGAGGCCAAAGTCCGTGATCTTTGGCTCGAAGTCGGCGTCCAGCAGTATGTTCTGCGGCTTCACGTCGCAGTGCACGATCCACTCGAGGCACTCGTGATGGAGGTAGGCTAGCCCCTTGGCGACGCCGACAGCGATCTTGTACCTCGAACACCATCCTAGCACGAACCCGACTCGCCTGCCGTCGAAGAGGGCCTTGTCTAGTGAGCCATTCTCGACGTACTCGGAGACCAGGAGCCTGTGTGAGTGTTCGGAGCAGAAGCCCCATGTCCTGACCAGGTTCATGTGGTTGATCCGTCCGATGACGCTCAGTGCCGACCGAAACACCTCGTCGGAATGCGTCAGCTCTTCCAGCCGCTTCACAGCGACGTTCCGGCCGTCGTCCAAGACGCCCTTGTACACGGCTCCGGACGCGCCCCTCCCTAGCTCGTCGCTAAACTTGCAAGTAGCGTTCGATAGCTCGTCGTATGTGAACCTCCTGAAGTGGCTCAACACCAAGCTGTACCCTTCGTCACGGACCCGCCGTCCGAACGGGTCAGCTCGAAAGATGAACAGGTACCCAACGACGATGAAAATGGCTTCCATTGCGAACACAACCGCGAGGAAGCAATAGAAGTAGATGAAGTTTATCTTGTTGCCTTTGACATGCAGGTACGAGGAGCTGATGCTGGCGTTCCGTTCGTCCACGCTGCAGGCATGGCCATGAAAGCGCAGCATGGACGGGTCCAGGTTCTTGACACGCCTAGGGACCTTGAGGTAGATGGTTTGTTTGATGTCCGGAGCACGGCCGTTCCACAGAGAGATCTTGGGGTAGCACTTACCAACGCCCTTCTTGTACCCGAACGCCTCGCAGTTGCAGTCGTCGAGGCAGATCTGCCTGCACGTGTCGAACGTGAGCCCGACGGTGTAGTTGAAGTCGAAGCCCCAGAAGTCGGCGTGCGGCATCTCGGCGAAGTAGACGTCCTCGCCGCACCGGACATCGAACGTGCGCCGGCACCCCTTGCTCCAGTCGCTCGCGTTGCTTGCCACGAACCCCTCGGGGCACGAGCACGTCGGCCCCGGCCCGTACGTGCACACGCCGTAGCGGCCGCACACCCCGTGCACGTCGCACTGCCGCAGGAGCGCCACCCACGTGACGTGTCAGCTCCCGTCGGCGGCGTTGAGGCTGTACAGCCGGAGGTTGCCGTCATAGTCCAGTGTCAGCCGCCTCATGACGCCCTCGCCCATGTCGGAAGCGTTGAAGCGCAGGTGGTCGCTCGCCGAGAAGCTTCCCAGCTTGTCGAGGCTGCCGTACCGGCTGCTGTTGTACGCCGTCCGGTTGTTGTCCCACCACTTGTTGAAGGGGTCCGGCCAGTAGTTGCTGCTGATCTCTGGGCCGTCGTACATGAGGTTGAGGATGTTGTTGCTGTCGAAGTAGAAGTTGTAGTAGCCGGAGTACGGCAGGCCCCTCGCGGAGGCCGACACCAGCCGCTTGTACCGCGTGATGGGCTGCTCCGGGAGGAGCGTGTCGGTGGGCCAGTCGAAGCTCTGCCACAGCGTGCGGCCGGCGGCGTCGGCCACGACGAGGTTGCCGGTGTCGAGCAGCTGCGCGCGGTCGGCCTTGGTGGCGCTCGTGTTGTGTTCGTGCTCCACACGACCCGGCCGTCGAAGTCTTGTAGCAGCAGGGAGCCATCCTTGCGGAACTCGGCACGCGAGCCCCTGCCGTTCACGGGGGCGTCACGGTTGGCCGTCCAAGCGACGGTGGCGTCGGCCGAGCCGGTGAACCAGATGGCGAACGTGTAGGCGTTGGTGGCCACCTTGTGGAAGCCACACGAGAAGTTGCCGCTCGGCGAGACAAGGACGTGGCCGGAAGCGTCCTCCACGGCGATGGAGTTGCCGTGCCATAGAATGCTCCGGTGCTCACTTGACGAAAGAGCAATACATGACAAGCAGTTGAGGAGGAGGAAGGGCGAGGTGATGAGGATGCTGAGAGCTCTGCCTTTCATGGTGCTGCGAACTGCGGTGTTTCACGTTTGCTTCTCCAGCCGCCTCATGACGCCCTCGCCCATATATCGAAAGCGTTGAAGCGCAGGTGGGAGCTCGCCGAGAAGCTTCCCTGCTCGTCGAGGCTTCCGTACCGGCTGCTGGCTGTCGTCACAACTCACTAAATTTATTGCTGCAGCTATACATCAGGACCAGTGGCGGATCCAGGAAATTTTTTTTGGAGGGGCTGAAATACCTTCAGCTCGACCTTAACCCCTTCTACATTATACATCCATGGCTAAAAATTTAGGGGGGCTCCAAGGGTCCGGTAGCGGTAGGGGGGCTCGAGCCCCCCCCCCCCCGCCCCACCGTTGGATCCGCCCCTGATTAGGACGGAACCGGCTCAGGTGCTGGGTGCAGGGCGGCTCACGTCGTGACACGTGTGCAGCAAAAATAAAAACACTTAAAAATTCAAAAAAATTTAAAAAAAATATAAATATTTTTAAAAGAATTTTTAGATACTTAAAAAATATTTTCATTAAAAAGTATTTTTTAAGTACTTAAAATATTTTAAATACTTTTAATGAAAATATTTTTTAAATACTTTTAATGAAAATATTTTTTAAGTACTTAAAAATACTTTTTTTACAATTTTTAAAATATTTTTTAGATTTTAAGTATTTTTTTGGATTTTCCAGCACACGTGTCGTGACGTGAGCCGCCACTATGTGCAGGGCGTCTAGCACCTGAACCAGTTCCCATTAGGACTCCTTCCGTCCGCAAGATAAATCACGCGGTAGAAAATATAGTCTCATAATATAAATCTATTATAAAAAATAAATACATATTATTATGATATTTTTATCATATACTTCTGTTTAACACTAAAAAACAAATAAATAATTGTAATATATTATTTAATAGAAGTATACATAACCCAATGACATTAACTTTTAAATTTTAATATCTTCTTAACCTATACGTATGATAAACTTTAAACTTATATTAGAGTGTAATTGTTTGAAATGAATACATCATTAAATTTGACGACTTAAGAGCAGCTTGCCAAACAAGTCGGGGGAATCAGTCTGTTTCTATTCTTTCGCCCAGGGAACAAGTTAATTTGATCAAGTTCCCGACTCCACGACAAGGCATTTCCTTAGCACTACTTGGACCGGTGGATATTCCTTGGGCCATGCTCAATATGATGGCTTCTGTCTAAAAATACACCATAATAACTGTTAACTTTTGTTTTTCTGTATAATTAAAATTTAAAAAGTTTTATCATAGCAAACAATACAAAAACAATAAAGAAAAAATAGAAAACCCAAAAAAACTAAAAGGCTGAAAAAGACGGAATTAAGAATACAAAAGCTAAACCCATTTAGAACAGGACCTTAGTACTAGTTAGACTGGTGGATAGTGGACTAATTTGATCAAGTTCCCAACATAAATAAGAAACATTCCATTTTATCAATACTGGGTCGCTCAAAACAATCTTAATGAGTATTGAAACACTTTCATTGCACATCATACAGATACTAAACCCGGGGGATTCCCGGCCCCCGGGCGTGTCCACGTCGCTCCGCCCGCGTGTCCGGCCGGCGCGTGGCGGGGCAATTCCTGTACGGCCGAAGGAGGTAGTTTCCTCCAGTTTTTCGGAAATTACGTAAAGGTCCTTTTTCCTCGCGAAAAGGTCCCTGTAAGTTTTTTCCAAAAAAAATTTTGGATAGCGTCCCGCAGATTCCCGAAATTACGTATAGGCCCTTATTTACTTACGTACAGGTCCTTACAAGTCCTCGATTTTTTCCGAAAAAACCCTTTAGCTTTCTCGAAAATACGTATGTGCCCTCGATTTTTTTTTAAAAAACTCCTCACGAATTATCGCCTCTTTTACTTCGGTACACACAGTGGCTGACGTGGCGTGTCGCCGCGCCTATGAGGCTAGTATATACAAACAATGAAAGTGGGCAATGACATGACGAACACCCCAAACATCGTATAAAGGTATTCGCGTCAAACTCAAAACAAATGACGAACATCCCAAACATCGTATCACCAAAATTATCTAGTCATTCACAGTTGAAAAGGTCGTAAACGCTTCTTCTTCCTAGGAGGGAATCAAGTATTGAAAGAACTGATTAACTAAGTCTTAAAATAATACGACCAATTTTGAACCCACCACTCGATCGGAACCTTCGTAGAGGCTACCAATATGTTACAGCCTGCACCTCTGTCAAACAGTAAATTGAACTGTAGTATATTCTAAAACCAAAAAAGCAGAGGGTCCCTATCAGGAAGGCCGTCAACATCGACCAAAGAATGCATGACCCAGATCAGGCTATAGCGACAGTGATCAACCTGGCCAAGTGCACCCAAGTGTTCTTCACTCCTAAAAAGTAAATCACACCTTCTCAGTGGCAGACCAAGGTGCAGAAGGCAACTTATAATTACATATCAATTCTGTTTTGACAAATAAAACTCAGCTTACGCAGTTTGAAACAGATAGCTATGCTGGCAACGATTGGAAGCGATTAAACTCAGATAGCTATGCTGGCAACGATTGGAAGCGATTAAACTCAGAAGCTCACTGTAGGTCAATCCAGCATCAACAAAAGGCTAACTTGTAAAACGTTTAATTGGAATTCTCAGGCTTCAACCATAGGCTCCGGCCCAGATGAGTCTCGAGCACTTGTGCTTGCCTTGCTTGATGGGTGCACAGAGTTGAAGAGGATGTCCTTTATGACCTTTAGGCATAATATTACAACAGTTAGGGCAGAGAAGAAAAACGTACCAGGAGAATTAAACCACGTCAAGACTTGAGATATAAATTAAGGTCCTATTCAAATTGACTTCTAAAAACTGCTTTTCTACAAAAACTAGCTTTTAAATAAGGTATCTTTTTAAGACGGGGTCTATTAACTGATTGAAGTATACACTGTAGTAAATTCATTTATATTGACCAAAATCGCACGAAAGTTTCTCTCCATGTACGGCTCTCTACAAGTTGTTACTATTTATAAGCTAAAACTAAAATCTATCAGCAAAATCCAATATGAACAGACCCTAAGGCTCACCTGTGACATGAGACCATGGACCTGTTCAGCAGTAATTTTGGAGCTATCCCGTGTTACCTTAGCCAGGGGAGACTCCTCTTGCTGAAGAAACCATAAAACAAAACAAACAAAAGAAGAAACCACATTTAGCTCTCAAAGAAAAAAGATTCAATATAGAGAGCAATCGACTGAGTACCAATAACTTAATCGACAATCCTATCAATACAAAATTACATAGCCATAACCACTTGGGATATGCTAATATATAGCTATGTTGTAAAGCACAAAATGGGTAGAATTCTCAAGAAATTAGCAACCACGTTTGTCAATAGGTGTGTACACATCACAATGTTGGGGGCACATTCTAATAACAAGGCAAATTAGGTCCATTTATTTTTAAGAAAAAGAAAACAGTTTAGATTAATAGATTCTATTGGAACTGAACCCATGACCCCCAAAGATAAACTTGGTTACATTTGTTGCAGCTCCAAACAAACTGTTCAGACATGGATCATACCTTTTCCATTATCACCGCCTAGATGGATCTTATCTTCAATTTGCTATCATCATTTTGTGTGCTCAGCCACAAGAATCCTCTCAATCGAGTAATTGAGCAGACACAATATCACTACTACAAGATATAATGGCATGTTTACAGAATCAAAGTACCGAACCAAGCCAGTCTTTCCTAGGGGCTCGATCATCAGAACTTCACAATTTTCTCATTTATTCACCCTTAACATCATACTTTTGAGTTTTTTAACCACATTACCATAAGTTTGTATTACCTGCCAAATGAATCATAACCACGTTACGATAAATTTGTATACCTGCCCAATGAGTCATAAAGTCATGCCCTTTTTATCTGCTCCTCTAGTGTCTTTTCTCTCCTGATTCTGATAAATAAACCACACTTAAAACTTCCTCTCATTTCTCCCACTTTCTCACCCAGAATCAGCTCTAGCAGATGACAAAGTGACCTAGGCACCAGGACACTACGTATAGCTGACACTTATTTCTTAGGTTGCAGGCATACAGTACCATCCACTTATTATTGAAAGTGAATGAACGGCAAAAGGACACATCTCATTAATATACTAACTCGATAAGAATTTACTAATTTGACATGTGGGAGATGCAGAAAACTGGAAAACTTATGCAGACAATAGGTATGCAAGATTAAATAATAAATAGTATCAGCCTTGCAAACTTCACAAGGGCAGAAGAACAGCGCCAGCCATTGATGGGCACACAAGTAACTTTTAAGACATGAATGCAGAAACTGACCTCTTTCTTTCGTTGTGATGGCATAAGCATACCAAATCGACTGTGCGCCAGTTGACCTTCAGCTTGCTCTAGTTTATCAGCTGTGTAGCACAAAATAGTTTATAACTTTATCTGGATTTATCTTAAGACAAAACTAGCTATAATCAATTTTTTTTCTACAAAACTTCATAGAAGGAAATGCTTACCTAAATCAAAGATCTGTCCAGCGACATAATCCCTGTTGCCCAGAAGTGGTGATGAAGATAATGTGTTTACCCAGTACTTGTTCCAGAGTAGATCAAGGAGGTGAGAGTCCACAGATGACTTGAAATAAGTTATATCCAGAGCATAGTACTGCATGAAATCCATTTAGAACAGAACTAAACCACACATCGTCACATCGAGTAAAAGAAAAGAAAAAATAAGACAATTAATCTAGTTACCTGTTTACAGTGAACACCAAAATCTTCTATCTTGTTGAGTGGTATGGTCTGATACTCGGACACAGGCTCATCTGGTGGCTTGTAATCTTTTGGATATGTCCTAAAAGCTCCAATCTCCACTTTGCCAGCAGAAACAGTCCTTGTAGGGTCTATCACAACAGCCAAGAATGGCTCTGTAAATTGCTGATTAAGCATCTGAGTTGACACATCAATGCCCGACAGCCAGCATCCATAACCAGGGTGTGAGTGATACCAGCCAACCACATTCTCCAACCTTCCAGCCTATCCAAATGAAGAACATATACAAGTTAGTTTTATCATATTAACAGTTATCACACATCTCACTTGCCAGCTAAATTGCTCATCAATGTAACAGTTGTGTGAATTTATAACTGCCAGAACAGATTGAATAAGCACAATCATGTATACATATTATATCCAATGTTCCAATATACAATGTAAAAATCAGAGCTAGAGTTCAGAGGAAACTACAATTTATCCTAAAACATTTATATATATTACTGTTGCATAAAATGTGTGAACTACTTCCAAGGTACTCCCCAAACAGAATTTAAAACTCCAGGTGTCCAGGTGAATAGGGGCATAGGGTGATAATAGAGCATTAGAGATCAAATAGAAAAATATGCATTATATGCTTTACAAGTTTAAGGATGTACTCAGAAATAACAAACAACTATAATTTATCACTAGTCGTTATCTAAACCACATCCTGTTTGACTTTCTAATGCAAGTGGTACTAGTACCACATCTTTCATCGAGAATGGCACACACACAGTTACAGACCGAGAGCAATGAAGCCCAATCATGTCTTTATAAGGAGTAAAAAACAATATCTAGGCTACAAAGCCTATGTAGTGTAGGATCTGGGTTGTATGATACTATCATACTCATATGAATAGTTCTAAAATTGTTTCTTGTTCAAAAACCTTTGTACAGTTATTCTAATTTGAAAATGTCCCTTCTTGTTGGTATGCATCAAGACAACTTCACCATATGAGGCAAATTGCATCAACTGATCTGATTTTTTAAGTATAATCATTAAGTAATGAGTTTTGAACAGAATATGGTGCGTAGAAATCAAAACTCTTGACTTTCCGATATATATTCCAGGCACACTGCATATTTCATATGATCATATACTGACAAAATAATGTTAAGGTGATATAGTCCAATAGGAAAATGGCTGTGCTACATAGTATAGGACTGTTCGATCTGTTATGGTAGCTGATACAGCCAGGTTGGCGCAAGAACAATCTCGCCGAGAGATTGATCTGACTCCAGTCAGTTAGGGAAAACTTTTATCTCTTTATTGACTGCTCAACACAAAACAATCGATGCCTTTATATATCAGGCGCCTAGGTCTAAATAAAGAGGGTAATACCATCCTAACCGAACTATGCTAGGCAAAAAAAAGTAATCTTGGAGATAAGCCAATTCAATCCCTTGCATTGTCAGCCGTATCTGTACCCAATCCAAACTGATCTGTCGCTAGCTTTTCTCCAGTCGGTAACAGTTCGGACTGCTCCGAACCAGCACTAGCTAACGGTTCGGACTGCTCCGAACAACCACCAGCTGTAGCGTATTTGGCAATAGCTTCAGTTGGAACTGCAGTATTCAGAAGCCTCTGCTATCGACACTGATAAGTTCTCCCCACAAACGCGTCTATAACACTGCTGCCATCTCTGCGAAACAGCTCGTTCTCGAGCTGGATTTCTGGGTGACTGGTCTTGAACTCATGTAGAGGCGTCCATGTTGCATTTTCGGCAGAAGACCCAAGCCATTGCACTAACAATTCCCAATGGCCCCTATTCAAATGTGCGCTCGGTGGCTTGGGTATAAGAATTACCTTCTGTATTATGGGCAATTTGCACAACTCCTAGTCGGGCAACAGGAGAAACTCCAATTTTCCTAGTTTTTAGAGCCGAAATCACGCTTACTATTGAACTAAAGATCCGGTCGACGAGGGTCGAGAACTTTAACGACTCCAACCAAGCGCGGCTTCGAGCAGATGACGTCAACCTGCTCGAAGAGAAGAGGAATTAAGCCTTAATCTGATCAGCAGTCTATCTGCAAGCCATGCATAAGTACTACGATCATAAGATCTAGCCCCGCAGCATTGCTACAAACGACTTTGTATTAAAGAAAATCCAATCCCAGTCTAATCGGAACAAGCTTTCCCCTAAGTGGGAAGGTCCTTACACCGTGGTCGAAGTCATGCACCTAGGCTTTGTACGACTTACTATGAAAGGCGACCAGATTCTCCCAAACTCTTGGAATATTGACCAATTATGCAAATTCTACGTGTAAACACTTCTATATTTTTCAATAAAGTTTTTAGTTTTTTTCAAATCTTTATTGTTGTATGTTCAACAAAGCTTTTTTATGTTTGTTCGACTACTTCTAGCATATCTAATCCGGTTAACTAGTCGAAGACGGGGACACCACCAGTCGAAGTCACTCCTCTCCGCGTGTGGTCCTACCCATTAGGACCTTCCTAGTGTCGACTCGTTCCTAACTCTTGCTATCAGCATAAAACGATTGAGTTGTCTAGGAAAACGTTGAATAAATATACGAGAAAGAAATCCAAATGTTTTATCCTTGTATCGTTTATCTTCGATTTCATTCACCTGGTCGAAAGGAAGCAACATCACTTAGTCGAATCATCTCCTTTCTACACGTGGTCCTGCCCACTAGAAGGAACTTCCTAGCGTCGACTTGTTCTTCCTATTTGTTGCCAGTACACGTGATCGAATTCGATAATGATGGTCGGATGAACCACTCTGCTCTCTGCATATTTCACTCTATACTATTTGCTTTGTTTATTCACATAAACTAAGTAAACAGTTGAGGGCTAGAATAGAGTTATCTGCATAACTTTATCTCTTAGTTGAAAATTCATTCTCTATCATCTTCTTTTTCATCTTGCGAGTACTAATTGCTCTTCGAGATGAATTGCAAGAAACGAAAGAAGTTTTTTCATCTTCCCAAGGTAAGCCTTTCATTTTAGTAAGTCTTTACAAATTACTATTTACACAATCATTCTGAAGGAGAGCCCAGTTGCATTTCTTTAGCAATTTTTCATCCGGTTGGCTCTAGTTCATTGGCCAGGCGGACCGCTCCTCCCAAAGTGTAGTTGAAGTCATGCTCAATTGGGTGCAGGTTGAGGTTCCGATCGTATGCCTTGAGTTTTGCTAAGACATAGCTTACAACACTCCCGACCGCATCCCGAATTAACTTTGCCTGGTTAGACTTCAAAGTTGACAGGTGCTTCTTCAAAGCCTTGACTTGTAGTTCGATCAAACTCACGTGGACAACAATGGTATCCTCTGAAGTACTCATTTTCTCCACACCAAACCCATCGAGTAGATCCTTGAGAAGTGCACCATTGTCTTGAAGGATCACCTTCATTGACTTAGTCTCCTCTTGGCTATGATTCGCAGCTTCAGAAAGATGCTTCATTTCAACAATAGCCTCTGCAAAAGAGTCGAAAGTGGTCAAGATGATACTCATCAAGAGACTTGTTTAAAGAACTGGTTGAAAGTAAAGTTTTTTCTTACCTAATAATCGAGTATCGAGCAGCCTTATTATCTTGTCTTTCTCTTTGTTGATACGAGTAAGTTCAACGATCACTTTGGCCTTCTCTTCGACCTCAATGCAAAACTTACTCGATTCAATCTCTTTTTTTGCTAAGGGAAAAAGATTAAAGAAAAACATGAAAGATATATAAATGAACAGTCTTAAGTTTCAGAACTTACTATTTATTTTCTCCTGTAAAGCCTTGACTACAGAGTAAGCCTTCACAAGGTTTATTGATAAGTCAACATTCTCCATCTTTAACCTCTGCGAATCGGCTTTCTCGTTGTCAATCGCAGCAGCCAAAAATTCTGCGTCGAGCATAGACCTACAAGTATTAAAAGGAGACATAAAAGGCTAGACAAATAGTCAAAACAGAGTTCGGCTACCTAAGCTAGTAACTTACAATGCCGCTACCTTCTTGAGAGATTGACATTCTCTTGTCAAAGAAGCGTAAGCTATCTGTGGTACTCAGCCACAGTAGCCATGTCTTCTAGCACTCTCTAATCAAAGGATAGTGAGAAACAAGAAGAAACAAATGAGAATATTCAAGTGCTTGATACTTACATTCATACTCCTACGTGCAATCGTAGCGAGAACCAATCGAGAATCTTCAAGCTGGTTAAGTTGTTTGACCCTTCACACCTTTTCGAGACGCTCGTCGTCAAAAATATTCCCTTTGTCAGGAAGGTCTTTGGGGTGTGGGACTTGGATCGGAGCTCGATCAAAAGATCCCTCTACAAATGCAGGGTTAAAATGCACAAAAGAAGTTATGTTCTTCTCCAATCGTACCTTCTCGAAAACAAAGAGGAACATCCTCAATGACCTCCCCTTCGGCGCGGCGATCGAAAGGATTTCCAATCCCTCGATCCAGTACTTCTACCCTTTCCTTTGCCATTTGTATTCCTTTTGCTACGACCGCTTCTGTAGCTGTAGTCTTTGCAGCTTCGGCAGCAACCTCTGTTGCTACTATGGTCGTTCCCGCGACCACCTTCTCCACCGCGTCTTCGATCGCGGGTAGAGCCACAGGGGGCTTCTCGGTGGAAACTTCCTTAGGTAGTGGAGAGGCCGAGCTAGAATTGTGAAAAGTGAGTCAGCATTCGAGACATAAAGTTAAAATGCAATATTTATACTTGTATTTTCATACTTTGGCGTCATAATCTTGATAGTGAATTTAGAAGAAACCCTTCCAGAAAGTGGTTTCTTCGCCCACGTTTGGTCGTGAAAAAATGAGAACATCTTCGACCACGTCTATTCAAAAGTCCTGTGCACCATCGACCACATCTGATCGAAGGCCTAGAGCAAGAGTTGCTGCTCCTCCCACCTGCCCCTCTTAACGTCGGTGCCAGTTTCAACCACCAGAACAGCATCCTTTTCGATCACAAGATCAGCTGTTGAAGTAGTCTCCTTCACAAAAGATATGAAATTCTTCCAATTTTCCTTTTCGTGTTGCTTGATAAAGCCTCGAGATGCGCTTACTGAATGAGTTTCACTATCATAATAGAAGGGTATTTTAATCTTAGGAGTCGGTTGCTCCAGTACAGCTGCCCCTATTTCACTCATGATACTCATGTCCGCAATGAACTGTTGAATAGAAGCGCTCGGAGCAGCCGAGGGAAGAACGGCAAGGAGGACAACAACACTTGTGTTCCCCTTGTCCTTATCGACTATCTTAATCAGTCAACATCTCTTGGCCGGAGAAGCCTTAGCTTTCTCTACTTCTCCGACCATCATGAATTCGATTCCTTGGACGTCTTGACAGTAGTTCAAGCCTACACTCTACGAAAGAGAAAAATGATACTTAGTCGCTCCCTACAACTATGTAAGGCTGAAGACAAAATCAATTCTTCAATTACCTTTAGGCGCTCTTTCTCTTTGGCGGATATGGCCGCCAGAATACAGGGCCTCCACCTCAAGCGATGGAGCCTTCTCGCACACAGCCTTAACTCAAGAGTTGATTTCTTCCAACTCAAGATCTGTTTATTCAGACATGATAATCGATAAACAGTACTAAAAAAAGATCTTATTACGAACACGAGTTCAAGTATCACTAACCGTTCTCGTAGTCTCTATTTGGGTCTGAGATTCCCAAGTACATCCACATAGGATGTGCTCGTCGCTTCAGGGGGGCTGATGTGACGCGTGATGAAGTCTTTCACCACATGCCAGCCCGTGAGCCCTTGTCCCTCAGCTCTTTGATGGTTGATGTAGGGGCTATTCTTGTAAGGTATTTGGAGCCGAAATCCAAAGGTTGTTCTTCTCTGCGATCTTCCCCACGAAAGAAAGACTGTCTTCACTGGTCGTCTCCCAGTAAAACCACTTCTTCCAACTCGACCACGAGGGCCGAGTGAACATCGGGATGTAAAGCTCCGTCTTCCCATCGTGGAGCTTCAGATCACAGCTTCCAACGATCCCAATTTGCCGGCTCATTTCATAGTAATACCGAAAGAGCTCCAGATCTGGCGGGATACCCAGATACGCCTTGCACAGATACACAAAGACGCTGAGCATCGTGATCGAATTTTGAACCAAATTCACCAATTCGACCCCGAAATATTCGAGTACGACCATGAGGAAGGGGTGAGCAGGGAGACGAAGACCACACTCACAGTAGGCCTGAAACACCAGAATTTCTCTGATCTACCCCGACGGCCAATGCTGCCCAACGGCTTCAATCCATCTAACAAACAGCCACGGCGGGATCCTCTTAGCAACCTCCAGAGCCTTCAATTTGCCATTGTCCATCTCCAGAGCCTTCAAGTTGCGTAAACCGGCTATAAATATCTGCACTTGCTGCCTCTCTGTCATGTCATCACATCGACAAAGTAACATCGACAAAGTAACGTAAGAAACTTGTCTTGAAAGTCTTCAACAGAGCATGTACACCGCAATTGTATGAGTTCACCGAGCGGATTATTCCGAATGGGAGGCCCAAAACGAAGGTTAACGTGCTCGATGAAGCGAGGCCACGTCAGAACGCCTTGACTCCGCTCCAAGCGATAATACCACTGATGCACGATGCCGATCATATGATATGATTCCAGCCAAACCTTCTCCGCCTCCATTGTGCGTCGCCCCCGGAAAAATTGCTCACAACGATTGAGCCATGGCAGGGGGTCTTCCGTCTCGTCGAACATTGGGAAGCTCAATTTGCAAAATCGTGGAACACCGCGGCCACCGTCGCTGTGTGCGTCGCCAACAAAACCCTTTTGCGTGTCATCGTCTGAGGAGACTTTTGGCAGTAGATTGCTAGCGCTAGGGGCCTAGGGCTGATGCATCTCTCCAAGTTGGCGAGTTGCTGTTGTTGAGCGTTCATCGCAATGCAAAGTTGCGCGATCTGTTTGCTGAGATCGGCGAGGGACAGAGCTTCCTCCATGGAACCAGCAGGATCGTAGTCTCTAGTACCAAGATGTTATGGTAGTTGATACAGTCAGGTTGGCGCAAGAACAATCTCGCCGAGAGATTAATCTGACTCCAACCAGTTAAGGAAAACTTTTATCTCTTTATTGACTGCTCAACACAAAACAATCGATGCCTTTATATATTAGGCGCCTGAGTCTAAATAAAAAAAGACATATCATATTTAGAAGGGAAATACAATCCTAACCAAACTATGCTAAGCAAAGGAAAGTAATCTTGGAGATAAGCCAATTCCATCCCTTACGTTGTCAGCCGTATCTGTACCCAATCCAAACAGATCTGTCGCTAGCTTTTCTCCAGTCAGTAACGGTTAGGACTGCTCCGAACCAGCACCAGCTAACGGTTCAGACTGCTCCGAACAAGCACCAGCTGTAGCGTATTCGGCAATAGCTTCAGCTGGAACTGCAGTATTCGGAAGCCTCTGCTGTCGATGCTGGTAAGTCCTCCCCACAAACACGTCTATCCTACACCAGATGCTAGGGGACACCAGTTATACCATACAGTATGTGCACAACTAGTGAATACCGCTAGTAGAATTTCTCACAGATCAACTATCCACTAGTAGAATTTCTCACAGATCAACTTATAATAATTCCAATATTGTAACCCTGTATCATGATTACCCACAGGATCAAACATACCAGCATGTCAGCAAAATTTAGGGGTCACTGACACAATGAATATATCAGTTATCAATATTTTTAAAAACATTTACGGGCCAGCAGCTAAGGCGCATTATCAGTATCAACATGGGACTGGACCAATCTACGGGTAACATTACACAAACCGAGAAAAGTTAATAAGAAAACACACAAGTAAGAAGATCACACCAGCAACAAGGAGTTAGCCACATATAAAAGCACATATGAATGCACCAATACACAATACAGATAGGCACGAAGTTATCTGCACTGCTTAGAGCCACCCCAAAACTTTTCATATGAACAACATGATTAGGTTAGGTCACAGTAACAAGTACCACGAATTATAACCAGCAATACAATTTTGACGCATAGACACCAGATTGGGAGCACCATTACAGTCTGGTCAGATCGAGAGCCCCAGAATAAACGGCGATGGCGGAAGGAAGGAGGGAACTGACCTGCTTGTTGATGGTGGAGTACTCGACCATGTACTCGTAGGCGTCGGCCTGGGCGTTGACCCTTGTCTCCGTGCCCTCGACAGGGAGCGCAAAAGCGTCCATGACGATGATGGAGTCGCCGTCGCACTTTCCCTGCATGAGGCCCATGACCTCGATGGTGCCGCCGGCGCGGGCGTGGACGACCATCTTGAGGAGCGCGAGGGCGGAGATCCTGGCGCGGCGGAAGTGGTGGGGGTCCTTCACCCATGGCTTCTCCTGCTGCACCCGCCCCTGTGCCGCCTCGTCGTAGCGGTAGATCGCGTCCAGCGCGTCCGGGTCGGAGGCGGCCACCGGGATGTCGTTCTCCAGCTCCCACGTCTGCTGCGCCATCGCCGCCGACGAGGTGGGCTCCATCAGGCAAAACCCTAGGAGCGGAAGAGGAGACGAAGGGGAGGGGAGGGGTTCCCCGACTTTTTTTTTTGATATGGGGTTCCCCGACTTGGTAATGGTTGCGCCTCAGCTTCTCGGTTCGGCTTCCCAATACGCTGAGGAAACCAGATAGGTAGGTATTTATTGGGCTGAATGGGCCGAGCCGTGGAGGTTGGAATATATTGGTCTTTATGGGCCGGGTCTCGAGAGCTTGTATCTTTGGCCCACGCAAATGGATACGCACGTCGTTGATTGACTGGTTAATAGAATCCTAGATGGTTGCTGATTCCTTCCCGACCAGAGGTATCTCTCAGTATTTCTTCGTTTACCCAAAACTAGCGATTAAACAATGCAACTGCACGGTAGTATAATTTTACGAAATTTTAAATTTTTTAATCTAAATTTGAATTTAGAATATTTGATTTTATATTTAATTAGCTAATTTTATTTTAAGATCTCTCCTTACGATGTGAAAGGGATGATTGGGAGGTAGGCCTATCAAGCAAATTTACACTCTCAACCTTTGAATTAAATATAGTATTGTTTATTTGTTTCAAATTAATATATCCCTAAACTAAGTATTCAATCTAAGCTTTTGAAATACACTGTACCAAATTAAAGGATTGATTTTTTTTCAGATCTGTTTTAAATTAATATATCTCTAAAAATAACTATCGAATGTAAGCATTTAAAAATAGAGGCCACCAATTTAAGGATCAGGTATTTTATCATGAGAATTTTTAGTATATTTCTCCTTTTTTAAGCAACCGTAAAAGACCTATCATCGAATTTTAATATATAATAGATAATCGTTGTGGAAAGTGTTTGGAAAAAACATGGGATTTAGGATAGAGTTTCACAGCAACTTACAAAATTTCTCACTCAAAGACAATCAGCAGAGTGAGAAAACAATGAGGCCTGTTTGGCACGGCTCCACTTCACAAGTGGAGCTGTTTTTTTTTTGCTTCAGCTCCACGAACAGCTCCACCGGTGGAGCTGGATCTGTTTTGGTAGACTATTTGGCAAAACAGCTCCACCTGTTTTATCATGCATGGTTGAGAGATGTCAATTGTCTAATATACCCCTGTCTATTTGGCTTGTAGTAACATCAAGAGCTGTATGTTTCTACATGATTTTTCATCCGAGTAAATTTGAATTAAAAAAAGTTAAAATTTAAAATAACACAAAAGTATTAGCAACCAATATTTAATTGCGGCGGCGCTCCCTTCACGGTTGAAGACGAGAAGACCGAACAGAGGAACGGAAACGGGAGAATAGAAGAGCCGGTGGCAGATCGCGTAAATTCACGAAAGTACAAGGGCAGTGGCATGCGGGCCTGCGGATGGAGCCGGGTGGAGCTACTTTTTTCAGCTCCATCTCGTACATATCTTTTGTCTCAGCATGTTTTAAGGGACTCCTTGGGTGGAGCTATTTTGTTTTACCCCATTTGGCACAAAACGGCTCCAAACAACTCCAATAGCCGGTGGTGGAGCTGTGCCAAACGGGGCCTGAGATTTATCGCAAAAAAAAGAGAGATCAATGGCAGCAACTCGGTGACAAGACACTTGTCTGAACTGTGAACCTTTCAGCGACTCCTATCACAGGCACAATCTCAGATAGTAATAGATGTAGCTGCAGTAAACTACTGGCCAATTTATTGCATTTCATTTAAACATTGGATTGAACCAAAACATTAGCTTAAATCCTTGCACTGTTACATTTACATTGCTAAAAGAATAGTTGTCGCCTACGCCTAGGATGCCCCGATACACGATACGAGTACGGCGATACGAAATTTTTCAAAAACAAGGATACTAAAAGAATAGTTTTGGTGATAATAACAAATCTAATTGTAAAACTAACTTGTTCAATGATTATGATATTACTTAGTCTCATTCGAATAAAAAGGTGAAAATCACAAAGGTATGCACTCGAAATCACATTCTTATAACTTAGTGTATTCCTTAGATCCAAAATATAGATTGAACCCCATAACTAATCTAACTTGAATATGTACATATATTTCTATTATACATTATTGTATGCACATATTTAGGAGGAGCCTACTCTATATTTTGTGGTTTCATTAGTATTGATCCATATTCATTTTCCACATATTAAAAATCTTTACCTTGAAACATGTCCCTTGAGTATATATAGCTTTTATAGTTCATATATACTCATAAACCGGGTTGTCATCTAGTTCCTTCATTATGTGTTAATAGTTGAATGACAAATGACAACTAGACGTGTAACTTTTGCTAGCAATTAATCTCAAAGATAAACACTTCTATTCAAATGATTTAATTGCTTTGAAAGCTTATTCTAGAGTATACAATCATTGTACACATGTTGTATATTCACAAATCATTTTATTACCTTATTATGTGTTGAGATTGTCATGAATCACAAAAAAGGAAAGATTATTGAATCTAGTCCCTCCATTATGAGTTAATGATAAAATTTCGGTAATAGATGACAATTGATTTGTGGACTACCATTTTCATGAGTTGGATAAATAGGTTAGGTTTCACAAATAAGGATGACTTCATGTGTTGAAAATCATCAAGTCAAGATGTGAGATGGAAGATGGCTTCATAAGTGGAAGGCCATGAAAAAGAGGATGCACCATGAGTTGATGCATATCTAAGTGGAGATAATCATGCATTAATCATCAAGGTAAGTGGAGATCCATCATGTGATGATAGAGTTCAAGTGAAAGAAGCATCATGGGTTGATGCATAACAAGGCAAGGATCTGGACTTGAAGTGAAGATATATGTTATCAAGCTTCGAGAAGTTGCTCAAGGCAAATGTATGGCTAGTTAGGGCTAAGGATGCATTCCTAGTCTTTTACCAGTTTTGGTGTTTGGTTGGAAGAGCGGATTGCTAGTATAAATTGCCGTACTATTAAGAAGAGTCATGTCTAATAGCTTGAGTCTTATCATGTGTTGATATCTCAATCTCACTCGTTCTAGCTCTCCGTAGCATGATACTTATATTT
This sequence comes from Dendrocalamus latiflorus, assembly GCA_017311315.1. Classification (NCBI taxonomy): domain Eukaryota; kingdom Viridiplantae; phylum Streptophyta; class Magnoliopsida; order Poales; family Poaceae; genus Dendrocalamus; species Dendrocalamus latiflorus. Next base: position 36,596,215 of record CM029656.1, on the reverse strand, counting down.
GCAAATGTGTTTTGTAAATAGTTGAAACACATGTGTTGAATTCTTGTAAAATGGGATTATACATTGCAAATATGTTTTGCAAGTGTTTAAAATGCATATTTCCTACTTCGTATGGTATGAGGCTTATATTTGTAAATGTGTTTTGCAAATAGTTAAAGTTCATACACAATCTTTGTAGTATGTGACTTAAGTTTGTGAATGTATTTTGCAAACATGAAAAGTCCATGTACCTATACCTTATGTCATAATTTTAAAAGTGTGCAAATATGTTTTGCAACGTGTTGAGAATTATGGCTGATCATTGTGTATATGATACTATAATTTGCAAATATGTTTTACAAGATTTATTGAAGTATCTACACTTGTCAAGAAAATTGGAACTACCAGCATGTGTTATGCGATACTACCGGAGATCGTAATTACCGGCCTATGTGACGCGATACTACCAGAAATTAGAACTACCAATATGTGTTACGCGGTACGATCGGATGTAGGTAGTATTGGCTCTGTGTGAGTGGACCGATCGGCTTGCGGTACTATCAGCTTATGTGGCGCGGTACTACTGGAAGTCGGCACTACTAGTATGTGTTGCGCGGTACTACCAGAAGTCGATACTACCGACTCTGTGTGAGCTATACTACTAGATTTTGGAAGCGTCAAAAATCCTGCGATAGGGTGGGTAAGGATTGGGGACCATGGTGTATCTATGAAGAGTTGCCACTTGGATGGTTGGACCTTGTGGCTGTGGGCTAGTGGTTGTGGGCTGACTTTTGGCAAAAGCCTATCTTCTCTATCTCCTTTATTCTTCATTTCTTCTTCTTCTATTCTTCTTCTTCTTGACGTCGATGGCTGCCCATGTCCGCGGGGGGAGGGGGGACTAGCTCTGATGAACAATATGCTGCAACCTAATAAAACCCATTGTTGTATTTACTCCTGCATGCAGCATATACATATATGTATATGTGTATCTACTATCATCTAAGAAAGGAGCTCTATTTAATATCGCGGAGTGTTCTAGAAGACAAGATCATCTTACTATGTTATGCGCAAAGACTAGCAGGTGTGTGAACAGTACGATATCAGTGTTATTTATTTAGGTAGTTTAATTGATTTTCTAATTAGTTGGTTAGGTAGGTTTTAGAATTTCTTAACTATTAAATTATTGTTAGGTATGTAATTGTATCTATTAGGAAGATTATCTTTTATAGTCGTAAAGATCAGATTGGACTGATAGGAGACCGACACTATATAAATATGGCATTGTTATCTTTTCTAACCAAAAAAATAAAAAAACAAAGTTTCTAACATATCTTCTTCTTCACCTAAGTCCCTGAGCCTTAGCGGCGATATGGCTGGCCATTTAAAGACGAGTGCCCTATCCTCGGTAATTAGACCGTACCCAAACAACCTATACCACAATATAGTAGTACCAGTACTACTACAAGACAGGGAGCAAACAATGCAGTTTCTCCTGTTTGAGCTTTACAAACTAAGATGCTGTCATTGTTCCACAGCTTTATCTAGAGTTTCAGACATGCGTTTGTAGCCATTTCGATGCAAGAACTAGGTCTTCAAATGAACTGATTTGTTGGTTTACACAGCTGGTTGATCCTATCTGAATTTAGCTCAATGATTTTTCGATCGTCTCACTGTCAGGACATATCTATTCCTGAAATAACAGCATGGGAACAAATTAAGGGGCAGTAGGGTCGCCCAACTGCACTTTTTTTAGAAATGGGAAGTTTTATTGATTTCAAGATTGTTACATCAAGGTGATACATCAACTTGAAATCCTCCCGGCCTCTGCCTGACGACACACAGCCTTACATAAAAGAGAAAATAAAAGGGATTCACTAATGGCTATCAATCCGAAGACTAGACCGCCAACCATGTGCCTGGGTAATACACTCCGTGGCCACCTTCTCCAAGAACTGTGAGGCCGCTACAACCATATCCTGCAAAGCGGTCTGCTGGAGAATAGCCCAGGTACGAAGCCAATGCGAAATTGAGTAAATAACCTGCAAAAATGAATTTTGTTTGTTTTCAAATACCATTGCATTCCTGCATAACCACACAGCCCAACAAGTAGCAGCGGCTCCAAGAAGTACTGAATACTTTAAATCCTGTCTAAACCCTTTTATCCAAGAGCCAAACATATCGGACACACTACGTGGCTGAGAAAGACCACAAGATGCATGGACCACCGCCCAAACCATACGAGCTAACCGGCACTCAAAAAACAGATGTTGGATCGTTTCATCTTTGTGACAGAAACAACACTGTTTGCTGCCTTGCCAATTTCGTTTCACTAAATTATCCTTTGTTAAAATAACGCCCCGTCGAAGATACCACAAAAAGATCTTGATCTTCAAAGGTACTTGTAACTTCCATAAGCGTTCGTTAGAATTGGGCACATCCTGATGGATTAATGCCAGGTAATGAGATTTTACAGAAAATTCTCCACTCTGATGTAGGTTCCATCGGAATTCGTCTTCCTCCTGGCTCAAAACAATGTCGGACAACCGTGAACAGAGATTAGTCCACAACGTTAGCTTGTGACCAATAAGGTCTCTGCGCCAAGATAAATTTGGTGGGTATGAGCTCAACACTTCGGCCACGGTATCTTGTTTTTTGCGGGATATGTTGTACAGTTGAGGATATTGATCTCGTAAAGTTCTATTTCCTAGCCACTTATCCTCCTAGAACCGTACCTGCGATCCGTCTTTGATTATAAAAGATCCGAACCGCAGAAAATCCCTTTTAATCTTCATCAGGCTGCCCCAGAAATGAGAATCCCCACACTTGCACTGAACCTGGACAAGAGGTTTAGTGCCCAAGTATTTATTGCGTAATAGTTGTTGCCAAGTACCATCTGTTTTCAGCAACCGATACAGCCATTTACTGAGTAGTGCAGTATTCTTGATCTCCAGGTTATGGATCCCTAGCCCTCCTTGCTCTTTAGGTTGGCACAGGATATCCCATTTGGCTAGACGGTATTTCCTTTTATACTCGTCGCATTGCCAAAAGAAGCGAGACCGATAATAGTCTAGTTTTTTAAGAACGCCCTTTGGTACCTCAAAAAAGGACATCATATACATGGGGAGACTACTAAGCACTGAATTTATTAAAGTCAGTCGTCCCCCTGTTGATAGATTTTTTCCTTTCCAACTACTGAGGTGTTTCTTGAAACGTTCTTCTACTTTTCTCCAATCAGCATTTCTTAGTTTCCTGTAATGAATAGGAATACCCAAATACCTCATTGGGAAATTATCTGGATTACAGCCAAAAAGATGTATGTACTGGGTCTCATATGCTTTAGCTTCTCCAAAGCAGAAAATTTCGCTCTTATGGAAATTTATTTTCAGACCTGATAATTGCTCAAAAGCACAAAGTAACAACTTCATGTTATTAGCCTTTTCCAGGTCGTGCTCCATGAAGAGAATCGTATCATCAGCATATTGGAGTATGGATAAACCACCATCTACCAGATGTGGCACCACCCCACTAACTTGACCATCAACTTTGGCTCTGTTAACAATTATTGCAAGCATATCCGCAACAAGATTAAAAAGAATTGGTGATAAAGGGTCACCTTGACGGATGCCTTTTTTGGTTTGAAAGTAAGGTCCGATGTCATCATTAACATTGATCGCCACACTTCCACCCGATATGAAAGAATTCACCCAAGAAATCCATTTAGGTGAAAAACCTTTCATCCGTAGCGTTTGTAATAGGAACGACCATTTTACTTTATCATAGGCCTTTTCGAAGTCGATTTTGAAAATTATTCCACTTAGATTCTTACGATGTAGTTCATGAACGGTTTCATGTAGCCCAACTGCACTTGAGTCTTCAGCTAACTTACGGATTCCGAACGGAAACCCACCTGCTGCCGGTGCCGGGCATGTTCTTGCCATCTAATAATTAATAATAAGGGCTATATATCCTTAATCAGCTTGTCTCAGATCCATCCACAGAAAACCGAAAACCAACAGTTCCAGTTGGTTGGGGAAGGCCCTGGCATGTCTAACTGTCAGCCAATTTGGAGTTGGGCAGAAATCAATCACCCATTACGGTCAGATGATCAGATCAGCTGCTAGAGTTAGTAGGGGTCTATGGGGAGATTCTTGCTCATGGAGGCATGAAATGAAAACCATGGGATTGAATCTCTTTTCTTAATTTACTATTGTCTAGGTGGTTTATGTACACTAATATAATCTCAAGGATCATATCTCCTAAACCAAAACCAAATGGGCACTTAATCTACTGACAAGTGCAAATATTTTGGGGCTAATCGTTGGCATGGATGCTGCACGCTGACGAGGATATCGAGGGGGAATCCGATTCATCGTCATGGTCGTAGTTGTCGTCGTCGTCCTCGAAATCGTCGAGATCGTCGAAATCCCAAAACTCGTCTTCCTCCTCCTCCTCGGGCATCTGCCATTGATCTTGAGAAATCTCGCCAGACTCCAACAACTCCAGCACCTGCAGTTTCCCATCTGAATCGAGTCAGTTAAAGTACTAACACTTGCAAATTAATAAGGAGTAGTACGTTATACAATTGACTGGTCATTGTAGTAACTAGTGCACCGAGGCACCGAGCTGATACAGTACATTGGATTTTACATTTAGATCAACAGGAAAGCCATCACCAAAGCATCGAAAAATACAATTTCTTGATTGGAAAATTAAGTTTCTGCTGTGTTTAAGGTATGAGTTTTATGTAACAAATGTACACATATCGAGTTGCACATTCGGTACACAGAATTTTTAGAGCAAATTCAACTTCATGATTAAATTACAGATGAGAATTACACAGACTTTACAGGTGTGCCTACTAACCTATTTGTTAAAAATGCAAACTTCAGTTGTACTTTCTCAAAACATAAAACTCACAACTCAATCATACTGAACGAACACTCAGTATTGCTTGCACTCAAACACTGTATCCACCTTCTAAAGCATTTGAGAGTTCAAACGAGAGTATCTGTTGGGTGATAGTTTATGTACCAATGGTGCAATGCATCGCTAATAAACTAATTCATGATTAAACTTTGATTAGAGCAGACCAAATCTTCTATATACCCATCGGGGTGGCATGTTTTGTACGTTTGTCCCAAGATTTATGTTCTTGAGCTGTCTTGTGTCCCCCACTTCACCTTGGCCTTGGGCTTCCCGTGAATCAGTCGAAAGAAAAAAGGGTAGGGGAGAAGGTAGGAAGCAACAGAGCATCCTATGCCCCTTCTAAAATCAAGAAACCTGCCAAGTTTGAGATGTGACCAAACCATTGTCTTCTTCTAAAGTTCAGTAAAATAGTAAGATTGCTCTGTGCATGGTCCTAATCTTCATTCCTCACCCACTTTCTTACAGGAAGAATGAATGCTGAAAAACTTTTCCCTGTATGCTTGTATAAGTTCAAGGTCTATAAGTTAAAAGGGGGAACAAAGAAATCTTTTGGGGCTTTTTGGAAAAAAAACATTCAGATAAGGTCAATACTCAATACTGATATGTGATGATGTGTTCGAGTCACCTTCCCTTAAGTTCAACTCAATTCATTTATGTGTGATGTGCTCATACGTAAGTTGATGCCTCTGCTTTTGTAGTGTAGTATATATTATCACTCAGGGCGCGCCCACACAGCGTGGAATCCTAGTGAAAGAGATTCAGTTAGCCTCACATTAAAAATGAGATCTCAACACACCGTGATAGACGAAGACAAGCTGCATGCAATCAAGTTTGGTATAATGTTACTCTGCCAACTGGTCGGTACATGCTAGTGAGCTAAATTAAATTCAAGGCGTGCTGTCACAACTGACACTACACAATGTGGCAGTATTTAACAACCGTAGGAGGCAAGTGGTTGAGATAGACGTAGTACTACTACGTCAAGCACAGAGCGTATATGGCTACAAGTGTTTAGGGTGCTCTCAGATGCCTGATTAGACGAAGCATATACGGATTATCTGGTATAAATAATAACTTCAGATAGGAGAATTAGGGCCTGTTTGGAACAGAGGAATTTCACAGGAATTTTGCAGGAATTTTACAGGAAACAGTTCAATTCCCGCAGGAATCGGGAAAAATTCCGGCATTCCAAACAGGGCCTTATACTCGAGTGGGATAGCTGCCTAGCACCAGACATGATAGAGTAATGGTCACCTACGTAGAGTATGACTTGACTATTACCTCCTCTGATTAGAGAACTTGATAGTTCATGTAATACAATGGTGTCTCTTAGACTAGAGCCTTCCAACAATTTATGCAAACATCTGTTAACAATTAATCATTTTTGCTAGTTTTTTCCCCATTTCTGTTGTGATTGTCCATGTCATTATATGGTACAGTATGATAGAGCTGTTGAACCTACCGTTTACATTTTTGTTTAGGAAATGCGGATAGGTAAGCTCCTAAGAAAAAGTAGAACGTACCATGTAAGCAATTCTTGATTTTTCTCAGTTTTTAGCAGTTGTCGGTTGCAATGCATGGTAGGATGTCCTTTGCTCAAACCCCCATCAGAATTCCAATGTTTTGAGTTGGCGGAACAAGCAACAATTCAATTAACCCACCAAATAGGAATTAAGATGTCCCTAACTTTTGTCCTCTGATGATGGTTGGAGATTTTCTTTGGTGTACCATGCATGGTTACGGCGGGATGCTACGCTCTGTCAGACCTACGCTAACATTCCAAAGCTAGGGGCCTGCACACTAGAATAGTCAGTTCACCAACTACCAAAAGCTACTGTGCTATTTTTGCACTGAAGTCAGCAAAAGCTTTCACAGTGATGCGTACTTTACGCCCCGTTTAATTTCTTGTTGCAACTTGATAAAACCGAGCTCTGTAATTGTATGCGCGGCAAAATTTGCTTGTGTTTAATTTTCTGAATTCTGAAGTGTCCCAAATTTAGTGCAGAGAAAGATTTTCTTTTCCCTACGTGCGTACCTGTGTCATGGTAGGCCGCCACGCTGCCGCGGGCCTGACGCAGAGCGACGCGACGAACATGAGCCGCCTCAGCTGCGCGGCGTCGTAGCCGTCGCCGAGGCGCGGGTCCAGGAGCCCTTGCACCGCGCCGTCGCTCAGGTAAGGCTTGGCCTGCGTCACACAGGCACATGTTCCGACCCAAAACTCAGCCACGTCGCGCTGGCCATTGGTAAACGGTGGTCGAGGTGCTGTAGATTACTGATCGGTGGCACTTACCCAGGCGAGGAGGCTTCTGTGGGAGCCGTCCACCGGCTTCCTCCCGGAGATGAGCTCCAGGAGGAAGACGCCGAACGCGAACACGTCCGTCTTCTCGTCCACGATGCCGTGCGTGAAGTACTCCGGCGCCAGGCACCTGCCACGTCGCGATTAATGCCAGCGTTCATGTCGGCATCGTCTCTAACCCCGGATTTTACATTTTTTTAATCAGAACGTCCCCTCGATACAATCAAGAGAAGTGTAAACTGCAACTCACCCGAACGTCCCCTCGATGGGCGCGATGGCGTGGTGCGTCCACTCCGACGGCAGCCACCGGGCGAGGCCGAAGTCCGAAATCTGTGTACCATGGAGATGCATTCTTAGTTCGTAATCGATACGAACAGAGGAAGAGCAGAGAGTGGGTGAAGAGACGATTTACCTGGGGCTCGTAGTCTCCGGTGAGGAGGATGTTGGACGCTTTGATGTCCCGGTGGATTATCCGCCGCGCGCAGCCCTTGTGGAGGTACCGGAGCCCCCGCGCCGCGCCGACCGCTATCCCATGCCGCTGCCTCCACGTCATCACCGGCAGCTTCTCATCTGCAACTCCAATGCAAGCCACCGCATTGATACATTGGCAAAAAAACAGAGCACTGAGAATATGGATTGATGGACACCGTGTCGTGGAACTCGCCGTGGAGGTTGGCGGAGACGGAGCCGCGGGTGGAGAACTCGAAGATGAGGTGGAGGCCGCGGTCGACGCAGCAGCCGAGGAGAGAAGAGACGTTCGGGTGCCGTACGTGCCCCACTGTGCCCAGCTCCGTCAAGAAGTCCTTCTCCTTCTTCTCGTCCGCCGCCGCCGTCCGCGCCAGCCGCTTCACCGCGACGGCGCGCCCGTCCTCCAGGACCCCGTGGTACACCTCGCCATACCCGCCCTTCCCCACCATGTTGTCTGTGCAATCCTCAACGCTTGTAAAGACAGTGCCAAAGCGAAAGAATCGAAGGAAACGAACAGCATATCGGCCTTTGTTACCTTGGTGGAAGCCATTGGTGGCCTGGTTGACCTCCTCGTAGGAGAAGCACCTCCAAGTGGGCTTGTTCGGCGGCGGCGGCTCGACGTCGACACACTCCTCAGTGGACTCATCAGGGTTACTCCGGCGGCCAAGGGACAGGAGCCTCTTGAGGCTCCGGCTCCTGAGATAGTTCATCCTCTGCTCTATCTACGTACCAAGAACACAGCAACTCGATGCGGCCGGCCTCCAAGAAGACAAGAACAAGGCCTAGCTAGTTACAACTTACAACAACTCCATCTCCTCCTCCTCCTCCTGTTTGCCGCCGGCGTGTGCGAGCATGTAGGAGTAATAGCGACACTGGGCATGCAGTTAAAGAAGAAGGGAGCCTCAGTGCCTCAGCCTAGTGTGGTTCCCAGGTCAAGAGAGGGATATGAGGGCATTGAATGGCTCAAGCCATTGGCGAGGAAGGCATTAAATTGGCACGAAGTGGAGAGTAACTGCTCCTGTGTCGTCGTGTGTGCACTGCACTGAACTCAACTGCTCGCACACGAGGTAGAGGAGGTGGCGAGAAGGGGAGGGAAGGCTAGAAGAGGACGGGGATGTCACTGTCCTTGCCAGTGCTCCTCTGCGAGGAGGGAACAGCACGGAGGTGAGCGAGAGGGCGCCGGGCCGTCCACTTTTGTATATGTGTGCTTCTGGCGCGAGACAGTTGGGGCCCGGCCGCCAACGGTATTTTCTATTAGCGCGAGACGAGAGGCGAGAGCTACTACCTCTTTCTTCCTTGGCTCCTAATAACCAAAGCGACCTACTCCTACGACTTCAGCTCAGCCATCTTCTTAGTTCTTTCACCAAAAAAAGAAAAAAAATCACTCTTTATCTTTTCCTGGCTGAGTTGGGTGGCCTGCTGGCTGCTGCTCCTGATTGCTGAGCGCTGATCCGTCCGCACGTCAATGAATGCACTGGCTAAGCCGGCAATGACAATAGATGGATAAATGATAGCTTAAATTTTGTTCTAAAGTATTAATAAATTTTTCACTTCAGTGGCTACAAAACTATAAAAATCATAATCGAAAGTAAAAAAAAATAAAGTAACAACCTCAAAAACCAAAAAGAAAAAGTTTCCAGCACCCAACCGACCTGATGTCACAGAGGGTATTGTCTGACCGGCGTATACCCAGCGGCAGGTCTAACCGGCTTAACCACGATGGTCTGACCGATAGCCAGTATAGCCAAGATGCCTCTAGATAATTTCACACATATCACAGCAAGCTATTTTACCCAAAGATTCAAAACAAAAATCCCAAGACCAAGAAACCTCAGATAAGATCAAATACAAGCAAAACCGAGTAACTTCAAAATCTTTCAAGACTTAAAGCTCTGCATGGATGAGATTTGATATTCATGAGTTATCTCTATCACTTACATATCTTTGACACACAACAAAATTAAGAATGAGAGAGAAGAGATCAAAACAAGAACAATAGTAGATCAAAGAAAACAAGACATCAAGAAAAATGAATAAAGTTGGTATATTGCTACTTGAAGATAAATGTTTTACAGTTACTCCACCTAGAGAATAAGAGAGTATATCACAACACTCACTATTCTCTAATCCTAACCTTAGAACACAAGGTTGAAATGGTTGGATAGTTAGCTTGCAAGCTTCTATTTCCAACCTGTTAAATACATGAGGCAAACAGCCTACATCTAACCTAATGGATACTATCCACTAACATATTTAGAAGAAACCCGTTAACACCACACAACACAGGTTTTATTCACACACATTGTACTTATGCACGCTTTTCAAAGTATATAAGCTCGAATACGCTAAATCTTTAGTCTTTGATCCACCTGATCTTCTCAGTATTTTCTTGATTTAAACCACTTTCCCAAGCGCCGTTCAGGTGCTGCAATTTTGATCCAACGAAGTTTTCGGTATTTGGCAAACTACCAAAATACCCTCGCTTTGACCTGGTCTTTATCTTCTCTTACAAGCAATCATCATGCTCGTCACGTGTAGGTGCACCAATGGCTCACCACATGTTAGTTAGTTTCTCCTGTTCCGGTTACACCGGACCACATCTCACTTGGACCGACCAAGCTACTTGGTGCAACCCGTCACTCGAACCTTTCCTTTAACATTCTTTACATTTCTTATGTCATATTTAAGCTCAACCATCTCATCCAGCATCTTTGACCGTTCTGGACCTCGTTTCCTCCATAAGTGCAGTCCCGGTCTTCGCCACCATAGTTGACTCGAAGTCTCACTATATATCCGAAGAAAAAAAATCATTTTCGAATACAAGATATTTATAATTTGACCTACATTAGCTTAAACACATGTCATACAACATGAGTGCACTGGCCTAGGTACAAACTAACCAAACCACAACTAAAAAGACCTAAAATGCAATTGTTGAAAGCCAAGACTTAGCCGGTCAGACCGCTAAGGCTAGCCGGTTGGACCGTTGACGATGATCAGTTAGATCGCTGAGTTCAGCCGATCTGATCGGTTCCCCTAACAAAAACCTTTAAAAGTTGTAAAGAGTGCAAAATTTAAATTCTAACCCTATAAGAGCAGGTCCAACAGGTAATGTAAATATCATTCTAATGCTATTTTAGATTATTTAAGGGCTAATTAGTCCTCCAACAAGTACTGTACATGTCTCGCTATTTTGCCTCGCTCGCTATTCCTTTGGTTCCGCAGTTTATTCCTGGCGTACGGACTTCGCTCGCCAATTGCCTCCCTCGCGCGCTCTCCCGGCGAAATCGCCCTCCTCCCGCGTTCCTTCCCGCGCGCCAATTCACCTCCCGCTCGAGCTCTGTGTTGGACTGCTTTAATACTGCTCACCTGGAGAATGAGAAGACTCAATCTTTGAGCTGAACGTATAAAACACTACAAGATGGCAGAGATTTGGTGGCAGTATAAAACACTACAAGCTGAACGTATAAAACATGGCACAATTGTTGTAAAGGCTTTTGTTGAAATTCTAAGTTATGTATTGTATGCAGTAGGATATGCCATTGAAGTCAACTTTTCTTTTGTATTAGCTTGTGTATTCAAGGCTGCTTCTATCATACTATATGTCATCCTATAGCACGATGAGGGCAAAAACATGTGCCGGCAAGTAATGCATGGCACATATTATTAGCTACGAAAAGATTAACTATGTGCCACTAAAAAGTATCATGGCATAAATCATGTGTCGGCAATCCTTGAATACAGGGGCATATATATGTGCCTTGAATTGTCATAGCGGCACATAGCATGTGCCGGCAATACTTGAATACAGAGGCACATATATGTACAATGCACAAATCTTAATGGTAGAGGCAAGAAATAAATTATTAGAACAAATCTTCCTTTGCACATATGTACAATGCACGGACTGTCCATGGAGCAGGACTAGCACGGCTGCATGGTGCGGTAGCATGTGGAGTGAGAGATGAGATCGATTGCCTGCCAGATGGAAGAGTACGTGACGAGGAGTCGAGGATGCGTTACCGGACAGCGAGGCTTCTCCGGACTGCGCTGCTGCGATGGACAGGATGGGATCGCCCTGCTGCGGCGATGGACAGGACGGGATCGCCCTCGACGCCTGCCGCGAGGAGTCGACAGGACGGAGGCGAGGACGCGGCCTCGACAAGACGGGATCGCAGCGCTGCGGCGATGGACAGACCCGATCGCCCTCGACGCCTGCCGCGAGGGCGCTGCAGCAAACAAGATCGCCGACCTTGCAGTGATCGCGATCGCCCCAGGCCAGCGCCCGTGCGTGTGGTCGCGACTCGCGAGTCCAGGCGTGACGATATGCTGGCCGACCTCAACTACCCAGATGCAACGGCCCAGGCCCGATTTGAAATTGTGATAATCCAAAATAGAAAGGCTGCTGTAGAGGGGGATGTATAGGAAGTATAGATTAGCCTTTTGACTCTCTAAATATGAAGTTTAGTCTACCTATTATGGATTATCTCTTGGAGATGCTCTAAGCTTAATAATAGTTTATCGTGTATTATTTTAGACCTTCTCGGTAACACTGGACAACTATGGGGAGGGTTGAGCGTGACTTGCCAACCGTCTGTTAACTCGAGGGCGTGGCTTCCTTTCCTAGGCTCCGTGCTGTGTCGTTTGTGTACCTGAGGGGGTACATTGTGTGCAGTGCACACAATTACCTTTATTTGGTGAACTGTTACACAGCAGTCGCTCGTGTGATTGTGTGTACATCTACTCATAAGGTGTCCTCTCCAGAGAAAAAAAAAGGGTCTAGAACATGGTTGAGTACGGGACTGTGAGGCCCGAACGTGAACGTGGTAGTACTACGGTGGACAGGGATCGGAGTTGTATTCCGAGATGCGTGCATGCATCAGTGGGTGGGTGTTTCTACGGTGGTAGCGTATACTACGTAGTAGCACAGTCCTAGATGCCCATGTCGTAGAGCCATTAAGGCATGCGTAATGTGTGCAGGCAATGTTGGTTAAGACTTTGTACATACTATTTGGAAATAATTCTCATCACAGCATTTGCATTTGGTGCAAGGTTGAGGGGTGAGTGATGCTGTGATGGTGTGGAGCTGGGTTGTGATTCCCTGTGGAGCTAACGGACAGGAGGGAGGAAAGGGGTGTTCAAAGTTTCGGGTCGGTTGCGACTTGCGAATCAGGCTCAAAATCACACGGTCGTTTGGTGGGCGGTGTTGAGCTCGACGCCCCTTGTTCGCATCGTAGCCTTCTCCCGCCACCGGCTAAGGCCTAAGGCCCAAGAGGTATTGGTTTGGAGATTTGTGTTTGGGCAGCACGAGGCATACATGCGATTTTGGCCTGGATTTGAGGGAAGCGCGGGGCGGACGGGGCGGGCCTGACGTACTGGGCCTGAGATGCTAATTCGGCTCTCGTTGCGGCGCTGGGCCGCGAGAGAGGCCTTGGGGCGTATTGTTCTCTTGCGATCCGTTTGGGGGCAAGCAGCCTAGGCCGTTGGGCCGCCATACTCTTTTCTGTAATTTTGGCAGGCATTTTTGTGTTTTTTAGACCGTTCAGGCAGGCTCCGTTTAGTGTTTCGCGTGCAATTGAACACGGATTTTCTTTTCGGTAAGAACCAGCAAGGCAGCAACCATCTTGTTTTTGAGTCCCATTCCAGCATAGTTCGCTTGATTGCTAGATAAAAACACGTATAGATCTTCATAAGCCAAGCCATTCGTTGCAACGAAGAGCTTACCGCCGTTTTTTTTTTTTGCAGTGCATGCTCATAGCTTGGAACGATGTGATGCAATTTGTAATTGTTAGTGATATACCCTAGAGGTAATTATAAAGATGATTGTATCACTTCTATATTTATGAACGTTTGAATAAAATGTTATTTTGTCCCTTGAATAAATATCTTTCGTATTGATCAACAAATATGAGACTTATTCGTGAAACTCTTTATTCATGTTTTAATGTTATTCTAAATTATCCCTGATCTTATATCATTATTTGGGATGATTATAATTTATAGATCAGCACATGTATTGCTTGATGATCATGTTTCACGGATCATAGATATGACATATCAAATCAATAATGTAGACACGTGTCATCAGTTGATCTCATACATAGTGTATGTATGATCCTTAGACCTGAGGTCGTCATTATTTCCTACATGTGTAATAGTTTGCTTAGGAGTTACCAAACACTACTTTGTAATTTGGTGGTAATAAAGGTAGCTTTCAGATCTATATATAACAGGTAGCTTTCCTATGAAACATGCAGAAGAATATGAGCGATCAAGATGGAATTTGCCCCTCCTATATAACAGGAGAGATATCTCTGGACCCCTCGATGTGGTTGGATTAAGAAAGTGCATGGCCATGCCGAATGTGGTTAAGGAGTCAATCACAACCGAGTAATCCACTAAAGTTTGAGTGAATGATCGAGCTATCATAGGATGGTACGTCTCTCGCCTTGAGTTCGATTTGGTATCATGAGGCAAAGGAATCAGTACATAAACACTATATAGATTCGTCCGATATGATCTTTATCTGTGTTTGGGAGTCGTTATGTCCTACTAGGGACCGCTACTGACTTATGGGCCGAAAATGAGTTTTCGGCCCATAGCCAAATACACATGAACCTACAGGGTCACACACTTAATGGGCTGGAACGATAAGGGGTCGGACGATAGTTTCCGAGTGGGATTTGATCTCTACTCGTATCGGATATGGATCCGATTGGAAGCTATATTGGGATTTTACAATGCATTGAACTCTTTGCATCCTTGGAAACAAGTGAAAATACTATATCCATCAACACTGAGTAGATCCAACGCCACCGTGGCCCGTTGAGCAGAGAAGATGATAGCGAAATTGTCACTCCTCTCTCATACCTAGGACCGCACTCTCTTTTCCTAGACCACCGTTTTTCTCCTCAAGCCACAATAGCTTCTGCAGTCACACCACCACTCTTCAAGCCACCATCTTCCCTTCCTCTCCCCTTCTCGATCGGTGGATTGAATCTGATATACTTGCGAGGCCAACCACAGTTGAGCTTGTATATGCCCTAACTGCTGAAGCGAAAAGGCACCGGAGGAACGTTGAAATATTGTGCGTGGCAGCACAGGTACGGTTGTATCACGCACAACACGACGCAGCAAGCGTGCAGGAGGCACGTGTCGAAGCATGCAGCGTCGCAGAGTCGCCACGTATCGATTAAATGCGCGCTACGCGACACCATACATAGTTTAGCCCTCAAGGCATGTATATACGGCCGATTTGGAGCAAGGAAACAAAAGGCTAGAGTGCAAACATTTGAATGCTATCTAGCTGTCGTGTCTTTTGACGTACGTACGTACGTAACATGAGGTCGTTGTGCCGGAGACTTTCTTGTCCCTGTACACGCAACAAAGGATGGAGAATGTTGCTTGCTCGCATCAGCAAGTGTTGAAGCCGAGGGCAGAGAATAATTACAACAAATGCAAAAGTATATAAAGATTTATTAACAAGATTTGACAATGCCTATGTTCTTGAGAGCCAAATTATAACATTTTCATTCGTATGAAGAGTTTTCTTTTTATATAATTAGGATTATAAGAGATCGACGATATATATTTATACTCTGATTATATATTTAACTCGGACGCTTTGCTTTTTGGGATACAGCCACTTAGTATATACAAGCCATGCGCAGCAAACAAGCATGCCAAGAATGATTGCTTCGCAGGGGACCAGCCATATGAATAACCTAGTAGAATTCTCTTTTGTACAGCAATGAGCTTACAAACATGCATCACAAGGTTAAAATCTTGTAGGAAAATGCATTTGTTACAACTGCCAGCATGAACATATACACTGGCAGGTACCAACACACAGCATCCACGATGAGTATACTCATTTCAGTACTGAAGGTATATTCACAGATGCTTTTCTTATGATCGATGAAGCCAGTACAAGCAGGCTAAGAATTTAGTTAACAGTGACATATTTGTAGATCACTTCTTAAACAAACATGAGATCGAACATTGTACAGGGCCACTAAAGCGATTGATCAAGCAAGGAAAGGAGAAAAGAAAAGAAGCAAAAGCTACAAAGACGTTCTTGCTTCCATTGTACAGGGCTAAGCTATGATGATGGCACTTGCAGAATCATGTCAGTAGAAAGAAAAGCTCAAAAGAAGCTGAGGGCAAAAAAGCTCAGCGATGACAAAAGCAGGAAAAAAAATAACCAAAGCTACAAAAGGGAAAGGGAAAATGCTTGCTGCATCGTTTTGTTATCAGTCTTCTCCTCTCTCCGACTTGTCAGTGTTTCCAGCATGCTGCTTCTTATGTTTGCATCATGGAGGACCTCTCTTTTCCCTTTATGCTGTGTGTGCGAGAACTGTCAGTTTTGATCTCTACCACACATCAGGGTCAGGCCTTCTTTTGCATGTAAAATGCCACCACCCCAAATCATTCCATCCCAAAGATTGGTGTCTGAAATGCTGCCGCATTTGGGTAGTATCCAAAGGGGCCTGGTGTCATGGAGCTTTCATAGGACCCACTGAAAGCTATAGGTGTGGCAAATGGTATGGAGGAGCAGCTGTTGGAGCTTTGTGACTGATCCTGTTCTTCTTGCTGCTGCTGCTGCTGCTGTTGCTCATGCAAGGCACCATTAGGGTAGTAATGTACCATTGCACTAGCTCCATGGGCATTAGCAAAATCCAGGTTAACTCCGGAACTGTAGAGACCAAAGCCCAACCCCTTCAGGTTCCCTTGCTGGTGATGCTGGAGAGCTAGCAATGACAGGCAGTCCTGGTCATATTTCATGGGAAAGGTGGTGAACGCGAGTGAGGGTGGCTCTGTGCTGGTGTGGCCGGCCGCTTCGACGGGCATGGCATCGGAGGAGCTCGACGCAGTGGACTCCAGGGCTTTGCTGCTCCGGTTGCCCGACATGCTTCCGATTGGAAGGTTGCTGTTGATTATGCTCTCGACGTTATACCGGCCGATCTCGAAGTTGGTAACAGCATTCAGGCCGCGGAACTTGATGGCCGCGATGTCATAGGCTTCTGCAGCTTCCTTCTCGGTACCTATGTAAACAAAAAAGACGTCATCAGTTGTTGGAGTAGCACATGCATATACAGGAAATTAAGGAAGTATCATTCTTCACTATCTAAGCTTTTGCTCAAAATTAACATACATCTGTCGCTTTAAAAAGCATGATCAATGTAATTCATATGAAATATATTGTTCATGGACGTAATCAAAAGTATAATGCATAAGAATGCTTTGATATTTCAGTTCCTAGACAGCAATGCAAGTTGCAACATTAAGACTTCGGAATAAGCTCCTACTGACAGAAAACATGGGTGGGTGAGCTTAGTTAAATCTAATCAGTATAATAATGGCCGTTTCAGCAGGTACTCCTAATATAATCACCGGCCACATGCTTTGTGGAAAGCCGAGCACCAAAACAGTAACAATATTCCAAACACAGGTTGCTACATGCAGTGCACGAAGAAAGCAAGTGTTCATGTTGCATTCTCCATACATGCATGGTCATGGTTTCTTCTTTTCCTCCCCTGCATAAAGCCCCAAACCAATCATGCATGGTGCAAAAGATGACAAATTTGAATCAAATGTGGGCATGCCTGTACACACGCATACATCTGGTCAAAGTAGATGTTTTTGACCTACATAAAATATGTCGACGAATCTAGCTGCGAGGCCTGTACGTACATATTATAAATAAGATGGAACCTACGTGCGAGGCTTAGTATTGTAATGTAAGGTTAAATAAAAAGATGACTAATGCTCGCTAGGAGGGGGCCCAGCACGTTCCTCTTCCTACTTGAAATTTTATTACCAACAACGAAATATTTTGAATGCATAACAGTTAATCCAATCATAATTCCACATATGAAGCTATATATTTTTTTAAAAAAAGATCATGTAGTTTGGCATCTGAGAAATTGAACTTTGATCTAG